>JAUPFT010000015.1:19766021-20411021 GCA_036936625.1 Parnassius smintheus behrii | reverse complement strand
CGACAAGCGCTTCCGATTATCGTACAGTATCCACTTTTCATCACAAGTAATGATTCGATTTAAAATCCCTTCATTTTTATGTAGATCGAGCAAAGTAACACAGCAGTCGACGTGTGTTTGCAAGTTCGATTCACTCAATTCCTGTACCTCATGTACACATCGTTCAAGTTATTTTACTTTCCCGATTTGTTTCAAGTGGATAAATATAGTTTTATCACTTACCCTGAGGCCTGCAGCTATCTCTGAAGTGCTTTGTGATGGATCCGCTTCCACAATAGCCTTTAATTCTTCATTTTCCACTTTGGTCTCCAGCTGTCCACGGGGCTGGTTCTGAAGGTCAAAATTTCCAGAACGAAAATATTGAAACCAAAAACGTACCGTGCTTTCTTTTGCGACACTGGTGCTGTACACATCATTAATCCTTTGAGCTATTTCTGCAACACTGGTGCCACGGTAGAACTCGTACTCGTTAATATACCTATATTTCATATTTTCCAAAAAAGAAAAGCTAAAGAAAAAACTAATGAGGAAAAAACAAATAAATGACTGTTTTCGAAACTCAAATGTACCAGCTAAATGAATTTATAAATTTGAATTTGGAATTCATAACCAAAGAGGAGATATTTCAGATCAAATTGTCAGTACGACAAAACGCTAATTTCATATGTTGGGACCCAATATTTAAATGTACGAAAATATTAATATTCAACAACCTTTCTCAATCTACTACACTGGGTATGTTAAATGTCACACATTTTTTGTGAAGTAAGAACCCATCATTAGGTTCAGACTTTCCTTTCTGTTTGTATATAATCTTGAAACATTTGTTCAAAAGCACGTTGCGCAGGCTGGTTGGTGAGACTAATTTCGAATGTATATTTCGCTACTCGTCATTGGGCATAACCTACTTAGCTATTTAAACAAATATTACCACTTCAGTAGGCGTAGGTAGGATTCGTTGAGGCGTTTTTCATACACAAATCATACATAGACAAACATCAAGACCTGTAACAGTTATTAGTCGGCTATACAAATACTTGTTCTATTCGGGATTCAAACTGGAGGTCTTACAACGCTTAGCCACTACCGTACCGCAGTAGCGAGGGTTGATATTAAGAAAAAAAGGTGTTACATTTCACCTTATACCAACTTATTAAAAGAAATTGATATGAACAATATGTTTACTATTTCAAAGAAATCGATTTAACCATGTTATAATACGATTACCACAAGCAATCTGATTATGCGAATTTGGTTCAAAGAAAACAATGAGAGGAAAACGGCATTGACGGTAACTACAACAATAAGGGAAAACTGAATTAAGAATTCCACAGTGAATATCTTTTGGTGAAAAGGAGGCTAAAATTACGGTAGGATGTGATTTGAATTTATTACCCTAAAGATAATTTTATTTCGGTGGGACTCGGGATATGGCTCTGCGAGCGACTGGCCATTAGGTAAACAATATTGTAAAAATGTGTCATCTTTCTATTAAATCTGTATATAAAGACCTAAAATATTTTTTAATTTTTAAAATATTTTTATAGACTATATGCCACAGCTGAGTCTAGGTGTCTTCTTATTCCTTAGATACATAGAATACTATATACACAATAGAATGGCTGTCAACCTTATTTTATACGAGGGTCGGCGTCGCCGGGAGCACACATACAAGCAATTACGTCGTATTATCACTACTACAAACCCAATTCGCTGTGTTGACAGACTGAGTAAATTTACACATTTTAGACATTTGTTTAATGTTCAAGATCATCATCAAAAAATCCTTTAAATTTTAATACATATTTATTTGTAAATAGTGTGCAATTCGGCATTTTATAAATATTTTTAATGCGAAATTTAGAAATGATTGTTACGTCAAAACTCATCTCGTGTGAATTGACATGTTATTGATATTTTAGTGGCAACACGGGCTCCGCCCACTCCACCGTTCTATTATATATGTATGTATGTATGTATGTATTCTATGCTTAGGTACCTATCCTTAAATACGTAGGATAAGGCAGAGTCTGCCATCAGCCCTCCAATGCAATTTAGCAAACTTCAAAATGCTTCATAATGTTTCAAAATTTCTCAGAAGTGCATGTTTCCTAATATTTTTTCATCGCCAAATACGTGGTGAAGAAGCATTTAAAATTGCAATATTTCCTGTGTAACAGTGTAAGAATATTATCCCACGTCGTAAGCGGTGACAGGGAAACTGAAATAGGTAATGGGTAGCCGTGTCATCCTGATAAAAACTGAAAACAATAAAAAAACGACGGGTTGCACTCCGGGAGTGCCAGCAGAAGTGAAAACTTGAATATTAACGTTGTGCATTTTTGATATTTTGGAATGGTTAGGGAATAATTTTGCACGAATTACTTTAATTATCAGTATAAAAGTACTATCATTTATGTGGTAGAATACAATATTCAATTATTGCGCTATCGTACACAACTAAACGACACAGCAGGCGCAGGCATACATTTTCGCCGCGCCGTAGAAAGAGAGGGGGATACTTCCTCTCCTACGCCGCGCCGGCAGTCTCTTTCTCTCCATCCCTCTTACGCATTTTCGATCAGGGTCACGTGTCCTGACGCGAGTTTAAATTTTTTTATCCAATACAAAAATGACAACGCCGCTAAAGAAGTTTTCACTTCAAAAACTGCAGTTAACAACATTTCTGCCAAGTGTGGCAACTATGGAAAGGCCTAAATCACAACCTATGTTTAGCAGTCATCATCATCATCATTACAGCCCTTCACAAGTCCACTGCTGACCATAGGCCTCCCCCAAGCAACGCCACAAATCACGGTCCTAAGCCACCTGCATCCATCGACTTCCTGCATGCCTTACCAGGTCGTCACTCCATCTAGTGGGGGGTCGCCATACACTACGCCTACCAGTACGAGGCTGCCACTCGAGAACCTTTCTTCCCCATCGGTTATCGGTTCTTCGAGCTATATGACCGGCCCATTGCCACTTCAGCTTACTAATCCGTTGGGCTATGTCGGTCACTCCGGTTTTACTGCGGATATCCTCATTTCTGAGTCTATCACGCAGTGAAACTCCGTGCATAGCCCTCACCTTGAGCATCCTCATACGGACAGCAGTGAAGGACCACGTCTCTGATCCGTAAGTCATCACTGGCAACACGCACTGGTTGTACACTTTAGTTTTCAGAGATTGAGGTATACCTGACGAGATGATGTGTCGTAATTTCCCGAACGCTGCCCAGCCGAATTGAATCCGTCGATTGACCTCTCGGTCGAAGTTGGACTTACCTAGTCGGACTATTTGTCGCAGGTGAACGTACTCGTCAACAACTTCGAGCATAGTGCTCCCAACCGGCATAGGTGTGACATGGACATTGAACATGATCTTTGTTTTGTCCATGTTCATCTTAAGACCTATCCGTTGGGAGACACCATTGAGGTCATTGAGCATAGTGCTAACGTCCTCCAGCGATTCTGCCACAAGGACTATATCGTCCGCAAATCGAAGGTGAGTGATGTACTCGCCATTGATTTTAATACCGTATAATTTCCAGTCCAGTAGCTTGAAAACGTGAAAACTGTCCGTATGAGGATGCTCAACGCAGCGGTGAAGAGTTTCGGGGATATAACATCACCCTGTCTTACACCTCTCTGCAGTTGGATAGGTTTCGAACTCTGGTTCTGTACTCGGATAGCCATTGTAGCGCTACTGTACAAACACTTCAGCACTTGGATATACCGACAGTCAACTTGGCACCGCCGAAGGGACTGTAGCACCGCCCAAATTTCGACGGAATCAAAGGCTTTCTCATAGTCCACATAAGCCAGGCAAAGTGGCAGATTGTACTCTTCGGACTTCTGTACAATTTGCCGAAGGGTATGTATGTGGTCTATGATACTAAAGCCTTTTCGGAAACCGGCTTGTTCGGGAGCCTGGAAGTCGTCGAGTCTGCGTGCGAGACGATTCGTAATGACTCTCGAAAACAGCACGTAGACGCGGCTCAGAAGGGATATCGGTCTGTAGTTCTTCAAGAGGGCGTTGTCACCTTTCTTGAAGAACAAGACCACCGCACTTCTGCTCCACGCCTCCGGAGTAGTGCCACCATGGAGGACGGAATTGAAGAGCTTCTGAAGGACTTCAAGTACCGGTGTTCCACCCGCTTTCAGAAGCTCCGCTGTAATTCCATCCTCGCCTGGGGCCCCTGCCGTTTTTAAGGTGCTGGAGAGCTATTCTAATCTCGCTCAGACTAACGTCCGGGATATCATCGGAATAGTGTCGGGCAGTATACCTTTGTAATGGAAAGATGAAATATCAGCCGGCGGGCTGACATTCAACATAATTATTAAAATTATTAAAATTATTAATTTAAAAATTTTATAAATTTTGTTATTATTTATTAGTTGGTCGCTGGACTTCGCTAATTCTTTACTTAAGAACTTGATAGTATACTCCACCATTACTTAACTTTAATGTGATAAGAACTGTGTATTCATTACGTTAGCGTAAAATTATTACAGAATATTTCATTTAAAACGACACACCTTTTTAGGCTGCGACTATACATTCAGAATTTACATCCCAGGTAAATGTGTTCCTTAATAATAAAAAAGCGGGAAAAAGGAAAACTCGGCGGGAAAATAACCACTCTTTATCGAGAAACAAAAACAAGTGAGGCATCCAATATGCATAACGATTGCACTAAATTTGTACGACTGTTCTTTTTTTACGCCGACTTCAATTGCTTATTGTATGCCGTTTACAAGTTTTTATAATATTGCTGGAGCGAATTCAGTTTTCTGATTTCTTTTCAGAAAAAAGAGGATTTTAATACTTGGTTCTTGCGAATCAATTATTAATTTTTGTGTTAATCTAAAGTTATTTTGATAAAATAAAATCATAGTGTCTCATAGATTTTTTTTATATGAGTGAGGTCAAACGAGCATACGGTTCACCTGAGCCCGTGAATAACTGCAACACCAGGGGAATTGCAGGTGCGTTGCCTGCCTTTTAGTGAGGTTTAAGCTCTTTTTTTGAAGGTCCCTAGGTCCCATCAGTCCGGAAAAATCGCCGATGGTAAACTATTCCACAGAGAGGTCGTACGCGGAAGAAAACTCCCAGTGAAACGTACCGCCAAGCATCCAGATGGTGAGGATGGTATCGAGAGGTAAATTGCAATAAAAATAAATAAATTAGTAATTGTGTAGAAGCAGAAATAATCATCATATTTTAATGTTATGTAGAAACATCTGACATAAAATTACGCCATTCTTCCATGAAAATAAAACTAAATCTCTTTTCATGTGGGAGAAAAAAATCATTAGTACCAATTTAACTATAAATATTTTTTTATGAATTGTATGAACCGTACGAAATATAGGTTGTTGAATTGTTGATCAATAGTTTTCTTTCGGACTCTCTGTAGGCCACGCAATGCTTTGACAGGCGAAGAACAATTTACGACCGCTCACCGGCAACGATAAAATGACTTTTGTCACAAGCCAAACCGGTACACTCTTTCATTTTACGACCAAATAAATTTCCAACACTATTATGATTCAAATCGATACCGGACCCACAAAATAAAAACACCCCTTTTTATAAACATTTCTTTTATGAGATTCTCAAAATATTTTAAGGTTACATGTCCTTTAAAAATAAAAATAAAAACTTTTCAAAAATAGTACTAACGTATATATCAATGTTTTACTTAAGAAATACGTTGGGTGTAGTTATTTATGTCATATTTCAAGATTATGCTAAAGAGATTTAGTCCTTCACATTAATGCGAAAAGCACAAGATAAACTAGGTAATATATATATATATATATATATATATATATATATATATATATATATATATATATATATATATATATATATATATATATATATATAATGTATGTACGTCACAGGGGTTTGTATCGAGACTGGCAAAGGCAAACATCGACGCTATAGGGTCGAGTTAAGTACGGGCTAAAGTGTTTAGTCTGCGAAAGACCAGAGCACTTCAGGAATACAGGTGAGAGCATGGATCAAAGGCTGCCATTGACCCGTTTGCGGTTGGAAGGTTAATATTTAACGCTTCTACTATTGTAATCTGTTTAAAATTTTACTCGATTGTGTATTTATTTCTATTTTTCAAATAATTAAAATTTCAAATATTTCCCTTCAAATTTTTTACTTCCAGTTAAGTGTCAATCCGAATCCTAAAATAATTACGAAGTTTCACCGGGTGAAAATTGCACAGTATTAGTTAAATATAGAGTTCCGGCAGATGTTGTTCCGCCCTTTCCAGTAGGTGGTGCGATACGTTTCACACAGAATTGACTTGGGTATTTTTACACTGTAAATGTAATATTTATTGATAACTAAAATTTTATTCCTAATGACAGCTCATAAATATAGAAAATCAAAATAACTTAACTACAGTGCCACTGAACCCTTGTCTCTACCAATTAATATAGTGTGTGAATATAACCTCGATGTATCAAGTAGTTCAGAAGTTACACGATTACACGAATATATATATATATATATATATATATATATATATATATATATATATATATATATATATATATAAGCATGAAGATATTTCCTTACAATGAGCCGTTTCATGCTAAATATATTTTTTGAACTAAAATTAATCTGAAATTCAGTGAAGGTCTTTGAAATTTGTGAAATTGTTAATCACAATTTTAAATTTTGAATAATTTTGGGTACTTTATTTTAAGTAATAAACTATGCCACAGTATTGTAGTAAGGGTAAGGAAGGTTTAAATACAATAAACTAGGTTAACCAAAGACGAGTGTACGACGTCAGACCTTTGTTGCTCGCTAACCACGATACTGCTGATCGTTTCAAATAACGAGAGGTGCTCGATAGCAAAACATAATGGATTTCTTCCCCTTCACTTCATCATTAATTATTTGCAAAGGTTGTGATTATATCAAATTTAAGGACTATATTTGGATTCTATATAATACATTTTAAATAGATTCAACTCCTGTTATATTTTCTTAATATGTGGAAATAAGGAGCAATACTCCTTTTCGCTTCTGCCCATTTGCCAATATCAACTCTGCAGGTGCTTCACTGACCACTGCATTAAGATTAGTCATACGTGGTAGAGCCATGCTGCTGGTATTAGTATAGTTGTAACACGGATGGGTTGACTCGACCAGGGAAGAACCACGCTCTCACAGAATACCAGAGTGAATTAGTAGCTTAATGCTGCTGTGTTTTGTATGGTAAGTGTAGAGAAACGTAACCCCGCATGCCATCCATTTTCCATCTCAGTCCCCACGGGGGACAACGCATCTGCATTTTGATTTGTAATTGAGAATAGATGTAGATGTCTATGGGACGCAGCAACCACTTACCACCAGGTGGACTGCGTGCTCGTTTGTTACCCTATCCTATAAAAAAAAGATTACTCTTGTGACGGTTGAAGGCAAAAAATGTATCCAATGTGCTGCACTTAACCACTTATCAGTGCGATAGTGCGAGGTCAATAACCTGTTTAAAGTGATTTTTACAAGCAAATCTTTGAATGGTTTCTTGAATTTTAAAGGTTCTTAATGTTGAACGTTATAATAATTTCCTACGTTTATACTTACATTGAATACAATAAAACTGTTCACTGAATAATATTGTATTTACAATAAATTACACGGAGGGTAAAATTACAAAATTACAGAGGGCCTCGGTGTTTCAGCAATGAGTTGCAGCGGTTAGGCCCGCGGGTTCGAATCCCGCACGGAACAGGTATTTGTATGGACTAAAATTGTTCCGAGTTTGGATGATTCTTTGTAAAATTTATATACGTAACATGCTTAGCTCAAATTATAGTGTATTAATTAAACTAAACCTATAACAGCCAATAAAAAAATAAACCTATAACAGCAAAAAAAAAAAAAGAAAAAAGTGTTTAACTCCTGTATCTTGCCATGTCTTACACATAACTGAGAACATCTCAAAGGCGAATTGAAAGAAGTATGTTGTGTGTGACGCTAAAAGACCGCAAAAGAGCAGAAGATATTAGATCTACAACATAGGTGGAAGACAAAAGTAAGAAAATTAGACAGTTAAAATCGCGATGGACAGGACATATGGCAAGAGAAAGCAGGATAAAATGGACGCAAATCATAACAAAATGGCAATCACGAGATGGCAAAAGAAAAAGAGGTAGACAAGCAAAAAGATGGACAGATGATATCAAGATTATTGGAGGGACAATCTGGACTAGAAAAGCTAACAACAGAGAAGAGTGGAAAGAGCTGGAAGAGGCCTATGTGTCACAGGACACGCTGATCACTAAACTGGGAAAACCGATATGCTAGATTATAATTAAGTTAAAACAATCATATACTATGTAAAACAAAACTTTTGGTATCAGCAATAAAGGCTTAATAAAAATTAAACTAAACACTTATTTAAGGTGATATGGACGCCAAAAGCGGATTTTTCACGCTTTAAAAGTGCAATTTATTGTCATTAAAAACTACTAATATTAATTCACTTTTTTTAAATTCAATATGAAAGTTAAAGATTTTGTGAATTATGGTGGCCAAAGCACGATGGACACATTTTGGCTTGATAGAAAAAGATAGCAAAGTTTCCTCAAAATCTACAATTTTAGGTACGTCCACTAAGTGAAAAAGTAGTTTCATTCGAATGTAATGAAATCAATTTCAATTAAATTCAGGCTATGAGTTCACCAGTAAATACGTGAGTGAGTTATGAATTTATATTCACACACTCATATATATATATATAAATATCATTTCAAAAAGAAATATCTAAAAAACAGTTCATATAAATCGTAAAAATTTGCTTTTGGCGCCCACTTTTACTTATCTAATGATTGGCCATTGGGAGAGAGCGAGACCTGTACTAAAATACCCTGTGTTATACAGGCGAATTGTTACAGTTTTCCGACCCCCACAATTAAACTATAATTCTGGTTTTGTCACAATTTTGTTTAAAATACAATGAATGAAGGTTAAACATTTCAAAAGACGGAAAATTGTATGATAATTAGGTACTAAATATACGAGTAATGCGTACACGATACAGGAGAAAATCTTAGTGTGTGTTTAAAAAAAATAACCGTGCAGTAGCGGTGTACGAATGGGGTAAACGTCCAATTCGAAACGTGGGTGTCTTAAGAGGTGATATAAGATATAGAATACTATAAAACATACATAATAGAACGGGGGAGTGGGCGGAACCCGTGTAGCCACTCAAATGCCACTAACACGTTAATTCATACGTATAAATGTCAACACGAGATGTGTTTTGACGTTACTATCGTTTCCAAACTTCGCATGTTAATTATTTAGAAAATGCCAAATTGCACACTATTTACAAATAAATATGTATTAAAATCCGTCTGTCAACACAGCAAATTAGGTTTGTAGTAGTGATTAACTGATAATACGACGTAATTGCTTGTATGTGTGCTCCCAGCGACGACTATCCTCGTACAAAATAAGGTTGACAACCATTCTATTGTATATTATAGTATTCTATGATACAGGATAACAAACAGCGCGTTCCTTATGACAAAATAAAAAACTGCGGTGGCCAACTCACCTGCCGAGTTTTTTTATAGGATAGGGTGACGTACGAGCACACAGTCCATCTGATGGTATGTGTTTGCTGCGGCCCATAGAGATCTACATGTATCCTCGATTACATATAAAAATGCAAATGCGTTGTCACCTGTGAGGACTAAGATGGAATGCCTCGTCTCCAGTAAAAAGGGTCTCCGGTTTTCTAGACTCACCGTATGAAAAACAGTAGCATTAAGGTACTATTTTACGCTGGTATTCTGTGTGGCAACTACGGCAAAAATCTCTCTATAAGACAACTTATGAGGATGCTTAAAGCAGCAGTGAACTTTTGATAGGTTGTAACGGTAATTGTAACGGTGTGTGTAAATAATTATAATAAGTAATACTGTACTTATAGTATTTTTTTTATAGAAGAGGGGGCAAACGAGCATGCGGCTCACCTGATGTTAAGTGACTACCGCCGCCCATGATCAACCGCAACTCCAGGGGAATAGCAGGTGCGTTGTCGGCCCTTTAGAAAGGAGTAAGCTCTTTTCTTGAAGGTCCCTAGGTCGTATCGGTCCGGAAAAATCGCCGGTGGTAAACTATTCCATATATTACTGTAAACTAAATGTATTAGTGATTGAAATATTGCATAAATTTTTTTTTATCGGCGTTTGGTAGGTAGCGTGATCGGCTTCGTTATGACGATTGGTTCAATTTTATTTTTTTAAATATGCAATAACAATTTAGGCCCGTCGCACAGTCGGGTGTGTGGCTTTTGTACCGTACTAGTATGTTCCAGGAGTCACAAAGTTAAGCAATCTTATGCCTAAGCGTTGCTTACACCGTTTTTTCATCACGGTGGAGCCACGCTGCAGAAGATATAGGTCGACTCAACCGGAGAAAGATCACGCTCGTCTATAATACCAACTTAAAATATCAAAATGCCGTTGTGTTTCTATATAGGTTTCTTATATTTGTGATTCTTTAAATTAAATGCAAATAAATAACTATATAATTAATGTGATAAAATTTTATTAATATATATTAGACGCTAATCTAGGATTTTTTGAATACAAAGTAACAACCATGACCTCTTTGTATCTTATACGTAAGTATAATATTGGAATGTAATAGTTCGAAGAAATAATATTGTTTTTTAAAAATTAAGGCGAATAATTGCATAAAAAAATAATTAAACCATATTTTAAAACATATAAAGAGGAAATTACATTTTGAAAATGGGTTAGTCGTATATATTCGGGCCAAAGTTATACCTAGCTTCTTTGTACACTTCACATTATTTTCAGTTATACAATGCACTCGTAACATTACGGTTCTTATAAAAACTCTTTGTATTTATAGTAGAAGCGAGGCTAAGGTTATCTACAGGCTGTTTGAAGAGTTCAGAAACACTAAGAAAAGCGAGCTCGTTTGCATATGGAAAGTCAAAGGTTTTCTTTTTATTTTAACTTTTATTAGGTTGTGTTACTATAGTGTTTATGTAATTATGTCAGTATATTGATTTTATATCGAATTAATTATAATACAAAGATTTTTAAATAATATTATAAATATTATAATATTTTGTATAATATGTATAGTATAAAATATAATATAAAGAAAACTTAACTAGATCAAAAATGCGGACAGGGAAGACTACACGCTCAAAGGTTTAAAAGAAATCGAAACCAAATCGACAGACGATTCGACGTTCCTTTTAGCATGCCAAGTTCCGCCATAAAGTCCCAGAGCTCTAAAAAGCTAGCAATGAAAAGTCTTAAAATTGTACACACGAATTTATAGCTAATTAATTGCTAATTTCGTGATGTTGTTGCTCTCATCAGTTTCTAGAAAATAGACTTACTGCTATCTTAAAGTTAAGATAAAAACTGCTATCTACTGCTACTGCTATCTTAACGTCAAGATGAAAACTTTAAATCAACCCGGTAGTAGCGGATAAAACGGGAGAAATTGTTGCTGGAATTTAATGTAAAAGGAATATGAAAAAACTTAGACACAAAAATATTTTTCATAAAAATAAAAATTTACATACTGGAAATCACGTTATGTTCTAACACTGGTTCTGAAGTTCTCAATAAACGAGTATTTTGTTGCCGGTCAACAAATAGATCAACAACTCATAGAAAGCTTACAACAAAATAAGTTCTATCGATAAGCTGCACTAACTAATTTGTTACAAATTTTAAATGTACGAGTATATGCTATCTTCACAAGTGATTCTTAGAAAAAAGAGACAGAAAATATTTTTAATTACTTGGTGCAGCTTACTCATATCGGTCAATTTTATTTTAGTCGACCCATTCGTGCTACAACTATAGTATAGCTTTAGCATGGATCTAATACTTTTTTGAGTTTCTGCTGAAATCAAACCCTGAAAAACAAGAGATTTTTTGAATAAAAAGAACCAGTAAGAACCAGTAAGTAAAAAAGAGCTAGCAAAAAATAAAATCGATTAAAAAGCTGCAGCAAATAATAAGTTAATAATTATATGTGTACATGCTATTTTTACAGCAGATTTTTAAAAAAAAATTAAGCGTATATTTTGTTAGTCAGTAATGGCACTATCAAGTCAAAAAGAACCGAAAACCAAATAAAATCGATAGATAAGCTGCACCAAGTAATTAGTTACTTATTTTAAGTGCATATGCTATCTTCACAAGTGATTCTTAGAAAACAGAGACAGAAAATATTTTAATGACTTGTTGCAGCTTCTCGGTCGATTTTATTTTAGCCGACCCATTCGTGCTACAACTATAATATAGCTTTAGCATGGCCTAATACTTTTTTGAGTTTCGGCTGAAATCAAACCCTTCGACATGGCCGCAAACCAGATCGTTTCTTTATTGCTCTTGAATAAATATATTATAATATCATACCATCATTTGAGAAGCGACCAAATTTTTGAAAAGTCATTCAGGTGGTTTTTTTTTAATTATTATATAATTTGTCGACAGTAGCCGAATGGATAAAGGTGCGGTAAAGCTCGGAAGTACGTGAATTTGAATCTGCCATTGACTGTTGTCGTGAACCACTCCTAATACAATACTCGTAATTTTAAGCATACTTGTAGTAGTTAATGGGAATATTATTACTATTTAGCATTACTAGTTTTCTCTACTTTAAATAAATTGATTAGTGTGCGTAAAATTCAGTTTTAGGCCGATTTTTAGTTATTACGATTGGAGTGAGCAATTGTTATTGCGGGACTCACTTGTAGTATTTATAACGGTTGGCCCACTTACTCAATAACTTTTGCATTTGCAGAAATGTAAATTAATTTTTAAACACTGCTTAAGAAAAGATCGTTAGTTTGTTGTATGGCTGCCCTAACTCTGAAATAAAACATGTCAAATTTTGACAATGATATTTCCTTATTTACATTTTTCATACTTCGAAGGCGAAGCGGAGGGGTTAGGCTTTACTGTCGACCTGTCAGGATAACGAGGACCGCTGACATTAAATCAGGTTTATTATTTTACATTTTAACTTTTTTTAACTTAACTATGAAAAGAGGATTTCACTACATTTGAATAGTGAATTGGTGATAGTTATGGGAGGGCTATGCAATATATATGCATGGGAGTAGTATATTATCAAAACAAGTACACTATACAGTTCATTTTGATTAGATGCAGGAATTGGATCCTGTTATCAGTTCAGTTTTCGACGCGTATTTTTTACGTATAATCATTTCTCGGAAACGACACAACAGATTATTGAATGGATATCTTTTATTAATTAGGAGGAATTTTACGTATTCAGGGAAAGTCTCATAACGTAAATTTGAAGAAAAATAGAATAAATAATTTGATGCAATTTTTATGCATCTATTTAGACTTCTAGTTATTATTTTGAAATTTTGGTATTTCTTTATCCACTAAAAAGGGTAAAAAGTTAAACTTTTAAAAATAGTGAAGACCGATATACAAACCTAAAAGAATAAAATAATTTATACCCAATGGCTTCTACATTTGGTGCTAAGACATAGTGCTGACTCACTTTCTTATTTTTTTAAGACTGTTTTTATTTTTGTTAAAGGGTAAAAAAATTCTCATTTTATGTTGGATATTCAATATAGTGAATATCAGCATAAAACAGCAGCTCCATGCCGCTATGTTTGGTGTGGTGAGTGTAGAGAACGGGAGACCATTTTTACTAGAAACAAGGCATTCCATCTTAGTCAGGGGTGAAAACGCATCTGCATTTTGATTTTTAATTGTGGGTAGATGTAAACGTCTATAGGTCACATACACTAATTATCATCAAGTGGACTATGTGATAAAATGGTTATCCTGTTATTTGATAGGCGCCATAAAACATTCCCGGCGTTCCTATAGCTTACTTTTACAACGTAACTACATATTAATTTCAAAAATTAAATTTAATCTGAATGAAAAACTGTTTTAATTTATGAGAAGATCGGACCCAGTTGTAGAGGGTCTTAAGACAAAGGGAAAACCTCAAAATAGAAAACCTAATTTCTCAGACAGGCTGGTTTCTTCATGATGCGTTGGTTCATTTATTTGTACCTTATTGTTCGCCTTATTAAAAAGGCTTACAAAAGGCGGACTTAATGCCTTTTGGCATTCCCTCCCAAATAACTCAGAACGTGTAAAAATAATGTGGTAGGGGCCAGAAATATAAAGAACATTATAGTATATACAGCAGAGCTACAGACATGTCAATCAAAAACACAGGTTTATGGAACGGACAAAATTATCAACATTAATATTTTGTTATTGTTACGAGCTTGAGGTTCGTGACAATAAAAATTGCCGATTGAATTACCAAAATTAACACTTTAATTACTGAACACCAATTAAAACTTAAAAACCTAATAATTAATCACACTGATTCCCTTTATTTCGCTCCGAAGCTTCGCTTGTCTCGCCAAATTCAATAAATGCCCCGATCGCGGGTTGCAGCGGATTTAAATACACATTTTCACCAAAACATCCAGAATATTCCAGTGGATACGGGCGCCAACCGACCAGACGCAGAAAGTTCGAGTATGGGGCTTCTAGAAAGCTTAATTCTTCTGTTCGATACTAGATGGCGCTGTTGGTCGAAAGTCCTGAAGGTTGTCGGTCGAAGGTCAGAATTCCTAGAAGATTGACATTTTCTAGGAATCCCTCCTCGCTCCGGTCCCTGACAGTAGATGGCGCTAGTGCCAGGTACCTGACGTCAACTTAGGCGCGCAACATTATTATAAAAAATTGAATAAGTGTTTCATGGGTTTGTTTTATACTTTACCTACTTACATACCACGTCGCTGATCCTTGAAATTTTGGCTGAAATTTTCAGAACAATCCCTTGTTCAAACTTAAAGCCGAAGCCAAAATTTATGCGAAACACAAATTGGTGATCTTCAAAACTGCTCGTGTTGACTCCTTATACTCGTATTTATAAGTGCGTTTGGTCATCAGTCGCAGTTATTTTAATATAACAGTTGGGCTGAAAAGTTCGTATCGTTTTATAGAAAAACACATTTTTTTGGCAAAATTCGATTTTATTATTCAACATAGTTGCCATCGAGGGCGATACACCGATTATAGCGATCTTCCAACTTTTCAATACCATTTTTGTAGTACGATTTGTGTTTAGCCTCAAAATAGGCCTCTGTTTCGGCGATTATTTCCTCATTGGCTTTAAATTTCTTTCCAGCGAGCATTCTCTTGAGATCTGAGAACAGGAAAAAGTCGCTGGGGGCCAAATCTGGAGAATACGGTGGATGCGGAAGCAATTCGAAGCCCAATTCATGCAATTTTGCCATCGTTTTCATCGATTTGTGACACGGCGCATTGTCTTGATGAAACAACACTTTCTTCTTCTTCAAATGGGGCCGTTTTTTCGCGATTTCGTCCTTCAAACGCTCCAATAACGCTATATAATAGTCGCTGTTGATGGTTTTTCCCTTTCCAAGATAGTTGATGAAAATTATTCCATGTGCATCCCAAAATACGGACTCCATAACCTTACCGGCCGACTGTTGAGTTTTTCCACGCTTTGGATTCGGTTCATCGCGTGCAGTCCATTCAGATGATTGCCGCCTGGACTCCGGAGTGTAGTGGTGGATCCATGTTTTATTGATTGTCACATATCGATGCAAAAATTCACTTCTATTGCGGTTGAACAGCTCCAAACATTGCTCTGAAGCATCGACACGTTCTTGTTTTTGGTCGATTGTGAGCTCGCGCGGCACCCACTTTGCACATAGTTTTCGCATACCCAAATATTCATGAACGATATGTCCAACACCTTCCTTTGATATCTTTAGAGTGCCAGCTATACAAATCAACCTCAATTTACGATCTTCCAAAATCATTTTGTGGATTTTTTTATGTTTTCGTCCGTAACAGTCTCTTTTGGACGTCCACTGCGTTCATCGTCTTCGGTGCTCATATGGCCTGTACGGAATTTGGCAAACCACTTACAAATGGTTGCTTCGCCCGGCGCAGAGTCCGGATAACACTCATCAAGCCACTTTTTGGTATCAGCAGCACTTTTTTTCATCAAAAAATAATGTTTCATTAAAACACGAAATTCCTTTTTATCCATTATTTTCAAAATAACAAAAGTTGCTTCACTCAAAATGCTGTATCTCACAAACTAATAATCAGACAGCTGTCAAATTTATACACGTTTCTTTTGAAGGTTGGTACTACCTAAAAATGATATGGATTTTATTCTAGTGGCGCCATCTCATAGAGACGATATGAACTTTTCAGCCCAACCAATAAGTATGAACGCATGTGCTATCCCGTAAACTACTATATATTTTGCGCAGATGGTCGTCCCTTATTTTGTCACGATCATAGACCAAAATTTACTCGACCTATTTTCTTAAGATTAAATGAAATATGCTACGTATACGAGTAGCATGTATGTAGCTCTTAAAATCATCAATTTATGCGGGTCTTTAATTTTATATCAAATTGAGCCTTCTATTTATATTTTTCTTTTTTTAAATAAATAGTAAGGATGACAAACAGCAACACATTATGAGTTAGGATCAGATCATCGCACGATCCATATGACATTGGATCAGCTCGGCAATGAGGTTCTTCCAATCCAAACTGTGACGGACTCATATAGGTTCGAAGATAAGCTCAATTCTATGAACTCAGAACTCTTAGATCAGGTGCCAGACATTATTTATACCAAGGAGAAGGAAGCCATCTCCCATATCACCTCTCATATTAAGCCGGTCGCCGGGGAGTACTCGAGGTAGATCAGGGCGACGAGCGATCGTCGCTTTGAACTTCCCGGGGATATGCGACGACTACTGAAAAAAAAACGCTGCAGTTAATACCTATGACTAAATGTTACTTTGATACCCCCATTAGTTGGTACTTGAAGATTAATTCGCGTTCGATGACTCGGAAAAGGCCGAATGCATGGCAGATAGCACCGGGAGGCAATGCTCTCTCAGCACTCTGCCTGTCGACCCCGTCCACCTGTATAAGTTGGACAAAGAAGCGTTTATACGTAACGTCATCTACGTATGGTCCTTTTCCTCTCGTTACCTTCGATGAGATCAAGACAATCATTAGAAATCTCAAGCTTGGGAAAGCGCCAGGTGCTGACAGCACTAATATATAATAATAAGGTATTTAAAGCCTTATCTTCCAAATTGCTTTCTAGTGGCCATCTTCAACGTCTTATTATCGACCTGCACCTTCCCAGATGTGGTAAGAAGCAGATGTTATCGGTTTTCAACAAACCGAACAAACCCAGAAATAGGGCTTCCAGCTATAGACCAATCAGTCTTCTCAGTTCTATTGGGAAAATCTATGAGTGCATCATCCTCAGCCGTCTGAAGGATGTAGCTCTAAACAAAAATTTGATACGCAACTAGCAGTTTAGCTTTCGAGCCAAACACTCTATCCAACAGGAGTACCACCTCACGGAGAAAATGCTAGATGACACTGAAAATTCAAACAGGCGCACTGCATTTACATGTTCTCTGTTCCTTGATGTGGCTAAATCCTCCGACTAGGTCTGGCACAATGGATTAGCTTCTAAATTTCTCCATATCGGTGTGCCTATAAGAATTGTCAGTCATAGAGGACTTTCTGCTCGAACGTTATCCAGACCCATCAGGGCAAGAGTTTCTTAGGACTCTGTGCTCTCCTCGACTTTATACTCACTCTATGTGAGCGATATTCCCATGAAGCCCGATACTCATCTTGCTTTGTATGAAGATGAATATATTTGTCTGATAACAACCCATTCAGAGTATGCATTCGAATCCAAACTGCAGCAAACGCACTAGGCGATTGGTACAGAAAATGGATAATTGAACTCAATACCGATAAAGGCAAAGCTATCATGTTTGACGCGAAAGTTTGCTATAAAAATGTAATCCTTAGACTTAACAAGAAAGGTACAATCTCCCTCTACAATAAACCAATCTTTTGAGTTAGAGAGGTGAAATACCTGGAGTTAATATTAGATTATGCGAGTGAAGCTCATTTATCACATTAAAGTTCTTAGAAATAAGGTGAAATTCGTAGTATACCGCCTTTTTGCCTTAACCTATATAAACGCAGCGAGCTGTCCTTAAGACATAAACTGCATTTTTATTGTCCTTTGCCCACATCCCTTTAAAGCGTCTTTGGCAACTTTAAGTCGTTCAAAATAAATTCCTGCGACGAGTCACAGGAGCTCCTTTATATGTGAGAAAAGAGGCTCTACCGCGACCTTGACATGCCCACCATCCTTTCGTATCTTAAGGATTTACCCTTAAGATACTTCAATTCGATGAAAGAACATCAAAACCCGTTGGTGGTAGAGGTGGGTTCATACTCTCCAGAGAGGGATGCTGCACCCTAAAAGACGTCCTAAGAACGTCTTCACGAGTGATGAGATCACTTCCATGAATAGATCGATAACAGGAGGGGGAGTCCGATTGTCTAAAACTGTTACATTCAGACTTATTCACACACCCCGTACACGTGGTTCAACACCCGTAATACGGGGCGTTTTTCGCGTTTGCAATTTATAAATTAACAAAAATAGCAGTAAAGAGAACAGCCTTTACTGCTTACTTCGCTTACGTTGAATCAGTCCTGCGATACGGACTCATTATATGGGGTAAATAGCACGGACATAAAAAGACGTTCATTGCACAAACAAGTGTGTCAGAGCTATATGTACTGTACCTAACGAGCCATGTCAGCCTTTGTTAAATCTATGAAAATTTTTACACTATATATATATTATAGACCAGGACTATATGTTTTTGAAGCGGCTAAATTTGTAAAAAACAGTATGTATTATTTCACACAAGCCAAAACTTTTACAAACGAGGCACTAGAATTAGGAATAGGTTGGTTTCCACTGTAATTCCCAAAAGTGCGAGTTCCAAAAAAATTGCTCTTGGATGTGTATGACAGTATAAAATAAGATACTACAAGTAATTCAAGACCTAGCTTTCACTTAATTTAAAAAAAAAACAATTATATAACTGGCTCAGTGAAAAGGCTTTTTACACTGTAGACTGTAGAGGAATATTGAAACTACGATACGTAATAGCAACTAGACTGATAAATTTACTGACCAATTGTGAAATATTTATCAAGTACCTTTTACCTATTTATTGATTAACTGTTGACAATTTGTTATTTTAGACATTTTACTCATAAATATTATTATTTCCTTATTTTATAGTTGTAAGATTTGCATGCCATTAATAATGGCTGATTAAGTGAATGCCTCGTAGTGGCGGTTCAGAATATGCACTACCACATATCTTCGCGTAGGTGTCGTAAGAGATGATAGAAGGAGACAGGCAGGATATGGGCAGCATCATCTTCTTGATAGCAACAGTGATATAATAAAAAAACTGCGGTTGTCAACCCGCTCGCAAAGCGTGGCAACTATGGCAAATATCCCCTCATGAATAACGACGCAAACAAACGGCCCCCAGTCCCCGGTGGCCCCGCTATTCCTGGCTACGGTGGCGACCATGGTAACGGTGGGGCAGGGGGTACTGAGAATATCCAGTGGAGGTTCAGTTGCCACCTACGATGACTCGACCTGGCAACATATAACGCACGCACCCTGAGGACTGACGAGAAGATACTGGAGCTGGAAGAAGAGGTAGACAAGTTGCGCTGGCATATTATTGGATTATCCGAGGTCCGAAGAGAGGGGGAGGACACGGTAATCCTCGAGCCAGGCAACTTGTTCTATCACCGGGAGGGCGACCATCTGTCCCAAGGAGGTGTTGGATTTATCGTCCACAAGTCTCTCGTCAACAACGTTGTAAATATTGAGAGTGTGTCGACGAGGGTCACGTACCTGATACTCAGAATCACCAAACGGTATTCGCTGAAGGTCAGACAGGTTTACGCACCCACCTCGGCACATCCCGATGAGGAAGTGGAGGAAATGTATGAGGATATTTCCAGAGCCATGCATGCCTCCAAAACCCACTACACGGTGTTGATGGGAGATTTCAACGCAAAACTAGGCACAAGAGAAAAAGGTGAGCTGAAGTTAGGGAAATTTGGAGTAGGGCAACGGAACCGAAGGGGCCAGCAGCTGGCCGACTTTATGGAGAAAGGGGGACTCTTTACGATGAACTCGTTCTCCCAGAAGCGGCCCCACAGGAAGTGGACCTGGTCGAGCCCGGCGGTTTGACGATAAATGAGATTGACTTCATTATGATGACCTGACGCCAACTGTTCAGTGACGTCTCAGTGATCGCAAGGGTGAAAACTGACAGCGACCACCAAATGTTTAGAGGTACACTGAACCTAAACGTTAAGTTGGAGAGGTCTCGTCTAATGAAGTCAACGCTCCGTCCCCCTCGTGCTCTAATCCAGAATCCCGAAAGCTTTCAGCTCGAGTTGCGTAACCGCTTTCAGTGCCTAGAAGATTGCAATGCAGTGGACGATATGAATGACAAGCTCGTGGAAACTGCCTAGCCCACGGAGCTAAGTTCTGCAAGACCCGCCGCATAAGAACACAAAAACTCTCCGATCACACTCTTAATCTCATGGCTGTTAGACGGGAGATGAGGCTGCAATCGTCAACAGATTTGGCAGCATACAGACAACTGAACAGACAGATTTCCATACGCATGCAGCGAGACTTACGCAACTTTAATACTGCTTGTACTAAAGAAGCGATCGAGCAGAACCAGGGTTCCAAAGTCTTTCCCAGAGATCTGTCTGCCAGAAAGAGCCAACTGTCAAAGCTGAAGACTGAGTGTGGCAACATCGTTTCCGGGACACCTGAGATTCTGAGTGAGATTGACACATCATCGTTGCAGCCACACGCAAGTGCGAGTAACGATCCAAGAGCAAGTCTTATCCGATACTATTCCGACGATATCCCGGACGTCAGTCTGAACGAGATTAGAATGGCTCTCCAGCTCCTTAAAAACGACAGGGCCCCAGGCGAGGATGGAATTACAGCGGATCTTCTGAAAACGGGTGGGACACCGGTACTTGAAGTCCTTCAGAAGCTCTTCAATTCCGTCCTCCATGGTGGCACTACTCCGGAGGCGTGGAGCAGAAGTGCGGTGGTCTTGTTCTTTAAGAAAGGCGGCAACGCTCTCTTGAAGAACTACAGACCGATTTCCCTTCTGAGCCGCGTCCACGTGCTGTTTTCGAGAGTCATTACAAATCGTCTCGCACGTAGACTTGACGACTTCCAGCCTCCCGAACAAGCCGGTTTCCGAAAAGGCTTTAGTACCATAGACCACATACATACCCTTCGGCAAATTGTACAGAAGTCCGAAGAGTACAATCTGCCACTTTGCCTGGCGTATGTGGACTATGAGAAAGCCTTTGATTCGGTCGAAATTCGGGCGGTGCTACAGTCTCTTCAGCGGTGCTAAGTGACTGTCGGTATATCGAAGTGCTGAAGTGTTTGTACAGTAGGGCTACGATCGATATACGATAGGACAGAATCGCTGGAGGACCTTAGCACTATACTCAATAACCTCAATGATGTCTCCCAACGGATAGGTCTTAAGATGAACATGGACAAAACAAAGATCATGTTTAATGTCCATGTCACACCT
Source organism: Parnassius smintheus behrii (assembly GCA_036936625.1). Taxonomy (NCBI): domain Eukaryota; kingdom Metazoa; phylum Arthropoda; class Insecta; order Lepidoptera; family Papilionidae; genus Parnassius; species Parnassius smintheus. Next base: position 20,389,399 of record JAUPFT010000015.1, on the reverse strand, counting down.
ATGCCGGTAGTTGTTGAGAGCACTATGTTTGAAGTTGTTGACGAGTACGTGTAACTGGGACAAATAGTCCGACTAGGTAAGTCCAACTTCGACCGAGAAGTCAATCGACGGATTCAACTCAGTTGGCCAGCGTTCGGGAAATTACGACACATCTTCACGTCGGTTATACTTCAATCTCTGAAAGCTAAAGTGTACAACCAGTGCGTAACGCCAGTGATGACTTACGGATCTGAGACGTAGGCCTTCACTGCTGGCGGTATGAGGACGCTCGAGGTCGCTCAGCGAGCTATGGAAAGGGCTATGCTCGGAGTTTCTCTGCGTGATAGAATTATAAATGAGGATATCCGCAGTAAAACCAGAGTGACCGACATAGCCCAGCGGATTAGTAAGCTGGCAATGGGCTGGCTATATAGCTCGAAGAACCGATAACCGATGGGGAAGAAAGGTTCTCGAGGCAGCCTCGTACCAGTAGGCGTAGTTTTTTTTTATAGGATAGGGTGACAAACGAGCACACAGTCCACCTGATGGTAAGTGGTTACTGTGGCCCATAGACATCTACATCTATCCTCGATTACGAATCAAAATGCAGATGCGTTGTCACCCGTGAGGACTAAGATGGAATGCCTCGTTTCCAGTAAAAAGGGTCTCCGGTTCTCTACACTCACCATACGAAATACAGCAGCATTAAGCTACTATTTCACGCTGGTATTCTGTGAGAGCGTGGTCCTTCCCCGGTCGAGCCGACCCATTCGGGCTACAACTATACTACTAATATAACTGTAGCATGGCTCTACCACGTAGAAAATACTACTACCAATTAGTGTAGGATGACCCCCCACTGGATGGAGTGACGACCTGGTAAGACATGCAGGAAGTCGATGGATGCAGGTGGCTTCCTTGGGGGAGGCTTATGTTCAGCAGTGGACTTGTGAAGGGCTGTAAAGATGATGATGAAGCGAATGTTTAATTAATATGACCATCTTCAGTGTACCTTAACCAAACGCAAATAAATATTTCATTTCATTTCATTTCATTGAATTATCGACCGTTTTCCCACATATCGTTAGTGGTTCAAGCCGGGGTTCATACCTCCTTCTGAGGGGCCCCTGAATCACATCGTGCACTCCCCCCCCCCCCCTAGGAGAAGTCGCTTCGCGCCGCCTCGCCGCCGGCAGAAACTTTGCACTCGATAACTCGTAGGAGCTCGCCTACGAGTATATTTCGATGAAGCTGTAAATGACGCAGGGCCAACAGCATACACATTCCAAAAAAATACATTATACCTGGATATAAGTGGATGCTGTAGCCGTTAGACAGATATCTATTCTTGCTCAAGAATGAAAATGTAGATCCGTTGTAACTTGAATATTAAGATGGAATGCTTCGTTACCAGTAATAAGGTCTCCGGTTCTCCCATATCGTGGAGGCAGTTTACAGAGTAAGTATTTGTTTATTTGGGACAAAAAAAATAATTAAATGAGTATTACAAAGAATAGAAGTTTAAATTAGAATTTGAATGGATAATTGTACAATCAACCATGTTATCCACGTCTTACTTAGTTTTGCTTAGTACGAACAAAATTAAACTTATACAATATATTCATGCATAATAAAAGTAACATATTATAAAAAGGAAAAAAAAATTATTACATATATTTATTTAAGTGCAGCAATAGTTGGTTTTTGCACTTGGGTAAAGGTGTTCCTAAAATATCTATAAACCTCATTATATTCGTTGACGCCTCCTTTGTGTTTGTATATTATGTAGTCATGAATTGACGGACTGAGTCACACAAGTTTTAACCTTCCGGGGAAAAATAATATTTTTACTGGTTTCCCAACCTATATGAACTCCCAATGGCAATACTATACACCACATGTCATTGTGAATTTTTCGTACCGAATCTGCGAGTCACATCTACAAATTAAAAGGTTAAAATAGGTTTTTAAGTAACAGTTCTTAATTTTATTATTAGCAACATGTGAAAACTTACTTACTTAGTACTCATAAACGTTTTGGACGATTGCAATTTATGTAATTTTTGCATTTAAACAACTTGTAGGGTAGATTAACTATAACGTGAAATGTGAAAACTATATTTGAAACAGAACGAGCATCTGTAAGTATATAATTTTTCAATAAAATTAATATTTTTATTGTATATATGTATTAAATACGTATATTGCATACGTATTAAAAAACTGTAGGGTAGATTAATAAAATAGCAATATAAATCAATGTATAAGACAAAGCAAAAGTCTGTACATTACATATTATCTGTCTTGCGGTGCCACGATACATGGAATTCATACGAGACATTGAATTCTACTTTATATGAATATTCATACATTCATATTTACTACCAAAATATGTATAACATAATTGCTTACATTGTAATAAAAGTTCAATATAATATCCATGTATGAGGCAGAACGAGAGTCTGTACATCACATATCTACCTTGCGGTGCCACGAGGAGGCACACGAGGCATTGAACTTCATTTTATATCAATATTCATATGTTCACCAAAGTATATATGTATAATATCATTGATTATGGCGTAAAAAACCTTAAATTCTCCAAATTCCATTCTTTTTTAACAAGTGTCAAATCAAAGATAGAAGGTTATGTGAAAAATGAGCCATATATGTTCAAATTTCAACATTGTATGTACAGGTCTTATCAAAAAGACTGGTGAAGAAAATAATGATGCTGTAAATAGCTGCATTAGACTGTTATGTGCCTTATAAAATTTAAAGGCTCCTTAAGAACAGAATTACTGCTATCGGAGCTAACCAATGATTACAAAGAAAGCTTTTAAGGAAACCCAAGTGACTTCTTATTTGGTACAGAATTTTGTTTTAAAAAGATCAAAAGATTTTCATAAATATAAAACAAACATTCAGAAACTTTTAAAATATTGGGACCTGTCTCCATCAGTAAAAACTCACTGGACATGCAATAGCCTCCAGCAGCTGCTTTATACCAGCAGAGGTGATACTATCAAGTAATATGTGGCAGGCGCCAAGCCCAACCATCAAGGAAAAAGATTAGAGGTAAACACAGCTAAAGAGGTAAGCAAATTCACTTGACCTTATTTTATTCCAAATGGTCAAAAATATTGTAAAAAGTAGGTCGACAATAATAAATTAGTGTGAGTCAAGCATGTCCTCCCACATATATTGAGTTTAGTATGTCTGAAAATATTGTATTGTATTTATATAGCTACAAAATTACTTAAAACAAGACTAGTCATAATTTTGTTTTTACTTATTGGTAAATACTATGATATGATATATACATAGACGAAGAGATTCAGAAAATAAAAAGTGGAAAGTTTTAGAATTGCTGTTAATTGGATTATAAAGTTAATAAAAGACAATACCTTAAAAGTACATTTAAATAACTTAGTCTTAACATATAAAATTATAACATTTTCATACCTGAACTGAAACACAAATATTTCACATGAATTATTCAATTAAAATTCACTACAATCATATAAGAAATATGCTTATTTAATAGAAAAAATTAATATCTGTTTGTCCAGCTATCTTTTATGGGTAAATGTATACAAAACAAATAAAATGTATCAAAAGAGAATAATTTTGAATTTAATTTAATACTGAGAAATCATATTCAGATTTCAAGTAATCCAATTCATCATCATCATCATCATTACAGCCCTTTACATGTCCACTGCTGAACATAGGCCTCCCCCAAGGTATGCCACAAAGCACGGTCCTGAGCCACCTGCATCCATCGACTTCCTGCATGTCTTACCAGGTCGTCACTCCATCAAGTGGGGGGTCGCCCTACACTTTGTCTACCGGTACGAGGCTGCCACTCGAGAACCTTTTTTCCCCAACGGTTGTCGGTTCTTCGAGCTATATGGCCGGCCCATTACCACTTCAGCTTACTAATCCGTTGGGCTATGTTGGTCACTCTGGTTCTACTGCGGATATCCTCATTTCTAAGTTTATCACGCAGAGAAACTCCGAGCATAGCCCTCTCCATAGCTCGCTGAGTGACTTTGAGCGTCCTCATACGGTCAGCAGTGCAGGACCACGTCTCAGTTCCATATGTCATCACTGGCAACACGCACTGGTTGTACACTTTAGTTTTCAGAGATTGAGGTATACCTGACGAGAAGATGTTTCGTAATTTCCCGAACGCTGCCCAGTCAAGTTGAATCCGTCGATTGACCTCTCGGTCGAAGTTGGACTTACCTAGCCGGACTATTTGTCCCAGGTAAACGTACTCGTCAACAACTTCGAGCATAGTGCTCCCAACAACTACCGGCATAGGTGTGACATGGACATTGAACATGATCTTTGTTTTGTCCATGTTCATCTTAAGACCTATCCATTGGGAGACACCATTGAGGTCATTGAGCATAGTGCTAACGTCCTCCAGCGATTCTGGACTATATCGTCGGCAAATCGAAGGTGAGTGATGTACTCGCCATTGATGTTAATACCGTATCCTTTCCAGTCCAGTAGCTTGAAAACGTCTTCCAATGCAGCGGTGAAGAGTTTCGGGGAAATAACGTCACCCTGTCTAACGCCTCTCTGCAGTTGGATAGGTTTCGTACTCTGGTTCTGTACTCGGATAGCCATCGTAGCCTTACCGTACAAACACTTCAGCACTTCGATATACCGACAGTCAACTTGGCATCGCTGAAGAGACTGTAGCACCGCCCAAATTTCGACGGAATCAAAGGCTTTCTCATAGTCCACATACGCCAGGCAAAGTGGCAGATTGTACTTTTCGGACTTCTGTACAACTTGCCGAAGGGTATGTATGTGGTCTATGATACTAAAGCCTTTTCGGGAACTGGCTTGTTCGGGAGCCTGGAAGTCGTCGAGTCTGCGTGCGAGACGATTCGTAATGACTCTCGAAAACAGCACGTAGACGCGGCTCAGAAGGGATATCGGATATCTGTAGTTCTTCAAGAGGGCGTTGTCACCTTTCTTGAAGAACAAGACCACCGCACTTCTGCTACACGCCTCCGGAGTAGTGCTACCATGGAGGACGGAATTAAAGAGCCTCTGAAGGACTTCAAGTACCGGTTTTCCATCCGCTTTCAGAAGCTCCGCTGTAATTCCATCCGCGCCCGGGGACTTGCCGTTTTTAAGGTGCTGGAGAGCCATTCTAATCTCGCTCAGACTGACGTCCGGGATATCATCGGAATAGTGTCGGATAAGACCCGCTTTTGGATCGTTACTCACACTTGCGTGTGGCTCCAACGATGATGTGTACAGCTGCCCTTAGAACCTCTCAATCTCACTCAGAATCTCAGGTGTTCTTTTTTACCTTATAAACAACATATTACTATGTAATTTATAGTTATAAAAGTTCTCTCGTGTGCAAATAATCTAGGAAAACTAATGGCGAAATAAAATGGGAATCAAATTCCTAAACCTATAAAAGATTGTCTATAAGATTTTAACCAAAACTAATAGATAAACTTAAGTTCATGAAGTTGCTATTCGAAAAAATTAATTGCATAATTTTTATGCACTATTCTCCACAATCTTCAAATGGAATGCAGATTAAGAAATAACCTTTTAGTCTTCATAAGCCTGTTACTAAATCATTGTTAAAGAAAACCACTTATTAAAATTCTTACCCTGGTCAACCACTATTATGTAAGATCTCCTTTGATCTAAACTTATCTTGATGTGGCAGTGCTGTCAAAGGGGCATTTATGTATGTTAAGCATAAAAATAAGCCCTGGTCTGTATATACAATATGTCAGTTGTCTAAAGTCATGGTAGATAAAGTAAGAAATTTACTTATTGTTCTTCCTATTATGACTTGGACTCATACTGTGAAGTTAAACAGTTCTTTTCTGGTGTTTATAGGAAGAAAAATAAAAACTAGAATACAATTAAAGCTTAACTAACTACTAGAACGTAATCAAAGTCTAGCATAATTTGGTTCACCAAGCTGAATTTAATCAAAAAAAAAGCAAAAAAATATACAGTAGTGAGAGAAAATATGAGTATTTTTAACCGACTTCAAGAAGAAGGAGGTGTTAAGTTCGACTGAATGTTTTTTGTGTGTGTTGCCTCATAGCTTTTCTCTGGGTGAGCCGTTTTTGATGAGTCTTTTTATTAAAGCTGGTGCTTCAAGTGTGATCCCATGTAGATTTAATTTATCTGAGCAGTGGTTTTTGAGTTGTCCATAATAATGCATATTAATCAAATACGCACTTTGAATACATTGATGATCTTCTCATTTTATTTTTGTTGTGCAAAGATTTTAATTTTGCCACTAGTATCAGTTACCTCAGAATGTCACTTATATGTCATTAAGCTGTATGAAATTTAGTAAATTAGTTGTTAATTTTGAAAACTGCTTAATATCACTGCAATAAATCAAACATCTAAATGAAAAAAGACAGGTGCTTGCCCTATTTATCGACTTCTCACGTGCTTTTGACACTTTGTTACATGAACAGCTAGTGGACAGATTAGACAAATGTGGTATACGTGGCCCCTTACTTAATTGGTGCCATAATTTCTTGAAGAACCGAAAATCGTTTGTGAAAATTGAAAATAACTACAGCGAGCCGATGTTGATAACGGAGGGAACAGCACAAGGTTCGGTACTAGGACCCTTGCACTTTTTGTCCTACGTCAATGACATGGGCAACTACATCGTCAATTGCACATGCTACCAGTTTGCAGATGACACTTGTCTTGTAATCGGTGATAAAAATCCACAAAAGGCATGTGACCTTTTACAGTCTGACCTAGATATCCTATCAAGGTGGTGCCATGATGCTGGGCTTGTCCTTAATGATAGTAAAACTAAGTTGCTAGTAATTAAATCTCCATACCTAAAACCCGCTTCAATAAAAAAAATAGTTGCACACAACCACATCTGCTTACATAATAACCGCGCTGCTGAATGCTGCTGCCCAGCAATTGAGATAGTTGACACACAAACGTATCTTGGACTAGTTATTGACAGTAAATTAAATTGGAGCCAGCATATTGACCGTGTATGTGCTAAACTAAGACAGTTTTTAGCAAATATCACTATTCTCAATAATCGCATTCCTTTTAAAATAAATTTAATGTTATATAATTCACTTGCGGAGTCGCACATTCAATACGGGCTTAGTAGCTACGGCCGAACTTACAAAACATATCTTGACCAGTAGTTTACAAGTAAGAATACTCAATACTATAGTTCCAAATAAAATAAAAAATAAATTCGGGGATGACGTTAATGGTCTCTTTAAACATTGTAAAATTTTACCAATACATATACAAGTACAAAATATTTTATAAAAAGAACAATTTTTTAATGAATCGCTAAAAATCCCGATTGAGCAATCTGTAAACACTCGAGCAATTTCTAAAAACCGTCTCAACGAGCCGCGTGCTAGCAATGCGTACGGTAAGAGAACATGTAGCTACTTAATACCTCGGCTTATCAATAACTTACCATTAGAATTAGTGGACAATATCACTAAAAATAACATTAGGTGTAAACTAAAGGGTCACTTTCTTAAATTATTATAACGTATTTTGTCATTTTTTTATTGTTTGCATATTTATTTCATGTTTTTGTTTGTTTTTCCTTTTTATGGTATCTGCAATACAACATAACGTTATATTATTTTATAAAATTGTAATCTCTCGATAGCTTAAGTATAAAACTTAGTGGTTTTTTTAAATGCTATCACTACAAATATGTGTAATGCTCGTTCATATGATAAATAAATTAAAAAAAAAGGTGAAGAATTTTAACAAGAAAATACATTACTTTTTACTGTACATAGTACCAGGCATTCATCCCCTTCTCGTACTAGAAGAAGTGGTATTGATGATAATGAAAGTGTTAGAAAGACAACAATCTTACATCCAAAACTTTTTGCATTTATTATAAGAAGCCATTATAAACTAAGAGCATTTGAAAAGTATAAAATAAATAAACAATAATTCATAATGGGAAATTATATTTTTATATTTATTTATTATGCTTATTGTTTGCTTTGTTTTAAATTGTTAACTATGATAATTTATGTAGTAAATAATTAAAATAAAGCGATCAAATTTTTAAACATATATATATATATATATATATATATATATATATATATATAGTATACAAACACAGAGGAGGCGTCAACGAATATAATTATTTGATCAAAGTAACTTACCTGTATGTGTTCTTCGATCAAAATTATATGAAGTTGACGCCTCCTCTGTGTTTGTATAATATGTAGTCATGAATTGACGGACCGAATCGCACGAGTTTTAACCTTTCGGGGGAAAAATAATACTTTTACTGGTATCCCAACCTATATGAACTCCCAATGGCAACCGTAGCAGTGATATGCGTTTGTCGGCAATAGCACGGCCAGCACTAACGGCGAACACACATCGTCGGCTTACACTGCTTAAGTTATTATGACAAGTTACTATTAATCATATCTGGTTAAAAAGCGCTGAGCAATCAAAATTATGACAAATGTTAAACATTGTGATTAAGTTATATTTAACATAACGTTTATCATATGAAAGGGTAAAATATGTAAGCCGATAACATAGCCATATAACACAAGCATATATAAATTTCGCAAAGATAAACATCTAGATCTGGAATAATTTGCAAGCCATACAAATACTTTTTCTGTGCGGGATTCTAATATAAATTAGTAAAAAAAAAGAATAAAAAATTCTCTGCCATCTTTTAAAAATATCAATAGCGTTTTAACTTATTTATCCAGTTCTTCATTTCATAAATGAGTAAGGTACATTACTTCGAACTTATTTTGAAGGACCAGAAATTTATCGGTCGTAAAACGTTTTGTTTGATTTCAGTATATGGTAATTCGAGTGTTTAACGTATAAATCAAGGTGATTTGTATTTTAGTGCTTTACGTCCCTGGTCACGCATAAATTGAACTGAGCAAGGAAATTATGCGCCTTCGGCATCCACATATTGGAAATGTAGTTAGCTCTGCTCCGGTGACGCTAGAACGATTATAAATGCCTTATTATTATTTGTACGATTGTTAAGTATGTTATAGAAAGTAAAAAATGTGTATTTGATTTTTACGGTAACGGCCTAAATGACTCAGGGCTAGTTTTTCAGTGATCATAATATAAAAGTTTAAAAATATATGAAAGTAGATGAATATTTTAGGGGGTAGAGCCAAATTTCTGAATGTGTCGGCTCGACCGGGATTGGACTACGCTCTCACAGAATACCAGCGTGAAGTACCACCTTAGCACTGCTGTATTTCGTATGGTAAGGGAAACAAGGTATACCATCTTGGTCCTCAAGTGTGACAACACATCTGCGTTTTGATTATATTTCAAAGATCAATGTGTACTTACCATCAGGTGGATTGCGTGCTTGTTTGTCACCCATATTATATTTTAAATAAGGTTAGAGGGAGGCCTAAAAAGATGGATGGACTGTATTAGGGATGATATACGTAACAAAGGAGTGAGTGAAGAGATTACAGCTAATAGAAGAGGATAGAAAAGGAAGACAGGCTATGCATACCCCAAATAACTTGGGATAAGGGTACGAAGAAGAAGACGATAGTTTTAAAACATAAAAAATGAAAATAACGGTTGTATAGGTCGGATTATAATTTATTTGATGGGTAACTGATGATTTAAAAATCAGCCGTTTATCAATGTTATATCTACGTGAATATCTATAGTTTGTAGATGATTTATGCTGATTTTGACTACAACAAGCAAAAACTTATTAAAGTAACTTAAAATATTTTAAGGTTAAATGAAAACTATTTACTCAATTAAGACTTGTTTAAAGATGTCGTGAACATCAAAATCTATAATCAACTTTAATTACTTAACGCACGGTTTCTATTACAGTACCGTAAATATACCGCAAATACTTATAGAAATTAATGCTAGAGACTACTTTTCTTTACTGCCCGCTCGGGCCTTGGTGGCTGAGGGGTTAACGTACTGCAGTCGATAAGACTAGTAAATTAAAAATCTGTTTCAGTTACTATTTCCTTTAACAATACTTCAAGAAAGTGGCAGTTAAATGTATTTAGAAATAAAGATTTCGGCTAAAAGACTAGATTATATTTTTGAGATTATTTTTAAAATTATATTGTACTACTACTCAACGGTATTTTCCAGCATAATAGCAAGTGGCCCTGTGGCGCAACGGATAACGCGTCTGACTACGGATCAGAAGATTCCAGGTTCGAATCCTGGCAGGGTCGTTGAACGTTTTGTTTTGAGAAGTTCTAGTAGTCTACAATTGCATACGTCATGGTAAGAAACTCTCAATTACATACAATACTAAAATATCTACATATTATTATATTAAGAGAACATAATTAATTGTAAGACGAAACAAAGTAATTATTAATTCATTTATTCAACTTAATTTAAAACATATTTTATATTAAATAAAAAACATTACAATTTAATATTTATGTTTATTGTTCAGACAGTGTTAACGCATTTTTAACATCCCGTGAGTGTCGTTAGAGGCGACGATGGGAAGTGTCAGAGAGAAGATATGGCTTCCGACAGATGGCGATTTAATCGGAACGTGCGAAACGTTTGGTTTTGAGTTATAACTCTATGATTACCAATCCACCTACAAAGTGTGGCGATCATGGCAGATCCTTTCATATCAGATATGTTTATGAATATATTTAGTAGAGATTGCCAAAAGTTAATTAATCCGTCCTTTGTTGCAGGTTCATCACGTGTTCAAAGTGTTTGCATGAAAGGATATATAAATAAATAAATAGAATTATAATATTACAAAACTATTCTGCTACGTTCAAATGGTGGTAGACGTTTTTCGAAAGTCCATCGTAATCTAAAAGACTGAGCCGTTTCTTGTCTGGGCTGTCGATGTGATTTACAAGTAAGTTTTAGTTAATTCAATCTAGTAGCTGAAGTAATGCAGCTTTGGTATGTTTTATGTTTCAATAATAAAATATCTATCTATCTAAAATAGTTTATTGTTCTGTATATGTATTTGATGCAATATTCAGATTAATTTTTAATTCGTTAATCTTTTTTCAATAAAATTCAATTAAAAATCTTTTATTATATTTACTTTAGGTTTAAATATTACATTGAAAATCTATATAATACCAATCATTATATACTTACTGTTAAAATTATATTTTTTATTTTAACTTAAATTTTAATTAAATTACTGAATAGGATTTATTTAATACTTTAAATATTTATAACAACTGTGAAATAAAATTCATATTGTACATATATATATATATATATATATATATATATATATATATATATATTATAACCATTGTGGGTGACAATTTTGTGTGACCAACATGGTTGTAATCATTAAAAACAGAATAACACAATTAAAGTGATAGGTAATAGATACCGAGAATTGTTGTTTATATGTGCCTTGAACTTTTCGATGGAATAATTTAATGCACAAATTACTTTAAAAACAAGAAAAGAGGAAATAAAAGCACTGTAAAGGTCCGTTATCCATTCGTTATACTTCATAAGGAAAATCTTATCTAAAACTTTCTTAGACACTATCACATCACGCGACAGTGTCAATAATGTTAAATTTTTATTATCTGATTTAGAAATTTTATTGCTCAAATCGTTGCGTGGTACATGTAAGCGCTGGAGGTGGGCGTCATACCCTGGAGATATGAGTCATGTTTCTAGTAATCGTTATCCAAAGTGAAGAGCCGAATATATTTTAAAGTTATACCTAATTAACCAGATTCTTTACTGTCACATTCTATAATGTCACGGGAATATGCATTTGCTTTGAGTAATTACATACACGCGTTTGCCTGCTGTGAACATAAATGATCTGTTTATTAAACATAATTTATATAAATAGATTGGTTTTTAATATTATTTATAATTTTCTCTTGAATCGTAATTTACATACATATACTTCACAAGGAAAATCATCCAGACCGCAACCTCATACTGCACTACAGACGGTCTCGAAGTTACAAGACCTGGTTAGAAGCTCTCCGTCATCCGCCTTACTCCGCAGACCTTGCGCCTACAGGCATGTATATTTTCCAGAATTTGAATAACTTTTAAGCAGGAAAAAAAATGCAATGCCCGACAGGCAGTAAGAAATAGAAATGCCTTCGAAGAATTTGTTACCTCCCGTCCAGCTGATTTCTTTAAGAAGGGCAACAAGGATCAACAAACTGCCACTGGTTTGGCAAAGATACATCGATTGCATGGATGATTAATTTATTAATAGATATAAAAAATATAGAAAAAAACTATACATTAGGGGGCAAGTTTTTGTAGATTTGAAAAAAGAGGTGGAAGCATCCCTGTAAAAAATTACTTTTTAATAAAATATTGTTTTTAGATGACTATGGTAAAGAAAAATATTTTGAGTGTTGTGGCATAGAAATCTCAGAAAATAACCTAATTATACTATATAGAATTACCAGACGTGATATTATTTTGTTTAAACAAGTTAAATTATTTGCTTTGAACCCTCTAAAAAATATGGATGTAAAAAGAAAATTGTGATGAAAGAGGACTTCAATAATAACACTTTTAAGTCTATAAAATTTACAACTATGTTAAATGATTTAGATTAAATTATAACCTAAAACAATACACATTAAGGAACCTACCCGAAAATCGTCTTGTATACATACATCACATACTAAGTAATATTAAAACAGCAGTACCAGTTATCTTATCCCTTTATTTATCTGATCGCAACACTGCCCAAATGCTGAAAATACTCATTTTAGAAGGAACTAAAATAAAAAAATCGGCCAAGAGCGTGTCGGGCCACGCTCAGTGTAGGGTTCCGTAGTTTCCCGTCCGTCACAATAAGTGTTCCCACTTATGAGGTTAAAGGTGGGTATCCATTATGTTCGCGCTCCAGCAGCGCTCCGCGCTCCTGCAACTGCTCCCGGTAGTGGGTACTGTTGTTTCCATCCAAGTTCAAAATTATTTTCCTAGAAAGTCCTTATAAAGTTCTACTTTTCACATTTTTTTCATAATTTCTAAACTTATGGTTCTAAAGTTAGAGAGGGGGGGACACATTGTTTTTTACTTTTGGAGCGATTATTTCCGAAATTATTGACATTATCAAAAAATGATAAAGTAAACCCCTATTCATTTTTAAATACCTTTCCAACAATATATCACACGTTAGGGTTGAAATTAAAAAAAAAACACTTCCCACTTTATATATAACAATAAAACATTTTTTTCCACTTTATCGGCGTGATTGATACACATATTGGTACCAAATTTCAGCTTTCTAGTGCTAACGGTCACAGAGATTAATCGAGGACGGACAGGCGGACAGACAGACATGGCGAAACTATAAGGGTTCCTAGTTGACTACGGAACCCTAAAAAACATTTAAAATTTCATGACTTATAGAAATAATTATATATTATAGATTAGGTTCTCCTACTAGATAAACGTAGATAATCTACGTTTCTCTGCAAATGAAAATAAAAATAAACAACACATACAATAATGCTAAGTGGATAAGCAAAGGAATAAGAATTAGTTGCAAATGAAAAAGATTACATAGATATAAATATTATATGAACAAAGATATCCGTAGTAAACTCATCTACACAAATTATTCAAAAATATTGATAAAGTATAATTATTTATCAAAAAAAATATTTGAAATTTATATTCAGTTCTCACTAGACTAAATAAATGGAAGGCCTTGTGCACAATTGTAAATAATGAAATAGACGATAATTCAAAAAAAATCACATTATTAATATAAAAGATAACAATACAATTTTAAATTACTTAGTTGGGTCATAGGAAATAATTTCAACAATTTTTTAGTAACTTGACTCACAACAATAGCATCAGTAATAAAATAACAAACAATGTTAAATTTAAAACTAATTCTACAGAGCTGAAGTCAATGTTTCTAAGAAGAATGTCAGAAAAAGTATTCAGAAATGCAATTAAATCTCTTAATAACTCAAAAATAATTGGTGAGTTTATAATTATGAATTTTATTAAAATGTATTACAAAACTTTCCATCGATAGTTTTATAAGATTTCTTACACATCTTATAAATCTCTCTTTATCACAGGTACTTTCCCATAAAAGCTTAAAGTGTCAATAATTAAACCGCTGCTTAAGAAAGGTGAAAAATATAACGTCAATTTATAGACCCATTGCATTAATATCAATTTTTTCAAAAATATTCGAAAAGCGCATGTTGTTGCGCCTTACTGAATACTGTAATAAGAAAAGTGTCATCAGTCCACAACAATTCGGTTTTCAGTAAAACAAATCTACTTCTTTGACCACTTACACATTATTTAAATCCATCTTAGAAAGTGTAAATAATTCATATCTAGCCGCTGTGTTTTTTTTATGATCAAAGTAGGGCTTTCGACTTTGTAGACCATAAAAGTCTTCTTACAAAACTAGAAAATATGGGTTTTCGAAGGATTACTTTGCAGTGGCTTGATTTTTAATTGACAAACAGAAAACAAAAAGTTGAAATCAAAAGCCTCAATAACCAGAATGAACTGACTTCATGTTATTCAGATTTTAGGAACAACAATTTTAGCGTCCCACAAGAAAGCATTCTTGGGCCCTTTGTGTTTTATTTTATATACAATTGACCTTTCAAATATAACAACATTTAAATGTTCTATGTTTGTAGACCATATTGCAATAACAATTATTACTAACCTTCACAAACATTTCTTCACAAAAATGAATCTGACATAAATGACACAATAAAATCAGTAATAGAATGGTTAAATATAAATAATTTAAAAGTTAATGTTACCAAAACTCATTATACTAAATTTCACAATTTGAAAACAAATAAGCTTTAGATATATCACAACGGAGCCAAAATTGAAAAAATGACGCGAACTAAATTTCTTGGTTTAGTAATTTATAGAAATCTTAATTAGAACTCTCATATTAAATTAGTGTGTGATAGACTAAATAAATTTTATATGCTTTAAAGTATATTAGAAAAGTTACTTACATAAATAAAGCCCCGTCGGTTCATCATGCTTATGCAGTTTCAATTTTGCGTTACATGTTAATTATTTGGGGAAATGGTTCTTAATTAAACAAAGCGTTTATCACTCAAAAAAATTTTTACGAGCACTAACACTCAATCTAAGCGCCTTTTCATTCATGTAGACCTATATTCAAAAAGCTTAAGTTATTGAAATTGCATTACAAATATGAAATTTGCTTGTTCGTTAAACATCACAACCATCTGTTTACTAAAGCAAAAAGTATTCTTCTCAAGACCATAGCAGAGCCACCTTGAAAAACTTGTAATCTACACACTTCCCATACTAATAAAAGCTAGCCTAACGGACGACACACACGGTCAGTTCAACTGATCATTCCAACTGATTAGTTCAAACTAGAACTGTTGATTTTTTTAAATACCGGATTTTCGATATATCGACACATAAACTTATAATTATGATATATTTATAATTATCGATATATCGAAAATCCGATATTTTAAAAAATATAAACAGTTCTAGCTTGTACTGATTAGTAGAAATGATCAGTGGAACTGACCGTGTGTGGCGACCATAATAAAAGCTGTCTATATATGTGTGGCAAAATATTTAGTAAAATTCCTTAGCATATTAAAACACTTTTTTACCAAGATTTAAAAAAGGCTCTACGATCTTCTCGCAGAATGTAGCTTTTATAGAGTCGTAGAGTTTCTAGATTACTAATTTAACGAATGAATCACTGTAATTTCGTTGAGCATTGACATTTTTATTCTTTTTAAATATAATTAATGAGTATCTGGCATTTTATTCTATTTAATAATAATTAATAATTATATAATGAGTAATTACAATTAATCATACAAAACAAAGCGAAATTATCACATACATTTATATTTCACACATACTATACACATACATTTACGTAGTTAATAATATTTTTGAGATGTAGTATTTAATTGTAATTTATAAATTTGACGCTAATGTATTTTGAATAGTTACATAATTAATTTTCTTTAATAATTTACTTAATTAAATTGTAATAATAATAATTATTTTTGTTTATTGTATAGATCATTTCATATATTGTAAAGATTATTTCATCCCAAATGCAGCTCTAGATTTTATGCAAACAGTGCTCCTATAATGGCTATTAAAATATATAATAAATTGCCCAATGACTTAAAAGAAATGCCTTTAAATAAATTCAAAATTGAGATTAATAAATGGCTTCTTGACAAGTGTTATTATAGTATTAAGGAATATTTTAATTAATTGCAATATCATTTAATGTATTGTACAATTTATTTAATCTTTTGACATATATGTACAATTAAATTTGATCATTTTAAGATAATATATTTGCACACCGGTACAACTCTCGGTAGAATATTATTGAGACTTACTCTTATACTAAATACCTGTATTACCTAAACATTTTATTCTGCAAATAAAGATTTTGACTTTGACTTTGATGTTGCAGCCATTATCAAGGTAGAATGTAAGATCTCATTATTAATAACAACATCATAATATTATGTACTAGATTCTGGAAATAAATCAATTTGATTAGATTTGATTTCATTAAAAAACGGCGGTTTCTAAGGTAAAGACCGAGTACTTGTTCCTTGCGGGATTCGAACCCGCGGCCTTTAGCGCTGCAAACCATTGCTATGACACAGAGCCGTCATTAATTATATATTACACAAAAAGAACATGCGACCAAGAAAATTAATCGTAATAAACTCAGTAATCTCGCATCGTTGTCTATCTTAAGGCTTTACCTCTAGCGAATGACCTTGAGCATTGGGCCTGCCGACGCTCTCGCTACAATATATCGCGTAGAAATCTGCAAGACGCCACCTACTGGTACGAACGTAGTATTAATTTATCAATGTCAATGAACTATTTTATGGAAATAGACACGGCAGACAATGCTATGTGTATTTTAATTTTCTTTATTCGGTATATTAGTTGCATTATATTAGAATTATGTATTCTCATATATTACCTAATTAATAAAAATGACAATTTTCATTATTTTTAACTATATACTATACTGCTAATATTGAATTAGCTTTTTATAGAGTAAATTATAATATTTGTCGAAATGTGCATTAGCATGTAAAGTTCGAATCCATGATTAGATTCGAACTTTACATGCTAATGGTGCTTCATTTTTGTTATTTTCATTTACTTACAAATTGAAAATATACTTGAATAGTAGGTATTATTATTTTATTTAGATACTGAATTTTAGGATATATTTTACCTTGAGGTCATATATAATTTTGAGGAGCAATAGTTATTACCTACTAATCTTTTATCTGCTATTCCTTATTTAGGAACAATATTAGTAAATTGAGTTTGAGGGAGATTTACTGTTTAAAATGCTACATTTATTATTTTAATATTTACCTACTGGGTAGGTAATTATGAAAATAATAAATATAGCATTAGTAACTAAATAGATATTTTTTTTACCCAATTACAATAACTAATGAGATATTGTGATTATATGTGATTAGTAATACTGGGTGAGTATTAATAAATAGAACAAAATAAAATATAAAGTCAATTTTAGTATCTTGAATGTAAGAAATTGATTACAAATTTTTTAACTTCCTTAAATTATAAACAAACAGCTGCAGCTATTAAATGAACACATATGTGCATACATGCGCCCATATAAATAAGTGGTCATATGTATATATATATATATATATATATATATATATATATATATATATATATATATATATATATCGGGCGGAGCTAAGTTCTGCAAGACCCGCCGCAGAAGAGTTTGTCCGCTAGGTTGAGCTGTCGTCAAAATCACTCTCTTAAACTCTCCGATCACACTCTTAATCTCATGGCTGTTAGATGGGAGATGAGGCTGCAATCGTCAACAGATTTGACAGCATACAGGCAACTGAACAGACAGATCTCCAAATGTATGCGGCGAGACTTACGCAACTTTAATACTGCTCATATTAAAGAAGCGATCGAGCGGAACCAGAGCTCCAAAGTCTTTGCCAGAGATCTGTCTGCCAGAAAGAGCCAACTGTCAAAGCTGAAGACTGAGTGTGGCACCATCGTTACCGGGACACCTGAGATTTTGAGTGAGATTGAGAGGTTCTATGAGCAGCTGTACACATCATCGTTGGAACCACACGCAAGTGTGAGTAACGATCCAAGAGCAAGTCTTATCCGACACTATTCCGATGGTATCCCGGACGTCAGTCTGAGCGTGATTAGAATGGCTCTCTAGCACCTTAAAAACGGGAGGGCCTCAGGCAAGGATGGAATTACAGCGGAGCTTCTGAAATCGGGTGGAACACCGGTACTTGAAATCCTTCAGAAGCTTTTCAATTCCGTCCTCCATGGTGGCACTACTTCAGAGGCGTGGAGCAGAAGTGCGGTGGTCTTGTTCTTCAAGAAAGGTGACAACGCCCTCTTGAAGAACTACAGACCGATATCCCTTCTGAGCCGCGTCTACGTGCTGTTTTCGAGAGTCATTACGAATTGTCTCGCTCGCAGACTCGACGACTTCCAGCCTCCCGAACAAGCCCGTTTCCGAAAAGGCTTCAGTACCATAGACCACATACATACCCTGCATGGCGTATGTGAACTATGAGAAAGCCTTTGATTCCATCGAAATTTGGGCGGTTCTATAGTCCCTTCAGCGGTGCCAAGTTGACTATCGGTATATCGAAGTGCTGAAGTGTTTGTACAGTAGGGCCACGATGGCTATCCGAGTACAGAACCAGAGTTCGAAATCTATCCAACTGCAGGGAGATGTAAGACAGGGTGACGTTATATCCCCGAAACTCTTCACCGGACCGGACTGGAAAGGACTAGGTAAGTCCAACTTCGACCGAGAGGTCAATCGACGGATTCAACTCGGCTGGGCAGCGTTCGGGAAATTACGAAACATCTTCTCGTCAGGTATAGCTCAATCTCTGAAAATTAAAGTGTACAACCAGTGCGTGTTGCCAGTGATGACTAACGGATCTGAGACGTGGTCCTTCACTGCTGGCCGTATGAGGACGCTCAAGGTCGCTCAGCGAGCTATGGAGAGGGTTATGCTCGGAGTTTCTCTGCGTGATAGACTCAGAAATGAGGATATCCGCAGTAAAACCAGAGTGACCGACATAGCCCAACGGATTAGTAAGCTGAAGTGGCAATGGGCCGGCCATATAGCTCGAAGAACCGATAACCGATGGAGAAGAAAAGTTCTCGAGTGGCAGCCTCGTACCGGTAGGCGTAGTGTAGGGCGACCCCCCACTAGATGGAGTGACGACCTGGTAAGATATGCAGGAAGTCGATGGATGCAGGTGGCTCAGGACCGTGCTTTGTGGCATTACTTGGGGGAGGCCTATGTTCAGCAGTGGACTTGTAAAGGGCTGTAATGATGATGATATATATATATACATATATATATACATATATATATATATATATATATACATATATATATATACATATATATATATATATATATATATATATATATATATATATATATATATATATATATATATATATATATATATATAGTATATTATTCCTGGGGTATCGATATAATTTTCTCATCTGGTTGGTAACATAAAATAAATATTAAAATACATATATAAATAAAAGCCCAACCAGATGGAGGCCCTCTGCAGGGGAGACCAAACGGCCGAGTTTATTATTGTTATTATTATTATTGTAAGTTGTGGTTCGGTGAAGCTGCAACCTAATGGACCATGATTTAAAATTTTTATGAAAAGAAGTGGCTACGTCAATTATTCTTCTTATTATTATTTTTTCATTACTGCCTTTTTCAACCTCACAAGAAATTTGTAACTGCAAAAAGAAAACTACGTATAAGTAAGTAAATCAGTAATATAGTGTTATGTATGATTCAGACTAAATAAAGGTTCCTAAAAATAGACGTAGATAAAGAACTTGCATAAAAATTACTCAAATAAAAATGCAATAAACTTGTTAATTTTATAGATAGTAACATATTAAAATAGTTAGTTTTTTTAGGATATTTATGTAAAACATAAAGGTAATATTATGTTCTAACTACGTTCACGCTTGCGCAATATAAACTCGTTTTAGGAGATCAAAACATAGAGAAAAAGATAGGAAACTATTTTTTATTTAATATGGTTCATCAAATCCGTAAAAATAGTTTAAAATACTCACACAATAAAATTTCGAAGTGCAGGTAAAATATCTGCGACCAACATTTGCTCAATTCTGACGTTCACACACGTTTCACAACTTTTTGCCAGAACCAAAAGTAAGCGCTGGCATGCGACAAAAATCGTGCCATAAATAAAATAAAGAAGAGAGGAGTCGTGGTAGCTCAGATGGTTAGCGCTTGCTGAAATTTTCACAGTGCGCGAGCAAACCGGGTTCAATCCCCGCCGGCACCAATGAAATTGTAATTGCAATTTTAAGTGTTGATTTACCACGTGCTTAGTGGTGAAGGAAAACTTTGTGAGGAAACCTGCATGTCTGAGAAATAAGAAAAAAAAATATTTCGAAGACATGCGAAGTTCGCCAGCAGGCATTGGGGTAGCGCGGTGGAGAATTCCTTTCCTAGGACTCTTTCGGAAAATATAATAGAAATAAAAAATAATAAATCCAAACTTCATTTAAAAGCAAACATATAAATTGTAAAGTAGCTGCAGGTATCTATAACCAAGTAAAAGATATTCCTTTACTCCAACTTGTCCATGTTTTCCAAAACAATTTTTAATTAAGCTTTATATTATAATGCGGATTTTTTATACTTAAAATTTTAATAATAAAGCATTTCGTACGTCTCAGCCAAGGCGCAAATATTTTTCGGCCGCAAATGTATAAGACCGATTTGTTATTCAAACATGAACAAGGTTTTAAATCTACCAATCAAAAAACGACACGCATTTTTATTGAACACTTCCTATTCAACTCACAAAGTACTTATTATATATTTGTTTATATAAAAAAGTATATTTAAGTACAACCATAAAACTAAATAGAAACACAAAGTAGGCAAATGCATTGAGTTATACAACACATAAATCAATGGGCAAATGTAAAAATGCTGGAGGCAGGCAGCCCTATCGAATGTTTACGTACCGCACGGCTGTAAGATTTATTTCAAAGATACGGCCGAGTTACAATACTGTACAAATAATATAACCGTGACGTAAGCGTATCGTTTGGTAGGTACTCAAATAATATTATGTTTGCGGCGAAATACTGAACGTCGACGACGACATGGGCATCTCGTACGGACGCATACAGCGTAATGCCGCCCGCACTCTGCGCACGCCCCTTTATCATAGAAGTCACACAATTTTCGGAATTATTTCAATTAAACAGAAAAACGAACTTAAAAATTTAAATAAAACGGGGAGAATATAGATTTTTTAATTATCTATCCATTAGTGTAATCCTCAAATGATTAGAGCGTTGCGTTTAGCAACAGATGCATGTAATCAAGAATTCTAGTAATTTTTTAAAAGTTGATTTTAAATGTATTTATAGCACATAAAAATAAATTAGAACGTGGAATGTGATGGTAAGATATCGAAAATTAATAATGTACTTTTAGATGAAGTTTATTTTTCATAACTAATGAGATAATAGAGTCTGAAAAACACACTTTCGCAACATTTTGGTCAGGGATACCCCTTAACTAGGTAAGTTTTGTGACTTTAGTTCACGAGTTGCCGACTACAAAATATTGCAATGACTGGGCACGTGAGGTTTATGTTTTGGGCTTCCTTCATAAATAGGCTGGGCATGCCCCAGTGCACTGCCCTTTTTAGTCAACCTTATTCAATCGAATTAGAAATTAAATTTGTATGATTATTCTTCAAACACATATTTAATCTGGCTAACGTCCTCAGGAAAACGTTTTAAGTGAGAAAAACTATAATCACTATAAGTACACTTATTTTATCTAAAATAATATAACTTACATGATTTACATTTATCGGTAAAGTATAATGTTTTGGATCTGACATATATAGTATATATATATATATATATATACATATATATATATATATATATATATATATATATATATATATATATATATATATATATATATATATACGCGGGGACCGAATCCAGAAATTCCGTAACGAAAAAAACCTCACGCTCCCAACTCCGACGGGCACGGAGGTGTGGCGTTGAAAGCCGTGCATCGTCTAACGTCGTTTCAGTTCGGCAGACTTCGGCACTCGGCAGACTTCGGCACGGTGTTTGTGTGCGTGCGACTAGTCGTGTGCGTATACACTAGCTGCTAACTGAATGATAAAAATTCCTAAATAACCTACATGTATTGTAAGATATTAAAAATATTTTAAACAATATTAACTTCTCATTTATACAATAAGAGAAAAAAAATTGTTTTCTTATCGGTCACCACGCTCAAAAAGTGTAACTTGATTTAATATCAAAGACTTAACTGCATAAATAAAATAAATAATTAATTATAATTGCATAAGTTGATAAAAAATGCTATGCAATAGCTTTACCGCGGCAGTCCCCGAGTGCCACACGTCTTTTTTATACGTTTTAGCTATTCTTGTCTTGTTATTTTATAGCGTTCAGATAGAAACGTTATTAAATTATAATGTTACTGTTAATTGTATTGCTGAAATAAAATTTTACATTGTAAATTTTCTGTGGTAAGCAATAAGGCTGAAATTATTGACGAAAATTAAATAAGACTGGCTCTGTACACTATTGCGTTTAGAACAGTGTAATATTTACTTGTGACGGTAGTAGGTTAATTCAACGATCATTTATGTGCCAATTAAGAATATTTTTAACCTGTTATTCCGTTACAAGTGAAATAAAACATTTTCTTTTATGTTAATTCCTTTGTTGCATATAGGCCAAGCAGAAAAAAACTTATACATTTTCTCCTAGGGCTCTTGAAAAACAGAATAAAATAGATTTACAAGTTTTAATACTATTTTTAATTATAATTACTAGCTTATCAAGGCAAGGTTAGTAAATTTAGTAATAAAATAATCTAAAAAATTAA
This sequence comes from Parnassius smintheus behrii, assembly GCA_036936625.1. NCBI lineage: Eukaryota > Metazoa > Arthropoda > Insecta > Lepidoptera > Papilionidae > Parnassius > Parnassius smintheus. The sequence continues at coordinate 20,366,343 of JAUPFT010000015.1, read as the reverse complement.
CAAATAATTTTAAAAAACCATAAAACTCTAACACCTGGTAACAAATTTTTAATCGTGCTTTTACTGTAAGCTTCGCGTTGCGAGCAAAGCGTGGAGCCGCACGTGATCACCGCATCGTTGAGGTGTGTGGCGAATATGAAACCTGGCCTTAAAAAGTTTGTTGACGATCATCGAACACCGAATACCGAAACTATTTGATTGATGTGTACGAAGTGGATCAAATGGTTGGCAATTTGTTTTACACAGAGTAGAAACCCTAAAATGTATTTTTGCTAAAATAATAGCCGTAGTAACTTAGACGCACATAACATATTTTAAGTGAATTTCACAGAAAGCGAGCAAACGGGTTAAATCCCCACCGTCACCAATCAAATTCTTAATTACAATTTTAGGTACTGTTTTGTCCAAATACTTGACAGTGAAGGAAAAACATAGTGAGTAAACCTGCCCGCCTGAGGAATAAAATATTACGATGACGTGAAGTCCACGGGATTGTTTGTGAACACAAGTAGCGGTCTAATCACTCCAATAACCTGTGCCTGATATGGATTGTAACTTTACTTTTACTTTTATTTAAAGAAACATAGGTTTTTATGTAGATATTTAATTTTTAATTGTTTTTAATTTTTTTTTCGGGTCTATGCACCGACGGATTTGAGTGGAGGTGGGTCACTAAAATCACAACAAGAGAGAGAGGAATTTTGGGATAGCATGAGAGAGGTCTTGAATAAATGCGGAGAAAATGAACGGATCGTGATGTTAGGGGACTTTAATGGATGGGTTGGAGTAAAGCGTGATGGGTATGAAGGAGTTCTGGGTATGTTTGGGGACGAGAGAGTGAATGACAATGGGAGAAGCCTGCTTGAAGTATGCTTGGAATGGAATCTGTGCGTGGCCAACACAATGTTTGACCACAAAAAGATCCATTTGTATACAAGAGATGAGGGTGAGTCTAGAAGTATGATTGATTTTGTAATTGTGGATGAAAGACTGAAGAAGAAAGTGCTAGACACTCGGGCATATCGCGGTGTAGGCCTCGACACAGACCACTTCTTGGTCATAGCCCGAATGCGTGGCCTCTTTAAACGGTGGCGACACCGAGGGGCCGAGCCTACGAGTGTTTTGGACAGAGTAAAAGTGGAAAATCTACAAGAAAAAGAAAAGAAAGACGAGTATGTAGAGAAACTGAAAGAAAGTTTTAAAGGGATAGAAGAGACAGGAATGATTGAAGATTTGTGGGAGACATTTAAGAAAGGGGTTGTAAATGTTGCGATTGAGGTATGCGGGGTAGCTAAAAGAAGGAAAGGGAGAAAGAATGATAACGTGTGGATGGATAAAGATGTACAAAGGGTTGTGCAAGAAAAGAAGAAAGCGTGGTTGGATTGGTTAGCAACAAAAGCTAACCAAAAAGTTCAAAAGGCAACGGATGACGAGATAAAGGAAGCAAGAACGAAGTATAAAAGATTGAAAACAGCAGCGAAAGAAACTGTGTCTAGAAAAAAGAAGAACGAAAAGATGATTTCGATAGGAGGCTCACTGAAGATTTCCAGTCAAACATTAAGTTTTTCTGGAAAACTATCAAAACAGTCAGAGGAAAAACTTCTACCTCGGAGCTGAGTACAATCAGGAGTCAAGATGGGAGCATTATAAAAGGAGAAGAATGTGTGTTAAAGAGATGGAAAGAGTATTTTGAAAGTTTGTTTGAAAGAAAGGAAGTGCAGGTACAGCATCTGCCACCTTCCACGGAAACGAATATAAATGTTGATGAAAATGAGATAAGCATGGATGAAATAGTGAAAGCGTTGAAAAGTATGAGATTAGGTAAGGCTGCAGGGTATGACAGGATTACCGGCGAGATGCTGAGGGCTGGACAGGGCCTGGTGGCTAGTCAGCTGTACCGCCTTTTCAATCTGTGCTGGCGAAATGGGCAAGTGCCGGGAGACTGGTGCAAAGCCGTAATCGTGCCATTGTATAAGGGAAAAGGGTCACGGCAGGACTGCATAAATTACCGTGGTATAAGCCTTCTTAGCGTCGTCGGTAAATTGTATGCGAAAGTGTTGATTGAAAGGGTTGTGAATGAAACAGACGAGAAAATATGGGATGTACAAACGGGATTTAGAAAGGGAATGGGATGTACGGATCAGGTCTTTTCTTTGCGGTGCATAGCCGAAAAGTGTTTGGCTAAAAACAAGAAAGTCTACTGCGCCTTCGTAGATCTAGAAAAGGCCTATGATAGAGTGGTGAGGAATGAATTGTGGTCAGCACTGTCCGTGTACGGTGTGAGCAGTGTCCTCATACGAGCATTGCAATCTTTTTATAGGGATTCTAGTGCTTGTGTAAGGATAAACGGGGCATACACTGAATGGTTTAATATCGAAAAAGGTGTTAGACAGGGATGTGTAGCGTCACCGTGGCTGTTTAATCTGTTCATGGACAATTGTTTGACAGATTTAAAAGTGAATGAAAGTGGGTTGAGAATGAATGAGTTACTCGTCAAATGTCTTCTCTATGCTGATGACCAAGTATTACTTGCGTCTTCGGCCGAGGAGTTGCAGGAGATGGTAACTGCTATGAGTGGAGCATTTGTTAGAAAGGGAATGAAGATGAATGTAAGGAAAACGAAAGTGATGGTGTTTGAAAAAGATGAGGCAGTGACAGACTGCAATATCGTGATTGAAGATGAACAAATTGAACAGGTGAAAGAGTTTGTGTATCTGGGGTCAAAGTTTACAAGAGATGGAAAGTGTGAGAGTGATATCGAAAGAAGAGTGAATGCAGGAAACATGGTGAATGGAGCTTTGCACTCCTTTATGAACAGTCGGAAGGTGTCTAACAAGGCTCGTTTGGCTGTGCATGAGGGGGTGTTGGTTCCGACACTCATGTACGGGAGTGAAAGTTGGGTATGGCAGAAGAAACATGAAAGTAGAATAAATGCAGTTGAGATGAGAGCATTAAGAAGTATGATAGGAGTTAAACTGAGTGACAGGGTAAGAAATAGTGAGATAAGGAAACGTTGTGGCTTGAAAGAAGATGTAGTGACAAAAATTGAGAAAGGTATGCTGAGATGGTTTGGCCACATCGAGAGAATGAATGAAGAACTATTGACGAAAAAAGTGTATAAGGCGAGTGTGAATGGAAGTGCTGGAAGGGGTAGACCTAGGCGGACTTTTCTAGACCAAATTAGGGACGTCTTGAAAAAAGGCCAGGTTAAGAGTACCCTAAACCGTAGAGCATGTATGAAGGGAATAATGAAAGTGGACGAAGCGAAACAAGTATGTAAGGATCGTAGCAATTGGAAAGAAGTGGTCTCTGCCTACCCCTACGGGAAAGAGGCGTGATTATATGTATGTATTAATTTTTTTTACACGGATCCCGTGTGAAAAAAATTAAAAACAATTAAACAACACTTCTAATCTTTATTAGGCTCAAGTTGGGCTAATTATGGAGTACCGTTGCTAGGATTCGACTAGTGCTACGCAATATTTACAGGTGCCTTGGGCTTTGAACTAGTCGCTGCGGAGGTGGAGCCGGTCGCGGATAAAAAAAGTGTTGGTATACTGAGACGCCATTCGTCCTATCGTCCACGGCCATAGCGCGGTCACATCGTTGAAGTGTTGATAGTGTGACCACGGTGGCAGTAAAGTGTCGATATTACGAGGCGCACTATTTTCCCTTATAAAAAAAAAGATACGGTTGAGGATTTCTGCAAAAGTATAAAGATATTCATTCCATTGTTTCAGGTACGCAAATTGGAGGATTGAAATTCTTGACCTGTGTAAGTTTTTTTTACTCATTTGAGGTAATAAAGAGTGAATAGGTATTTTATAGACTAATACTACTAACTTGCCTAACATCAAGTAACATTTGAATAAAATAGCCTTTTACAGATAGAAAATATTGTTACGCGCTCCAGTCGACGATATACTAGCGCCATCTAGTGTCAGGAACGAGAGCGAGTAGAGCGTTGCAAAAATGACATCACAGATCTCTCCGCCGCCGTTCGACGGGACCTCTTCTTGGTCGGCCTACAAAATCCAGTTCGAGGCCGTCATGGAGGCGAACGGCTGGAATAAAAGCCAAGCCATGACTGCACTCACCCTAGGCCTGCGCGACCAAGCCTTAACTGTGTTGGAAGCTCTCGGTAAGAAAGTGACCTATGAGCAGCTTCTTGAGGCCTTGGAGGCGAGATGTGGTGACGCTCACCTGGAACACGTCTTTCGCGCGCAGCTTAAAGATCGCGTGCAACGCAGCATTGAAAACCTGCAGCAGTGGGCCCTTGAGGTGGAGAAGATGGTTCGAAAAGCATACTGGTCTGTACCTGCGCTCATTGATGGGAACCTGGTGCAGACATTCATCGACGGCATCCGCGACCTGGAAGTCAGAGCTGCTGTGAGGCTCGGGCACCACGAGACGCTTAAGGACGCCTTGGCCCATGCACTGGAAGTGGAAGCCGTGCGGTAGGATCACCGTTCCCATCGCGTCAGGGAGGTTGCAGCAGCTATAGTTCGCGACCGCAACAAAGGATACAGCCCTAGGTGCTATGGCTGTGGGGAAAGGGGCCATCTTCGATCCAGCTGCCCTAAGCGAACCGTGGAAAGGAGAGTTGATCGATCTCGAGAGGGTAGTGCAGCTAACAGCACTGCCTGGCGGCGACAGGATCATCGTTCACCTCACGCTAGGGAGGTTACAGCAGTTACGGTTCGCGACCACAATAAAAGATACAGCCCTAGGTGCTATGGCTGTGGGTTAAGGGGCCATCTTCGGTCCAGCTGCCCTAAGCACACCCTAGGAAGGGAAGGAGAACGGTCTCAGAAAGGAAGTGCGGCTAACAGCACCGCCCAGCAGCAGCAGGAATACGACTTTCCTATCAGACACTGCAGCGGGAAATCTCACGGCAACGCGGATGCATTGTCAAGAAGACCTTTTCCTGAAGATTGCAACCATTGTGGTAGGCCAGAGAGTAAGGAAGTGGTATCCGTGAGGATGCTCAGGACAGACTACCTCAGCAACGGGTGGAGGGACAGCCTACGACATGCACAGCAGGAAGATCTGGACATCAAGCCGATTCTGGGATGGATGAAGGCCCGTGCTACCAAGCCTAAGTGGAGGGACGTCTCAGCGATGAGTTCAACCACGAAAAGCTATTGGGCCCAATGGGACAGCTTGCTGCTTCAGGATGGAGTCCTGTGCCGTAAATGGGACAATGGTCGAAGAGACAGCTGTCGTTTGCAAATGGTTGTCCCTAAAGCTAAAGTGCCGAATGTTCTACAGCTGTGCCATAATGGTCGTTCAAGAGTCCATCTGGGAGTTAAACGAAACTCTACTGAAGGTCCGAGAACAGTTTTACTGGGTCCATTATCGTGACGATGTCGAGGATTGGTGTCGTACATGTACAAGTTGTGCGGCCGTGCGGGGACCTCAGACACGTAGTAGAGGAGCACCGAAATTGTACAATGTTGGTGCACCACGGGATAGGACAGCCCTTGACATGGCGGAGCCGTTACAGAAAGGCGCAAGAGGGACTCCTAAGATCGTCCATGTGGATCGCTTGGCGCGTTATCATGGGACCGATAATGCTCGGGACGAGCATGTCTTAGGAGGGGCAGTGTTACGCGCTCCAGTCGACGATATACTAGCGCCATCTAGTGTCAGGAACGAGAGCGAGTAGAGCGTTGCAAAAATGACATCACAGATCTCTCAACCGACAGCGCCATCCGAAGAACTAAGTTTCTAGAAAATCTATACTCGCAAACTCGTCCCTTTGCGCGCATTTACCTGAAGATTCGGGATGTTTCTTTGCTAATTTAAATAAATAGGCGCTGCAAGATGCGATCGGGGCAGAGTTGATTTGACGAAACAAGCGAAGCTTCGGAGCGGAATTAAGTGAATTAGTGTTTTTAATTATTAGTGTTTTTAACTTTAGTTTGTGTAAAGTAAATTAAAGTGTTAATTTAGGTAATTTTATCGGCAATTTTTATTGTCACGAACCCTAAGCTCGTAACAATATATTTTGTTGTTACCACAATGTGGAATGCGGCAGTCAATCTGTTGTGGAAAGTCAGAATGTGTAAATTTGGGAGTGGCATGAGAGTAAAATTAATTCTGTAGAAATGCATTTTTAAGACGTTTGTATGGTAGCGTGACTCTAGGGTGAGATATTGTGTCATAATGGAAAAGTGTGGTTTACAGAAGGTTTGCTGTGTGCAAGATTAGGAAAAGAATGCTTTGATGGTTTGGACGCGTGGAGAGAATGAATGAGGAAACTGTGACAAAGCAAACTTATGCTGCAGAAGTGATTGATAGAGTCGGCAATGAACGGCTTACGCTCTCTCTGTCTATCAACAAATAGGCGATATATTAAAGAACAGCCAAATTAAGAGTACCCTTAATGAGCATATATGCGTATTTATCTGGGTTTGAGGGAAGCGATAGAGTTGTATCAGGATAGTGTCAAATGTAAGTCCGTAGTCACTGCCTACCCCTCTGGTTAGTTAATTTTCGCTAATGGACCACACAACATTAGATACGATAGAAAGGGATAGCCTTATGTTAGTATACATAAGTGAGTAAAAAATAGGTAGTTTTAGCCCTCTGCGATTATCTTGGATTTAATTTTTAAAACTAAATTATTGATATATACTCGTATGTTTGCTTTTTAATCAGCTATTAAAATGCTTTTGAAATCGAGTGGATTTCAAACTTGTGCTTACGATTAATATATTGGTCTTTCCCGAGTATGATCAAATTTAAACGTTTCTAAATGTTTTTTTCCAAAAAACAAAATCCTACTCGAGTCTACTTATGTATATACCTATCAAATCATTTTCTTCGTTGGAATCCAAGACAATCATTCAAATTGATGCGCTTACGCATATTCAACTTTGTAATGTGCGCCGCAAAACTATAAGAAATAGGTATTATTAATTTCAGATAATCTAAAACAGTCAAACATATCTCAGAATTTTATTTTCCGAATTTTGGTCATGGCGGCCTGTATCAATGGAGACTAGCACAACGTGCAAGCACAAGTGCATTTATGTTCCCTCACTCGCATAGACCGATGGGATGGTAATCCGACACGACCAGAGAGAGAGAGAGAGAGAGAGAGAGAGAGAGAGAGAGAGAGAGAGAGAAGGAGATCAGGCGCAGGTCAGGCAGGAGGCATGGTGGTTAAACACCGCCAACTCTCCGACTCAGGGCTGTTATTGAGAAAGAGGGAGAAGAAAAACTGATTTTGGCCCGACACGGGATTCGAACCCGGGAACTCATGATCAGCAGTCTCATTTATGACAAAGGAGGCATTCAGCTCACAGAATGACAACTCTCACGGTGTTGTATTCGCTGCTAACTATGTTCCGATAGAATACAAAGAATCAGTAAGGGTACCCTACAGTAGTACGGTACCTCAAGCTCCATATTGCTTTATAAAATAGAAAATTATTATAGATATAGTTAAGTAGGCAGAAGTGTTTGAACGTATTATCCAGCCCACGTATACTTATTTATTTCACGAAATTGCCCTTAAACGAAACCAGTGAGCCATTTTGTCGTTGTATATAAAGACTTGCACCGAGTGCCCCATCGGTGTAATAAAGTTCAAGATATATTGGAGGTCGCAACTCCAGTGGTCGTTCATATCCAGTTTAGTTTAAAAAATAGAAGTCATGTTTTACTAATTTAAGTAATACCGGCGTAATATAAACATTTAATCTACGTTTATAACAAATTGTGACGTATTTATTGCAGTCGTGGTTTATCATAGAGAGTTATATAAATAAAAATGTGATTAGAAAACAAATTATTTTTAATTTATTATACTAGCGTATTACACGCCGTGTTATTTATGAGTCAATACGGCATTTTTCCAATTATTTATTCAATGCATTTCATTGCATTATTTCATCATCATTTTATATCCAATTAAAGCTAAATAACATGAAAACACATGGAATTTAAATTAAGTTAGTGTTCTCACGAGTATGCGCATACGTAACGAAACAAATTTTGAAACCTTATATCGGCATAAACTCGAAGTAAGTATGAGAATAAAACCGAAAAACCACTTCTTCGATAAAGCGTTTTCGACTTTCTTGGAGAACATGACTAACATCCTTGTGCTCCACGCTCAGAACAAAGAACTGCGACTGCGCGTCTCCGGAGTAGTTCCATCATAGTAATACATGCAGGTTGCTCAGGGTCGTGCTGTGTGATAGGGAGGCCAATGTTCAGCAGTAGACTTGGGAAATTAAGGTCAATGTTCAGCAGTAGATTGTAATGATGATGATGTGAATTTCATTTATGGTAGCCATGCCAAACCAACTAATGAAATGCAGTGGTAGGTATGTGCGAAAATTTATATATTTTTAACTCTAAAATGTATGAATTACGGCGCTTACATTTTTAAATATTTTATACACTGGTTGTCCGCCGCGACTTCACCCGCGTAAAATTAATTACGATGACAAAAATACGACACAATTAATGTATATTTACAAATATAGGCTCCGGCTGGGATGTGAACGCAGGACCTGTAATCTTGACTGAAGACTTGTGATCTGTTTATTTTAGAGTGGACCGTTGTTTTTTTTAATCGCCGCAGAAAATTTGTATGATAAAAACCTCACTTATTCTTATAAAACTGTTAATTTTAATTAAACTTAAAAAATTGAATTAAATCAAATTATTAATAATCAGTGTTTATACTTAAAATTAAGTTGTCAATGTCTTGCTGCGGTATGAGGTTCCATGTTCTTTGCAAGTATTCGTAAAGTTGTTGTTCCGTCGTCAAATTTAGCTTTAAACTACTGTGACTGCGCAGTCCAATCCAAAACTTGAATATCGTGGTCCGGAGAGCCGTGGACACCAGCCGCGCCGTATGGGAAGGAGCATTTTCGTACATGAGTAGAAATTCCTGGCCCATTTGGATTCAATGTGGGACAATATTTCTGTGCAGTTATGCTGCCTTGGATGCAAATGAGCTGGGTTCGTCTGCCAACAGGAATTCCTACCCACACCACAATTGTCCCGTTTTGGTATGAGTAGACCTCCTGAAGGTGGCTAACTCTCCCTTGAGTTCTCCAAACGCGTGTTCTTGCTGAATCCTGATGAAACTCAAACCGGGACTCATCGTGTCATGAAACCGTGAATCCTGATGAAACTCAAATCGGTCTTCGAGCATTAACATCAACTTTATGCAACCTATTTCGTACGGTTTAGTCGCTTACCAGCAGCTGGTGGTCCTCCTGGAGTCTTTATAGTATGAAGTAGCATCACTATGAGATTGGGTTGTCTTCTGGCGGTCCTTTTGGGAACGTTTTGACTGGTGTGTAGGGCCTCAACAACGACGCGTTGAATAACACCATTTTTTGACGTGCCCACGACTCGTAACATTTCATCTCGACTCAAATGACGACGTAACATGCCACGATAAATTAAAAAAAAAACAATACAATTCCTTTCCATTAATTAATATCAGTAGAAAATTTTTAATTTTTATTGATGTAATGTATTACTAACAATTTTGCCGTCGTAATTTGTTTTTTTCTTTTGTTTTTTATTTACATTTTCAAATTTGAAAAATAGAATAAAAGATGTTTCAAAATGAATATAAACTTTTTATGGAAACTAAACAGATTTTAAACTACCTATAAAGTCGTATCGTCGTAAGATTAAGGTATACATAGATTCTGTTGATGTGTTCATATGTAATCTCTCTGTGACACTTAAGGTTTAGAAAATTTTCATTGTTTTATATTATATTGCATTTGTTTCCTACTTTGAGCTTTTGAATCATTGAGAGATATTACATATTACGTATTTGTCATTTTGTTTTTAAAAACTATCGGCTGGGGAGTTTTGCGCGCGGTGTACTCTTTCTAAAGAAATTGTAAACGAGATGGGACTTCGCCGCTGGTGACAAAAGAGCTCGCGCCCGAAGGCAAAAGTATAATCAATCAGCGAGAAAGCTCAAACAGAATTCTGAGTAAAATTCGATAAAAACCAAAATTATAGTAATAAAACGCTTTGCATCACTAACGTGGGCTGTAAATATTGTTTACTACATGTCGCTATTTATGTCGTATAGAAGTGAAATGAAAAGTTAGAATAATAAAGAATAACATACTCAAAGTAAAAATGTTGAAGAATTTCTGGATATATGTTTATCTTAAGTCGATAAAAAGAGCATTAAAATTTATTAGGGGACACGTCGTCGTCAAGCAGTGTAAACAAACGAAAAGGGATGTTAATCTAGAACTATTTGATGTTCTTGCTTCAGTTTTTGGCTATTTGTTTACATAAGTCATGGGGCAGCTTTGTCGCCCGCATTGCCTTGGGGAGAGAATAATAAAATACCCCTTGGTTATATTAACGAAAACATTTGCAGATTTGATTAGGTTAATTATGTTTGGAAAATGTTTGTTTATAAGAAATGTGAACTCTTTTTCCCCTTCTGTTACAGATACTAACAGTTTACTGCCGGTCCTTGACCTCTTCTGTACCAGCACCTGCGATAATCACCATTTTTGGAAGACCGAATAAGTTGAAATAAACAATTAAACACACACACACACACACACACACACACACATATTTATATATATATATATATATATATATATATATATATATATATATATATATATATATATATATATATATATAACATAATTCAGTCTTTTTATTTATTCATTTATATATTATAAAAGTCAACTGCTGGACAAAGGCTTATTTTTAATCTTTCACGCTTGGTAGGTAGAATCACGATCACAGTACCAGACGTTTCGCACCTTCGACGCTGCGCCCCGTCGCCGGATTAACGTCTGGTTATACCACCGTCTGTCCGAAGTCACAAGATTGTTTTAGTCTGTCCCATAATCGCCGACGATACACGGGACTAAACGAGATGATACATTCTCTTAAGAAGTTAAGTCTTACAAGCTACTCTTACTTAAGTCAATTGGCTGGTCAATGTTCAATATGGTTTGTAGCATTAGCTCCGACATCAATCAAATAAAAAACGGTCTCTGTCACGCAATCGAACAACTCCGATGTATTAGCAAAATAAAGTCTATTGACATTCTACCGCAAAAAATCACTGCGCTTTTGATTGAAAACGGCTGTATTGAATAATCCATTAAACCACGCGTTAGTTTTGACAGATGTCTCGCAACGCTGGTGTTGCATGAGTGATAGTTGACTTAGCACCGCCTGTTAGTCCTGCAGTTTAGGTACTGGTATAATATTTACATATCAAAGCTAAAAACGTATACATACTGTTTAAGAGACGTTTTTTATAGAATAAGGGTGACAAACGGGCATTAAGTCCACTGTGGTCTGTAGATACCTACATCTATCATTTGGGAAGATAGACGTTGGCAACTTATTCAACTCCGTTGCTGGATGCATTGCAGAAGACGAAGCAAACTGTTTGGTTCTAATGCGTGGAATATTGAAAACAAAGGGGTAAAGACACACTAACCGCCTAGTTTTCCAGTGGTGAAAAGGAGAGGGAGAAATTAAAGCATGTGATTCCTGCGCACACTCACCGAAATGCATCCTATAGAAGACTATTATAGATATACTGAGAGGCTGGGTACTCTGCGCCTGTGCTCGGTACTGACTAGATTGATGTAAACCTAATCAAGATTACCAATGAGCTTATTAGCAGGTCTCTCCCCTGTATCCAACGCATTTTGCACTACCGGCATATGTACATACATATATAAACACTCACGCCTGTCACCCAGAGGGGTAGGCAGAGACTACAGACTTCCATTTAGCACGATCCTGACACACCTCTTTCGCCTCCTTCACATCCATATACCTACGCATACATGCTCGTCGGTTAAGGGTACTCCTAATTTGGCCCGTTTTCAATAAATCGCCAATTTGGTCGATATATTTTCGCCTAGGACGTCCCTTTCCGACTCTGCCATTCACTTCTGCAACATAAATTTTCTTTGTCACTCTTTCCTCATTCATTCTTTCCACATGACCAAACCACCGAAGCATTCCTTTCTTAATCCTGCTCACAACATCATCTTGCAAACCACACTCTTCTCTTATTACACAATTTCTTACCCTGTTGTCATTGAAGTAATATGTACTTACGTACTAGAACAGCTATCTCAAACAAAAATTGTGCGCTACTCTGTGTTCGCGCGGTTGTTATTTTTATCATAGAATAAACATAGGTAGAATGACCCGTAGGTAATAGTAGATTGTATTGTTAAATAGTTAAATTATATCGAGAACAATATTGTAATATTGTTATTTATTTTGTGTATTATATTTGTTTATTTAATATAATATTAAATGATATTATATCACAATTACATTTTATATTTTTATATAAATATTTTAAAAGGTATCTAAGTCAAATATAAAAAACATACTAAATGTATGTTTACCAAAACTTATTAACATAACATTTAAATTACAAATAATTTATTTAAATTAGAGTAAAAGCCGTTCATAAAATCTGGGCACGCGAGAGTTAAAAATGGACGAATTTATACTACTTTGACTTTGATGTGGAAACCTAAAAATAAAATAAAAGAATAATAAGCAGATTTAAACATGAAAAATTTTGCCAAATTATAATAACTTATATATGTTTCTACAAAAAAAATGTGTATAATAATATATTCGTCCTATACTTAAGTACCCACAGAAATGACGCATCTGAACATATTAATTTCATAATCTATATTCTCTGACACAAGATGGCGTTTTAAGAATAATTTGTTTTATTATTAATACATAATACTTTTTTATTGATTAAGTATCTTATTAACCGACGAAAAGTAATTCCTTGGTTTTTACTGACATTCATTGAATTATTTGTGCAATATCTAAGTACATACGACGGCACATTTTTATCAAGAGATTTTTTTTAAATCAACACAACATGTGACACCTCTACAAGCGCCTAGCGAGTGACTGATTAAAGTGCGGTGTATGCACCGCGGTTGAGTGGAACAGAGTAGCTGAATGCAGTGTCGCCTCTAGTACGTAGTACATAATAGCTCAATGCCTGTCGTTCAGATTCAGCCCTAACATACTCCTTAACGACCGCATTTCTACTGCGTTGATTCTACTCTCGTGCTTCTTCTGCCACACCCAACTTTCACTACAACTACTACAACACTTAAAGTAGGGACTAACAGAGCATTGTGAATTGCCATACGTGCCTTTTTTGACACATTTTGACTCTCGACAATAGAGTGCAGGGCCCTATTTACTTACGGGAAATAGCGTAAATGGGGCGGCATATGTGTCAGTAGTACTTACTCCATGTACAACCGGACTTGCAAGAAGCTGCCTTGACGTAAACTACCGGCGCACGCTTGCAAGGACACCTATTTTTCTTGCGGCTACTTTGGTCCTGGTGTTAATAAACTGTTCATTGTTGAGGTTCAGAGAAAATTCAGCCCCTAACAACTGAAGGCGGTCGGTGTACTACAAGGATACATTCTGGAAAGTAAGAGCCAGGGTTAGCGGGCTGCTTTTAGCGGTAAAAAGACACGCTTGAGTTTTGGAGGCGTTGAATCTCAAGAGATTGGCATCGCCTGCCTGCAATGATAGGCAGTGCTGGTACCTCTTCTCAATTGTGCTGAACATAAATTGAACATATTTGAAGAAAAAGCATACACAATAAAAATATTAACTTACTTAGGTAGAAAATAAATACTTTGAACTAAGTATGTAAATATTTTATAATTATTAATATAAAAAAAATATAATTTTTAATATAAAACATAAAAATATTTCGAATAGCTGTGCTCCTGAAACCATAGTTCACTATAATACTTAAAGTTTAGAATGAATGAATGCATTTAGTTGTTTAAAATATTACATCCATAACATTTTTAGACTTATTAAAAAAATCTTTTAAATAATAATGCGACGTCATATTCTGAAGAAATTACATCTTATGATGGGAGTTGATGGGAGTAATGTTTTGCGCAGTAATAAAATTGTTGGATTACTATCGGAGTTAGTCTTTGTGGAAAACGGCACACTGACTGGACACTGATACATAATGGAAGTTCTAATTCCTCATAGACAAACAGAATTGGTTGCTCTTGGCGAAATCTCAATTTTTATGGACGAAAACTCTCGCATCTGATCATCGTCTGGTGATTTGGAAGCGTATATGCTAGAGGTCAGAATTCGTCGTTTGAATTGGTCAGCTGAAGTCCTGACCTAAATCCCATAGAGTATGAAGTTGGTGAACCATTGTATGTTCTTATGAGAAATAAAGTTTCTTAAACCGAAACCGAAAGTAAAAGCTTAATATTGACATTAAAATTCATTAAATATTATTATATAAAAGTATTAAATAATAAAAATAAACGTAAATTGTATTACAGTAATAGAGATAAATAATAAATATTTATAAGCTTTATATAATTGGATATTTTATACTATAATTAGAAAGTGGGTCAAAATATTTAAGTTATATATGATCGTAACTTGTCTCACTGAATAGTAAAAGCCTCCTTTCAATTTGCCATGCTTATCGGCAGTTTTTTTATGTTTTTAAAATATTTTATTTGTTCTTAAACAAGTAAATAGAATTTTTGTAATGTTTGTTTCACCATAAAGCACAAGATAAATCAGAACTTAAATTCACTAATTTAACTATTCTCTTATTATCTTCTTTTATTATGATTTTATTGCCTATATCAACTGATAGAGAAAGATACAAAAATAATATAGTTATGGAGAATTAGTCACACGGTACTCAATTAACAATCACTTTAACTTGAAGTGATAGAGACATCACAAGACTTAAGTTAGAATAGAGACATCAGAAGACGTTAACGGCATGTTAAAATTGAGAAGCGTTTGAGTATTTGTACCTGAGACGGATAATTGCTGCCTAATTTTCAGTAGTTATTCATTGAAATCTGCTAGTTTTGTAAATGAATCAACATGTTTAATACTTAAAATATGAAGTTCACTATGTGAGCAGTAAACTTTAAATTATATAAACCATCGAAACTTTGCGAAAGTAAGGTAACGAGTTTGTAGAATCTGTTTATACGGACAAGTTTATCAAACGTAAAACACGCAATGATATATCATGAAATTCATAGAAATTGTTTCGAATTTTAACTAAATGTATATTAATATAGACATTTAATTTTGACAAAACTACCAACATCTTTAAAATGTTTTAAAAAATGAATGAAATTACTGTTTTGTTTTGTTTTGAATTTAGGCTTAGAAAAAACCTACGGGCGCCTTTTTACGCAAATCAAAAGCTCTGCTATTATCACAATCCGTCCTTTGCGAAATCTTTATTGGAAAGTGGAATGCTATATTAATTTAAGAAATTAACAATAAAACATTGATTTTAGTTTAACTTAAAAGTAGAGTTAAGTTACAGTCTATTTCGATCCTACTCCTCGACACGGACCTCTCGACATTTCTGAAAGGATTTTAGGTAAAGGAAGTGCCCACCGCGTGTAATGGATATTATGTATTAATTCTCAGAAATATTTCGTTTCACCGTCGAGAACGTCTATATTCGAACGAGAATCAACACTTAAAATTGCAATTAACAATTACATTAGTGCCGACAGGGTTCGAACCCGGGTTGTTCTGGTACTGTGAAATTTACAACAAGCGCTTAGGTACCACAGCTCTAAGTTCTAATATTAGTTAGTATTATATAGTATATTTATGCAGAACATAATATATATTTACTTAAAGTTTCTCGTACCGAATTTGGATGTAGGTAAGGATATACTGTAACCCACTAACATACTCTTGCAAAATAAGAAGGGGCAACTAAAAAAAATAAAAATAAAAATAAAAATGTTTTATTTTTCAGGCATCGTAGGCCCATAAGTAAGCAAAGGACCAATTTTTAGTATACAACATGGCTCTACCAAGCAACATACTTGGTAGCTTGGTAAACCCATGCTGTAGCTATATTAATTATGTAGTTGTAGCACGAATGGGTTTGCTCGACCGGGGAAGGACCACACTCTCACAGAATACTCGCGTGAAATAGCAACTTAATGCTGCTGTGTTTCGTATGGTATGAGAGTAGAGAAACGGAGACTCTTTTTACTGGAAAAGAGGCGTTCCATTTTAGTTCTCACGGCTGACAACGCATCAGCATTTTGATTCGTAAACGAGGTTAGATGTAGATATCTATGACCACAGCAACCATTTACTATCAGGTGGACTGTGTGCTCGCTTATCAGCTTTATACTATAAAAAACAGTAATAAAGATAATAAACATTTACATATAAGTTTTATTTGATTGGGATATTTTATATTATAATTGGGAGGGAAATGGGTGAAAATATTTCTAAGTTATAGAACAGAGCTCATTTAGTACTTAAAAGCTTGTTTAGGTAAGGCCTAAATCTTAGTTTGGTAATATTTAAAAAACTACCGCTCCAAATTTAAAAATAGCTATTTTTTGTGTGCTGTGTAATTTGTTTTATAGAAGCTCCATACAAAGTTTGAAGCAAAACAAGTAGCTGCAATGCTGCGTTGCTGCATGACTGCACGGCTGTATATTATTTTAAAGATCTGCCGGAGACGCATACCTACAGTCAGACATATATACGAGGTGGTCGACCGCTCATAAGACACTACCATCGGCTTTCGATGGATCTAGTAAATATTCATTCTTCCAAGAGACACCTATAAGAATTACGTTACCAAACAAAAACAACGTAAATAAGGGTCCTAACTAAGAAGATTAAGCCATAAATATAACAAACAGTCTATACTACACCTTTAGAAAGATCCTTGGGAAATAATAATATTTATTAGCCTGGTTACGTTAATTTATATTATTTTATACTTTACATTATACAAATACTTTTATATATAATAGAAGGAACAATAGAATGATTTGCAGAGGCATGTTTTTGTAACGCTCTTTGCCGACGTCAGTCTTCAACTACGAGAGATATTCTGGCTTCATCGGAAAGCAATACTCTATCCCAGACTTATTGAGTCCATGATACCCAATATCGAATGAAGCTAAGCTTGATAACTCGGTGCACACGGAGTAATTTAGGGCCGCAGGCTGGGCGATAGCTGTGTATATTGTCAGCGAGGAGCCTCTTCCTGACCGTCCATAGAGTAATTCGCACCTTTCTTACTCCTTCGAGGTTGTTTTTGAGGTCCACGTACGAAGATTTGTGTTTCTCAACGCTTGACTCGCCGGAAAACGATCATTCCGTGGTTTGGTACATGACCTTCTTTCAGAATAATGCCTTATCCTGACGGAACCGGTCTCTTGATAGGTTTGCCAGATTTTTTGGGTTGTCGGACGACTCATATTTACCACGAAGCATTGGTTGCCAACTTACGCTGGCTTTTATCTACTATTTTAGAGACCACCAAACACCAATAACAATACTTTAAAAATGTCAAGGAAATGAATACTTTAAAAATAAGTACAATATTACTTATTATACAATTACCGTTACAACCTATCAAAAGTTCACTGCTGCTATAAGCATCCTCATAAGTTGTCTTATAGAGAGATTTTTGTCATAGTTGCCACACAGAATACCAGCGTAAAATAGTACCTTAATGCTACTGTGTTTCATACGGTGAGTCTAGAGAACCGGAGACCCTTTTTACTGGAGACGAGGCATTCCATCATAGTCTTCAGGGGTTACAGCTCTTGAGGATAAATGTGGATGGCTATGGGCCACAATAACCTCTTACCATCACGTGGACTGTGTGCTCGTTTGCTACCCAGTGCTATAAAAAATACACAGTAAATGTTTCTTTAACGATAAATTACATAAATTCTCAAAATTTCAAAACAAGAGGTAGTACAAGTGTTTTCTTTCTATTTTCATTCCTTGGTTTTAATTACTTAGTTACCACAGAATCAAAGGAAACAATGAAACAAAAAAACAATACGAATGCCAAAGTAAAACCGTTTTTTACTCAACAAAATAAATTGGATCTATTATTGTACACCAATTAATGAATTCCTCAATTAACTCAATTTTGGAGAGAGCCTTGGTAGCTTAGAGGCTAAGCATTCACCATAAATAACACTATGCTATATATATATATATATATATATATATATATATATATATATATATATATATATATATATATATATATATATATATATATATATATATATATATATATATAACACGGACAAAAATGACATTTTCTAAAAATAAATCCTAGCTAGATCAATTTATTGCCCCCGAAACTCCCTAGACACAACATTTTATGATAATCCTTGGAGTCGTTTCAGAGATACCGATTATTTATATATATATATATATATATATATATTATACTTCAGTAGCATCTTTTAACATCGGCGTTGATGCCACTTGGTTTTCGTAACAGAATTGGCACTAGATGTCAAAGCGAAAAAAACTAGCCGTTAATTAAAGCTAAATCGCTAAATATTCTACCGGCGATTTTTTTTTTCTGAAGCATATAAATAGATATCATGTAATGGAACCACTTCTAGCGGGCCTGCATCGCTGTATCGTAACATTGCAGCATCCTTGAGGTGTTGCGGTACCTAACGTGACACAATCCTCTGCACGCGTAGGTTTCGTGTATCCCTTAAACGATTCAAATTATTTACTATAATAAATTTAATACAATAAATTTTTCAAATACGTTACCTTCCGTAACTGCCGTCAAAGTACTTTTTTCTTCAACTCTTTCAGTTAGTCAACCGCGCTAAAATTTGTTATACCATCAGTTGACGGTTGTCTTAGAAGGACCTTTAGCCATAAAATTTTATTTAACGTCCAATTCGAGACGGCATTTTGAATCCTACAAAATCAAATCGCTCAAATACAATCGCTAAAATGTTACCGTTACCGATACCGATCAATTTTTAATGGAACAGGATATTTCAATTTATCTTCCAAAATGATGGCGGGAAATTTGAAATTGCAACATCCGTGTTTTCCATGTTAATAATACTAATTTAGAATTAAATTTTAACTGGCCAAAGTTTCACATAAGAAAAATATTGCAAATATCTACTGGGTGGCCTGTCGTATTTTTAGGATATTTCAAGACCATTAAGTGTCCAGCAACGCGACGTATATTATAGGCTGTAACTTTATCATCATCTCCATTACAGCTCTACAAAAGTCTTTTACTGAACATAAGTCCACCAAGGAATGCTAGTTTTTAATTTTATTGTTTTTTATCATTAAGCATTTTGCTTCGTGCTTCATGAAATCTAAACAAGTTCTTAAAATATCTTCTAGATTTATTTGAATGAAGTTGTCTGAACATTGTTTACCTAAGAAACTTTACGCATACTTTTATATATATACTATGTTAAAATTGTAAATATATCAAATTTAGATAGAAGAAAACTTGTTTTCCAGTTTCTATAAATTTTAAAGGAAGTTGGTCTGCAAACAGAACGTATTGTAAGCTATAGTGGTTGAACATAGTGTTCATTGCGGAAGATGAAAGCGAGGTGGTTTGCAACTCCTTAAGAATACTATTTCATACTTAACCTATTTGGAAATTGCAGCGCTGATACTGAACTTTACACGTTGGATCGTACTAATAAACTTCACATATGTTAGATGCGAGTTCATTCTATAAATTTCTTGTGTAATGGAATTAGGAGTTTGGGTTATTTTGGATGAAAAATGATTCTGACGACTAAGTCTAATTAATAATGTTTCGAACTATACTTTATTTTATATCATGTAATCTATATAACATAATATAATATTATCCTCCAGACCGAGATACGGTCAGGAGGACTGGACAGGATTATAGTGCCCGAGTGTTTGGGCATACACAAGTGCACTCTCTATTCCGACACTCTCATAATCCGTTGGATCGGTATTTCGACACGACCGGCCAGCTTCCTTATTCCGGGCCCCTACTGACAAATTCATGACATAAAAACCCTGTAACTTTTTGGCCCAACCCAGGATTAGAACTCAAGCAACCTCATCGCTAGCAACTGCGTTTACGGTCACTAGACTGATGAAGCAGTCAATCTCTAATAATCTTCATATTAATACTTGTAGGAAAAACTTTGTATCCCCTTTTAATCAAATTGCGCGAGAGAAAAAAAAAACAGAATTCATCACCAATTTGTTTCGTGGGTTAACAGACGACTATGTGAAAGAAAGAGGATTTCATGATCGCTATACTATCTCGTATGATAGATTTATGGCGGCTGTACATGCTCGTCGAGACACCACGAGACAGGCCGAGTACGAGTGTGTACATGGTGCTCTCGTCGCGGCCCATCGCGTCGCGTCGCGTCTCGTGGCCCTCGTGTGCTCTTGGAAGCTTGTCGGTTTTTTGCGTTCGTGTCAAGGGTCGCGTGAGTTTAGCGCCGTACATGGTTCAGTTACGGTAAATAGATACCATCCACCATCTTCTTCGCCGTGGCTTATTAATTTTATTTTATGGTAAGTGTGTAAAAAGTTATAATAACTAATAGCACAAATGCAAAACTCATCAACAGTTTCATCTAGGTCCATCTCAGCGGGCATACGGAGTTCAAATGATACAACGAGTGTGTACATGGTGTGTTCTTGTGTCGAGCCTTAACACGACAAGAGGCACGCGAGGCGACGAGACGAGCGTGTACAGCCAGTATTTAATATACAAACCGGCGCAATGGAGTAGTATCAAAGATACAATGTATGGAAATCCTTCCCAGAGTGCGAGTGGCTGATGCCAGAGCCAATAAGGACATCCACGACTTTTTCTGCCGCCAGAACGGCGCCAAATACAAATAAGGTGTAATATTTGACAGACTTCGTAGCGGGGAAGTCCATTTATTCGAAAAATATAAAGGTTAATGTTTTTTTATGTACTATTAGTTATATTTAAATTAATCAAATTAAAAATTAATAAACCAAACCACAGATACGCATACAAGTAGAAAATTAAAAAAAAGAGTTAAGTAAATGAAAAAATTAAAGACCAAACCTCTGAGTCATTGTTTTGTGTATTAATATAATACTCTAGAAATTGATAAACTTGTATTGAAAACTAACTTCTCAATTAAATTACATTGTGTAACAAAAAACTTTGCCTCAATATCTGGTGAGCGGAAGATTATTAGCCCTTTATTGTTACGGGATGATAAAGAAGTACCTATATACAGAGAACGCTTTAAATTTGTTTTACTTATTTATATTGAAAATTTATATATTCGTTATGTCAGTTTCATACTCAAATTAGTACATTCCATAGTAATATTATACAAATAGTATGATATCAATAACCACATAATAACCTCTTAAGTTCAGTGCTGGACGTAATCCTTTCTTGGAATTCCCATTATTTGTAAGATTTGCCCATTTTGTTAAGTTATATGTTAAGTTAAGTAAGTGGTTTGGAGGATGCAGAGCCGGTAGTAAAGTGATTTTGAAAACATAAAATAATCGGGTCGGCGATGGACATTAGCCTCAAAAGTGCAACATGTATGGTAGGTACTATAATTGTATACCCGCCCGCTAAGCGTGACGAATAAGACAAACTTCTGACAACGGAAGAGCTTTATGTCCAGCTTTTAGAGTTTATCTGTTGTTCAGTAGGGTCTGTCGTTCAGTAGGAGTTAGAAATTGAAGAAAGTTGGTGTATTGTTCCTTACACCTTCATTTTTCTAAATAAACAAAATAAACAGTTTGCGACAACGCTAAGCATGCTTATTCCACGGTAGTTTTACAGTCCTGCTGTGACCCTTTGTCCTTATAATTTGGGCTGACTGTCATAATTACTGCTTTGCACCAATGTGCGAGTATTCACTTCAGTTCTCCACACAAGTTAAAGAAAGTGTAGAGCAGGCCTACCATCTCCATCTCCAGCCATTACCATTTCGGCTTTCATGCCTTTCATTGCTATCATTATTTCATCGATACTTATCTCGTTGACATATTAATTCTCTTTGGGAGTTTCTGGTTCTTTTCTTACAGATCTTATATTTATTAAGTATCGCTTCCATCTTTTTAAACTCACTAATTCATCATTCATAATACAGTCATTCTCTTGTCACATAGCATTCATTCTATGCTGTTCTGACTTTCTCTTAACAGGTCTGATGAGTGTCTTATTATTATTCTTTCTTACTTTTCTCTTTCTTCTACTTCAATTACTCCCTTAGTTAACATCTGAACCCACTTCTGTCTTTCAGTCACATCACCTGTACACCCAGACTTACCAGCTTTAGTCACTAATACACCCAGCCATGCTTTTTTTGCTTCATCTTCCCTTGTTATCCCATTATCCCACCATATCGTATTCTTTTTCGTGTCATTTCTATTCTTACTTTGATTGCTACATACACCGAACCAGTAGTAAATTTATCAGATACAAGTCCACATATTTCATACTTCATTCGTCGAAATCATCATTTTTCACTTTTATATTCATAACATTGATACTCTCCTTTCAAACATTTATATTACCTTTCTATTACTATGGTAACTCTATAACACAGTAATAGTTACAGATGTCTGACCAACCTCTCAACAGACCAGCTAACCGGTATGAGACCAAATCCTCAGTAATTAAAAAGTCTACGAATCTTCTTTTGATGAAAAAGTGTACGACGTGCATCTGACGAACTGTATGTTGCGCATAATTTGCATATCTTGTAAAAAGCAATGTAATAATCGTAAAAAAGTCAGAATTGAAGGGTGCTGTCTTTTGTAATAATCAAGTCATTATTTTTGTTATTTACATTCTTCACGCTTAGTTTAATATTCAGTTACTATGAAGACTACATGAATCCCTCATACCAAAAGAGGTTCGGCCTAAGCCATGTACGATCGAGTTTCAAATACGTTACAGACACACGAACGTGGTTTTACATACAATGCACGGTGGGCGTCTCACACAACTCTAGTGTCGAACCGTGACTAGTCTACACCAGGGGGTATGCTCGCGTCCGGTTTTTTGTTATTAATGTTGATTTTATGCCTATTATTATAGTAAAATGGCTTTTGATTTCTTTACTTTACCATTTTTACGATGCAACGTTCATTTTCAATAAACATACAAGCATCTATTCATTAACAATTGAAATAAGTGATTTATTAGACAGCATAACATATCTGATATTACGCTTCTTAAATATTCCCTTACACAAGACTAGTTATATCGCGTTTAAATAACAATGTTTTAAGAGATTTACAAGTGAAGCTTTATATTAATATTTATTTTTCCTGAACTATTATTGTTTATACGATATAATCGCTGAAGAACAGTGCAAATAATTGATTATAACAAATGTTGATAATGATGAAATGATAAGAGATTTTTTTATAGACTAAGGGTGATATTTGAGCACACAATCCAACAGATGGTAAGTGGATGTTGTAGTCCATAAACATCTACATTTATCGTCAATTAAGAATCAAAATGCAGATGTGTTGTCACCCCTGAGTAAAAGTAAAAAGCATATTCGTATTCTCTACACTCACCAATCACCATATGAAACATAGCAGCATTAGGCTGCTACTCCGGTCGAGCCGATGGTTTATACCACATGTAAATATAACAAAAACATAACAACAGTATTTACATAAAAATTTATATAAAAAACTTTTTCATCAACATCCATCACAAGTCTATTGATAAAAATGGCTTATATTGCCCCAAAGCACTTAACTGCCTCCATTGGCTTCCTGTACCTCTTACCAGGTCGTCACTCTATCTAGCAGGGGGGGGGAGGGTTTTGGGTGAAAAGATTTTAGTGCAATACAATATCACTATATTTGTAATTTTTGGACAAAATATATATTCTCTATAAGAAAAGGGAACTCACTATGCCAGTAATATTTAATTTTAAGCTCCCGTCTGTTGCAGAAAATGGCAATCGGTGAAATGCAAGCCCGAGTTGTTAGCATTATTTGTAGTCTCATTTGAACAGCCTTTACATGTTCCTTTTAAGGCATAGTATTAAAAACATTTGTTAAGGCACATACTTTGGCCTGTTAAGGCGCGTCTTCCTATAAGTAAGCAGCTGTAAAATAAACGAGGAACTAGCGAGAAGTTACTCCTTTGTGTAGTTCTTAGCAGATTTGTATGCTCTAGGAATTTGTAAACAGCGTAACAATAATGAACATTTTCATTCGCTGCGAAGTTTAAGCGTATTGCAGTTGTTGAAGTTGTTTATTTGTATTTCAAATATAAGTAATTGCATTTTGATTCAGTAATTATATGGTTGTATATGTAAAATCACAAAATATAGATCCGATAAGCAAAGATGTAAAAATATTTATAATATTTTTTTCTTTATACTGTAAGAAGTCCGATGTAAATAGGAGTGACACTTATCGCGCCATCTATCGGAAAGAGCAGAACAACATTTCCTGCCAGCCCAGCTAGTATACTATACAAGAAGACAATGCAAACATGCAAAGTAATTGTTACGAGTAGTAATGATTATGTTATCCTAGCCGATTGGATTACGTCACTTCAAAATATGGTCTAAAACTTTCAACTGCGTTGGTAACACAATAGTAGATTAAATGGAGACAATCGTTTTTGGGCCCACTAGACATTTTAACGACCCTCAATGACAATTCACTATTACATTTAAAAAAGATACCAATTTATTATTGTAAATAGCCTAAAGATTTTACGAATATCTAAACAAAATCAAGAAAGCTGAAAAAAAAGGAGTTGTTTTGATATTATTTTCATTGGTTTTGGTGATGTAATATTAAGAAAAATTAATGTAGTATGTGCCAACTCGGAATAAACTCGACTCAAATTAACTCGAGTTGAAATTGACGTAACTGGAATATAATTCGAGTTACGCAACTTGAATTGGCGGAACGAAGCTGTCAATTTCTTACAAATTATATTTTTATTTGTTCTTCCATTCAACGCAATTATTATACTGATGCAAAAAAAAAACGAAAACCAGACTCGTGTGATCAGTATGAGTACTAAGAAGGACAGTTACCGACAAAACTGCAACATCGGCAAAAAATGGGGGCTGGTTTATTTTTCGCGGAGCGGACATTTAGCGACGTCAATGCTGGGAAATTGTAGGTCAATCAACTTTGAATGTTATACTAGAGTTGCATTACCCAAACCTTTTCAAGCTGTGCGGGAGAGAAGTCCAAAAACCGGGTTTCGGTGAATCATGCTGCATCACGATAACGCCTCTTCACAACAAAACTCCTTGTGATTTCTTTTTGTTCCCAAGAGTCAAAGAAAAAATAAAAGGCAAGTTTTTTTCAAGCGCCGAAGAAGCCGTGACTGCCTATGAAAAAGCGATTTCCGACCTGTCAGATCAAGACTGGCAAAAGTGTTTTCAGAGTTGGTTTAGGCGAATGGAACTTTGTATAGAACATGATGGAGGATATGTTGAAAAGATGTAAAATAAATATCAATAGTATCTAGCATACTTTTTGTATATCTCAAAACTTATTGAGTGTCCCACGTAAACGTCCCCGCACGCTATTTAGATTTCGATAAATATAGAAAAAATATATTGATAAGAATTATTATTTAGTATAAACACTATTTACAATATTCATTATCTATTTTTCAGGTGGATTGCTTAGAACAAATCTGTATACCTTGCAGGCTGAAAGTTTGTAGAGCTGCATGTAGGTAACGACACATAAAATAGAAAGACAAATAAAAAACATGGATATTGAAGACAACCATCTTATGTCGCTTATAATTAAAAATTCCCTTCTGATTTCTACCAGTATCATATATAAATATGTTATCATCATTTTTTTAAATCTTTTGAAATTATGATTGACAGTAATAAATACATTTAAGTTATAAAGCCGTGGTAGCTCAGATGTTTAACGCTCGCTGTAAATATAACAGAACGCAAGTAACCTCCGGGTTGGATCCCCGCCGGCACCAATGAATTTGTTAATTGCAATTTTAAGCACAGATTTACCACGTGCTCGGTGGTGAAGGAAAACATCGTGAGGAAACCTGCATGTCTGAGGAATAAGAAAAAAAAATATTTCGTAGACATGTGAAGTACACCAACACGCATAGGGGCAGCGTGGCGGATACTTTCTTGCCCTAAAACTCTCTCAGAAATGAGGGGAGGCCTGTGCCCAGCTGTGGGACGTATATAGGCTGTAGCTTTACTTTACTTTTAAATTATATCTGTTTAT
Source organism: Parnassius smintheus behrii (assembly GCA_036936625.1). Lineage (NCBI taxonomy): Eukaryota > Metazoa > Arthropoda > Insecta > Lepidoptera > Papilionidae > Parnassius > Parnassius smintheus. The sequence continues at coordinate 20,340,213 of JAUPFT010000015.1, read as the reverse complement.
GTTTTACTTACACAACCAGTTTAAAATATCTTACTTCCTCACTATTTGTCAGTGTGTAATCACATAGTTATCTATGTTATAACCTAGTCATTTTGGGTTTAATGTTACTAACGACGTATAAGTACTTAAAAAAAATTTGACACCGCGCCTGCCTGTCTGTTTGTTCTACTATTAATAGACTTTACTTTGGAAATGATGATTTACAATAATAACAGTAAACCTTAGTACATAATCAATCATACTTTTATCTTTTTATTTTATTATCTACCTTAATAGATAATCTGTACAGTATTCCTGTACAGATAATAAAGTTCTAACGATATCGTAGTGCGTAAAATTAGTAGGTATATTATTTATTGAAACAACTAAATTAGTATGCTTTGCGTATTTCCATAGTGTTAGTCATATGCTATATGCACTTTGCTCTGGCTCTTAACTTTTGAAACGATATTTTTATTTTAAAATCAACGAGTAAAAGCAAGTTATTATTATAAATTGGTAAATCTGACGGCCACTGCTAGAACTTATAAACGTAGTGAAAACACGCTAGATAACTTGATAAAGCCACTTTGCGGCCATTTTATCGTTACAGCACGAATAGGTCGGCTTGACCGGGGAAGGACCACTCTTTCACTGAATACCAGCGTAAATTAGTAGATTATTGATGTTACATTTCATATGGTAAGCAGGACCTATCACCTAATAGGTGATAGGTCCTTAAGTAAGAAGGACCTATCACCTAATAGGTGATAGGTCCTTCTTACCTATCTCTGCCGCAACACGAGCAGTGCTTGCACTGTTGTTTTCATCTATTACTAATCGGTCGATCGTGAATATGTTCACAAGCCTCCCGGAGCGTTGGTGCTTAACGCAGCTATATGTTATTTTACGCGAGTGTTTTATAAGTCTTTTTGTTTCTCCTATGTAGGAGATACCACATTCACAATCAGGCGTATATACTCCTGCATCTTGTAATATCCCTCATATTACACTTGACGGATGTTAAAAATTGGCTAGTCTTTTTTAGCGGTCTGCAGTAAGCTTTAATGGAAACTTGCTTCAAGATGTAGCCAATCTTATTTGTGACTCCTCTGACGCATGGTAGCAGCAGGAACACGCTCGGCCGTGGCCGGATCCACTCGTTCACTGTGAGGTAGGAACCCGAAGCTTATTTTCTCGCAATATTTCCTTGACGGTCTGAAGTCCGGTGGCCAGATGTTTTCTGTCACAGATTCCTTGTGCTCTCTGACACTAAAATTATCCCACGGTCTAACTATGATGGTGGTTACATTCACCATTTAAATATCGGTTTGGTATGGGTTTTTTTCCTATACACAGTGTGACCAATACCTAGTGTTGTCAGGATTTTGGATGACTAAAACATCTAGAAAAGCTAAAGAATTATTTGTTTCTAACTCCATTGTGGATTATATTTTAAAGTTTATGGAGTTGAGGTGGTCTAAAAATGTGAAACTTGGGGAGTTAAAAAGTTCAAATTAAACGCGATAAAATCAATAAAATAAGTTTTTTTTAATTTTCAGTATTTGCGTAAATATAAAAAATCATTGATATTTTATGATATTCTATATATTCAAAGAAAACACGAAATCATTCAATAACAAAAATAAAAATGTAGTCAATTTTTTACCGAATTGTAAACACATCATATATATTAAAAAAAACTGTTATTAAGAAAATCTAAAACTAAACACTTAAATTATCATATAGTCCTATTCCTCGTGGTATCATGCCAAGAACGCTGGCTGCGTTCCCTCGCTGAATGGCTATACTTAGCAAAGGCTTGTTAAAGGGCGAGAAAGGAACCATTCTCTTATCACCAGCAGCGATGACCAGTCCTAGATATAGTTCCTTTAGTGATAAAAATGAGTCTCAGTTTCATATTTAGTAATTAATCAAGCATTTATTTTATAATTCGAAATCTGTGAAAAGAATCTGTGAACCTGTGAAAAGTACAAACGCTTGACAGATTGGCAACCTTCTTTCAGCAGTATGAGTACAAGGGTTTTTGTAAGTAGACAGGAAAAATAAACTATTTTTTACCGAGAATTTGCACAAGTGTCTGTTTGGATTACTCAATAGACATGAGGCTTACGAATCTCTTAGCACAGCGATTGCTGTATATATAGGCTTATTTTTCAAGGAGTAGCCAAATAATAAAGTTATGTTCAAAGTCTTTTTTACGTTGCAACTCTACGACAAAAACTGTGACATAAATACTTTGAAGTAAATATACTTATACCAATCTGTACAATATAGTATTTTGTAAGCGGGCTGTTATTGCAGTTTTTGAAAATACGAGTAAATAGGGCTTCTACTTTTACTTTAAATTATCCAAAATTGAATGTGATTTATGTACAACATCGTTTTTGTTTACCGATCGACACTTACGAAAGTGTGCGTTCGCAGTAAAATCATTTAAAATAATGCATTTGGAATTTAAGACATAAAAGTGACAGAATGTTTGTGATTTTTTAATTAATTTTTCTTGACAATTTGTCTACATTACTTATTGTACATTATACATTGCAAAATAAATATGTATATTTTCTTGGTAAAACTATTGAAGATTTCAAGCTAACTGTCAGTGTTATAGAATAATAAGAGTTTTTTTTTAATTAAAAAAGAAACACATACAACAATACTACCTTATATAAACATACATGCATGCATACATACATACATTAATACGAACAAATAACATCATGATAAGCTAATAAAAATGTTGATGTAAATGGCAATTATTACAAATTTATAATCTTAACAGATGTTGTACATTTTTCTTTGTAATCTAAGTTAGTCGTAGTCACAAAATAAGATGTAATCATAATAATATTGTTGATTACATTACAACATAAATAAACCTAAGACTCAAATATAAATAAAAAGAAAAATAAACATACGTCGGATGAGATGGAATTACTTTTCAATGGGGCATTCATAAATAAATACTGTTTACTGAATTACAATACATTCGCTTATCTCATATCCCATGCAAAGCCTTCCATTTAAATACGACGTACAATTGGTAGTCACTTAAAATCTCGTAAAATATCCAGTAAATGATACGTAGGCGTGTTACTTGTGGTGATATAAAAAACGGATTAACGTCTCTTGAGATTTAATCCGTGTACATAAGTAAGATTTGCGATGTATCCACGGGATTTTATACGAGATTGTAAATACTTTACATTCTAAAAATTAAAACATGCTGTCAGTGTTTGGGATTGAGAATAGATAGGTACGTTGTTGATGTCTTAATAATGCTTTAAAATTGAAGAAATACAATGGAGTTCAATTTTTAACTTATAAGCTTATAGCTATTATTAAACATGTTGATAGCGGTGTTACCAAATTTAATAGATCGTGTATTTAAGAAAATTTTTCTTGATTTAAGATGTATTAATGATTAAGAAATTAATTTAGCCGTGTGTGCATTAAGAATTTGGATTTATTTTATTCAAGTAAAAACAAAGGATTGTTAGATCATTAGTGAAAATTAGCCAGCGATTTCTTATATTTATGTGAATATTATAAATTGCATAAAACAATTCTACGGATTTTATCGTGTTTATTTTAAACTTTTAATTCTCGATGTTCTCTTTTGCGTTTTACAGCACGCATGGTTACGAGAAGGACTGAGACGCCCTGATGTCGTAATTGTTCCGGTCTACCGCATTAGTTTTGGTTTGATTTACGCAGAATAAGCTTACAGTATCGTGAAGTCTATTAGTAGTTCGGTAGCAGCTTTGGAGGAATCCTGAGCACATCTTAACACATCTAGTCATCTTTTATATTTAAATTTGAATTTGGAAAGAATTGAATAATTTAAAACAAAACAAAAATATTTTCAACATAATAACTTCCAAAGTCAAGGCTCTAATTTTTTTCATGGAAACTATCTTAACACCGACTTTAGAAGTTACTGTGGAAATTATTTTATTCATTATAGCTCCTTGTAATCAGCTTTAATTTTTAAGAGTTTAATTTTATAATTATGTGACTAATTTTACTCATAATGTTAAATAAATTATGTACATATTATGCTCCTCTCGACATTTCGTATTGAATCCACTAACGGAATTAACATATCCACTGTTTCATCTTAACTGGTTTCCACTTTTGAATTTTCTATTAGTATTTACAAAGGCAAAGTCAATACGATGCGGTAGCCCGAAATTTTAATATTGAATGGCACTTAAATTGTCGCTCTTTTAACCACAGCATAGGGTATTTATTTGTATAACAGTATATTGATTGTGAAACGTAAATCCAAATGCTTGTCTATTGTTAAGTTTTGTTTACAATATGTCCGAGGTATTGACTTTTAGCGTGAGAATTGATTTCTAACGTTCGTAACGCTGGTAGGTCCAATCGATCAAACAACTGACATACTACTGTTAAACATTTCTGGTGTCCGGATAAGTATGTAAATGAATTGGTAAGTGCACTTTATTACGTGGTACGTGCCATATATGTGTAACAATGTAGCCCATTACAGTAATTGGGTGTTGCCGCGAGCAAGAGAAACAACATAAAAGTACAAATAATTAATGTGCTTGTATACATTCAATATTTGATTGTATACATACATTATTTGTACACTATATCTTTTGCGAGATTTTATCCATAATTGTATTCTATATTTTCGTTCGTTCATTCATTACAACATCGAAACTCTTCTACTGAAAATAGTTCTCCCTTCCTAGCTCATCTTACAGAAGGAATTATTAATATATGTATTTGCTTTAGTTGTCACGTTTGTCAGGTAGGTTGGCATCCGCAGTTTTCATTATTTTGAGTTATAATCAGGAAGATTCTGCTACTCGTCCTCTGTTTTATTTCCTCTGTCGACTATGACGTGGAGTAGTAGATTTTCTCGCCAACATTACATATCCTATACCTTTAAACGAGCAATTCTTGTATATATATATATATATATATATATATATATATATATATATATATATATATATATATATATATATATATATATATATATATATATAATCGGAATCTCGGAAACGGCTACAACGATTTTCATAAAATTTTGTGTGCAGGGAGTTTCGGGGGCAATAAATCGATCTAGCTAGGATTTATTTTTAGAAAATGTCTTTTTGTCCGTGTTTTTAGGCAATGAAAAACTGCTACAATATCGTTAGAATAAAAAGGTAAATTTTGACAGTTTATTAATGATTACAAATAGCTTAATTGGTATATTGGGCGGTCACAAAATCGTAATACCATGGTTCGAGCCCAAACCGACCGACTTTTTGAAATTTTTTTTTCAAGTTTCTTTCTTTTTTGAGAAAATCTATTTTTTCGAGCCATTTTTTTAGTATTTTTTAAAAACACGAAAATTTAAATTAAACTAATTGCACTCATGATTTTTTGTTCAAATAACCAGTTCAGTTTTTTCTATTATGTCGCTAAGATCCAAAAATGTTATTCGTATTTCATCAGTATGTAATTTGTATCTAAATATAATTTCCAAAACACACGAATTAAAAAATAACCGAGCGAAAAATACCGAGCAAAGCTCGGTCAACCGGGTACTTACTATTAAAACGCATAATATTTTTATGTTTTAAATTATTCCCCCTATTTTTGGAACGGTTGTTCGTAGTCATCATGCATTATAGGCGAACTGGCTTGCGACGTATACAATATAGGGTATAATGTATGGATCCATTAAATATTTTGATTCGAGCATTTTAAGACTGGTTATTCTAATAAAGATATTACTAGTTACTTTGCAACCATCCGCTCAATTAAATACAATGATGTGTCTTACCTAGATTGAAAAGCACCTCCTGCCCCCCCCCCCCTCACTAATTCCGTCACCACTAATCCCAGTACCACTACTCCCAATACCACAATTCTAAGAAAGGCACATCAGCGACGATAATACGACAAGTGTTTCGCCTCTATACGAGGCATCTTTAGGTGATATAGACTCTACGGCGGCTGACCGCTAAATCAATAGACTCAAGAAAGTCAATAGACTCGTGGTATTGGGAGTAGTGGTGCTGGGATTAGTGTTGATTTAGCGGATGGTTGCGAATTAAATTTTAATATCTTTAAAATAAATAATCATTTCGTAAAGTGTTGACCTCTGATTACTCTGCACGACTGACAACATTCTCTTTAATAAAAAATCACTATGACTGGAGAAAATTGCCGTGTAATCCCCATATAATCCTGTGGTTGTCGTAAGAGAGAAACTGATAAAAAAGCATCTTCCTAACAAAATCTAAAAATAATAAAAAAATCTGGTTGCCACCAATTCCTGCCCAGCGACAAATGGGGAAGGTCTATTGTTGCTGAACTTCCATTCAAAGGCTATAATGATGATGACGATGATGAATGGTGAAAATATTGTAATAATTTAAAAAAAAACTTATTCTCCTATCTCGAGCTGTTTTCAATTTAATGCTGGATGTATTGATTTTTAAAAATATGCCAGCTGACGTGCTAAAAATCCAAAAATTGATTTAATTAGGCAGTGGCGTAAGTTTGCCATTGTACTTACTCAGCGTGCATGTGATATCGGCATTGAGTGAAGAAATTTTAACACACTCCAATCAGAATTTTATCGACATTAAACACTCATTACTGTTGTCGACTATATTTAAAAACAATAATACAGGCTGAAAAACACATAATTTACCAGTTTTATACGTGGTAGAGCCATGCTGCAGTTATATTAGTAGTATAGTTGTAGCATGAATGGGTCGTTATATAATAATAGTAGCTAAATGCTGCTGTGTTTCGTATGGTAAGTATAATAATAGTAGCTAAATGATGCTGAGTGTAGAGAACCGGAGACCCTTTTCACTGTAAACGAGGCATTCCATCTTAGTCCTCACGGGTCACAACGCATCTGCATTTTGATTTATAATCGAGGATGGATGTAGATGTCTATGGGCCGCAGCAACCACTTACCATCAGGTGGACTGTGTGCTAGTTTGTTACCCTACCCTAAAAAAAAGTTCATAAAATCTCTTCTTCCCAACATCAAGTGTCATATTGGATTTACCTAATACAATACTGTTTCTGTATTGAGAACCACAAAATAACAGGAAAAATACATTCGTTATTAGACCTAATGAAACTGATATCGTCTACTGCGTTATACCGAATGCTTACATTTTATAGAAAATGGTAACAAAGGCGAAATATCTCTCTCATCTCATCTCTCATCTTTACCTGCAGCTGTATTGTAACGTACGTGAAGATAATTGAGACATCTTAAGCTTTGACGCCCTATAAAACCTATATCTAAATAATTTAGGAAGAAATATCAAAGAAGCCTGGGCAATAATTACGAACAATTCGCAAAATAAATATAAAAAAGCTAACTACACTACATCGTACTAAAATCGACTAAAATATTTACTATAATATCAAATCGATATCTGTCGCTTTATCGGTCGATAAACCAAAGCGCTTTTGGCCCTTTATTAATTGATTGACCGATGAAGAGCTATCGTATCACAAAGCCATCTATGTAAACAAGGTATTTTTAGAGTTATAAGGAAGTGACCATATTAACGAAATAACCATATTCACCTCACGTACCACAGTTGTAACAAACGGGTCGGCTCAACCGAGGCAGAACCACGCTTTCACAGAATAACAGCGTAAAATAGCAGCGTAATACTGTCGTGTTTCGTATGGTGAATGTAGAGAACCGGAGACACTTTTTACTGGAATCGAGACATTTCATCTTAGTCCTCAGGGGTGAGAACGCATTTGCATTTTGATCTTAATAAGAATAAATGTGGATGTTTATGGGCCACAGCATCCACTTACCATCAGGTGAATTGTGTGCTCGTTTGTCACCCAATGCTATAAAAAACATACTCGTAGTTCACATCATGTTAAATATATTTGACTGCCTTATTGATCTAGTGGAGGTAGTATTGCGACTACTGATCATGAGATCCCGGATTCGTATCCCCGGTCGGGCCAATAATCAATTATTGAGTTTTCCGTCAAGAAACTCTCAGTAGCTGCCCGGAGTCAGGAAGTTGGCGGTAGCTCACCCCCGTGCCTCGGAGAGCACGTAAAGCTGTTGGTCCTGCGCCTGATCCGATCCCATCGGATTAGGAGAGTGAGGGAATAGAGAGTATACCCGCACTTGCGTATACACTTGGGCACTATAATCCTGTCCTGTGCCGATGACTATAATAGTTTTTTTATAGTTAGTTTATAGTTTCCGTTGTGACAGGCCGCCGTGAGCGAAATTCGTCGGTAGGTTATTATTAAATGTATTATGTAACCCATCGATACATTTATCCTCGATTACGAATCAGCAGGCTATGCGGTATTCTCTTCGGCTAGATGGAATGCCATGTGACCTGCAAAAAGTCTTCGTTTTTCGTCACTCATCATACAAAATACATTATGCTTGTTAATATTCCCACAGAATACGAGGGCAACACTGAAAGTTTTTAGAACTGGCCACTTGTAAGCGATATAATAAAAAAAATAGGTTCAAATTTTGAAAATGGAACTCGTTGCCAATATTTTTGTGTACTACCCGTGCGGTTAAAGAATGGGATTGAAAATGGCGTCACGTCTACTTCACTTCTCACTCGCACACTGTCGCTATCTATGCATTTATGCGTTTTTCGGTACGCTCTATAATTTCAGTCAAACTTGTTATTAGAATCAATAGTAACAACATAAAGTTCAAAAAAATTCTTCTAGGATTTTTATTAAACATTGTTTGATTTTATATGTCAATATTTTTATAAAATATTAACAGGAGTGATTCAGACTAAATTTTATTCAAATAATCTAGATTTTATAAAAATAGAAATATTGAATAAGTTAATATAAATGTTTCTTTAATTATTATCTTAGGTAAAAATAATTCCACATTAATTTTCACCCAAGAGAAATCAGAACGGCTCGCTAGTTACAAATATTTTTTTTAAATTAACACCTACATAAAAAATTACCAATTAACAAAATAATATAACTTAATAGGTTTTCGCTATCGTTACTATGCGTGTTAACGGTACGGGCTACGGGATGAGCTGCCATTCGTTAATCCCATTCTTGATCTGTGCGAACTGTATGTATTTTATTAAATTGTCATTTGTTTATGATTTGGCAGAAAATTGTAAGTCGTCTGTGTCACGTCAGCATGAATTTAACACGAGATAATTTTCGAACAATGATTTTTTATGGCTTTCGATGTCATTTAAGTCAACAAGAAAGTTATGGTAGGCTTCAATTGGCCTTTCACGATGAAGCACCATCTTGTGTCACTGTTTATAACTGGTTTAATGAGTTTAAGCGTGATCTCACTAATCTCACCGATGATCTGCGTTAGGGACGGCTTTCTACGCCAACGAATGAAGATAACATCAGTGTTAAGGGGCGTATGATAGAGACTGACAAAAGAATGACTTATCAGCAGATTCGGACAATCTTAGGCATCAGTATGAGTCAAGTCAAGTGTAAAAAATCCTACATGAACATTTAGCGGTCAGGAACCTTTGCGCCCGGTGGATACCCCATAATTTGCCAGAGACCCAAAAACTCCGTCGTGTTGATTGGTGTTGTGAAATAGTTCAAAGTTTAACGGAGGTGACTCAAATGCTGTGTTCGGTATACTTAAACGTGACGAAAGCTGGATTTATTGTTATGATACTGAAACTATCAGACAGTCTGATGTCTGGGTGTTTCCTTCCAAGGAGTTGCTAACTAAAGTGAAGAGAGCTCGAAGCGTGGGAATAAAGATGGTGACCTCGTTCTCCGTAAGGACAGGTCATTATGCAACAATTGTTTTAAAGGACCGAAAAACAATTACTTACTTCAGAGTGGTACACTAACAATTGTTTGCCACTTGTCTTAGAAAAAGTTCGGGAGAAACGACCTCGCAGTAGGATCCTCCTTCACCACGACAATGCCTCATCGCACACCGACAAGCAAACAATCGACTACTTGGCAACGTCAGACGTGGAATTACTGGGTCACCCGCCCTATAGCCCCGACCTCGCACCTTACGATTTTTATTTATTTCCGAAAATAAAAGATAAACTTCGAGGAAAACGTTTTATGGATGACGAGGAAGTAGTGGCTGCGTTTTAAAATGCCGTCAAAGAGATTCCTAAGGACGAGTGGGCAAATTGCTTTTCTCAGTGGTTCCATCGGATGCAATGATGTATTGATGTAAATGAACACTATTTTGAAACGATATAATAAAACTAATAACTAGCAAGTTGCTAGTTTGTTCAGTTTTTGATTTTCTAAGAACTTTCAGTGTCACCCTCGTATCGGCAAGAAATAGCAGCATAATGCGGAACCGTGGTAGCTAAGGTAATAAGCGGTCGCTGGTAAATTTCACAATAGGCGAGCAGTCCGGGTTCGATCCCCGCCGGCTCCAATGAAATTGTTAATTGGTATGTTAAGTGCTGATTTACCACGTGCTCGGCAGTGAAGGAAAACATCGTGAAGAAACATGCATGTCTGAGAAATAAGAAAAAAATAATTTGAAGACGTATGAAGTTTGCCAACACGCATTAGGAGAGTGCAGGGGACATTTATTTGTCTCTCACCAATAAGATAAGGCCTGTGCCCTGTAGTTAGATGTATATAGACTATAACCTTTAACTCTCACTTTTTATTCTGGAGGAATATTGAACCTAAACGTTTATGCTGTAGCTATATCCCGCTGCATCGTGGCCTCATCTATTCAAACGATGTTTTATTATAATATTTATTCCGATTAGAGTTCTACTATTACTTGCTACTACGCGCTTTAATAACTTATAACTGACATGTTAATAAATTTGAAAATAACTAATGCATCTTTACTATATTGTAAGCCGTGTTCATCACGTCGGAGCGGAAGCAAGGGTTAATAAGCACGGCATCGGGCTTTAATTATCCTCGAAGTGGAGTTAATTATGTAAAGTTACAATCGAAATTTTAATACGTGTTTTAGTTATGTTAGTTAGAGATGTAAGGAATGCTATTTAACTTTAGAAGTAATTAGGGATATGATTATTGTTGTATTTGATTCGTTTGTAACTTAGTAATTAAATTTAATATCTTATCGGATACCACTTTTACTAAACCGTTATAATTATTAACAATTTTAAATAATGAACATTAATATTACTTTTATTCGAACGTGCACGGGAACTTAGATTACTCTATTCTATATCCAAACATCATTGAGCTATTATCTAGTACATACTAGAGGCGACACTGCACTTTACTCAGTTACTCGCTACGCCCTACTGAGTTGACATGTGTTGGTTAATTATATCAAAAAACATTCTCGATAATATATGCCTAGGTGTGTTTTTAGATATTGCACGAATAATTCAAGTAATGTTAGCAAATACCAAGGAATAAATTTTTATCGGTTAATAAGATACTTTATCAATAAAAAAGTAATATTTAATAATAAAACAAATTGTTCCTAAGGCGCCATCTCGTGTCATGGAATATATATCATGAAATTAATTTGTTCAGATGCGACATTTCCGTAGTTACTTGAGTACAGGACGAATATATTATTATGTACATTTTTTTGTAGAAACATATTATACAAGTTATCATAATTAAGCTATTTTTTATATTTAAATCTGCTTATTATTTTTTACATTATTTTTATGTTTCCACATCAAACTCAAAGTGGAATAAATTCGTCCATTTTTAAGCGTTCAGCGTTTTTGAACGACTCTTAGTCTAATTAAAATAAATATATTTTTAATTTAAATGATATATTCATAAATTTTTTGTCATTCAGTATGTATTTTTATTTGACGTAGTAACTTTTTAAAATATTCAGATAAAAATATAATTAAAATGTAATTGTGATATCGTATTATGTAATATTATGTTAAATAAGCAAATATAATATACAAAATAAATGACAAAATTTAAAAATTGTACTTGATATGATTTACCTATTTAACAACACAATCTATTATTACCCACTGATCATTCCACCTACGTTTATTCTATGATAAAAAACCAACCACGCGAACACAGAGCAGCGCACATTTTTTTGTTTGAAATAGCTGTTCTAGTACGTAAGTACATATTACTTCAATATCAAACATATTAATTTTATGCATTGAATTTGTTTCTCTTTTTCTCTGATTTTTGGTCTGACAAAAATATATATTAGTTAAACTTTCTCCAGGGATTTCTATTTCTACTGCATTATTCCTATTTATAAGATATGGGATGAACAAATTGGAAAAAAATCTGAATCTTAGGATAAGATTTTTGTAAGGAGGTCTTCTTGTTGTAAATAAGTTGGTCCCGTTTTCATACTTACTCATGAATACAGATATTGTGCTACAATATTCATATACGTATGAATTTTAGTAAAAAATATTCGATTTAGATGCCAACCACACAACTTATTTCTAAAAGCAAACAGCAAATCTTTCCAAGAAGTTAGCACCCCGCTTTTACATTTTTGTAAGGGGGTATGAGTAAATTTAAATATTTACGCATTTGAAGGGCAAGAAACTGGCCCTTATTTTAGTAAACATTCAAATTTGATATTAACCTTATTCGATAAAATCGGAACAAAGTAGTAGGTTGTATCAAAAATATGGGCACATCACAACGCACAGAGACCGTCCATAAATTACGTCACACGAATCTTATGGGTTTTTGACCCCTGGTGTGACGTTCTATATTTTCAATTTTATATTGCAGAAGTAATTAGATCAAAAGAGCTGTTTTTCCATTTTTTATTTTAATAAATAATAATTTTTAATAAAATCAAATAAGTATTAAATAAAAAACAGGTGTTAATTTGTTTTATATTTAATAATTAATAACGACACAATTAGTTTCACCCCTAGTACGTATAAATGCAACAAGTAAGGAATTTTTCCGTTCGTTTGAATTTTTAATGGATCTGTCTGAATTAATATGTTTTACAAAGGGATAGTTTGGGAACCGAAGGTAGTTAGGTAGTATATCAATTTTTTTTATATAGATGAGGGGGCAAACGAGCATGCGGCTCACCTGATGTTAAGTGACTACCACTGCCCGTGATCAACCGCAACACCAGGGGAATTGCAGGTGCGTTGCCGGCCCTTTAGAAAGAAGTAAGTTTTTTTTGAAGGTCCTTAGGTCGTATCGGTCCGGAAAAATCGCCGGTGGTAAACTAAGAGAGGAAGAAAACTCCTTCTGAAACCTACAGTGGTGTACCGCCAAGCATCCAGATGGTGTGGATCGTATCGGGACGTTTGCCGCGTAGTGCGTTCACGAAATTTGGTGTTTGGGATGAATCCGAACAATTCCTCATGTGCTCTGACTATGCCTTGGCAATAACTCTTTTAAAGAACCTGGAGGCGTAATTATACTTCTTTTTTAGAACGCTGGTGTTTACATCCCGGGATTTTGAGGCGTCAGCCCAGGCTTGGTAGCACTCCAGCTTATAGCATGATGCTATTTTACAGGAGTGACTAAACCATGGCTGAGATTTGCCTCAAATGGGCACAACAGAGGAAGGAATAAAAAGTTCCATACCCTGAAGTACCACATCAGCGACAGAAACACATTATTTTAAATTTGTAATAACCAACTAATACTACATTATTCTATATATTTATTTATATTTTTGACTTGGTAAAGCTATGCTGTATATTATAGTTGTAGCACGAATGGGTGGCTCGACGAGGGAAGAACCACGCTCTCACAAAATACCAGCGTAAAGTAGCAGCTTAATGTTGCTGTGTTTCGTATGGTGAGTGTAGAGAACCGGTGATCCCTTTTTACTGGAAAATAAGCATTCTATCTTAGTCCACAAGGCGACAAAGCATATGCAATCGATTAAGAATCAAAATATTCATAATCGACGATAGATGTAGATGTCACTCTTACAGTAAAAAATATATTCTTATACTTCTTATTTCAAACGATATATTTAAAAATTTTAAAAGATAACCCAAGTTTAACACTGAGGAATGACGCAACTAGAATTTATTTTAGACTCAATTAAAATAAAATAGTAAAATTATTGATAACATCCTAATAATACATTTATTTGATTCTGTGTTGGTTCCGCATCATTATAACAGTTGAAACGATCGAGATTAATGAGGTGAGCGTTACGAAACCGGTCTGGAATTTATACTAATTGTTACTGCAATCGCCCGCTTCTAGTTAAGTCATGATACACTTGATTAGTCTGATCTGAGAATTCATTTTGCGTGACAAATTTACTTACTAACTTAATCATTCCTTGCCAGTGTCATTTCAGTACACTTTAGTTTAAAAATAAAGTATACTTTATATTTATTTACGAGTATTTAATTTTTATTGTAATGCACCTTAAACTAAGAATTACAATGGGCGGACTTAATGCATGTGTTTAGAGAAACGGTTTTTTTATGTTATTGAATTCTCTGGGTACTCATTTAACGCAATTATATTAATTTTTATATTTTTTTCCGAGTTTTATAGAGTATATTTTCTAGTCTATTTATAAATGCAGATTACGTAATTATTCGCTAATGGTGATATAGAAATTATTGAAGTGAAAACTTCTTTAGCGGCGTTGTACACTTTTTTTGTAATGGGTAAAAAATGTTAAATTCGCGTCAGGACTCGTGACCCTTATCGAAAATCCGTAAGACGGATGGAGAGAGAGAGACAGCCGGCGCGGCGTAGGAGAGGAAGTATCCCCCTCTTTTTCTACGGCGCGACGAAAATGTATGTGCGCCTGCTGTTTCGTTTAGGCGGCGCAGTGTGCTTGCGCAAATGTTCGTGTGTGCTAATTAAAGCAATTCGTGCAAAATTATTCCCTAATCATTCCAAAATATCAAAAATGCACAATGTTAATATTCAAGTTTTCACTTCTGCCGGCACTCTCGGAGTACAACCGGTCGTTTTTAATATAACGTATAGTATATGAACATTTAGAAAATTAAATATTATTAATTCATCGCTACAGTCTAAGTAAGTTCACTGCTGAAAATAGGCCTTCCCCTTAGCTTCAAAGGAGGGATTTTGTAATCCTTTTATTAAGGTGCAATAAAGTGTAAATAAAAAAAAATATATGCCACAAGTTGCTACGCTTGGCATGCAGGTTTTGTTGACCGTTAGTTTGGAAGCTCCCTTCCTATGGGCTTTCCGAGAAATGGTGCAAATGGATCACCAGCTTTCTTGCAGATCGGAGCATGAAGATCGTTTTAGATGGTGCGTGCTCCGATTACAACCCTATTAATGCTGGCGTTCCACAAGGCTGCGTGCTATCACCATCGCTTTTTCTTCTGCATATTAATGATATGTCGCAAACCGGTAACATTTATTGCTATAATGCTTTCAGTGTCAGTGACTCCTCTAACATATGGCAGTACAGCTGGTACACGCTCGACTGTGGCCGGCTTCACTCGTTCACTGTGACTTAGGCGTGGGACCCGAAGCTTGTTGTCATGCAAAACTTGCTTGACGTGGTGGAGCTTGGAAGCCAGGTGTTTACTGTCACAGATCCCTCGTGCTCTCTGAAATAAAAATTTACGTGTGGCTCGAGGTGTTATCAGGATTTGGAATTACTAACACTATCACTACACCACACTATCTAGAAACAGCTTTTCTTGCAACAATTGTTTGCCTCTAACTCCATTGTGAATTGAATTTTAAAATATATAGAGTTAAGATGGTCTAAAATGCAGTTACTTTATCTAAAGGTAGAATTGTGAAAGTGTCGTATACGTACCGCTTGCAGGATCTTGGATTTATGGGAGAAGTATGCAGGGCTTTCCCCTCAAAGTCTTTCATGAATATGTCGGCGACAATAGGAGATACAGGTGAGCCCATCGCCACGCCATCTACTTGCTTGTAGAACTCCTCCTTCCACAATAGGTAGCCAGATAGCAATAGCAGTGTCTGAGTAATACTGCATATTCTACGGGCTTGTTGTTTTCTTCCAGCCTTCTAGTTACAATTACAGTCTTCAACAGGTAAGCATGTAAACAATGACTGCTCATCAAAACTGACCATAGTTTCACTGTCTGCCAGATGTAAGTCTTTAATCTCGCTGACAAAATGGTAGGAATCCTTTATGTGTGCTTTTGTATGTCCCCTGAGCGGTGAGAGTATTTTCACTAAGTGTTGAGCCAATCTGTAAGTTGGTGAATCGATTTAGCTCACTATGGGACGTAATGGAGCATTGGGCTTGTGTATTTTTGGTAACCCATACATCTTTGGTGATTTGGCGCACGTAGGTATTACCATTTTACGGCCAGATTTAATTTTTCGGAGTGTTTCTTTACGGGGCCTTAGTTGTTTTAGTGTGCTATTTACTGGGTCGTTTTTAACCTTTTTATAAGTGCTTACATCCGACAAAAGTTCTTGTATTTTAGAATTATAATCGGACGTATCCACGACTACCGTGGCGTTTCCCTTATCTGCGCGGATAATCGTGAGTTCTGGTTTATTGCGTAGGTGCTTTAACGCTGAAAATTCGTCTTTGGGAAGATTCGGTTCAGGCACTGAACATCGCCTTAACGTAGACGAAATGTCTTGACGTATCGCCTCCAATCTTTTTTCCGCATATTGTTTTTAAATAAAGAGCCCTCGACACTACAGATAATTTCTTCGTACGGTAATAAACAGTAAACACCTGGCTGCCGAGCCCCACCACGTCAAGCAAGTTTTGCATAACAACAAGCTTCGGATCCCGCGCCTAAATTACAGTGAACGAGTGAAGTCGGCCACAGTCAAGCGTGTACCTGCTGTACTACCATATGTTAGAGGAGTCACTGATAAGATTGGCTATATCTTGAAGCGCACTTCCATCAAAACATACTTCAAGCCGCCGAAGAAGATTGGTCAGTTTTTACCATCAGTTAAGTGTAACGTCCCTCTGCAAGATGCAGGAGTGTACAAGCTTGATTGTGAATGTGGTCTCTACTACATAGAACAAACTAAAATATCAATTAAAACCCGAGCTAAAGAACATATAGCTGATGTGAAGAATCGACGCTCTAGGAATTCTGCAGTCTGTAAACACGTACTGGATCGCCCCCGTCACTACATCAGATTTGAAAGACCACAAATCCTCGCTAAAGAACACCGATTCCTTCCAAGGACGATCCGCGAGGCTATTGAAATTTAAAAAACATCCTAATTTCAATAGAGAAGATGGCTGGGTGCTACCATCTGCTTGGGATCCTATAATAAATAAAATTTAATCCCAACCCAAGCGAACAACTGCAATACTTCAAGATTCCATAAGTTCATACTGTGTAGATCGGAACAAAAGTAAAATGTTAATCTGTGGTAATTTTTTTTGCGCCCGAAGCAAATATGGGCAACCCTCCGGAAAGCGGGGGAGGGAGGCGGTGAATGCTCATAGCATACCACGGAGCCGGCTGCGTGCTTATGTGGAGACTTTTACCGACTAAACACGCCTTTTAGGGACTGGCTTAACGGTCTAACTAGAGATCTCTAAGCCGTATACGAACGCGACCCTCCTTGGCAGAAAGGAGGGCGCAAGCGGCGAAAAGCCGCTTAGACGACTGCCTAACTAAGGCAGATTAAGAGATATGTTATGTAGGCTTATGTAGCCTGAGCTGCCAGGAGGCAGTTCAGGTCAGCCGAAAGCTTGTTGAGGGGGTCCGAGAGAGAGTTTCTCGGTCTGCGCACACTATAGCTAGTGTGGATAGGGGCTGCGTAGGCAGCTATCTCACGAATGAGATGATTTGGGCTCTGAGGCTTTGAAAAATCTCTCAGAGAGTGATTTAAGGAACTGCTGGATTGTTGGGAGCTCTAAGTCTCGGTGTAAGTCGGCATTACGGACATAATAGGGCGAGTTAGCGGCCCTACGGCAGAATAGATTTTGGACTATTTGAAGTTCATTTATAGCTTTGGGCTTAGCATGTGCGAAAACGGGGGCCGCGTAGGTCATGACAGGTCGTATGCAGACCTAATATAGGGTTCGCTTGTTGCGGAGGGACATTTTACTGTGTCTGCCCAATATGCTGTTGAGCCTACCCATGTAAAATCGTGCGGTGCGAGTAACCTTCTTGATATGGGGCTCGAAAGTGAGCCTTGCATCAAGGGTGACGCCTAAGTATTTGGCTTTAGTTTGCCATGGGACAGGTGTTCCTAACATCCTGATTGGCGGAGTGGTGGTGAGACGACGTTGTTTATATTCGAAGCAAACGGCGGAGCTTTTCTCCGGGCTTACGTCGATACGCTATTTTTGGAACCAAGCTCCTAAGTCGCTTACTGACTTTTGGATCTTGTTCCGAATCTGTGGCAGTGAGTTTCCTTTAGAGTAAAGGGCTGTGTCATCTGCAAAGAGGGCTAGTTTAACACCATTCGACGGGATAGGGATGTCATTGGTGAATAGTATGTATGGGAGGGGGGGGGGGCAAGCACAGAGCCTTGAGGGACACCGGCTTTGATTTGACGAGTAGAGGATAGCGTGCCTTCGTGTCTAAAGCGAAAGGTACGATCCTTCAGATAGGAGGCTACAAGGCGAACGAGACGGTCCGGGAGGCCTAAGTCGTACAATTTGTAGATAAGGCCCTCGTGCCAGAATCTGTCGAATGCCTTGGCAATGTCGAAGATGACCGCGATGGTTTTTTGACGACGAGGATAAAAACCGCTGAGGATATATTCCACTATGCGGTGAACTTGCTGGGGGCACGAGTGCTTGGCTCGAAACCCGAATTGTTGTGGAATGACAAGAGGGTCGTCGTCTGTGGGAAACAAGTGGCGCCCCATGCGCACGAGAATGACTCGTTCGAAAAGTTTGCCCATGGCCTTGAGGAGGCTGATGGGACGGTGATTGGAGGGGAGGTGGTGAGATTTGCCTGGCTTGGGAATGCCAATGATAGTTGCCTCTTTCCAAGAGGTGGGAAAATAGCTGAATTTGAAGCAGGCGTTGAAGATTATGGCCAATAAGGCGATCACCTGCTCCGGAAAGTATTTGAGGGCTTGGTTTGAGATGCCATCCGCACCAGGTGCTTTTTTGGGCTTAAGTCCTTTGATGGTAGATGAAAACTCACCTTTGGATACAGTGATATGGTCAGAGGCGGTAGGGGGCGAGTTCCGACGCGAGCGACGGACCTCGTCCTCCACTAGTTGGATGTGTATGGGGTCAGTGGGTTGTGAGCTGGGAGAGCATTGAGCGGCGACGTTTTCGGCGAAGCACTCAGCCTATTCTTCGTCTTCGAAGACAATAGAGCCGTCGGGACGAGACAGAGGGGGAGTATGCGTTATAGCGTCTATGCGGAGGGCTCTCGCCATCTGGTAGTACGCTGTGTGGGAGGGAGAGATTTTCTCCATGAGATTGCCCCTTTCGAGGTCTCTGTAATCTTGGAGGCGGTAACGGAGTTTGCGTTGAAGGCGGTTAGCTGCGAGTCTATATTCGGGAGTGGGATAGCGTGCAGCTCTACGGAGGGCTGCTTTTTTGGCTTTAGCAGGTTGCTAATATCTAGGGGAAGACTAGTTTTAGCAACAGGGACAACCTTTTCATTCTCTTTAAGAGAGGATGTTATAAGTGAGGTGAGATTTTCGACCGCGATGTCTATTTTCCCCGTACTGTCGAGGACGTCGGAAGAGAGGGTTATGGGAGGGTCCGGAGAGTCCATAGCCGAGGCTAGAGACTTATTGAAGCCTTTCCAGTTGGTGTAGGTTTTGGAAGTGGGAGTTGGAGGTGGATGGCCAAGGAGGAGAGATACAGGACAGTGGTCAGATCCTAGATCATCGAGAGACTCGATTGCTCTAAGGTTGAGGGAGATTCCTTTAACTAGAGCAAACTCTAGCACGTCACGAGCGTATTTAACATTGTCGGGATAGTAGGTGACAGCGAGGGGGATGTAGACAGTCAGGTCGAGAGACTGAGTGATATTGAGCAGCACCCTGCCACTACTGGTAGTAGTGCGGCAGGTCCATTCAGTATGCTTGGAGTTAAAGTCTCCAAACATAACGACTGAGTCGCCTAATGCAAGGATGGCTTCGAAATCACTCTTAACGGGGAGGGTTCCGCTAGGGATATAGCAAGAGGCTATAATGATTGACTGGTGTCCAGTAATGGCTAATCTAGTGATAGTGGCTTCCATACTGGTATGCGTCGGAGTGGATATGTGGGAACAATGAAGGGACTTTTTGTAATAAGTGGCAGTACCGCCGCCTTTGCGGTCGGGTCTGTCATTTTGCAGAAGTGAATAATTTTTAATAAAAAGGCCTTTAGAGACCTTGGGGCTGAGGTGGGTCTCCTGAAGGAGGAGGAGGTCGGCTTCGCGATCTCGAAAAAATAGCCTAAGCTCTGGGAGGTTATTTCGCAAACCGCGAATGAAACAAGCGACAAACCCTTTGGTTTGATACGACCGTGCGATATTGTGGGAGCAGAGGGCTCCGGCATAGTGTTATTACAAAGACCTTAGTAGGTTGATGTGCTCAGTAAGAGCAAGGAGACGGTCCTGAGGGGACTGAGCGGTGCGCAGTTTACGCGCAACGATAAAGATTTCCTCTATATTGATCTTATTCATAATGTTATACACTAGGCTTA
This sequence comes from Parnassius smintheus behrii, assembly GCA_036936625.1. Lineage (NCBI taxonomy): Eukaryota > Metazoa > Arthropoda > Insecta > Lepidoptera > Papilionidae > Parnassius > Parnassius smintheus. The sequence continues at coordinate 20,319,674 of JAUPFT010000015.1, read as the reverse complement.
GATCTTTTACTACAGGGTCTGCCTGTTTTTGTGGGTCGGCGGAGGGCCGCGAGATATTTGACGCCTTTGGGAACCAAGGGTTTATTGGAAGCGACGCAGGCTTGGAGAGCGGAAGGCTAATAAGGGGCCGAGGAGGGCCCTGAGGTGGCCGATAGGGGCCCTGAGGGGGCCGATAGATGCCCTGTGTGGGCTGAGTTGAGCCCTGAGGGGGCTGAGGTAGGGGCTGGCCCTGGCGGGGCTTGCGGCTTACAAGAGCTGGGAAGGTTCGGTCATTGACCTGGGGTGGAGCTTTGTGGCTCGGTGGTGGGCGAGGAGCGCGAGGGCAACCTCTAAAATTGGCCGGGTGGCCTGTTTGTCCGCAAAGGACACATGAGGGTGGGGATTCGGCGTTTTTGGGCCGAGGGCACTCTTTCGAGTGATGGGGTTCTAGGCACTTAACGCACCTGGGTGGGGCTGAGCAGTTGGCTGCCGCGTGCTCATAGAGTTGGCAGCGGTGGCACTGCGCTGGATAACCGCGCCGGTGTGGGGCTTCGACCTTTACACGCGACAGGCCGCACACAGTGCGTACCTCGCGGAAGATGGCCTTCGCCTCCGGCACATTGGTGAGAACGAGTAGGGCGAGGTTAAAACTTTCACCCCTGCTGCTGTGCATTTTGTGCACAGCTTCTATGGGGAAGCCTTGGGACTTAGGGCTTCCAGAATGTCCTCGTTTGCGAGTTTATAAGGAACTCCGCGGAGGACTGCCTTAACCTTCCTTTCTTCGGCGAGGGCGTATGTGTGATAAGACACACGCTCAGCCGTGAATAGACGGGTTATATTCCGGAAGTCTTCTATAGACGCCGGCATGATTTTGATGGCCTCGCCGACATTGGTGGCTTGGTCATATTTGAAACCCTTATCGTAGAGGGTTTTGGATAACTGAGTGAATTTAGCCTTGTCTCTGAGAAAGACAGGGGGCGGGACTTAGTTTTTAGCCAGTTTGGAGCGCAGCGGGTTGCTGGCTTGGTGGTAGTGTCTTTCGACTGAGAGGCGGCAGCGTTTGGGGCTGCGGGAGTAGGGGCAACAATGGGAGCTGCGGAGATAAAGGCAGCGGCGGAGGGTGTGCGGGCGGTGGCGGCGGCCGTCGGGGCCGCGGGAGTGCGGGAAGTCGCGGCGCGTTTCGGGCCGCGCTTAGATTTCACTAGCGTAAATTGGGCTGAGTCGGTTATCGTTCCTTCGGAGTCGGATGAATCCGAGGAGCCGGTGGAGCTGAGGGCGGTCCTCTTTCGGGAAGAGGAGGTAACGGACGTGGTATCCGAGTGCTCCATATCGGAGTCGGGGGACGCGGGCGAGCCGGTCTGCGGGGCAGCCGCTTGATTCGCGCGGAAAGCCGCGACGACGGGCGGGGGGACACATGCCTTAGGGGCAATGGGAGAAAAAGCGTTGACGAGAGCGATCTCGTTTATTTGGATGGGTAGGCCTGTGGCTTGGACGAATTGGGCGACCATTGCCATAAGTTGGCTCTCGAAATTGCTCATGTCTATGCCAGACATGATTCTAGAAATGATTAGGACAGGGGGCGTGACGATTTTAGTCTAAGAATCTAGACGTCCCTGCTCTGAGAAGAACAGGGCCTTGGGTGGCAGATGGGGAGGACTGACGCTCTATTCCCAGAAGCTGGGGTCCCTATGTTCTGACAAGAACAAGGACTTGCTCTGAGAAGAGCAGGAACTATCTTTCAAGAACAGTAACAACACAAAGTAACAGCATAACAATAAAACAATAACAGAAAAATTAATAATAAAACAAACAAAGCGAAGCGCGTTCAAACCTCCCCGCCGGAGCGAGGGGCAAGAACGATGCGAAAAACAAACGAACTCACCAACGGCGTCTGCTCGGCCGGTGTTAGGCGGGGAGAGCGTGGCGCGCGGGCGAGAGGTTGCACTACCGAGGGATCGGAGCGCGAATGAACTGTATGCGTTCCGGTCGGGGGCGGTGCGCAATGCGCAAACGGAACTGGTCTATGGTGACCACGGTTAACAATGGTATCTGGACGTTGAACGTCTCAGTCCCCCCCCCCCCCGTGACCATGGGTGCTATAAAGCGCTCGAAACGTCGGGTATTTACAGTTAAATACACGCGATAAAATCCGTAAAAACTAGTATTATTTAAATTTATTGCTATGCAGATGACAGGACTAGTGATGCTCTGAACACTGGCCATGCCAATATTTCTCGGGAAAACGTCTCCGAGTACCAGGACAAAATTGTGTCTGAAGTCGAGTCATTGCTAAACAAGGTCTCGGATTGGGGGCGACTAAATCTAGTTCAGTATAACCCTCAAAAGAAACAAGTTTGCGCGTTAACCGCTAAAAAGAACCCCTTAATCGTATCTACTCAGTTTCAAGGCACTAAATAATACTCCGATTACTACATACTACTATATACTCTGTTGCCTCAGTCAGTATCGGAATCCTCGGCGTCGACATATCGAGTGACGTGCAGTTTCAAGGTCGGTTGGAAGAGAAGGCCAAATTGGCCTCTAAAAGGCTTGGCGTGCTCAGCAGAGTAGGACAGTATTTCGAGCCGGCACACCGCTTGCAACTTTTTTTTTAGTTTAGTTTAGTTTACGACGGGCTGTTTTCCGCAACTCCACGTCTAAGCGCGTATTTTGCGTGTGGGCAGGAATAATATGGTTATTCGAGCAAAAAAATTCGAGAAAAAAGCCAATGCTTGCAACTCTACAAGACGCAGGTTCGGCCCTAATTGGAATACCGTTCCCATCTCTGGGCTGGGGTTCCTCAGTGCCAGCTCCTTCCTTGACCGCATCTCACGCAGAGTGGCTCGAATCGTCAACGACCGAGTGCTCTCCGAGCGGCTCGATTTACTGGCTCTGCGAAGAGATTTTGCATCTCTTTGCATTTTCTATTTATATTCTTCTATACACTACGCGGCAAACCTTCGGATAACACCCACATCATCTGGATGCTAGGCGGTTTTCCACTGTACGTTTCACTAGGAGTTTTTTTCCGCGTACGACTTCTCTGTGGAATAGTGTACCACCGGCGATTTTTCCGGACCGATGCGACCTAGGGACCTTCAAGAAAAGAGCTTATTTCGTTCTAAAGGGCTGGCAATGCACCTGCTATTCCCCTGGTGTTGCAGTTGTTCATAGGCGGTGGTAGTCACTTAACATCAGGTAAACACTTTCTCTCGTTCAACGGCTCGTTTGCTCCCTCACCTACAAAAAACCGGCCAAGAGCGTATCGGGCCACGCTCACAATAAGTGTTCCCACTTATGATTTTAAAGGTCCCATTATGTTCGCGCTCCAGCAGCGCTCCGCGCTCCTGCAGCTGCTCCCGGTAGTGGGTACTGTTGTTTCCATCCAAGTTCAAAATGATTTTCCTAGAAAGTCCTTATAAAGTTCTACTTTTCAAATTTTTTTCATTCATATTTTCTAAACTTATGGTTCCAAAGTTAGAGGGGGGGGGGGGGGTACACATTGTTTTTTACTTTTGGAGCGATTATTTCCGAAATTATTGACATTATCAAAAAATGATTTTAGTAAACCCCTATTCATTTTTACATACCTTTCTAACAATATATCACACGTTAGGGTTGAAATTAAAAAAAAAATCACTTCCCACTTTATATATAGGGGGGCTACCCTAATAAAACATTTTTTCCAATTTTTATTTTACCACTTTGTCGGCGTGATTGATACACATATTGGTACCAAATTTCAGCTTTCTAGTGCTAACGGTCACAGAGATTAAGCGAGGACGGAAAGACGGACAGACAGACATGGCGAAACTATAAGGGTTCCTAGTTGACTACGGAACCCTAACAAAAGCTTGCCAAGCTCAGTTTTTATTTTTGGCCGTTATTGGGAAGACGCTGCTGCCCATCTCTTGGTTTCTTTCCTCCTGTCACTTCTTAGGACACCCAGGGATATAGTGTAGTGGATATTATTATATCGCCACTACACGGTAAGTTATTTATTGAGTATAGGTTATTAAAAATTGCCACGGCATTCAAATACGTTGTCCATACTCCATACGTTGTCTCAGTAAATACTGCGCATTTATTTATCATAACATTATACAAGCAACTATTGGTAGATGGAGTGTCATATTGTCTTGCTAGTCAATAGAAAAAAGGATTTGAACACGTTCTATATATTTTTTAAAGTTACAATATTATAGTCTAAAAGTGATTTTAGTGGGTTTAATAATGATAACGCATTGCAGACCAATTTTGATCAGGACAACCAGTCTCTGCAGAGATTAGCCATCTACGCAGCAGAGGATTATGGTGCACAATTGTGTGATCAAGCGCGGTTGCACTGTATGTTTCCTCGACCATAATGTCTGCAATACACCGCCAACTTCCTGAATTCAGGATTCGAACCCGGAAGCACACGATCAGCAGCCGCGATCACAGTTGCGAGCATCGAGACAGTCGGAATGATACTCAATCTAGAAACTCCTGTATTTTTTCTGCCTAAAGCAAGCCTTAAGTAGTTAAATCTCTCTTCATTTACCATTACCTTTACAGTCAATAAAACTGTAAAGGTCCTGAACATAGGAATCCTCACAGACTGCATCATAGTGGACTTTGCCATAGCTGTTACTCTTTTCAGGCTTATCAGGAAGATGGCGCTGCCCACCTCTCGTTTCAGTTTTCCTCTGTCGCCTCGTACAGCATCTGCGGCTTGATATGGGGTAGTGCAGATTTTTACACCGCCTCTATACGGTACATCCCTTATTAGTCTTTAATTGACGCGCTGCTGGGCACAGGCCTCCTATTTCTAAAAAAAAACCGAGCATGTATATTGACACGCTGCCTCAAACGTGACAGCGGACTTCACAAGTTCTCGAATTGTTTTTTAGTTTTTAGACATTTAGATTTCTTCTCGATATTTCCATTAATTGCCGAGAAAATTGTAAATTAGCACTTAAAATTAAAATTAACAATTTAAATGAAGCAGACCGAGATCAAACTCGGTTTTTCATGCTATGAAATTTGAACAAGCGCTTATCCCCTGATGTAATAGGGCTCTTATAATATGAAATAAAATAATGTTGTGCCTATTAATACTAAAATATTCGAAGTATTATTTAATTTTAAAATATTTCTCGACGCTCACCTGTATAAATGAGACCGTTCAAGACAGTCATTAGAGTTGATATATGGTTGATTAAAATGTAATTTTAAGTTATAACTTTATTGAAAATTATACAAAATATTCCAGGATACAGCACTTCATTAGGAAAAAACATTTTATACAAATTAAAGAGTAACGATGCCGAAGATTAATTAAATTATATCTAGGAATAACTCGCATTTGTGCATTATTTACAAAGAAGTTATATATTACGTGCTTCGGCGGCATAAACAAATGTGTTCACTATTTAATAATCACCTATAACACAAAGTAGATAATTATTTTCCTGAAATTTTTATTTCTTATGCCAATAATTAAGAACACGTGTTATATGTAGTTAGAACTTTAAAGTTATTGTTATTCTAGTTATCACTAATTCATCTGTCTAAATAGTAGAGTAATGTGAAGTTCTTGTGATCTAATATTGCCGCACGATTATAACATATAACGTTACGAAGGATAGTTAGTGGTGAGATTAATATACAAATAAGTTCTTAAAATATTAAGGGTACAGATTTAGATAACAAACAGTAGGGTAGAAATGCTGTGGATTACAAAATAGTTATACTTTAACACCGTGACAAATCTTACGTCCTTTGTTAATTCCATACTCTCTAATAATTTCAACTTCAAGTACTTACAGTTAATGACATAATGTAACCGTATCGATAAAAACAATGTTCCCAAAAGCAACTTCTTACTTAAATGCTAATTTATTATTTACATAATATTTTACTTATTTTGTACAATAATTAAGATTTGGAATCATGTGTCTTGAAACCTGGGGCTAGGATTAATATAAAAATAATTCTTATTAACTACAAAAATTATATAATCTATAACTATATAGTAGTAAATACATTATATAGAGTGATACGAGATATAGAATGGCTTTCAAGAAATTCTTAGCGCGGACGTAGATGTAAAACTAAAAAAATCACAGCGAATCAATTACCTAAACTATACATTTTATTTCTACGCATTGACGTTAGTAATAACAAACGATTGTGTCATATCTTACACCAATACGTAAATTACCTAATTTAATTAGTAAGGAAATTCGATTAGATATACGGTAATATTTAATTTAATTAATGCAAGAACATTAAAAAATTATATCAAGACGTAGTTAGTGATCGTAAGTCACTAATTATGATACTCGTATTATTAACTAACCATACATTTAGAAATTGGTTCGTTCAAATTAAGAGTTACGGAATAGTTTATTTTAGGATAGTTATTATTTGGCACAGATTATAAAAAAATATGATCTGTGTTATCCGGGGGTTATAATTACCATTATTATTTTCTTACTAATAAGCTTAATAGGTGAGTTAATTGCAACAATTAATGATAAAACAGTAATATACTAAAATATTTACTTACTTATCTTCCTCAAATACTGTGAAATAGATTCCTTTAAAGTTTGTTTATTTCACACAATGATTTACGTTCATATTTTAGGTTCGGTTATAATAATACCTTGATAAACAAAAACACGGAAAAGCTATTAAGCATATTTTAGAAAGTAAATTTCATTTTAAAATTGAACTAATCGTTAAACTTTGCCCATAAATGATACATGAGTCCTTGTGCGAAGAAGTTTTCCGCTTTTCAGCCTCGAAGTAAATATGGAAATATGAGGTAAGTTACGTCAGATAATTTTGTTTTAGTTTCGAAGGGAACCGGCAAGCAGAGTTTAAGGTTACACTGTATTTTTTTAATTAATTTAATCCTTAAGATCGAAATCGTGTTTAACGATTCGAACGAACACGAATGAAAAATTAACGATTACGTTAATTTTTAAAAGGTAGTCAAAAGGTCAGCCAAAGAGTTAGGTGGCTTTTTTGTATGAAGATTTGCGGAAAGTTTTAACACTTACTTGCTATATAATGTCGTTTTCAAAACAGTATTTACAATAAATATTTTAAATTGAAATAGCAGACTAATCAGTTAATTTAAAGTCGATGTAACTTGCACTTAAAACGACGCGTCACCCGATTTTCAATAGCACTTAGTGTTTGATCAGAGTAACGCTTCTTCGAGTTGTTCGAAGCCATCACACCATCAGTCACTTTCATAGACGGTGGAGTTTGAACTCTTGCTTCGACTGTATGGCGAGCAGAATTCTATCCTGGTGTCTGGAAGCCAGGTGTACGCAGTGCGCTCCGAGGATGCACTGTAACAGAAAAGGATGAATTTTAATTTAAAGACTAAGGCTGTAATGTAATAATTCTTAAGTTAGACGTAGGATAATGAAATGTAGGTAAGTTTCACTATTGTCTTATTCTATCGTCATGGTTGCCTCGTTCGTCTATTAGTAGTAACAGCGACCGCTGATCTTGAGGTTGGGACATCAAGATCAGCGGTCGCTGGGGGTTTGGATCTTGTCGTGCGTTCAGTCGTGTTAAAATCGGTTATTTGGTTTTTGTTTACAGAAATTATTAGTAGGCTGCCACTAAGAATAACTTATTTTAGTATCAGGAAGTTACTTATTATTTATTTTATTTTATAGGAGATTAAAAAGTAAACGAGCATACGGTTCACCTAATGTTAAGTGACCACCGCCGCCCATACACAACTACAACACCAGGGGAAAAGCAGGTGTGTTGCCGGCCTTTTAGAAAAGAGTAAGCTCTTTTCTTGAAGGTCCCTAGGTTGTATCGGTGCGAAAAATTGCCGGTGGTAAACTATTCCACAGAGAGGTCGTACGCGGAAGAAAACTCCTAGTGAAACGTACAGTGGTTCCGGAAGTGTAAAATTTGGCGGCTGGGATTAACCCGAACGATTCCTTAGAGCACTTTCCGTGGTAAATTTGAAAGAAAATGCAAAGAGTTGCAACATCTCTTCGCAGCGCCAGTGAATCGAGCCGATCGGAAAGTACTCGGTCGACGACGATTCGAGCCGCTCTGCGCTGGATGCGGTCGAGAACTTGTACTGGGGAGCCCCGGCCCAGAGATGGGAACAGTATTCCATGTGTGGTCGAACCTGTGCCTTGTAAAGTTGCAGTGGTTGCAGTGCAAGGCTGCGGTGTGCCGGCAAAAAATACTGTCCCGCCCTGCTGAGTACGCCAAGATTTTTAGAGGCCAATTTGGCCTTCTCTTCCTCGTAACCACGAAACTGTACGTCACTCGATATGTTGACGCCGAGGATTCCAATCCTGGCTAAGGCAACAAGGGGAGTGCCTTGAAATTAGAAGACAACGACAAAGGGGCTCTTTTAGGGTTAAACGCGCAATCTTGTGTGTTCTGAGGGTTAAATTGGACTAGATTTAGTTGCTCCCAATCCGACATTTTGTTCAGCAAAGACTCAAGTTCAGATGCAAGTTTGTCCCGATACTCGGAGACGCTTTCCTGAGAAATATTGGCTCGGCCGGTGTACAGAGCATCACCAGCGCTGTCATCCGCATAGCAATTAATGTTATCGATTTGCAACATATCATTGATATGCAGAAGAAACGGCGTTGGTGACAGCACGCAGCCTTCTGGAAGACCAGTGTTAATAGGCTTGTAATCAGAGCATGCATCGTCTACTACGACCTTGATGCTCCGATTAGCAAGAAAGCTAGTGATCCAATTGCACCATTTCTCGTGAAGTGTAGGAAGGGAGTTTCGAAAGAAGCGCTTTGTGCCAAACCGATCGAAAGCTTTCGAGGCTAATTCCTTCCCCTCTAACTCTACTGCCTCCGCCCATCGATGAATCAGGTAGACCAGAAGATCACCAGCGGATCGACCCCATCGAAAAGCGTATTGGCGGTCACTAATCAGCTGGTGACCCTCAAGGTACCGCATGAGCTAGATGTTAACAATGGATTCCATTATTTTGGAGAACACAGAGTTGATGGCGATAGGCCTGCAGTTTGACGGATCTGAGCGGTCGCCTTTTTTAGGGATCGGGTGGACAAAAGCCGTTTTCCATGATTTTGAGACTGGGCCTACTGAGCGAAATTTCACACACATGCCTCGGAAAGTACCTTCCTTTGGTCTCCGGTCGTGTTAGATTGCCGTTCCATCGGACTTTGTGAATGAGAGAACTGACAGAACACCAGCGTTTGCGCTCACACTCGGTCGCTCGTGCACTATAATCTTGTCCAGCGTCGACGAATAGTCTCCAATGACACTGGCCACTGTGACCAAAAATCGGCATATTATTTTATTCATTATTTAATTATATTTTTATTCTTTCGCATCTGAGAAATAGCAATCACAATTGATACTCGTATTGGTTTATATTTACAAATACTATTATTAAAACATATTGCATAAAAAGATTTACTAATTTTTATTATAAAATAAAATTCTGTAATATCATTGTCATTTGAGATATCATCTGTATGCAGATAATTACAAAGTAACAGTTTTGGAAATGAAATCGTGGAAACGTTGAATAATATATTAAGTCGCTTGAATGTATCGTGACATCTCTTAATATCCTATTTCACTTATTTCAGAACAATAAAATGGTTTTAATTAAAAATGAGTAGTATTTTTACAGTCTATTTACTGATGCGATATTTTTATCATTTTGCTGTTAAAATTACTTGAAATTCCAGTCATTATATATATATATATATATATATATATATATATATATATATATATATATATATATATATATATATATATATATATATATATATATATATATATATATCATTAATTATAATTAAAAGTGATGTTTGTTGTTTTAAGTTAAACGGTGTTTTAGCATATCCAAAAAGTTTTTAAAACGTGTACACAGTCCACTTACTTGATGGTATAGGGATGCTGTGAAACACCCACCCACCACAATTATGTGGTTGTCTACCCTCATAAATCCTTGACTATGAATCAAGATGCAGATGCGTTGTCATCCCTGAAGGTTGTAATGAATGGTTGTGTTGAATGAAATGGCTGGTTTAAAAAAAAGTGTGTTATTTAAGTGTTTAATGTGCTCGTACATTTAAATTCATGGTTAAGTTCTGCGAGTGGATGTTTAAAATTCTAAGTATATTTCTTTAAGGATTTCTAATCATGAAGTTATAATTTTAGTATTTGTTACATTGTTTACTGAAAAAACAATTTTTTTTTCAGTAAACAAGGTAAAAAATAACAAAAACAGTTTTAAAATTAGCACATAAATTAAAAGGAAATAAAATAGCTGTTGTTATCTTTGTAGAGTTTACACTTTCGTATTAAATATTATTTTGCTTTAACATCATATGAAAGTTAACGGCTGAAGATGGGACTCTCACTGTGGGAGGATTTGCTGGAAAAGCCACGTTAGGGATGTGGGATTGGCACTCGCAGAAACAACTACCTAACATTTTTGGCGCTGCTTTACACATAAATATGACATAGTAAGTAATAACATTGCGTATACTATATACACGGTATAGTGGTAACATTAGATGATCTACTTTCCCATATCACCCCGTAGGTGTCGTAAGAGACAACTGAGTGAAATTTAGAGGTGGGCAGCACAAATAATTGCGGTTGCTTAGTCGCCTGGAAATTGACCACCTTTAATTTATCAAAAGTTTATTCAGCAATAAACTTTTGATAAATTAAAGTTGGTTAGAATTACTTCGCTCACATCCGCTCAATAAAATAAGTGATCAATCTGCTTAATAAAATAGATGTGAGCGAAGTAATTCTTACCAACTTTAATATAATCGATTGCCGAAAAGTATCGCCTGATTCTATTAATTATTGTCATAAATTGTAATGTATGCAATGTGTATATTTATAAAAGATGTCTCTATATTAATGGTGGATATGATGATTGGCTTTAATGATGAGTTTGGAGCACCAAACTCTAAGACTCAAATATCTCCATATTTTTAAAAGAATAGTAAAAACCATGTTTGATAAAGTGTTTGATTTTACCCTACTTAGATTCAATCCGGAACAAAGACCGCAAGTGGAGGTGGCGTAACGTCTACTGCAATTTGCATGCGTTAAATTCAACGTGTTTAAACCTTAGCTTAGCATAATTGCAATTAAATATTAATAAATAAATAGATATACTTTTTAACTTATTAGAGAAACTTAATATAACGTTCTGTTTGATGAAATCTATTATATTATATATAGCGATAAAGACAGCGATTCTCGCTAAATACGAACATATTTCCGAAACCACGTAACTGGTTTAATAAAGAGTAATAAAAGAACTTGAAGGATACGACTCAAGCCCATTAGAATTAGACATGTGTCATTCATTTATTTCTAGTGACCCGATAGTTTAAGTATTTATTTGTCTAACGAACTGGGTCATTCGGATCGATCATTCAAATGGATCATTTTGAGTTTTAGTACTCTGTGATCTGTGAGACCCGCTAGATAAAGTCTGTCGTCGGATATTACCATACTCTTTTGTCGTAGGTCCTGTAAATCGTTTGATCCGGAACGTTCAAAAAATTTAATTTTTTATTGAAGAGGGGGTAAACGAGCATGTCTTTTACCTGATGTTAAGTGACTACCGCCGCCCATGATCAACCGCAACACCAGGGGAATTGCAGGTGCGTTGCCGTCCCCTTAGGAAGGATTAAGCTCTTTTCTTGAAGGTCCCCAGGTCGTATCGGTCCGGAAAAATCGCCGAAGGTAAAATATTCCACAGAGTGGTCGTACGCGGATGAAAACTCCTTCTGAAACGTACAGTGATGAACCGCCAAGCAACCAGATAGTGTTTATGGTATCGGTACGTTTGCTGCGTAGTGCGTTCACGAAATTTGGCGGCTGGGATTAATCCGAACAATTCCTCAGAGCACTCCCCGTGATAGATGCGGTAAAATACGCAAATAGATGCAACATCTCTTCGCAACGCCAGTGAATCGAGCCGATCTGAAAGCACTCGGTCGTCGACGACTCGAGCCGCTCTGCGCTGGATGCGGTCAAGTGGAAGGAGCTGGTACTGGGGAGCTCCAGTCCAGAGATGGGAACAGTACTCCATGTGCGGCCGAACCTGCGCCTTGGTAAAGTTGCAGACGGTGTGCCGGCATGAAATACTGTCCCACTCTGCTGAGCACGCCAAGCTTTTTAGAAACCAATTTGGTCTTCTCTTCCAAATGACCACGAAACTGCACGTCACTCGATATGTCGACGCCGAGGATTCCGATACTGGCTGAGGCAACAAGGGGAGTGCCTTGAAACTGAGGAGATACGACAAAGGGGTTCTTTTTAGCAGTTAACGCGCAAACTTGTGTCTTCTGAGGGTTAAACTGGACTAGATATAGTCATCCCCAATCTGAGACTCTGTTCAGCAAAGACTCGACTTCAGACACAATTTTGAATTGCATTTTAATTTTAATGCGACCCATTCAAACGAACCACTCACGATTGACACACGTCTAGTTAAAACCATCCGTAACAGCTGTTGAAGTTAAGAAACGGCCCGCTTTCAAATCTAGTTTTGGTTTGAATAGTAACAGTAACTAAATGAGCCAACTTAAGAGATGCCTTGTTTCACGTCCAATTAAATTTTACAGTATTCAAAGCTTAACTTTCAACATTGCTTTTGTAACGTTCGCAATTTTAATGGAAATCGAGACCAACATTTACATAGAAACACACGTTCTCGAACGGAGCATATTCTGTGGACTCAACAATGGCTTGCTTACGCCTAAACAATGAAAACAATTTATAATACGATAGTTTCTCTATATTATAGTTGAACATTTATGTAAAGAACTCTTATTTGGACAATATAAAAATAGTTATTTTTCTAGTTGGGAGAAAGATATGATATCGTAATATTGTAGATTACAGTTTTTCCAAAAGTAAGTTGTTTACATATATACGTTATATTATGCTAGCTAAGGTGACAATTTGGTATTTAGGTCTGTGCCTAATGGCATTCTTTGGGGGAGACCTATGTTCTGCAATGGACTTCGTAATACGAGTATCATAGTAAGAATTGAAATTACTTTATATCATTGATTAAAGAACTTGCATAACTTTTTATCAGCTTGAAGCTCATAGGTCCTTGTGTCTTATAAATGTTAAAGTACAAATATTATCTATGTATTAATACATGGAGATTTTTTATAGGAGAGGGGGCAAACAAGCATACAACTCACCTGATGGTAAGTGATTACCGCCGCCCATGATCAACCGCAACACTAGGGGAATTGCAGATGCGTTGCCAGCCTTTTAAAAAGGAGTAGGCTCTTTTCTTGAAGTTCTCTAAGTCGTACGTAAGAGATAAAACTTTGTAAGAAGGTACCCCTTTTTAAAAATATTGCGTGCTTGGAGGAGAGTAAAATTTGGTATAGTTCAAGTTAAAAAGATTGCGGGAGGCAAAAACTTTTGAATAATATATGTTACAAATACATAAAATTTAATAAAAGATACATTTATTGCTTACGCTCGTAGAGCCAATATCGAACATTTATAATAGTCTGTATTTAAACAATCACTCAGACTGGAGATTGTCACCAAAGATAATTAGGTAAAAGGCTGCCAACAAATAGTAACTGATTGATTAAATGAGCTGTGAATTTTGTGATAGTTCAAATGTTCCTTTTTAGGGTTCCGTAGTCAACTAAGAACCCTTATAGTTTCGCCATGTCGGTCTGTCTGCTGTCCGTCCTCGCTTAATCTCTGTGACCGTTAGCACTAAAAAACTTAAATTTGGTACCAATATGTGTATCAATCACGCCGACAAAGTGGTAAAATAAAAATTGGAAAAAATGTTTTATTAGGGTAGCCCCCGTATATGTAAAGTGGGAAGTGATTTTTTTTTAATTTCAACCCTAACGTGTTATATAATGTTGGAAAGGTATTTAAAAATGAATAGGGGTTTACTAAAATCATTTTTTGATAACGGCAATAATTTCGGAAATAATCGCTCCAAAATTAAAAAACAATGTGTCCCCCCCCCTCTAACTTTTGAACCATAAGTTTAGAAAATATGACAAAAAAAAGAAAAGTAGAAATTTATAAGGACTTTATAGGAAAATCATTTTGAACTTGATGGAAATATCAGTACCCACTACCGGGAGCAGTTGCAGGAGCGCGGAGCGCTGCTGGAGCGCGAACATAATGGATACCCACCTTTAAACTCATAAGTGGGAACACTTATTGTGACGAACGGGAAACTACGGAACCCTACACTGAGCGTGGCCCAACACGTTCTTGGCCGGTTTTTATTGAATAAAAGCGACAGTAGCCTAATGGTAGGGCGCGGACCGCGAACTCAAAAAGGTCGTGGGTTCGAATCTACTATTCGACTACTGGCGTGCCACTCGTAACACAAGCAATTTAAGCTTACCACGATTGGTTTAGAGGAATATTAGTAATGTTTATAGCATTGTTAATATTCTTTTAAAAAAATACTTAGTCTGTGGAGTGTACCTATGTCAAAGTAAAAAAGCGTTTATTTTATATTTTGTTTGGTGGATATGTAGTGTTTAATGTGCAGTTAAAAGTGAAATAAAACTTGTTTAATGTTTAAAATTTAAGAATAAATTACGGAAATCAAGTACTGGACAACACTAGTACCTATAATATTTTCAAAACACGGATGCAACGTTAAGACATTCGCGCCTCGGAGTGCTACCTACGAGCATTTGAGTAAACAGAGGCGTTGTTTAACTTTGCCTTGTCTATAGTTTGTTATTTCAGAGGGAGCTTCTTCGGAATACAGGTCAACGCTATTGACATGCCTCCTTAATGTTTAGAGGTAATGCTTTTCGGCCATTGTTATTTTAGACATTGCTGGAATTTAGAATGTAATTGCGTCCCATACTGTCTCTATGCGATAGGAAAACTCGTAATTCCAACACCTTCCAATACAGTGAATATTTATAACATTAACCAAGTCAAGATTTCTTAAATTTACGCGAACACTACACGACGTGGTTCAAGTTTAAGTCTGCAGTCTGCGAACATGATCAAGATCGTTCCCACCATTACATTACATTTTATAAACCACAAATCCTCGCAAAAGAACACCGATTCCTACCAAGGATGATACGCGAGGCTTTTGAAAATAAAAAAGCATCCAAATTTCAATAGAGAAGATGGATTGATGCTGCCATCCGCTTGGGATCCCATAATTAACAAAATTAAACCCAAACACAAGCATACCACTGGAAGACTTCATGATACTTTATGCTCGTTTTGCGAAAATCGGACCATAAGTTAATATTCAAAAACTGAAAGTAGCCGGACTAACTATGACACTGGGACGACAAACATCTCAGTCCCCCCTGTGACCACGGGTGCTGTAAACACCCGAAACGTCGGGATGATCAAAATAAGTTAAAGTAGTAATTAAACGCGATAGAATCCGTAAATAATAGTTTTATTCAATGTAAACCAAGTATTCAAATATTTTCTTTCTTACTAGATCGTTTTATGGGCCGCAGAAGAAAAAGCAAATATAAATGACCACTAGGCTTTTTGTGTTCGTTTCTGTGAATCCGAAAAGTTTTCTACTTGCTAAAGCCACGCTGTATTACGGCTGTGCTAAGAAAGAACCAAGTGTGAGCTTCGATCGAAAAAGGACTACACTAACAGAATGCCAGTGTATAAAACAGCAGTATTATGCTGCTGTGTTTTGTATATTGATAAACAACTTGAAAAATGCCTCTCATGATGGATTGCCTCACAGCCTATAATTTTACTAATTCTCTAAACCCTTTAGACCCGAATACAGTAGTGCAAGCAATGCTATTTTGGATGCTATTTTGAATTGGAAGATTGGTACCCATATGGACTCTATATATATATATATATATATATATATATATATATATATATATATATATATATATATATATATATATACCTATATACCTTTGGTTGCCTGGAAGAGATCGCTATGTAGCGATAAGGCCGCCAAATTGTACTTACATAATATTATAATCTTTTTTGTGTTTTGTTAACTGTATATTTGTTTGTGGTATACAATAAAAGTATATTCATTCATTCATTCATTCATATATATAATAGTGCACCGTCAAAAAGTTCATAGCTTTTCTGTAGATTATGAGACGCCCATGGACTAACTATATCGTTCCCCTGAAGTCTACCGTTTAACGTGGACACCTACCGTTGTACCGAATTCGTCCGTTACGTGCCATTATCAACACGCTTGGCTGGCGTATAGGCAGTCGCATTACTACACGCACTTTTGATGACATTCCTTGTTGCCGGTTTGGGTATTTAAATCACATTGACGAAAAAATGGGGTTATGAATTTATTAAAATTTCGGTAAATCTGCATAATTGTTTGATAAACATTACTCTTAGTCTTAATAGATATATGTGTCGTGCTATATGGAACGTGCCATAAGATGCCATATAAATCGAAGAACCGAAAACCGTTAAGGAAGAAAGGCGTTCGAGTGGTAGCCTCGAACCGGTAAGCAAAGTGTAGGGTGGCCCTTACGGAGTCGATGGATTCCTTGCAGGATACCTATGTTTAGCAGTGTACTTTTGCTAGAAAGATGATAATGTTGTTTAGGTATATCTTTCACTCTAAGATTATGTCATAACATAACATAACATAAACACTCACGCCTGTCACCCAGAGGGGTAGGCAGAGACTACAGACTTCCATTTGGCACGATCCTGACACACCTCTCTCGCCTCCTTCACATCCATACACCTCCGCATACATGCTCGTCGGTTAAGGGTACTCCTAATTTGGCCCGTTTTCAATAAATCGCCAATTTGGTCGATAAATTTTCGCCTAGGACGTCCCTTTCCGACTCTGCCACTCACTTCTGCAACATAAATTTTCTTTGTCACTCTTTGCTCATTCATTCTTTCCACATGACCAAACCACCGAAGCATTCCTTTCTTAATCCTGGTCACAACATCATCTTGCAAACCACACTCTTCTCTTATTACACAATTTCTTACCCTGTCATTAAGATTCAGCCCTAACATACTCCTTAACGATCGCATTTCTACTGCGTTCATTCTACTCTCGTGCTTCTTCTGCCACACCCAACTTTCACTACCATACGTTAAAGTAGGGACCAACACAGCATTGTGAATTGCCATACGTGCCTTTTTCGACACATTTTGACTGTTCACAATAGAGTGTAGGGCCCCATTTACTCTATTTCCCGCATTCACTCGTCGTTCTATATCCTTATCATATCTCCCATCCCTGCTAAATACGCAGCCCAAATATACAAACTCATCTACTTTCTCGATCAACTCCCCTTCTATTCTTATTTCACAAATCGTTTTACTTTCTTCTCTTTCAAAAACCATAACTTTCGTCTTACTTGCGTTCACTTTCATACCCCTTTCTTTTAATGATCTGTTCATTAATGTAACCATCATTTACAATTAAGTAAGATTATATCATAAAGTTAAAAAGAAAGTTATTTGTTGATATCTTTCAAACTTACTTCACTATCGCCGAACGTATTTTTGACGACAGCAGAAGACCGTACGAGTGGTTGCCTGTGACACTATTAAAACGAAATGAAGGCGATGACGACAGAGTCGCGGCGCGAGCGAAATCCAATTTGAAATAAGTGCCTTCTGAATTAATCCAACCACTTTGAGCGGACTGGATGAAATTTCTGGTATTTTTCACGTCTAGCAATAAAAACGAGCCCTCGACGCGGGAAAAAGATGAGTAATAGCTCGCCCTGAGCTCTGAGGGGCTGTAAGGAATAATAATATTATGCTCATACGATGGAAACCTTTCTAATCTTGACGCGCGAAGCGAGCAGCGAACAGAAGCGAGAATAAAAAGAATTAACTGCGAATGGAACAAGTGGAATATTATGTTTGTTTGAATACGGTTTAAGTGGTTCAAAAAAATATGGGACATAGTTTCATTAGCATAAGAATCGAAAAAATATAAACGTTATGAATAGTAACTATATTATTAAAAAGTGGATATAAAGTTAGTGGATATAACATATTATTTTAATTTCTTAATATTTGTTACACATATTTGCAATTAATCACGTGATGTTTTTTTAAACATTTATAACCGCCCCTCCCTCTTGGTGATATCAAATAAAATCATTTGTATTTTTTAGTAACTACAACGAATCTTAAGATTTCTAGAATATTATGTTTAAATGTATAAAGTAAAATCTAGTTTTATTCTGAAATTAAGGACCGTGATAAAATGTCTAGACAGAAAGGTTGTAGGTAATTTTTGACTGACATAAAAATAATATTAAAGGAACGGTGTAATCATGCGAAACATATATTGTACTAGATGAACATACTGTACATGTCCTCGGATCACGGATTAGCAAGACTCTTCAACACTAACAACTGGGTAAGCATCTTGCAAGTCCGTAGTTGGCACTGTGCTTTATTGAAGATCAGCGCCGTTCATCAAGCCACTCGGCGTCATCATTTTCGCGCACTACGCAGAGAATCTCAATCTAACGATCAATCGTCGCGTGAGGATGCGTGAAGACAAACATTGTGCATCTCTAGATTATTATTGCTCGTATTAGGTTCATGCCTGTGACGTGATATTACATGTACAAGTGAGTCAAGGTCCACACTACACTCCGCTTTTCAGTTTATAAATCGCGCGTTTGACGAAAAAATAAATGCACATGATAATCTCTACTACACCTCCCTTCTCCTTGTGATTTTTGCCATACCCCCTCCACCCTTTCGAGCCTCAAGTGACTAATGGACGGCGATGATTTTTCTACACGTGTCTGATGTAGAAATGCTTCCCCTGTTAAATTTGACACAGCTAAGAATTTCGCAAAAGCCATTTTTTGTCAACAAATAGAAGCCAGCATTTGTCCTATATTTACTGATAAAAAAATGGTTCTTTAGCCAGTTTTCGTACATAAGGCTCCCGCCTTAAATAGCTACTAAGCACGTAACTTGGCCGCTAGGACACACCATCGTACTCTCCTCTTTTACAAGTACTCTAGTATGAACTATAACCTAAATGTTTTAAACACTTCACTAGCCTTCAATTAAAATCAAACGTTAATATTCAGAAATGTTATTATGCTCTCAAATAATTTAACATTCAAAGTTGTATAATTAACATAGACTTGAAAATTCTTAGCAAGTTGACGCAGGCTATGAAATGTTACTGAAATTACTTAAAGTTCCGCTGCTACTAATCTCAATAGTTAATTACGTAGTAGTTAAGATTTTGACGTCAAAGGAAATTGCTTACTATGATTACTTTCTGATGAAGTGTTTTTAAAAGTTCTTTAAAATAAGGGAAGCAAAATTTACAATAAATTAAACGTGAAATTCGATATTGCGAAAAATAAGAGGATTGATTGAGGATGCTTTTTTAAATATTGTGGAAAGACAAATTACAGTCTTTATCTTCATCATTAAAAGGAACGTTCAGAAGGAAGTCATGAAAATTGTGAAATAAAATAAATGTAATTATTTTATGAAAATTAACTAAATTTTCACATTTTTAATATAATGGATTTTTACAATGTAACTCTTAGTTGCATTAACCAAGAATTTAATTATTTAAATTTATTAAGATTAAAATTTTCTGGCGCGTTTCAATACTACAATGAAGTTTACGTGGTAGAGGCACGCTATATTATAGTTGTAGCACGAATTGGTCGGCTTGACCGGGGTCCGGACCGGGATCCAGCCGGGCTAGCATGAGCGGGGGATAAAAATTTTATCCACCGATTATATCCACTGACAAGGGATAAAATTGTCTTATCCCTATGTCAAAGCTTTATCCACCCTGCGAGCATGGGCCTATGGTGGATATAATATCGACAGTAGATAAACTTATCCCCGCGCATAGATAATATACGATAGCAAAGATGTTTTATAAAACATCTTTGTACGATAGTATAAAGCTATAAACTATACTAGCTATAAACTTCTTTTAAGATTAAGTAGATTTACATTAACTTATATTTTCTTTTACCTTTTGTTTATTATATTGCTAAACTGTTAATAATTTTTGTTAAACAATATGTCATTTATAATATTTGTTATATTTATTTTAAGCGTATTTCTGCCTTGTTTTTATTTTTTCTATTATTCTAATTCTTTCTTTATTTTCTTTTGTATAATATTTAAGTTAAGTATACATTGCTTGTATCAAATCGCGGGTATTACTTCGCTTGTGATAGCATTTATTAAAAAAAATATGTGTGTAGAATTAAGCCAATTGCGAAACTGGACAATACAGACCCTTTGGAGGTGGTGTAACCTCTTGAGGAAATTAAAAAAAAAATTATCCCCGCAATTACTGTCATTATAAGAAAATTACAAAATACATCAAAATTGATGTCTACTCTAAGTCACAAAGATTTAATTTTAATTGAAAATGACGAAACATGAAGAATAAAAATGTAATGATTTCAAACAAAACAAGGAATAAATAATTTTATAATCATGAGTATTGTGTTATTTGTATTCCTAATATTATGTATATTAGTCTTTAAACTTGTATTTACCTACACAAGAGGCAAATTAAAGTATATTGCTCCACACATTCTAATGATAATAAAATAAATAATTCCAATAATTTAGGTCAAGTATTTGCTGATTATTTGTTGTTTGAACAACAGCCATGCCATGGTCTTGAATCGTACCTCTCTAGTAGGTAACTACCATCTGCAAAGAGACTGAAAGATGTAAACTACCTACCTAGAAAAAATAAGATAAGTTACATAAGCCACATGTATTGATTGCAAATATACGATGTTTTTGGACAAGGTGGTTGTAATAGATGCTTACTTCAATATGCACTGGTAGTCCATCCACAGAATTAATAGGCTTTAAAGCCTCATAGATTTCTTTACACAAATACAAAACAATCTTTGAGCATCCGAAACCGGCGTAGAAATTCGTTGTCGGAGAATTCCAATAGATTAAGTTAGTATTCTGATCACGTATTGATCGCTGGCGTAATTTTCTTTCTTGTTTTTCAATTTCTGACACGAAAATGTAGTTGCAATAGGCTCGAGACATCTTTTTCGTATTAAAATGGTTTGAAGATAAACTTAAACCCACGTCCGCGAAAGAGGATAAAATTGTCCCTTTCAAATGTCAACAAGGGATAATTTTTTCTCTTTCCCTTGGCCTCATGCTACGGACGGGGAGATATATTATGTCTACTCGTTATGAACAAACGGGGATATACTATAGAGATAAGATAATTTTATCTCTTTTCAGTGGATATAATCGGGGGATATAATTTTTGTCTCTTGCCCATGCTCGCAGGGTGGATAAAACTAAGCAAGGGATAAAAATTATATCCTCTCTCCGGGGATATATTCTCTCCGGCTCATGCTAGCCCGGCAGACCGGATACCCTTTTTACTGGAATCGAGGCATTCCACCTTAGTCCCCAGGAGTGATAACGCATTTGCATTTTTATTCTTAATTGAGGATAAATGTGGATGTCTCTGGGCTACAGCATCCACTTACCATTAGGTGAACTGTGTGCTAGTTTGTCACCCAATGCGTTAAAAATTAATTTAAATCGGGCTTGGAATGTTCAAGGATATTTTTATATGTTAGACACGCAGGATTTATTATTTTAATTTAAATATCATAGTTACCCAGAGTTAACTTCAGCTTTAACGTTTAAATCTTTAATCAGATCTTAAAAGAAGTTAAAATTGTTGCGATAAAATTGGTTAAATTAGTTTAATCTATAATAATGTCACAAATTACCCAATTAGTTTCATTTGTTTTTATTCACACATGATTAAACACAAATTACATAAAAACCATAATGTTTTGTAATAATAAAAACTACATGTTAAATATAGAATACAACAGTCTTGTTTATGTTTAGTCTTAGTAAATATTTGCCTCTTAATATATTAACAATTTTGTGGTATTTCTTGGAGCAGGCCTATGTTCAGCAGTAGACGTGATGGGCTGTAATAATCATGATAATGGTGATATAGATAACTTAAAAATATAAAATCATAGACTTATTAAACTGAGAGAAAAATTGAAGTAAGTTAAAAATTTAATACGTATATAAGTGTAAAACTTGTAATTTCTGTATGTGTACAAATATGTTTTAGTCAATAAAAAAAGAAATCAGTTAACTAATTCGCTAGACGGTTTAACTCTTTTCTTGTCAATAAACGTCGGAGTAATTGTCAAGTTCGTAGTAAATCAGCACTGAAATTTGCAATTAATAATTTCATCGGTGCCGGCCGGGATCGAATCCGGGTTCCCGACGTACTGTGAAATTTACAACGAGCGCATAGCTTTGTAGTTTTATTTGAAATTAATTGAAATTGTCCGTGGGCAACTCACCTTGTTTATTATTTAATTATTGATAGAAAATCAGCATTTGATATTTGTACTGACACCTATCGAACTAAGATCCGATTATTTAAGATTAAAATTTTAAATAAGCACCATTTCTTGAGTTACCATAAATGTTGAGATAATATATTTAATAAGAACCACCAGTTACACTTTGATTAAGGAAAATTATATGAATAATTTGTAAGAAAAATATGGTAAAAAATAAAAATAATATGAGGCCTATGTAAAGATACGTGAAGCCTTTCTATTAGAGGTAGGAAACGTTATAATTGAAGTATGTACATTGTACACGCATATAGCCTTGTTGTGGGTTGAATAAAGATGACAAACTCTCGACTTTCCTTGTCCATTCGTTCGAATTTCGATACTCGAAACGAGATTTTATCAAATAGTAAAACAGAATGTATTTTAAAAAATAAATAGAACCATAGAATACTATGATTATAGTATTATGACTTAAAACCAATCTTCAAAATAATATTAAATACATGCGATTGAAGGTAACTTGTCAACTACAATATCATCATCATCATCATCATCATTACAGCCCTTTACAAGTCCGCTGCATGTCTTACCAGGTCGTCACTTCATCTAGTGGGGGGTCGCCCTACACTTCGTCTACCGGTACGAGGCTGCCACTCGAGAACCTTTTCAACTACAACAACTATGATAAAATCCCGCTTTGTGATAATCTAAAGGGGAGCTTTTGTTCAGATGTGGACTTTGATACTCGTAGTCTGTAATGAAAGAATTTATGATTTTTGTCTCTTGGTAGAAATCCAATCAACCGAATCCAAATTTTTTCTAAATAGGATTAGGTTGACAAACGAGCACACAGTCCACCTGATGGTAAGTGGATGCTGTGGCCCATAGACATCTACACTTAACCTCGATTAAAATTCAATTTGCAGATGCGTTGTCACCCTTAAGGACTAAGATGGAATGCTTCGATTCCAGTAAAACGAGTATCTCGTTCTCTTTTGTACGTGGTAGCGCCATGTTGCAGTTATATTCGTAGTATAGTTGTAGCACGATTGGGTCGGCTAGACCGGGGAAGGACCACGCTCTCGCAGAATACCAGCGTAAAATAGTAGCTTAATGCTGCTGTGTTTCGTATGGCGAGTGTAGAGAACCGGAGACCCATTTTGCTGGAATGATAAAACTTATCAATCCGAAACTGATAAATCTTAGTCCTCACGGGTGACACACGAAACGCAGCAACATTAATCTGTTATTTTACGATGATATTCTGTGAGAGCGTGGTCCTTTCCTGGTCGAGCCAACCCATTCATGTTACAACCATAATATAGCTGCAACGTGGCTCTAACACATACAAAAATGTATTACAACAACATAATATAGTGTATTAAGTACAAAGCGTTAGTGGTCATATTAGGCTAGAGTGAAGTAAAACGAGTGAAAACTTCTGTACTTGTGCGTTCAATTGTGTCAGTATCACTTTAATGGTCATCCTTGGAATTTAAAACTCACGTTTTTTAAGTAGTCATTGTGATGTAAAACGTTTTTATAACATCATCTAGTTTCTGTGATGTAAGTGTTGTTAGCTTTTTGGATTTTACAGCTTCATTAATTATAAACATAATAAATTTTAAAATTTCGTTGTCTGATTGCTCGCGAATTTTATATAAAATAAAAAGGTCTACAGAATGTCTGCCGTTAATAATAGAACATCAAAAATATGATCTACAATTGACAATAATTTCATTACTAATGCCAACAAAACTGTGCTTTGCGCCACCTGCTTTAGTTAAAGTTCAGACTAGATCAGTTAGCACCCGGTCTTAACGCCTGCGTGAACATTTATGACTGAATAATTTAGTTACACTTCACTTGTGAGGTTGAATAGAACCATATTTTCTTCTTATATTGCTTATCGACTTGTTTTTGCAATAAATCACTTTTGTGGTAAACAAGAAAAATCGGTTCTAAAATGTACAATTATAAGTTGTCAGTTATTAATAATATTCTTTGGATTCCTGTTATTCAAATGTCATAATTATCACCATAGTTACAGCCATTCAAACGTCCACGTACAAAACAACAAATTTTCGCAACGGTCCTGAGCTCATTGCAAATCCTTTCCGTAAATGACTAACCCAAATACAATCTTCTAGTTATGAGGAGTTGCATCACCAGTGCGAGGGTTAAAACTTTACTCTTACTAACTTGCGTACCCACGGTGTTGTGCATATTGAAAAAACCTTTTAAGTTACGCCGTCTATGTGCCGCCTTGATGAATATGTAATTTGCAGTGGTTTAAGAAATATAAGTAGCTGTTTGTATTTCTTATGGGTTTTAAAACTAACGATATTATGTAATGCCCACTACGGTTACAATATTTAACAATTATAAACGACAAAACACAACTGAATTTGTAAATGTTTAACAAACATTTTGAAAAGACTTCGAAATAACTAACGCGTGCTAGAATTAACTGTGGCTTAAAGTAACATCCCATATGTATCTTAAAGTAATAACTCAAAATTAACAAATTTGATTGATAAAAGTTAGTCAGCAGATATCAAAAGTATACTCTTATATGCATCCCACAGCGGGGCACATGTCTCCATGTTTCTTACATGTTACGTGTTATACATAGTCATATATCTTAGAAATATTTTTTTAACTCCGACTAAAAAATTTGCCGCACCATCAAACATAAGGCAAATTATCAACTAAAGTTATAATTAACAGCTCGTGTAGTATGATGAAAATAGACTTATTAATTTATTTTTATTTTGTGGCCAAACGGGATAAAGGAACGGTAAATTTGAGAGATTTTAGCTAGATACAGCGCATTGTAGGCTATGACATCAATCTTTAATTACAATAAAGCCATAAAAGTATAAATTTCAATATGATAATGAATACAGATTTGTTAGATATCAACAGACTATAAAACAAAGAGAACCGGTATACACCATCTTCGGTGGCACAAGCTGTTGTAGCGAGAATTGTTAGTACAAACAAACATGTATCGGTCAAAATGGAAGCCATGTTATATCAGAAATGTATTCATTCGTATAGCACACGTAATATTGACCTTAAAGAACTTGTTGCGTGAATGTAAATATTGAGTAATAGCGAGTGAGGGATAATATGTTCATCCTGTGATGTTATTACTCAGCTTAATCGTGTTTATCATAGTTTCTAAAATTAGTAATTATTTTTTATTCTTCTCTTTATATGCTTTTTTAGCAAAAATAATTGTTATGAAAATTATTTCTTTATTTAAATTTAATAATGTACACTAAAAATTACATTACTTACTACTAGTTTTTTGCCTTTATGTACCTTTATCTCATGTTCGACTCGACTACCCCAAATCATTTCCTTTATGTTATAAAAGGCGACAGAGGAAAAATGAAGGAGATGGACAGTGGAACCTTCTTGAAAACAACTGATAAGTATAATAATAAAACCGCGGTTGTAGTCTAGAGAAATGTCCGGTATAGCTTGTGGACTCTGATAGATAACGACTGCAAGTGTCGCGTATATGTCTAGCCAAATAGCTTTTTCCCGTTTGCTGTTATGCTATAATAGCCACTTTCTGGAGGCTGATTGGGAATCGTAGTAGTAGATGTCTAAATGTCTTCCCTGATCTTCATACGACGGTCATGAAATTGTAGGACTTTTAAAATACTAAAACCGGCAATCATGTAGAAGCAGTAAAAGTTGCTTATTAGACTGATCGTAGCTTGGTAACGCAGTGGCTTAGCGTTTGGTTTTGCATGACCTAAAATAATTCTTCCGAGTCTTAATTTTTGTCCGTGAGCAAATATTTATGTAAAGCACCTCCAAGATATAGGAAAAGATGGTATACTATGGTATAGGCCCATATCTAGCACTTTACTTTTACATAGTGGTGAAGGTAACTATGCAAATGATTTTAATAATCACAAGATCTTTGATATGATTATGAATAACATGAATTTGAACACAAAGGTTTGTATCACGTGCGGTTGTAAAATAAATCCTTTTCAAACTTTATAGAGACAAAAAATATTCTAAGCGCTTTTATTTTGGGCGAGACACAAAAGACAAACACTAAATTGGATTTCTTATAACATTTCGACTCAGTTCGTTAAGTAGTGAATTGATTTTCTAGCATGACCAATCTTTAATTACAATGATATAATGCAATGAATGTTTTGTTTTGATGCTTAAATATAATTTAAAGGTTTTAAAATAATTAATTGGTATCACATTTGAGCATTTGATACGAACAATCACTTTAGAACAATGTCTTAAGTTTTTCTTTAATTTTAAAATATACTGATTTTTATAGGAAACATGCACATTTTTTACGTAGTAGAGACATGCAGTAATTATATTAGTAGTATAGTTGTAGCACGAATGGGTCAGCTCGACCGGGGAAGGACCACGCTCTCACAGAATACCAGCGTAAAATAGTAGCTTAATGCTGCTGTGTTTCGTATGGTGAGTGTGGAGAACCGGAGACCCTCTTTACTGGAAACGAGGCATTTCATCTTAGTCCTTTCAAGTGACAACGCATCTGCAATTTGATTCATAATTGAGGATAAATGTAGATGTCTATCACGTACGGGACGTACATATTGAACTAATTTTAAATAAAACTGCTTTTTAAATAGTTGTTACCAATAAACATCTGGAATGGGGAAAATATTATCAGGATATAAAAAACTCGGTGTACTCTATTTGGAGCTAAATGTTGTATGGAAAAAATAAAAGCAAAGACACAACGAAGAAGAAAAATGAAAACAATGCATTTGTAATGCTGTTTTAAATAATTTATGAACATTGCATTTAACAAGAAGATGTTTTCCTTGTCTCTGTTATATTCTACTAATTTTTCAACTTAACTCAAAATATTTTAGTTTGTATTATATTTCGTAGGATAAAATACAGAATATTTGGACCTACAAGAAAATTATAATTAGTATCCAAATTGGTAAAATTATAATGAAAAGTATTGCGTTAAAGCTTGTTTCTCGGAAATCATTAAATTTACTTCTTTGGTGGTCTCGTCTATTCTAATTAGGATTCAACGGTTCATGTATTCTAGTATCATGCGTAAAATGTGTTATAAGCCATAAAACGACTCTGAGATTTTTATTAGCTAACGAAATCTGCCTTTAATCAATTCTAGCGTTCCAATATTATTCATAACTGTTCCGTGTGCACTATAGAGCTTATTAATTATTATCAATACCTACCTTATTGAACACTAATGAATCTTTCTCAAACTTCGGTAGCTGTATAGTAATTGCATTATCTACGATTACATTAGATTGTTCTACAAATGGCTGAATTATTTTAACTTCATTGTTGACATTACCTGTTATTTTAAGCCTGCGTGTATTCCATAATTGGATAATATTTGTATATTTTGTTACCAGAAATGTTCGGGACGACAACTACTTTTTGCTTGTAAATGAGTTGTGTGAACCCTAACTAGTAATAAAACGTCATGAAAGAGTAATAGTATGTTATTAAGCAAGGAAAAAATCAAACGCTTAAATAAACTATAATCCTCACGCGAACCCTATGCAACCGGCACCGACCATAAACGACGAGGGAGTGAATGAGTGAAATGTATCTAGGAGCTATCAGGCCATAATAATGAAACGGCATGGGAAAGTTTTAAACAATTCCCGGAATCTAAATAACAACCAATTTAGTTTACAGATAAACAGAATATAAAATCGCCGTTGATGGTCGACCAATCCCATGCCAGTTAATTGTTATATGCAAGTATTAACAACATGTTGCCATGGATTTAAATATAATAACAATATTTTTATGAAAAATATCTCCTTTGCTGTCAAAGTTTTATAAATTTAAAATTGTATTATGTATTAATGAAATTTATTTAAACAAAGTGTTATTGAGATTTTGTAGCCAATTTAACGTAGAATTTGTGGAAAAATTTTTGGTGATCTAACTTCTCTTATGCCGCCACAAAAAGGCAAAAACATACATATTAGTATTTTTTATTATAAAGAGAGGAAATGTAGTTGTTTAAATATTATTATTATACGAAATTTACTATATAATAAGTAATTGCTTACCATACATTAAGGAACCATGTCTTTTTCAAAGAATTAAATTAAAAATATTCTTTATAGTATGAATATTTTGAAGATGATAATAACACCATTCTATGGATTTGATTGAATACGCAAATAGCTTTCCATGGTTATATCCATCGTGATGTAGTCTGTACTTATATCAAATGTCGATATATTTCAAATACAGGAACACATGAAATAAAATTAAGCAACGAATAAAACTTGCACGCGTTGGTAGCAAAAATTTGTTGGCTTGGACGGGAAAGGGCCACGTTCCCACAGAATACCAGCGTAAAATAGCAGTTTAAAGCTTCCGTATTTCGTATGGTGAGTGTAGATAACAGGGAAGTATATTTTACTTGAAACGAGGTATTTCAACTTGGTCCTATCACAACGTACCTGCATTTCGATTCTTAATCGATGATAGGTGAAGATGTCTATGGGCCACATGATGCACTTACAATCAGATAGATTGTGTGCTCGTTTGTCACCTTTGTTCTATAAAAATACAATTATGTGAAATTATTAAAAAAGTATGTTATATAATATCTATATAGAAAGATTTTAGAGTGATAATATCGTACCGGCAAGCGAAGACCTACTAGATAGAGTTATGACCTGGCAAGACATGTAGGAAGTCGATGGGTGCAAATGGCTCAGGACCTTGCTTTGAGGAATTCCTTGAGGAAGATCTGTGTTCAGGAGTAGACTTGTGAAGAAGCGTAGTGATGATGATTGTTTTATAAAGTTTAAAGTTTTATGTATTAACTAGCGATTTGCCCCGGTTTCGCCTGAATAAGAGTTATTAATGTGGCGTTAATTAAATTCTAGATTCATCAACCATCATACATTTTAACAATTTTACAAAAAAAATAGTTCAACTTTTTCTGATGAAATGTGAATGGCTCCATTACGGTAAAATGTTGATCACACCTGGCTCCATTACTCTTTATTAGAATCGGTTCAGTTATACCAAAGATTAGCCTGGACAGAAAGATTGTCAGATAAACTGACAAAAACCTAATAATCGATATTTATGTCTTAATGGCATGCAAATAAGACACTTAGCTTAATGAAAGGTACTCGTTTTTATATTAAAGACTGTCACTTCAATGATTTTATTTACCACCTAGAAAAAATAGAGTGTAACAGGCGAACGGAATAAAAGCCTATGGCACTGATATTTTACAACTTTTTAGCTTTTACATTAACATATTTTGTAATTGAACTATCTCAATAAATACCACTAATTAGAAATAAACTTTCGGTAGTTAAAAAATAAAAACAAAAATTTTGAACTAAATAAATTAATCAATTAAAAACTATCGAAATTAAAATAATACGCATCCAATTAGTAGTATTTATTGATAGATCAATTTCATATGTTAATGTAAAAACAAAATATAAAATAACAGTGCCATAGTCTTCTGTTCCGTACACCTGTTACACCCTATTTCGTCCAGACCGTTAAAAGTCACTCAATATGTGTAGATATATTTAAAAAAAACAGTAATAGTAATTTTTATATTGCCAGTTTAATATTAGTACAACATACAAGATAACTAAAAGTTCTTAGTATAATGTGAATAATCAATGGATGTATTTACTGAATTTATTACAAATTTATAAAATATATTTATAAATGAACACACACATAATTTTTATCGTGCATTATTCAGTGTAACATTTTAATAATAAGGTAAGGTAAGATAAGAAATATCGATATCGACAACATTACTTTAATGAGACAAGTACGCAACTAGGAAGGAAATGACACAGTGCGTGATATGCGGAAATGTATTTAATGAAACGCGAGGGGTGAGCGTCGCGCGTGGGTCGACACTATCACTCCCACACACACACACATATATATAGGCATGTTCGAAGTCAATACTATTTCTTTAGTCTCTTTATTATAAAATTAAAGCGTATAAACATTAATCACTTGTTTTGTTTTCAAGAAGTTATTCAAATATCACTTGTAAAAAAATAACAAGGGACTTTACCCAATAGGTAAAATTACCATTACCGTTACAGCCTATTAAAAATCCACTGCTGAACATAGGCCTCCTCCATAGATTGCTTCGTAAGGGGATATTTCCCGTAGTACCCTCATTTTGCAAGTAGATTGGAGTTTTTTATTATTTTGAGTTGTCAGGAAGATGGTGCTGTTCATCTCCTGTTTCATGAATTCCCTCTCTGTCGCCTCTTAACAAACTTTACGAGATGATATGGGTACAATTGCACCGACACTATATGGGGAATTCGTAGATTTTTTTTATTTACAAGAACATAACGTAACGGAAGTAGGTACGTGTGTCTTGTATGCATATACATGTTGTTTTTAATTTAATGATATAAAAGTAAAAAAGTGAAGTTACAGCCTATATACGTCCCACGGCTGGGCACAGGCCTCCGCTCATTTCTGAGAGGGTTTTAGGCCAAGAAAATGACCGCCGCGCTATCCGAATGTGTGTTGGTTATACAGGTTTCTCCACGAGGTTTTCCTTCTCCGTCGAGCATGTGGTAAATAAACACTTACAATTGCAATTAACAATTTAATTGGTGCCGGCGGCGATCGAACCCGGTTTGCTCGCATATGAAAGAGGATTGCCCATTTTCGGCCATGGAACGCCCAACAATGTGAATTTGTTAAAAAATTATATCTTTATTTATGGTTATTAATCGCGGTATTCATTTGTCCTCAAACAATGGGAATATTTTTGCACAAATTAAAAGTACCGAAAACATAATAATAAAAATTAGGTAAATCATTATGTCATTAGTTTGCGAATAAAAAAAAAGTGTTGCCAATCACAAAACACATTTAAAAAATCGATTCTCTTTTTCGATCGATTATTTACGGTGTCATCATTACAGTGCTAATATAATTTTTAAATAATTATTATGTTACGATAATTAAACAAGCGAATTACTAGCTGATTTTCAATGAATTCTTTAGAAAGTAACAAATGCTACGGCACAATTTAACTGTTAATCTTAACCGATCCTCTTTGAAAACAGGTAAGAACTGTTCTTATCTGTTTTTAAAGAAGATCTGTTAAGTTATTCTTATCTGTTTACAACAATACATTTAAAATAGAATCATGTTATGATAACGAAACAAAGTTAGTTTCCAGCTGATTTACCATGAATCCTTTAACCTTTTGAGCGCCAAAGTCGCCTATACTTGACCAACACCTGCGGGCCCTGAGCGCCAACGACGTCTATAGTTGACAAAAACCCGGCTCTCAAAAATATGAAATATAGATATTGGAAAATTATTACAGGTATTTTAATTCTACACTCCTCAAAATAGGAATAACCCAGCAACATGTGAGTATAAAAAACAAGTCTTCTAGAGCCACAAGTACTAAGAAACATTGAACTAATAAAAATGGATTTTTATCTAAGCAAATACTATGTCGTATGTATGTAGTATTAAAGAAGCGATCGAGCGGAACCAGGGCTCCAAAGTCTTTGCCAGAGATCTGTCTGCCCGTAAGAGCCAACTGTCAAAGCTGAAGACTGAGTGTGGCAGCATCGTTTCCGGGACACCTGAGATTTTGAGTGAGATTGAGAGGTTCTATGGGCAGCTGTACACATCATCGTTGGAGCCACACGTAAGTGTGAGTAACGATCCAAGAGCAAGTCTTATCCGACACTATTCCGATGATATCCCGGACGTCAGTCTAAGCGAGATTAGAATGGCTCTCCAGCACCTTAAAAACGGCAGGGCCCCAGGCGAGGATGGAATTACAGCGGAGCTTCTGAAAGCGGGTGGAACACCGGTACTTGAAGTCCTTCAGAGGCTCTTCAATTCCGTCCTCCATGGTGGCACTACTCCAGAGGCGTGGAGCAGAAGTGCGGTGGTCTTGTTCTTTAAGAAAGGCGACACCGCTCTCTTGAAGAACTACAGACCGATTTCCCTTCTGAGCCGCGTCTACGTGCTGTTTTCGAGAGTCATTACGAATCGTCTCGCACGCAGACTCGACGACTTCCAGCCTCCTGAACAAGCCGGTTTCCGAAAAGGCTTCAGTACCATAGACCACATACATACCCTGCGGCAGATTGTACAGAAGACTGAAGAGTACAATTTGCCACTTTGCCTGGCGTATGTGGACTATGAGAAAGCCTTTGATTTCGTCGAAATTTGGGCGGTGCTGCAGTCCCTTCAGCGCTGCCAAGTTGACTGTCGGTATATCGAAGT
Organism: Parnassius smintheus behrii; assembly: GCA_036936625.1. Classification (NCBI taxonomy): domain Eukaryota; kingdom Metazoa; phylum Arthropoda; class Insecta; order Lepidoptera; family Papilionidae; genus Parnassius; species Parnassius smintheus. Next base: position 20,287,017 of record JAUPFT010000015.1, on the reverse strand, counting down.
GCTGAAGTGTTTGTACAGTAGGGCTACGATGGCTATCCGAGTACAGAACCAGAGCTCGAAACCTATCCAACTGCAGAGAGGTGTAAGACAGGGTGACGTTATATCCCCGAAACTCTTCACCGCTGCTTTGGAAGACGTTTTCAAGCTACTGGACTGGAAAGGATACGGTATTAACATCAATGGCGAGTACATCACTCACCTTCAATTTGCCGACGATATAGTCCTTATGGCAGAATCGCTGGAGGACTTAAGCACTGTGCTCAATGACCTAAATAGTGCCTCCCAACGGATAGGTCTTAATATGAACATGGACAAAACAAAGATCATGTTTAATGTCCATGTCACACCTATGCCAGTAGTTGTTGGGAGCACTATGCTCGAAGTTGTTGACGAGTACGTTTACCTGGGACAAATAGTCCGACTAGGTAAGTCCAACTTCGACCGAGAGGTCAATCGACGGATTCAACTCGGCTGGGCAGCGTTCGGGAAATTACGACATATCTTCTCGTCAGGTATACCTCAATCTCTAAAAACTAGATTGTACAACCAGTGCGTGTTGCCAGTGATGACTTACGGATCTGAGACGTGGTCCTTCACTGCTGGCCGTATGAGGACGCTCAAGGTCGCTCAGCGAGCTATGGAGAGGGCTATGCTCGGAGTTTCTCTGCGTGATAGACTCAGAAATGAGGATATCCGCAGTAAAACCAGAGTGACCGACATAGCCCAACGGATTAGTAAGCTGAAGTGGCAATGGGCCGGCCATATAGCTCGAAGAACCGATAACCGATGGGGAAGAAAGGTTCTCGAGTGGCAGCCTCGTACCGGTAGGCGTAGTGTAGGGCGACCCCCCACTAGATGGAGTGACGACCTGGTAAGATATGCAGGAAGTCGATGGATGCAGGTGGCTCAGGACCGTGCTTTGTGGCATTACTTGGGGGAGGCCTATGTTCAGCAGTGGACTTGTGAGGGGCTGTAATGAATGAATGAATGAAAAAAATACTATGTCCAGCACGCCAAAGTCGTCTATGGTTGACCGCTAGTGTCAAACGCGGGAGGCATAGATTTCTTGAAAACTATCCAAAATTCAGCTCAATGGTGTTTTTTTCTATTATTTATGATATTTGAATAAAATTAAAAATTAGAATCATAAAACTATAGTTAGCTACATGAATAAAAAATGTTATCAGATCATCTTCACATAATAAATCTAATATCTCAGCTCTAGCGCATCTTTAGCGCGTCATCGAAAATCAGTTCACTGGGCACCGTGATCAAGGATAGACGACACCCTGATGACGTTATAAGTGATTACCGAGAAAAGTAGAGCAATGCAACATGAACGATTCCTCAGAACTCATTCGGATTTTGGAAAGCGTCGATGATGATGAATTTTGATTTTTGATTGATGAATTGAATTTTTGATTGATTGGTGAACAAATATGTTTATTTATTCCATGACCAAGATTTTAGTATTATAAGGCTGATTTACCTAGTGCGAATAATTATATACAATTGTTGATTAATGAATAAATATGTACCTTTTTTAATAATAATACAAAATTACAATTAATGTTTTTTTTATTTAGGGTGTGAAGTGCAATTTTTCATTTTGTGTTGTGCCATTTTCTTTATCAGTCTCAAAATCATCTAGCAGCATCAGCATCACATGAAATCCCCATTGTCATAAGAGTGTAAGACTTTTCTTCTGTGCTTCACTTGGCCTACGCCTTCACCGACACATAAAATATTATGAATCGATGTCTGTATATTTCGGTTAGATCGATTTTGAAATCGATACACAACATTCTAAGAATGTTTCAAAAAGGAAGGTCAGCTACGCCGTTGTCGTCCAGTCGTGACAGTGTCGTCATTAGGATTGAGAGTAGTGCTGTGGTTTACTACTATTTTATTGCTATTGTTTGTTTTTTATTTATGTTTATATGTACAAAGTACATATATAAAAAGAGTGGGAGATGGCATTAAATAAAAAATACAGTTTATTAAGAGTCATTTATAGCATAAAAAACCAACAAAAACAAGTTATTTCACGTTATCGATATATCAACTCTTGGCAACACTATTTTGTTTTGGCGCTTTGGCGTACGGGACACGGTAATGCGTTTTTGGCGTGGCGCTCAAAAGGTTAAAGCTTAACAAAACGCAACTGCACAATTTAACTGTTCCTAAAAATACATTTCAAATAGCATTTAAATAAATAAAGGAAAATATATTTTAAAAAGCCTGCAGAACTTAAAGCGCCTCAAAGATTGTTTTTTTAACGATATTATTAATCGAATAACAATCGATATCCTTTCATTGATTTTATGTCAGTTAAGTGGCAACATCGAGTCACAGCAGGTAAATAGTTACAATCATGTGTCATTTCTTCCTTTTCTTCATTCTACAATTGCAGCAATGCTTATTAACTGAGTTGTCTTATAATTATATCAATAGATATAATAATTATGGCTTCTTTATTAGGTACAAGTTTCGAGTGATAGTGTAGTATGCCACGCATGTTGGACTGCAGCCTGGAATCAAATACGACATCCAACTAGCGAACAGGAAAATTCACCAATTATTAGTCATGGACATGTATGTATCAGCTGTGGCAAGTCACTTTTGAGAATAAGATCACACACATTGTTTGGGTCTGATTCTCCACGTGAGGAACTCATAAGGAATGAAATTGCCCATCAAATTGCACCACGTGAGGTACGTGTTCAACATTTTTTAATTTATTAGGTGTGTGTGCTCATATCTGATAGTGATACATGTTTTTACTCTGATTACATCCACACAAACTATATCTGACAAACATACAAGCTTATTTATAACATGGCGATAAGATTAGCTTGTCACCACCAGGTAGAGTGCTACCGTTTTTACCAACTACCAAGTAATGAGACAATTGATTTTTCATTGTTTTTGGACTACTGGTAGTTTTTAAGTGCTTAATTATTAAATAATATAGGCCATTAAATCTGCTTTTGTGCAGTAACAATTAACTTGATAAATATTTTATATGTATTTGAGTTTAAAGGAAACAAATCTATTTTATTTTTATTTAGTTCACTTTTTCACTTTTGTATTTAATATTATTTCAGTTGCCATCGTCATCTCGTGTGTGTCATAATTGTTGGCGAAGGTTTGATAGAGCAGCATCACATTCAACTGCAGAACGGGAACCATCTGAATCATCTAGTTCATCCTCGTTGCAATCTGAAGTCGGTAATGTATTGCACCCAGATCAACAAAGCTTAGATCATATATCACATAGTATAATGCTGCCTAATTATGTAAGAGCACCACTAACACAAAATCAATGTTTTTTTCCTGGTTGTAACGACTCCAATCGACTCATTGTTCCAACAGCATTGCGGGTACGTCTTTTTTGCGATTACAATTACTATGTACCTCCAGAATGTAGAATCTGTAACTACCATTTAAATAGTAACTCTTGGGATTTACTTTTAGAATCAATATATAATCCTATTAAAACATTTAGTGCAGCACAAATTGAAGATTTTGCTACATTATTGAAAGATAATATGCATAATCATATAGACTTTGAAAATATTGACATTATGCCTGAGCACATTGTACATTATTATCTAGGCTTATCAAAGGCACAATACCAACAAATTCTCTCTGTAGTTCCTAGACTGTCAAGTAAACATAGGGGTTGTTTTGCACTTGCTGCATATTTAATGAAGTTAAGAATAGGAGATAGTGACGAACGCATGTCAGCATTATTGCAAGTGCCAAGAAGCACATTAGAGCGGCTTATAAATATGGCCCGCGAAATAATTAATCAGGATTTTGTACCTATGAATTTGGGCATAAATCATATATCCCGAGCAGAAATAGCTCAAAGAAATCTTCTCATTCCAAATGGACTTTATGGGGGAGAAAATAGGAGGCCTGTCATAATTGCCGATGGTACATATATATATACATAGAAAAAAGTTCCAATTATTTATATCAGAAAAAAACTTACTCATTACACAAATATAGCAATCTTATAAAGCCTTTCCTTTTTGTGTGTAGTGATGGTTACATCATATATGTTTTAGGTCCTTATCCTGCAACAACCTCAGATGCGGATATCATAAAAAATGAATTTGGTAATGAATCCAGTTCATTAAGGCAATATTTTGAATCTGGAGATGTATTCATCCTAGATAGAGGCTTTAGGGATTCATTGCCTCTTTTAGAACATTGTGGTTATCAGGTTCATGTACCTTTGTCTCCACCCGATGGTGAATCTCAGTTAACGACTAGAGAAGCTAATAAGTCCAGAGCTGTGACTATGTGTCGATGGGTAGTCGAGGTGGTGAATGGCATTTTTAAAACTCAATTTAAAATATTTCGCCAAAATTATTTTAACAGGGCTTCTAAACATTTGATGATAGACTTTGCTGTGGCTGCTGCTCTAATTAATAAATTCTACACTAAAATAAGGGACAGGGGTGATGCGGCTCAAATACTTGAAATAGTTCACCAAAATATGGAGACAAATAATGATTTGTCTGAGTATGTTAGGGAACGAAATCTAAATAGAGCTAGGGCAGACTTTAGGAATATAAATGTAGACTCTGAAAATGTTAGGGAATTTCCTGTTTTAACTTACAATGATTTAATATTCATTGCTTGTGGCACATACCAATTAAAGCAAGCTCGCTCCTATTATGGTGAGCATATTAGATTTAATGGTTGCTATCGGATAGAACTATGTAACAACCACAGGAGCAGCATTACGGAAGGAATAAACTTTAGCCCTAGCTGCTCTTTACTTAGGGCTAGAATCGCAAGTCGACACATCAGTCGTAAAGTATATTTTATATATATTTTAATTAGTGGCAATGATTCTGGTAGAAGTGCAATCAAAAAGTATTGTTGCAATTGTATTGTCGGCCGTCGAACGGTAGGATGCTGTGCCCATGTTATGACAGTAATTTGGTATTTGGGTTGGGCACGGCATCAGTCTAATATTTCGCCTCCTGCTCAATTCCTGGATAATGTATTGATTGTGTATGATACAAATGTTTTATAAGATTGTATATATAAGATAAGATTCTTCGTACGTGGTAGGGTCATGCTGCAGTTATAGTTGTAGCATGAATGGGTCGGCTCTACCAGGGAAGGACCAAGCTCTCACAGAGTACCGGCGTAAAATAGTAGCTTAATGCTGCTGTGTTTCGGATAGGGAGTGTAGAGAACCAGAGACCCTGGCAACGAGGCATTCCATCTTAGTCCTCACGGGTGGCAACGTATCTGTATTTTGATTCGTAATCGAGGATAGATGTTGATGTCTATGGGTCACAGCAACCACTTACCATCAGATGGACTGTGCGCTCGGTTGTCACGCTATCCTATAAAAAAATCATAAAATAAATTAAAGATCTGATCAAAACTTGATTATGATATTAGTTAGTTAGTTTACGACGGGCTGTTTTCCGCAACTCCACGTCTAAGCGTGTATTTTGCGTGTGGGCAGGAATAATGTGATTATTAAAGGCAAGGAATAATAAAAAGTTATATATGATTCCTATAATATAGTAATAATTAAGTTAATTTGCGTCGACCCCCTTAATTCCCTTACACACATTAGTGTTTAGGAGAAAGGATGTGAGGTCTCTAGGATTTAGGATTTGCGTATACACTCCTACCTGGTTTGGGTATGAATGTGACTTTCACTTTCATACCCAAACCCTTGGAACACATCTCATTATGACAACAAGTCTGCCTATTAAGGCCTTCCCCCCACCACCACAGTAGGAGTGCTGGGAATCTGCTGACAGGTCCTGCTAGCTTATTGGGGAGGAAATTATGAATTTTTCCTGCGCCCTCTTTTCCCAAAAGAGGGTCGCTTCCGATACGGCATAAGAAGCTTAAACAGCTAGTTGTCAGTCCCCAAAGGCGGTTTTTAGAGGGTATCACTTAGGTTCCCCCGGTAGGCAGTGAGTCCCTCATAATCACGATAGACCGGCTATCGTGGTATGCGTAATGCATTTTCCGCCTCCCTTCATAAAGGGTAGCCCTTTCCAATTGCTTCGGGCGCAAAAAAAAAACCAATGGATTTTATCCATTGTTACCACTCTGTGCTAAATTACATTCAGTGATTATGATATTATATTAGAGGCAAATAATTCCTTAGCATTCCCAGATGTGTTAGTCATCCGAAATTCTATTAACACCATAGGTTACACTGTATATGGAAAAAAGTCCCATACAAACCAATATTTAAACGGTGAATCTCACCATCATCCTTCACAGTTAGCTACCGTGGGCAACTCTTTGTTACAGAGAGCACAAGGGATCTGTGAGCGCAAACACCTGGCTGCCGAGCTTCAGCACGTCAAGCAAGTTCTGCACGACAACAAGCTTCGGGTGCCGCACCTATGTCACAGTGACCGAGTGAAGTCGGGCACAGTCGAGCATGTGCCTGCTGTACTACCATATTTCAGAGGTGTTACGGACAAGATTGGCTACATCTTGAAGCGAGCTCCTATTAGAACATTCTACAAGCCGCTGAAGAAGATAAATATAATATCAGATTTGATAGACCACAAATCCTCGCGAAAGAACATCGATTCCTGCCAAGGATGATATGTGAGGCTATTGAAATTAAAAACATTCTAATTTCAATAGAGAAGGAAGCTGGGTACTCCCACCTGTTTGGGACCCTGTAATTAATAAAATTAAAACTAAACCCAAGCATACCACGCAAGACTTCAAGACTTCAAGTTCATCCTGTAGATCGGACCATAAATAAAAATTAAAAATCTGAAGGTACTCCGGGTTAACACTGACATTGGGACGTCGGTCACCTCAGTCTGCCGTAACCATGGGTGCTGGAAAGCACCCGAAACGTCTGGAATTAAAAATCAAAGAAATAAAACGCGATAAAATCGATAAAAATAGTTGTTAAAAAAAACTGCATTTGTGAAAATAAAAACTTCAAATATTTTCAAAACCCCGACTTTTTTTAAAGCATTTCCTTTACCATTTCATTGTTTTAATTGCATATTATCATATCTATATGCTTTTATATGTGGGCACTCATGGCCGAAGTGTCTATGAAGAGTGGGCATTCCCCTTTACAGCGAGCGCTAATCTGAGCTACCACGGCTCAGATGGTTGGATCTTCTATATAAGATACTTTTCGACATAAACAATTCTGTTTAACAATTGCATGTGCGGTGTAATATTATGTATTAACCCATAACGTCTCGTGGAAAAAATCCAGGAGTTGAGCAACAATGCCTTCCTAATAACAACTACATAATAGGAAACTGCGGTTGCTAACCCACCCGCGAAGCATGGCACTAATCACACTATCTATGGAGGGGGCTACGAGTATATTCTATTATGCAGTGGAGTTTGCTGGACAATAATGTATCAACGAGTTGTTTAGTTGATGTTTAAAAAAATATTGGTTCATTCAGTATCTTCAATATAAGTAGCGATTTTTTCAAATGCGGTAAAATATTATAATGTCTACAAAATTATATAAAATATAGTATGAAACTATAAATTTCAAAAAATTCGATATCTTAAATACTGTATTTGCTGAGAAATGTAAAATTCCCGCAGGGAGGCCTCAATTCTCTACACCGTATGGCAAAATCGGTTTACGTACGTTAGCATTATTATATTCAGATGACAATAGCCGACACGGCTTATTAACGAATTTTGCAACATTTCGCCAAATAGCTTCGAGGCGAACCGATAATTTGGGGCTCCAACCCCAGGAGACGACGCCAACTATTCGAAATATTCGATCGATTCGATTAACATACAACGATTTCTCTTTGTATAGTCACGTGGTAATTTTAGAATAGTAATTTGCAGTGGGGCTGGTCGAGCGATTTACTCTTACATTATTAAGTGTTATTAGGCCGATGGACCCTGTAGCGAAATGTATTATGTATTGAGTCTTATTATAAACACATGCTATGTTATTTCTTTCGTCATTTTGCGCGTGTGAAAATTTAAAAATAGAATTGAATAACTATTTTACTTTTGTAGATCTGCACGGTTTGGAAACAAGATAGTAAAACAACTTTAAAATTTGACTGTAGTGTCTTGTGACCTACATCTGTGTAACATCTAGGTCTCCTTTCATTAGAATTTTTAAGCATAGTCTATTGTGTTTCCACATATTTGTATACAGCTAGAGAAATTGACTTGCTTGATTTTTTTGAACCTGAATATGCTTCATGTTCGAAAACATAGATATTACTATTCATCATCATCATCAACCATCAGTCCACAGCTGAACATTGACATCTTTCGTTGTAGGAAGGATTTGAGACTGTATCGTCACTTTTATCAGGCAGACTTCAGCGGTACCCGAGGTCTCGGACCTTCGACGCTGCTGCCCGTCGTCGGTTTGGGTAGTTTATTGGAGTAAACAAGGTTATGCAAATTACATATATACATACATATTACATACATACATATTACATAATAAAATTACAAAAAAATTATGGCTTTCTAAGGATGGCGGCGACTATGCCGCCATCCTTAGAAAGCCATAATTTTTTTAGCATTTTCCGTTGTCTTCTTACGACACCTCAATGACAAAATGGAGAGATTAATTATGATTACAGAATTATTATCAATTGAACAATATTGTTTTTTTGTAGTTTTCTTCTACGTTTGATTTTAAATAACTAATTTACAATTAAATGAATGAGGGATAAAAGTTGCAGTGAGCATTATAAGATTCATTTTTACATTCTTACTCTGCACAAAATATGAATGCTTAGGAATTTGTTTTCGTATGTAGCATAGCTTGTGAGCTTTCCTGCGAGTGATTGAAATCGAAGATCAATCTTCAATTTTAATAACTTTGTTCTTTACTCGCATACTGTGATATTTGGTACGATGGGCTCTTAGCCCATAAAAACTAAATAAAACTATTGCGTTTTTGTTTGTAACATCCAATTAGTATTGATTCACTTTATTCTTATACTTAAACAAATTCCTTACAATCTGTAAAAGTTATCTTTAATTCAAGGGAACAAATCTCACGAATACTTATGTATATCGAATTGAATCAAAAAACGCAAGTTTATTATATTTTAAAGCGTATTAAAATGTAGTAAATACGACTCGTGAGAAAAACAAACATCTAACTGTGTAATGAATAACAACCCTACGCTTCAATATAACATAATGACCCATTTTTGGTCGTTAATAAAACGTAATTCATAAAAATACGCGCTACTAACGGTGGACTGCAACAAAATATTATAGTATAATAAATAATGGTACACCCCGAATTTAGCGATCGTTGCGCAAGGCACACGCTCAACTAAATTTATGTACAACCCTACGTTTAAACTTGACATTCAATTCATTGTAGGACATAAATGTTGGCACCGACGACGCAACACTTATTATTTATAACCACCCCGCATGTTGAATTAAAAAGTACAAAAGAGACATTCGAGATTATTACATCTTTTCGTGTTTAATTGTACACAATGGGTAAACAACAAAAGCTGGGTCCTACATTCGTAACAGTTGCATTCGTATTCATTAAACGCGATACAAAATGATTATATCCATTTTGTTGCGGGTTCGATTTTGTATGAGTACTACTCGGTGAAATTTGAATGATAAAAGTTTGATGACTCCAACCCGTCGCCGGCTGCATGTGAATAAATGAAGATATATTAATCTAGTCCGGGTTAAATTGTTATTAAAACTGTGATTAATGACTGCTGTTAATGGGCTACAGATTAAGGAGCGGACTACACGCAACTAAGTTTAAATTCTACGCCTAGCCCGTGACATGCAGGAAATTTATCTTCATCATTAGCATGTTACTTATTAAATTTTAAATCATTGTAACATACTTCACAATGATGACTTAACTTATGGAATTCCTGTGTAGCTAATTGTGGATTTTTATTTGCCGTTATTAAGTTGATAAAGATTTTAAATATTGAGAATGTTATAAAAGGTTTCTTAAAATAAGGTAAGTTAGTATGACATAAGTTTTAAGAGAGTCTTACTTTTTATAGGGGTTATCGATATTCCAACGAAGAATCGAACGATTTAAAGGTATATTATATGGTCATAGTATGTTAACTATGGAGCAGCATGCCCTTTGTATCACTCGTATATCGGCGATTTTTCCGGACCGATACGACCTGGGGACCTTCAAGAAAAGAGCTTACTCCTTTCTAAAGGGCCGGCAACGCACCCGCAATTCTCCTGGTGTTGCGGTTGATCATGGGCGGCGGTAGTCACTTAACATCAGGTGAGCCGCATGCTCGTTTGCCCCCTCTTCTATAAAAAAAAAACTCGTTTCCCATATATCACGTACAGCTACCGTGTCAAATAAGAAAAAAATTAAAAGCTATATAGACGTCCAAAATATGTATAGATGTAAACAAATGAATATATTTTCTACGTCCAAGAGCCATGCTGCAGCTGTAATATGGTTGAAACAAGAATGGGTCGGCTCGACCGGGAAAGGGCCACGCTCTCAGAGAGTACCAGCGTAAAATAGCAGCTCAATGGTGATGTCTTACGTATGGTGAGTGTAGCGAACCGGATAGCCTTTTTACAGGAAACGAGGTACCTCATCTTAGTTTTTTGGGTTGGCAATGCATCTGCGTTTAGATTCTAAATCGAGAATAAATGTAGATGTTAATGGGCCACAGCATCCGCTTACCATCAGGTGATGCTCGTTTGTCACCCTTATTCTATAAAAAAATGTTTCATCTCACGAAGGCAGGCGTGTCTTACTATGCTTATCAAGGAACACGTTAAATGTTTTCTTACATCACTCCGAACAACTCTTCTCCGTTTACCTACTTTCCGATCTGACGTTACTCAATAATAATTTTTGATTAAAACTACTTTTACGGATTTTATCGCGTTTATTTTTACTTTTTATTTTTAATTCCCGACGTTTCGGGCGCTTTCCAGCACCCATGGTCACGGGGGACTGACGTGACCATGGGTGCTGGAAAGCGCCCGAAACGTCGGGAATTAAAAATAAAAAGTAAAAATAAACGCGATAAAATCCGTAAAAGTAGTTTTAATCATGTGCAATGTTCGCGTAAATATAAGAAATCAATAATTTTTGACTTTCTTTGAGACCAATCCGCTTATACGATGGCCAGTTAGATAAATGTAATGTAAGAGTTGATAATATCATCAAATTATTATTAAAATTATTTTTTTTATATATTAGATAACAATTGTACGTATATCACCTGATGGTAAATGGATGCTGAGCCCATAGACATCTACACCTATCCTCGAATAATAATAAAAAAAGACGGCTCCGTGGCGCAGTGGCTTAGCAATGAGTTGCATAGCTAAGGGCCGCTGGTTCGAATCCCTCACGGAGCAAGTAATTGGTTGGCCTAAACGTTATTGTTTCGGGTCTGGATGTTGGTCCTTGTGAAATTTGTGTATAAACAATTAAAGGAAAGGAAAAAAAGGAATGTAATAATTAGTTTAGTTTAGTAGTATGTAAAAAAACATGCTATAAAAACATGCTTTTTTTTAATGTAGATGCATTGTAACCAATTTATTTCTATGACTCGCACCATCGTACTTTTTACATAAATGCCGTATAACTTTACGGACTAGGTTTGCCATAGCTATCATGCATAGCAGATGGAATACCATTTCCTGGTTTACCTTTCTCTTAATTATTACACATGATAACACGTTGTGTGATTGGGTGTTTTTTCCTTTAGCAGTATGTACTCAAATTAAGAAATAAATATTAATATGTCTTAAATTGATTACTTTTGCTCAATAATTTACGAGTACCTACCGCCACTGTTAAGGTAGAGCAATACAAACAAAATACCGAAGATAAATCTCGTGCATTATTAACTCATTATTGTTAAACAGAATTTCATTTAACGTCGAAGTTTAACTGCTTGTCGGTATACAAACAAAATGATCCGCTTTCATTGCCCGGGGAATTTATACACCTTCGATTTTGTATGATAAACAAACTTATATCGGCGTAAAGTAAACACGATCATAAATTTTACTATATTCGCGGTACAGGAAATTCTATATAAAATCCAAATGACCTTCGTATCACCTACTTCCACTGGTTCTGGCCCTACTGTTAAGCCGTAAGTCAAACTTAGCAAAAATGGTATTTAATTCTGTTATGCTAAGCAATGGTTTCCAAAAGATCGAAGAATAAATAAAAATAGAAATAGTGTTCAAAGCATATAGTGGCGGTGTAAGAACATCCACGACCCATATTTTCTAGTAAGAGTTGTACGAATGGTCAAAGAGAATTATACCAGAAAATGGGCGGAATTGGAAGTAGCGCCTTTCTAATAACGTCAAGAAAGTTAAAAAAACTGCTTTCGTTTACCCAAGTGGCAAGCAACAGCAAATATCCCCCTATAAACGCTCTAATGCTGATGAAAATAGTTTTCGCATAGAATATCTTTTTAGGTCATCATTTTCACTTTTATATTTATGACATAGTTTTTAATAAGTTGTAGTTTAGATTTGTGGTGGTACCACTCTATAGCTACATTATAATTACAGGAAAAAACAGGTCTGTTTGACCGGGAAAGGACTATACTTTCACAGAATACCAGCATAAATAAGCAGAATTATGTTGCTGCGTTTCGAGGCGATTTATAATAAGAGGAGCCCCTTTTAACGGTAACGAGGCTTTCCATCTTAGTCCTGAGGGGTTACAACTCATATGTATCTTGAGTCTCAATCGAGGACAGATGTGAGTGGCAATGGGCATTCAGTTACCATCCTGTGGATTGCATGCTTGTTGGTTAACTACACTTTTCTATACAAATTACATATATAAATATCCAATTTCATTTTTATACTAACGTCAAAAGGTTAAAACTCATCGTTATGAGCACAGGACTCTTATTTCTGAGAGGGTTATAAAGCTATAATAATACGCCAAATTAATAAACTCTTAATTAATTTGCATCAAATTTATTTTGCAGAATTCATTATGTTACCGCAAATTACGACAAAATATATGAAGGATTTTTATTGATTCGAAGTATGGTTATATAGAGTGAAAGGATGTTGAGTTGAATAGCGCCTGTGGAGCATTCGTGACAAATAAAATTTCAATAATAAAATTAGCATAATCAATGCATTGGAGCCATTCATGTACCCTCTTGCTGTCGTGGCACTAGCGCCCCAAACTATAACGACGTGTATCGAACTTTACTGGCAGCGCTCCACACAAGTTTACATATGTACGTAATGCATACAGAATTGAAATTAAGCATTATTTCATGCAAACGACCGAGTCTAACGACAATTATTGTGATACCATCTATTTCGTTGCGTGCGCGGGTTTCCTTGTTGATTATTGAAACAGCCTCGCTTGTTTCCTTCTGGCTAATATTATTTTCATTTTCGTAATTTAGTTTGCCATTAAGCATAGTTTGATAATAATTTGTGAATAAACTTTTATGTGCTTTTGAACTTTAACTGCAATGAAAATCCACGTAACTTTTGCTAGTAACAGAAGTATATCTTTTTTAAAATTCGTTTATTAAGTAAGTTAAGTAAAAAGCTTATTAAAGTTTACTGGAGAATAACATTTCTTAAATTATTTCGGGAGCCTATTAAAATTAAAAAAAAAACATTCTAATTTCAATAGAAAAGATGGATGAGTACTATCTTCTGCTTGGGATCTTATAATTAATAAAATTAAATCAAAACTCTACTGCAAGACTTCCAGATACTATGAGCTCCTTCTGCGTAGATCGGACCAAAAATTAATATTCAAAAACTTAAGGTAGCCGGGATAATTATAACACCGGTACGTCAAACTCCTCAGACCCTCCCGTGACCATGGGTGCTGTAAGCCACCCAAAACGTAGGGAATTAGCAAGTTAAAAATTCGTTTCATTTAACACTTGATAATACATTCACATTTTAACACACTACACATATACTCAATACCATAGAAATATCACCCCTACAAAGAACAAAATAAGTCTGATCATCGAGAATGGTTTTAGGTATCTTTATATCACAATGATTACCTTTTTTATTTTTGTACTATGTCTAGTATATTTCAATATCTTTATGACCACTATTCATTATCCATATCATTATAGCCTATAAAAGATCACTACTGAACTTAGGTCTCTCCCATAGATTGCCTTATAGGGAGTTGCCATAGATGCCACGCATGATAGGCGGGTTGTATACTGCAGTTTGTTTGTCCCACAGAAATCTAATTTAGATTTCTGTGGTTTACCCTTTATCGTTTCATTGCGCAACTATTCCTTCTGTTCCTTCTTACAACATCCTCGCGATGGTACTTGGGTAGTGAATACTTTTATACCGATACTGCACAGTTAATGTCTACTATACTGAGTGCTAAATCCCTATTTAATACATTAAAAATTACAGTAGTAGTCACTCAGTGCCTAAGCGCTCACGGTACGTCAACCTCATGGGTTCGTTCTCGTCGGTAATGTCGTAACATAAAATTGTTAGTTGGATTTTTTAGTGCTAATTTGTCACGTAATTTTATTGTGATGAAATTTACTAGTTTAAGGAATAAAATATTTCGAGTGCACGCAATGTTCACCAGCACGCTTTGAATCAGCGCGGTGGACCAATTGGTCCTCAACCCTTTTAGAAATGCGACGATGGTTGTTCTCTGTTGTTGAACGAATAAATGTGTCGCTGTAATGTTACAAATTAAAAAAAAGATATTAAAAATTTATATTAAATGTTACTATTATCTTCATCCACTATCGAATAATTTGTCATTCCTCAAAGGCATAAAAAGCATGATCTCTGAGATACCATTTAACGCAGAATAAAAAAATTGAAGGGAAATGAATAATCGTATATCGTCGAACCTGCGCCTTGTAAAGTTGCATGCCGGTGCATGAAATACTGTCCTGTTCTGCTAAGCACGCCAAGCTTTTTAGAGGCCAATTTGGCCTTCTCTTCTAAGTGACCACGAAATTGCACGTCACTCGATACGTTAACGCCGAGGATTCCGATACTGGCTGAGGCAACAAGCAGAGTGCCTTGAAACTGGAGATACGACAAAGGGGTTCTTTTTAGCGGTAAATGCGCAAATTTGTGTAGTCTGAGGACTATACTGGACTACATTTAGTCGACCCCAATGTATAATTAATGAAAAAGACTTTGTTCAACAAAGACTCGACTTCAGATACAAGTTTGTCCCGGTACTCGGCGACGTTTTCCCGAGAAATATTGGCATGGCCGGTGTACAGAGCATCACCAGCGCTGTCATCCGCATAGCAATGAATGTTACCGGTTTGCAACATATCATTGGCATGTAGAAGGAACACCGTTGGTGATGGCACGCAGCCTTGTGGAACGCCAGCATTAATAAACTTGTAATCAGAGCACGCACCGTGTAGTGGTAACTTAGTGGCAACTTAAAAGAATCCACTACCCCATAGTTATCATCCCCGTGTGCATTCTAACTGGTACTACTGAAATCTGAAAATGCACTAAACTACAACATACTATATGGATTTTCTTGAAATAATAAAGTTAGGTTATAAATGTATAGCTGTTACGAATCCCGATTGAAGTGTGTTGCACAACAATATTTTGTTTACCTAATCTTAAAATCTGTCACGTTTCTATACGGCAGGCTTGAAAACAGATATTATAAAATATGTGTATTGCAAAAGTAACTAGAACTGATATACCTCTTATCATTCAGTCTCAAAAAGTTTCTCCTAATACGAGTACAACATTGTAGCATTGGGTAAACATTTCCAAGAAACATTTTTATTACAGGTTCAATTTTTGGGTTTTTTGCGTGAAATAAGAAATACAATATGTGGTGCTTCATTACTGGCTATATGAGGAAGCTCTAGGTCACTCAGCAAGCTGTGAAGATAAATCACTGTTTGAGAGCTTATGTTTCTACTGTTTTTATACGTATGTATGTAATTACTCATTACTAATTACTACTTACTGTAAGTATTTTTAGAATAATAATTGCTATGTCGATGAAGGTAGTGTTCATAATAGTGTATATTGTCATAAGATATATTGATAAATTCTGTATGATGCTTTTGCCTGTGTTGATATCAAAGTTAACTCTAAAATGGAATGTCTGCCGTCGATGGCACGTTTAAATTCAATTACGTTGCACTGGGTTAGCTCTAAGGAAATTCACACACGGATGATATTATGTGAAATAGTATTATATGATAAAACTTATATCTAAACTGAATTCTAAGCGAATTTTAAGATTTGATTTAGCTTACGCTCACGAAGAGTTGATTTTAAAAGAGGCAACTGCCGCATTTCAATCTCATGGGAATAATTGTTTCATTTAACTTATTTTAAAAAGAATTTTTAACTGTACTCTAGTAGTACAGTTAAAAGTAGTAGTAGTAGTAGTTAGTAGTAGTATAAACCTTTTTTTTATTTCATTTTATAATTATTTAACCCTACACATAGAGTAAATTATATGTATTAAAACTACAGTATGCTTACGCTCTCTCCTGGGCTCTGGCCTCTTTTAAAGGGATTTTGGGACAAGGAAGTGTTCACCGCGCTGCCCTAATGCTTTTTGGACAATGCATACTCGTATGACTTCAATTTTTTTTTAGATATTATGTAGGTTTCCTTACGATGACTTCTTTCAGCACGTTTTTAGCACATTACTTAAAATGGCAATTAACAGCCTCTACGATACAGGAGGAGGAGGTTCTAGTTAAAAGGCAAAACTTTTAATTAAAAAAATAACAATATTTTTGATCCTTGCCGGGATAGAACACAGATTTTTCAAGTACTACGAAATTAGCTTAGCCACTGGAGCAATACGTCGGACTAATTTTTTCATAACCCTCTCAGAGATGAAAGAAATCCCTTGCCCAGCAGTGGGACGTATATACGCTGTAACTTTACTTTTTATAATGTCCACTGTTTATAATGTCGTAATATGTTGTACGTATATATTATGTTTTCCTCAAATAGGAAAAGTAGGTATTTCGAATAAATAACAATGAGACATCTAATACATAATACCAACTGACACGTAAGTTACTTGGAAATACAATGCTCCAAATTTGCAAACATTCCTCATAAAGTGAAAACCATTTATTCCAATTAACCAACTAATCCTAGTGATTTGTGTTAATTTACAATTGTACGTTGTAGAGCCACGCAGAAGCAATATTATGGTTATAGCGCGAAATGGCAGCTAAATGGTGCTGTATTTCGTATGAAATTTAGGGTGAGTGTAGAGAACTTGGACCCTTTTACTGGAAACGCAGCAATTTACGTTAGTCTTTCGAAGTGACAACGAGTCTCCATTTTGATTCTGTTTTTTGTTTTTCCATTTTGATTTCTGTGGGTTACAACGTCCATATACCATGACTTGGACGGACTCGTTTAAAAAATTATGCTATAAATATCTTGTGCGCTCGGGGGACCCCCGACGTTATTTTTCATCCCTAAACGTATTTTGATAGTGTAGATTTCTAATGATTAAAAATAATAAAGTTTTATTTAGTTTTAATTAATTTTAATACAATTATTTAAATTAAATTATTATATTAATCTTAATACACGCACGAAAACACTCACATACAACCGTTTATAATAGAAAGAGACAGAGAGGAAGAGAAAGGAAAGGAAAGGTTAAATATTAGTTGTAGTACAAATAGGTCGTCTCGACTCGAACGGTGTAGGCTATAACGCTATCACAGATACTAGCGTAAAATAGCAGCTTAAGGCTGCTGTGTTTCGTGTGGTGAGTGTAGAGAACCGGACACCCTTGATTGTATGAAATAGATATTGTAAATTATTTTTATTTAAATAAAAAGTCTTTTACTTAGGTAAAAGTAAAAAAATGACTTTCAATAAGTATTTTTGTAATCTATACATACATGCATATATATATATATATATATATATATATATATATATATATATATATATATATGTATAAAATTGATTACTGTCCGTTGTCTTGCCAAAACTTGAAAATGACTCGACTGATTTTGAGGAAATTTTTAAATTTTTAGTGTATTTGAGTCGGTCTCTGGATGTTTTAGATGACTGAACCCGTACGAATTCAGAGATGATGATGATGATGATGAAAAGTGCAGGTACCACGTGGATAACTGTCTTAATTTCAATACGCATCTAACAGAAATAACGATATCCGCAGTAGTTATATCGAGTAGTAGCTTATTTGTAATTGTGTTACGAAATCCGTAAATTAGTGCATTTCCCCGTCAACACTCCTTAATTACTATACATATGCACAATTTTCTCTGTGTATGCATGTATATGAGTTATATGTGTAGATATAATAGTGTTGACATTATCAAAGCTTTGTTGAGCCAGCTTAATTCCGGTTCATCGGTGCGAGTCCGCCGCACTCTGTTTCACTGAAACTTGGACGGGTTATTGTGCGTGCCAGTTTCAAATGTGTTCCAGTGGCAGTTAATTTATTTCTTATTATTAACAGCTTTGCACATAGACCTGTTGTATTTGTTTTTTTATTGTTCTAATTAACCTACAGCTATGTTACTAAAATCAGTAGTAGCTTAGGGGCTAAGAGCTCGCTGTAAATTTCACAGTACGCGATTGGCTTGGGTTCAATCTCTACCGTAAATTGTAATATGTAATATTAAATAATAATTGTGCGTGCGTGCGTGCGTGCGTGTGCGTGCTCGTGCGCGTGCGCGTGTGCGTGTGCGTGTGCGCTTGCGTGTGCGTGTGCGTGCGCGTGTGCGCGCGCGCGCGTGTGTGTATGATCTATCCAGTACTTAAACTATGTATATGGAATAAGAAGGTTTTCAGTGTTCTCATATTCCAGACTTAACAACCATTGAGGTAAGAGTTTTTATTAAGAGGATATATACCAGTTCTAGCGTTTACTTTATTATATAGAAAATTACCCAAAAAGATAAAAAAATTATGTGAAAATTTGGTGCAACGCGTGTTGTAGTAACAGACTACATCATTATTAGTAATAGACTATTATCACCTTCGCGCTAATTAAAAGTCAGTGCTTTATATTGCATTCAAATGAATTTCAGAGTGGCGAAAGATCAAGCTACTTGTATAATATGCAATTTTACATCTGATATTAAATATAATAAAAAAGTTGAAAACTTGTACTAATATAAAAATGCTAGGTAATAAGTATATATTTATAAATATTAAATGTATATTGGCTTTATCTTTTATGATTTTATATTTTAAATGGAAATAACGACGAGTATTATTTTTAGGAGTTTATAAAACAAACCCTTTATACATTTTTTAAACAATAAAATACAATAATGATCAAATGTAACAGTTTACTAACAACTGTTGTATTAACGGAGACAATTAGGCAATGATACAAGTAATGCCACAAATTCAAGTTAACTGAGCCTAATTAATTTATTGTCCATTACCATTTATATGGGTGAGTTATGTTTGGCATCGCTTGCTTAGTTTCCATTGTCGTTTATGATCATAGTAATTGTATAAATTATAATTAACCAAAATTTATTTATATTCATAAAAGAATATTTTACGGAAAATAGTTTTGTACGAAATTTCGGGAATCAAGGAAGTGAAACAACATTACTGTTTAAAAATGTATTTATTGCTTTTCGAAGTATTCTCCGCGAAATTTGACACATTTTTCTATACGATGGAACCAATCATTGAAGCAACCATTCCATTCGGAAGTTGGGGTCTCGAAAATAGCTGTTTTGTAGGCGTACACAGCTTCTTCAGGTGATGAAAATCTCTGTCCACGCAATTTATTCTTTATTTTAGGGAAAGTGTAGAAAACATTAGCGCTTAGGTCGGGGCTGTACGGCGGATGGTTTAATAATTCTATGTTTTCTTGCTGTAAAAACTCTTTTATTCTGTGTGCGGTGTGAGAACTCGCATTGTCGTGATGGAGGATGATGCGGCGGTTGCAGTTCTCTTTACGGAATTCGGAAACGACCTGTGGCAAACAAATGCTAGCATACTATTCTGCATTAACCGTTCTTTGTCCTTCAAGAGGAATAGTCGTAACATGGCTGGTTTTGGAGACAAACGTGGCCACCATTTCTTTTGCAACACTCCGTGAACGAACAATTTTTGTTGGCTTTAACTCATTTTCGAACACCCAAACTCGTAACTGGTTGTTTGTTTCGGGTTCGTAGGCGTATATCCAGGATACGTCACCTGATACGATGTTGTATACAGCATTTGAGGATTCTGCGTGGAATCTTTCGAGAGTTCTGACGCACCAAGAAACGCGAGCCGCTTTTTGCTCTTCACAGAGCGAATGTGGTATCCATCGAGAAAACAACTTTTTTACACCTATTTATTATATATATAATGTCTTAAGTTGCCTGAATTTCGCGGTATGTCACATGTCGATCTTCCTCAATCAGCTTACGCACAGCATCAACGTTTTCTGGGGTGACTGCAGTTTTTGGACGACTTTGACTGGGATCATCACTGAGCTTGACACGTCCACGTTGAAATTCAGCAAACCAGCGATAAATTGTGGTTTTGGATGGGGCTTCATCACCAAATGCAGAAATCATCTGATCAACACACTGTTTTTGTGTTAAACCACTTCGAAAGTCATAATAAATCATCGCTCATGAATTTTCTCGAGTCAATTCCATTTTCTCAACGACTAAACAAGTTTGACAAAACCTTGTGACAAGACCGAGAATCTTTTTTAAAATAAATAAATGGTATTCGATTTTTAAAACCAAGGAGTTTTCAATTAAAAAGATTTTAATATGACAGGAATAGTGGAAATATTCCATTCCCGATACTTTTAGTGCAGCTTAGGTATCAGTGTTATATATTTTATAAACATATGTTTACTTTATAAATGAGCAACGCACATAAAATAAATGTTGAATTAAAAATAAATCATCAGCACCCTAGTTCGTCCTGTGTCGTGACCATTGAAGTTGTTAATTGCAATTTTCAATGCTGATTTTCCCCGTGCTATGAATGAAAACATGTGTAGGTATATATAAATGAAAACATCGGGTAAAAACATGCCCAGGTTTTTTAATTAAATATTTCGAGGACACGTGAAGTCCATTAATACTAGTTTTTAGAGTTAGTTGGTTTAATACACTCTAGAGCAACGTGGAAGTCGAACTGCTCCCCGACCTATTAATAATGAGATGGAAAAGAGGCTAAAATAATAACTTTTAAAGGTATAAAAGTCCTTTATACCATACGATTGAAAATATTTGTAAAACATTTGCTACTTAACTAGCATCTTATAATTAAGCTTTAAAAAGCTTTTACAATGTTTACCGACTTCAAAAAAACTTCTGATGTCATGCTAGTACATATAGAAGAATGAAATTCCGGTCTCTAGAAACAATTGTGACGAAATTACTTATTGTTTTCACTTCTTTGAAGTCAACTTTTAACTCTTATTTAAAAATGTTAATATAACAACATCAAGTTAACAATTAAAAAATCGTCTAAATATAAAACTCATCTCCTATTATTGTACCCTTAATGGTAGAATTTTTCTACAAATTTAAATGGACCTATGGAAAGACTCCTAAAATATAAAATATTTAATAAAAAAAGAACATTAAAATAGATCAACGATTGACGATAAAGATACAAACAAAAACAAACATTCATATTGAGAACCTTCTTCTTTTTTGAAATCAGTTAAAATATTTGAAAAAATTAAAATTAGCTTTTCTGAAGTAAATACTTACAATACATTAAATAAATAAATTAAGTGGTTTCATGTTAAAACATAAATTATACAGAACTTGCATGAAAAGATTTCTTTACACAGTATTGACGAACAAATGACTTTTAATTTAAAATATTTAAAAAAAAATCGTTCCACCCATTAGGATATTCTCCTATATCGAGGAGGCAGTTTAAATACATAATCTAAAATGTATCAAAGTATTTATGTACATGAAGGAGATATTTTACAGACGATTGCCTTGTTAGTCTGGTGGTCGCAAACGTGGTTGTTAATAATGAGGTAAAGTAAAGTAAAGTTACAGCCTATATACGTCTCACTGTTGGGCACAGGCCTCCCCTCATTTCTGAGAGGGTTTTAGGGCAAGGAAGTGTCAACTTGCCGTGTAGTGGCGGTTAAGAATATCCACTACCCCATATCTTCCCGTGGGTGTCGTAAGAGGCGAAGGGAGACAGACAGGAGATGGGCAGCAGCATCTTCCTGATAACAACTGTGACGTAATAAAAAACTGCGGTTGCCAACCCGCTCGCCAAGCGTGGCAACTACGGCAAATACCCCCCAATGAACAAATACACAAAAAGACGGCCCCCAGTCCCCGGCGGCCCCGCTATTCCTGGCTACGGTGGCGACCATGGTAACGGCGGGGCAGGGGGTGCTAAGAATCTCCGGTGGAGGTTCGGTTGCCACCTACGACGACTCGACCTGGCAACATATAACGCACGCACCCTGAGGACTGACGAGAAGATACTGGAGCTGGAAGAAGAGGTAGACAAGTTGCGCTGGCATATTATTGGATTATCCGAGGTCCGAAGAGAGGGGGAGGACACGGCAATCCTCGAGTCCGGCAACTTGTTCTATCACCGGGAGGGCGACCATCTGTCCCAAGGAGGTGTCGGATTTATCGTCCACAAGTCTCTCGTCAACAACGTTGTAAAGATTGGGAGTGTGTCGACGAGGGTCGCGTACCTGATACTCAGAATCACCAAACGGTATTCGCTGAAGGTCATTCAGGTTTACGCACCAACCTCGGCACACCCCGATGAGGAGGTGGAGGAAATGTATGAGGATATTTCCAGAGCCATACATTCCTCCAAAACCCACTACACGGTGTTGATGGGAGACTTCAACGCAAAACTAGGCACAAGAGAAAGCGGTGAGCTGAAGGTAGGGAAATTTGGAGTAGGGCAACGGAACCGAAGGGGCCAGCAGCTGGCCGACTTTATGGAGAAAGAGGGACTCTTTATGATGAACTCTTTCTTCCAGAAGCGGACCCACAGGAAGTGGACCTGGTCGAGCCCCGACGGTTCGACAAAAAATGAGATTGACTTCATTATGACGACCAGACGCCAACTGTTCAGTGATGTCTCAGTGATCGCAAGGGTGAAAACTGGCAGCGATCACCGAATGGTTAGAGGCACACTGAACCTAAACGTTAAGTTGGAGAGGTCACGTCTAATGAAGTCAACGCTCCGTCCCCCTCGTGCTCTAATCCAGAATCCCGAAAACTTTCAGCTCGAGTTACACAACCGCTTCCAGTGCCTAGAAGATTGCAATGCAGTGGACGATATGAACGACAAGCTCGTGGAAACTGTCCATGCGGTCGGAGCTAAGTTCTGCAAGACCCGCCGCAGAAGAACACAAAAACTCTCCGATCACACTCTTAATCTCATGGCTGTTAGACGGGAGATGAGGCTGCAATCGTCAACAGATTTGACAGCATACAGGCAACTGAACAGACAGATCTCCAAATGCATGCGGCGAGACTTACGCAACTTTAATACTTCTCGTATTAAAGAAGCGATCGAGCGGAATCAGGGCTCCAAAGTCTTTGCCAGAGATCTGTCTGCCAGAAAGAGCCAACTGTCAAAGCTGAAGACTGAGTGTGGCAACATCGTTTCCGGGACACCTGAGATTTTGAGTGAGATTGAGAGGTTCTATGGGCAGCTGTACACATCATCGTTGGAGCCACACGCAAGTGTGAGTAACGATCCAAGAGCTAGTCTTATCCGACACTATTCCGATGATATCCCGGACGTCAGTCTAAGCGAGATTAGAATGGCTCTCCAGCACCTTAAAAACGGCAGGGCCCCAGGCGAGGATGGAATTACAGCGGAGCTTCTGAAAGCGGGTGGAACACCGGTACTTGTAGTCCTTCAGAAGCTCTTCAATTCCGTCCTCCATGGTGGCACTACTCCAGAGGCGTGGAGCAGAAGTGCGGTGGTCTTGTTCTTTAAGAAAGGCGACAACGCTCTCTTAAAGAACTACAGACCGATTTCCCTTCTGAGCCGCGTCTACGTGCTGTTTTCGAGAGTCATTACGAACCGTCTCGCACGCAGACTTGACGACTTCCAGCCTCCCGAACAAGCCGGTTTCCGAAAAGGCTTCAGTACCATAGACCACATACATACCCTGCGGCAGATTGTACAGAAGACTGAAGAGTACAATCTGCCACTTTGCCTGGCGTATGTGGACTATGAGAAAGCCTTTGATTCCGTCGAAATTTGGGCGGTGCTACAGTCCCTTCAGCGGTGCCAAGTTGACTGTCGGTATATCGAAGTGCTGAAGTGTTTGTACAGTAGGGCTACGATGGCTATCCGAGTACAGAACCAGAGCTCGAAACCTATCCAACTGCAGAGAGGTGTAAGACAGGGTGACGTTATATCCCCGAAACTCTTCACCGCTGCATTGGAAGACGTTTTCAAGCTACTGGACTGGAAAGGATACGGTATTGACATCAATGGCGAGTACATCACTCACCTTCGATTTGCCGACGATATAGTCCTTATGGCAGAATCGCTGGAGGACTTAAGCACTATGCTCAATGACCTCAATAGTGCCTCCCAACGGATAGGTCTTAAGATGAACATGGACAAAACAAAGATCATGTTCAATGTCCATGTCACACCTATGCCGGTAGTTGTTGGGAGCACTATGCTCGAAGTTGTTGACGAGTACGTTTACCTGGGACAAATAGTCCGACTAGGTAAGTCCAACTTCGACCGAGAGGTCAATCGACGGATTCAACTCGGCTGGGCAGCGTTCGGGAAATTACGACATATCTTTTCGTCAGGTATACCTCAATCTCTAAAAACTAGATTGTACAACCAGTGCGTGTTGCCAGTGATGACTTATGGATCTGAGACGTGGTCCTTCACTGCTGGCCGTATGAGGACGCTTAAGGTCGCTCAGCGAGCTATGGAGAGGGCTATGCTCGGAGTTTCTCTGCGTGATAGACTCAGAAATGAGGATATCCGCAGTAAAACCAGAGTGACCGACATAACCCAACGGATTAGTAAGCTGAAGTGGCAATGGGCCGGCCATATAGCTCGAAGAACCGATAACCGATGGGGAAGAAAGGTTCTCGAGTGGCAGCCTCGTACCGGTAGGCGTAGTGTAGGGCGACCCCCCACTAGATGGAGTGACGACCTGGTAAGACATGCAGGAAGTCGATGGATGCAGGTGGCTCAGGACCGTGCTTTGTGGCATTACTTGGGGGAGGCCTATGTTCAGCAGTGGACTTGTGAAAGGCTGTAATGATGATGATGATGATGAAGTGTCAACTTCACATGTCTTCGATATATTTTTTTATTATTCCTCAGACATGCAGGTTTCCTCACGATGTTTTCCTTCGCCGCCGAGGACGTGGTAAATCAGCACTTAAAATTGCAATTAACCATTTCATTGGTGCCGGCGGGCATCGAACCCGGGTTACTCGCGTTCTGTTATATTCACAGCGAGCGTTAATCATTTGAGCTACCACGGCTCTCCATATACACAATGAAGTCCTGAGATGGGATTCCGGGTCTGGACAAAATCAGGTACTGGGTTTCTTGTCAAGAAAATCCAGGAGTCAGGAAGTTGGTTGGAAAATTTGGGAAATGCAAGCGGGGTTTAGAACGAATGGGGTGTACAGATCAAGTACACTTACCCATGCGCATGATCGTGGAGAAGTTTTTGGCCAAAAACCGATAAGTTTTTTGTGCGTTTATGGGCTTGGAAAAAGCTTATGACAGGGTGGACTCTTTGATGCTTGTTTATTTAAACAAAGCGCCGGGAAGCAATTACCGAGTAGTGGCGATGTAAAAAATATCTACTACCCCATGAAATTGTCCCGTAGGTCTTAAGAGGCAGCATAGGGAAGCAAACAAGAAGTCTTTTTCATAATGTGACGGCCCAATATTATTATTATTAATAATTAAATTCAATATAAAGGGGCGTCAAAAATAGTCTTAAAAGATATATATTAAGCAATATCATCAAAATAATAAACATAAAGTTAATATATTTCAGACATTATCCCAATAACATAGTAAATTAAAGGCAAAATTATTGTTTTTTCGTAATAAATAAATTTATTTAAAAAACTTGAAAAAAATATTTTAAAATAAGATAAATAATAGAAATACAGGTCAAAAAAATATTATAAAAATAAGTTAAATAACGTTTATAAGATAATTAGAAAATTTGTTAAAAATTGTTTAAGTCATGGGAGGTGTTCACGTATAAAAGAAAATTTTCTTAAGTTATTGAAGGAGTTCACGTATAAAAGAAATTTCCTAAGTTGTGGAAGGAGTTCACGTATACAAGAAAATTTTCCTAAGTTATTGAAGGTGTTCATGTATAGATGTCTTGTATGGATGAGTTGCCGGAGATACATTCCTGCAGTTGTACATATATATGGGGTGGTCGGGAGCCCGACTGCCTGAAGTACTGTAGCACAATGACTAGTCCTATATTAGGGACTTATGATATTAAACTCAATGATACAAAAGCAATACTATAGAAAATCTCCATGATGAATTTGCATTACAATAGTAGGGTCGTGGGTTCGAATCCTATATATGAATGACTTATGAAAGTAAGGTCTATGATTCAAAAGCAATACTATAGAAGGTCTCTGTGATTAATATGCATTACAATAGTAGGGTCGTGGGTTCGAATCCTATATATGAATGACTTATGAAAGTAAGGTCTATGATTCAAAAGCAATACTATAGAAGGTCTCTGTGATTAATATGCATTACAATAGTAGGGTCGTGGGTTCGAATCCTATATATGAATGACTTATGAAAGTAAGGTCTATGATTCAAAAGCAATACTATAGAAGGTCTCTATGATTAATATGCATTACAACAGTAGGGTCATGGGTTCGAATCCTATATATACATGACTTATGAAAGTAAGGTCTATGATACAAAAGCAATATTATAGGAGGTCTCCTTGATGCATAAGCATTGTATGGGGTGGTCGGGTGACTGACTGCTCCTAGTACTGTAGCAAAATGACTAGTCCTTATTAGGGACTTGAAAAGGAATATTATGGTGGCGTGTGTGCTGCTTCACGAGCAATTGGTCCGAGGTAAACTTGGACTCGCTAGCCGATGTGTCCTAGACATATCATCTTAGTGTCGGTGGTAAGCGGGTTTGTTGTAGCAATACGGCTTTCCCGTGGACATCGCACACCCATACCGTTTGTGGGCGGCGTAGTAGCGCGTAGCGAAGCGTCGTCTATATTTCGGATTGGGATGATGAGTGTGTTTGGTAGCACTTTTAAGTGTAACGGGCATACTCAACTTCATGTCTTAGTGCATTAGCGCTATGATACGTGAAGTTTTGTCCACTGGCGTCTTAGTAGCGTGCTACTATGATACGTTGGTGCAGTTTTATATAACAACAATCTTAGTGCCGGTGGTAAGCGGGTTTGTTGTAGCAATACGGCTTTCCTGTGGACATCGCACACCCATACCGTTTGTGGGCGACGTCGTTGCGCATAGCGATGTGTCGTCTATCTTTCGGATGGGGATGATGAGTGTGTTTGGTAGCACTTTTAAGTGTAACAGGCATACTCAGCTTCATGTCTTAGTGCATTAGCGCTATGATACGTGGAGTTTTGTTCATTGGCGTCTTAGTAGCGTGCTACTATGATACGTTGGTGACATTTTTTATATAACAACAATACTAACTTTGTTGCCAAAGCCGATAGGAGTCATGTGGGTGTGTTGTGAGGGTGCGCCGCCCGTATGATAGTTGCATTGATGCTTACTGCTACTTGAGGTATTGCGTCTTGTGATGGATCTGCGGGTGTGTTGCGCCTGATTCGACGCATTCCTGATGTTCTGGTCGATGGAGGTATACAATTAACATCTTAGTGTCGGTGGTAAGCGGGTTTGTTGTAGCAATACGGCTTTCCCGTGGACATCGAACACCCATACCGTTTGTGGGCGGCGTAGTAGCGCATAGCGATGCGTCGTCTATCTTTCGGATGGGGATGATGAGTGTGTTTGGTAGCACTTTTAAATGTAACAGGCATACTCAGCTTCATGTCTTAGTGCTTTAGCGCTATGATACGTGGAGTTTTGTTCATTGGCGTCTTAGTAGCGTGCTACTATGATACGTTGGTGATATTTTTTTATATAACAACAATACCAACTTTGTTACCAAAGTCGATAGGGATCATGTGGATGTGTTGTGAGGGGGCGCCATCCGTATGATAGTTGCATTGATGCTTACTGCTACTTGCGGTATTGCGTCTTGTGATGGATCTGCGGGTGTGCTGCGCCTGATTCGACGCTCTCTTGTGGTTCTGGTCGATGGAGGTATACGGGTGGTGATGTCTGCTGGAATGTATGGGGGACCTTGGAATGGTGTAAGCCCGACGATAGTCGTAATGATTCTTGTTGCGTTCTGCAGCATTGCGTCTCTGCGATGGTTGTTTGGTGGGACGCTATTCTCAATGGCGCTCTCTGCGTCTTGGTTTGACTCACACCTAAGTAGCTTTGCCCAAGTCGGGTCCCTTCATTGCGGGGCTGCAGACTGTCTGCCCTCCACGATGTTTTATATAACAACATAATATTATATCTCTGTAACTTTCCCATCTTTGAATGATTGAAGGCAACTTGTTGGTGGGTGAGACAAACATGATCGAAAATGCATTTACTCAACGTCAGTGATACAAACCCTTTCTGATGGCGAATTATTACTCTTATCTTATAACTGCCTTTTGGCTATATCTGCCGTTGTATTGGTTGGTGGAGCATATGTGTCGACCTCATGCGGGTGGTAGCTGGCGGGAGGATCTGAGGAGACTCTCAAGGCTGCGGCCGAAAGCCGCACAAAGTGGGACCCCATTCCCTTGAGGTGAGCGGTAGACTCATGACACGCTCTGCGGCTAGTAGCCGTGCTGATCATGCAATTGGTGGTGATGCCATACACTTACATCACGTCTGCAGGAGCGGCGGTCTGGCAGGTGGTGGCGCTCACGGAGGGTTTAAGTCCAGTGTGCCTATTTGCCTAAACTGTGTGACGTACATTCACTGTGGCTGGATTCGTTCGTATTCTGTATGGCGTTTACACGCATTGACATGCGCGACTTCGGTCGATGTTTGTGCTTACGCACTAACAAGGGGCCAAGCCTCTTTTACTGGTTCGCCAGTTATTTTGCTGTGGACTACGGTCCAGTTCCCGAATTAGCGTTCCCTACGGGGGGAGTGCATCAAAATGGTTGGCGCTCACCGTGCACGGCGTGTACCTCCCCTACATTTTTTTTAAAAATAAATGTAGGAGAGCGAAGCCTTGTATCGGGTATTTTTGTATAAATATATTGTGAGCCTTTTCCAAGCGGGAAGGGATAAATAATAATAAATTAATAATGTCAACCTGATACAAGTGGAATAAAGACGTTTTACTTTCTTAACATTTCTCGAGCCCTGTCTTCGTGAACGGGGTTCACTTAGCTTATAAGGCACTACCAACAGCTTTCAATTGCTCTAGTGAATATTCATTCTTCCAAAAGTCACCTAAAAGAACTAAGTTACTAAACAAACACAACGTAAATAAGGGTCCTAACTAAGACGATCACGCCAAATTATTAAAAACGGCCTATTATTAAACCTTTAGAAAGATCAAAACATAATTTATTAATCCTGGTCACATATATATAATGTTATTGAAAAGGGGATATTTTTAATATTATAAAATTTTTATATAGAGGGGGGGGGGGATCGTTACAATAACAACTAAAAATTTAAAAAAACTGCCGTTGGCAACCCGCTTGGCAAGTGTGGCAAATATGACAATTATAGCTATGAACTTTTGATAGACCCTAACGGTAACTATTAAATATGGTACATACGTGATTCTGTTCGTTGAATGGAGAAACTTTCTTAGAACATGAAAACACTAACTGCGTATGGTTAATAATTTACTATCTAACGATTCTTCGCAGTTGCTTGTACAATGGTAATGGGAAGCAAAGAACAAGTTCACGACTGAGGTAACTAAACAAGCTCTCTTATTAGAATTTATGACATTGAACTAACTTTTGCTCCGCGAGAACGCTGCCGTGACGTTACACGTAATGAAAACAAACCACTACAGTGCCTCAGATATAATTTTGATGAAGATTTATACGGTTCTTGCTAAATCACGCATGGAACATTACTCAAAATAGCACAGTTGCAGTGCGTAGCTTATTTTCGTGAATGATAAATTTGTCAGACGTAATTTTTCAGTGTAAAGTTTCCGAATGGTGCCGACAGCGCACTATTTTCGGTTGAGCGTTAACTCAAAATAAAAATAACATTTTTGTCCATTAAAAACTAATTTTGTGAAAACGGTGTCACACTTATGGCTGGGATTGAAACAGGATGCCACGTAAATTACTTCGGAGTTAATTAGTATACAAAAATCATATTCTGAAAAAAAGTCACGTGGAAGGTATGATTATTATATCTATGGATTAACATTATCAAATCTACCCGGATGAAGTTAATCCTCATAAATAAGTTTTTACGCAATTAAATTATTATTTTCATGCTCGACTCTTTCCTTTCAGTTATTACTATAAAAATACATTTTAGTTATTAGAATAAATAATTAAAAAAATATACGTGGTAGAGTCACGTTGCAGCTATATTAGTAATTTAGTATTAGCACGAATGTGTCGGCTCGACCGGGTAAAGACCACGCTCTCACAGAATACCGGGGTAAAATAGCAACTAGTATGGTACTCACCATACGAGTAGAGAACCGGAGACGCTTTTTACTAAAAACGAGGCATCCTATCTTAGTCCTTAGGGGTGATAACGCATCTGCATTTTGATTTGTAATCGAGGATAGATGTCTATGAGCCACAGCAACCAATTACCATCAGATGGACTGTGCTGTATGCACGATTTTTACCCTTATCCTATAAAAAAATAGCTTTATTCGCATTAGTGAGCAAGGAAAGAAAGAACAAGAAAGAAAAAAAAATACTAGATATCGTTGGTTGGTAGAATAACTGTCTCACTTGAACATAGTGTGTAACCATAATAGTGTGTGTTAGTCATATTTATATTGTAGTTCTAGATATGTGAATATTATTTGTAGTACCTACATTTGGTATTATAGCTGCGTCTACGAGGGTAACACTGAAAGTTCTAGGACAATCAAAAAATGAACAAACTAGCAAGTTATTAGTTTTATTATAATTTTTAAAAATAGTGTCCATTTACATCAGTACATCGCTGCATCCGATGGAAACACTGAGAAAAGCACTTTGCCCACTCGTCCTTAGGAGTTTTGAAACGCAACCACTGCTTCCTCGGCGTCCATAAAAAGCTTTTCTCGAAGTTTTTTTTTTCAGAAATAAATAAAAATCGTAAGGTCTGACGTCGCCAAGTAGTTGATTGTTTGCTTGGCGGTGTACGACGAGGCGTTGTCGTGGTGAAGGAGAATTCAACTGCGAGGTCATTTGTCCCGAACATTTTCAAAGACAAGTGGCAAATAATTGTTAGTACTTAATTGTTAGTACCACTCTGCAGTAACTGTTTCTCGATCCTCTAAAACAATTGTTGCGTAATGACCTGTCCTACCAAATACGAGGCCACCATTTTTTCACCCACGTTTCGACCTCTCTTTACTTTAGTTAGCAAATCCTCGAAAGTATGCCCCCAGATAGCAAAATGTCTTTTAGTTTCAGGCTTATAACAATAAATCCAGCTTTCGTCACCCGTAAGTATGTCGAACAGTATTTGAGTCACCTCTGTCAAATCTTTGATCCATTTCCACCAATCAACAAGACGGAGTTTTTGGGCCTCTGTCAAATTATGAGGTATCCACCGGGCACAAAGCTTCCTGACCACTAAATGTTCATGGAGGATTTTGTGAACTTGACTCATACCCATGCCTAAGCTTGTCTGAATCTGCCGATAAGTCACTCTTTTGTCAGTCTCTATCATACGCCGCACAACACTGATGTTATCTTCAGTCGTCGCCGTAGAAGGCCTTCCGACACGCGGATTATCGGCGAGATTAGTGCGACCACGTTTAAACTCATTAAACCAGTTGTAAACGGTGGCACGAGATGGGGCTTCATCGTGAAAGGCCTATCAAAGTCTATCATAACGTTCTTGTTGACTTAAATGACATCGAATGTCATAAAAACTCATTGTACGAAGATTTTCTCGTGTTAAATTCATGCGGACGTTACACAGACAATTATCAATTTGCCGCCAGATCGTAAACAAATGACAAAGTGGCCAGTTCTAAAAACTTTCAGTGTTGCCCTCGTAGGTATATCTATTACAGAAAAATAGGTGCAAAAAGATATGAAGGACTAAGGAAAGTCAAAGTTATTTGTTCATATGACGGACCTCAAGAAAAATAAACCTTTCTTTATTACTATCTTTTGTTACTTACTTCAATTTAATCGGGGATTTTTAATATTTTTTATTTAATTCTTTTTCGAATACAAAGTTCATATATTTCGGGGATTTTTTATTTCACATGATGTTTATACAAAGCGCGTTGCGAATTTTAATAGTTAGCGTGTTGTGAGCTTAGTTAGGCCACCTACCTTCGGGAATTCCTATTAGCCAGTTATTATCTACTTTTTGAGTCGATAATGATTGGCTAGCAGTCGTGAAGTCTTGAAAATTGTTTATCTAATACACCTCACTGGAATACTATAATACATTCTATGTACACCACCGCCATATTTATAAAATTAAGAAACAAATAAATTTAAAAAATATGACAATACGATTGCTTTGGACAAATCCGTAACTTTTGTTTAATTTTAGTTAAACATAGTTTAATAATTAGGACTTAATTACCTCTTACCTATTTCGGTCAGAAAATAGCAGTGATTGTACTGCTGTGTCTGATGGAATCATCATAGTGTAATGAAATTTTTTAACGCGGCCACTACAAGGTGATGATGAATCAAATAGGTATTTGTTAAAAGAAAACTTGAGTTATCACTTAGACAATTTGTTTTTTTTCGACTATTTATCGACAAATACAAATAGCAATGATTGAAATGCTTAGCGACAAACAACGCAGGCGTCGTTTTAATTCCAACGAATCAAAGTCACCCCAACTATTAAACAATGCTCCCATAAATAAACAAGCATCACAGAGAGAAGCAGATTAAATATGTGGGGATGTAAGTTCACTCTGCGTATGTACAAGCAAGATAAAAAACAAATGACTAAATGGAAATAGTTTGACTGGATACGACACGATAACATAATTAATTCACATCCACTGTTCTAGTGCAGCTACGAGGCGTCCATAAATATTCTCTATAGTGTAAGCGTTGATAACGATTAATAATAGCAGAACTATACTTGGCAGTGATCCACGAGCCTTCCAGTAAAATTATAACATATGGTCTTTGGCACGCGTGTGCTCGTATGTACATACGTTACACAAATAAATATACTACACGTTCTCGTATAGTTGGGCACGACACTTCATAGCCCCATAAATTGGGACTCATAAAGTTATGCGACCGGCTGGCGGATCACTAAAATTAAACCTCTTAATGACAAAATGAATTACTACTAGCATTTATGACATGTTCTAGTGGCGAGCTCATACCTGTATTTTCATTTAATATCAAGGGATATTTACCTTACAGTGTCATAAAATTCATTTAGAATTATTAGATTATTATTTATTCGAGAAGAAACGACATAGCTTGTTCAAATATAGAGGAAAATATTATGATACAATTTTGCAAGCGTACGATGTTACTACTCAACCAATGAACTGGTGGTTTTGTAGTGTGCGGGTTGGAAACTTTTGATCCCCTGACATAAATCTCCATCAGAAAATAGGGAGGGACGTAACCGGCTTAAGCTTAACCGTGACTAGTGGCCCGAACGTTATTTTAAATATATTAATAATGATAAAATATACTAGGTAATTTCGATCATTATTTGTTTTGTAGTAAAGATCGTTTTGTCATAACAATTGAGTATTTGTACAGGACGCGTGTGGGATGCTTAAATATTGTTTCAAATTTCGTCCCTTGTATGGAAGTTTTTTTGGTAAATATATTTGTATTATAGGAAGCAGTAATCGTATTCCCTTAGTCAGCTAATCTGATGTACGTTTCGAATACAAATACAGAAGTGGAATTTTATTTCATTTTAATATATAAGAAATATAAAAATGTAATTTTTTTAAAATTTACTTTTTATCTGAATTGAATAAGGTGTTGCCCTTTCACTGTTCTGCGTGTCATGTATGAACAATCCGATTGTTTAACTACTGTAACTATTCCGTGGACATGTAACTTTTGCCAACGCGTTGTAGCAGTCTAACTCTACCTTGCTCCAATAAAACCACTAGAATATGAGGAGGCCAGTGCCATGCAGTGGGATATATGTTTGCTATATTTTACCTAACTTAATACTTTACACTATGGGAACTGTGGGATTATCCTAACATTTTACTCTAATGATATATTTTTATTGTGCATAAAATATGATGATTACTCAGCGAGCTGTGAGAGAGAAAAGAAATGAAGATATCCGTAGTAGATGGCTTAATGGAACAGTAAGCTAAAGTGGCTTTGGGAAAGAACCGTCAATCTATGGGAAAGAATGATTCTCGAGCGCCTGCTTCTTTACCGGTTTAAAAAGTGTGGGACAGCCCCCCACTAGATGATAGGAGATGCAGGAATTCGATTGATGCAGGTGACTCAGGACCGTGCTTGTGATTTTGGGGTGGCCTATATTCAGAAGTGAACTTGTGATGGACTCTAATGATGATGATTGGTTTGACTAGCAAAATGGATTATTTTGCTAGTCAGACCAAGCTGAAGTGAGGACTTTGTTGGTAAAATTTCATGAAAAATATGAATAATAATAGCAAAAATAAATATTGATGTGTACTAAAGTTACAATCTATATACCATGTCCTACTGTTTGACATGGCTTCTTCTTATTGTTGAGAGCGTTATTACCAGATGAAGACGTTATGCACGCCGCGCTGCTCTTGTGCAAGTTAGCGAAGTTACATTTCTTTTAATGATAGACACAATTCGAACAAAAAATAAGTAAAATATTTCACCGACTATAATCTATAAAACTGTCAGAAAATACTCACGTATTTATACTTATTGCACAATTTAGTACTTAAACCAAAAAAAATACTTCTGGATAAATTGATTTACATATTTTGAGAAGATAGATATATATTTTTGACAGAATTTTATGATAACATTTTGACAAATTATCAGTTTTAATATAAAGAAGGGTTATTATGGGTTTAAGAAACATTGCCAGGTTATGGTTTAAAATAAAAGAGCATATCTTTGTCTTTGATACTATTATCTATTGCATAGTGTCTTCGGTTTTGTTTTAATTAAAAAAATTCTTTTTTAAAGGGTAGTACTTGTGGTACACATGTGTATCTCAATCGAGCGACCGTAACATGTTTATGTCTGGCACACATGTGTAGGCTGGTCGTTTTTACAGGACACTAGGTTAGATTTCTAGGAGATGCTTTCTTCAATTTAATTCATGATTGATTATATTAATTAGATTTTAATTTGAATTTTACCTTTGAAGTACATATTAATATTTTCCAGTCAGCAATTTCGGAATCGAATTGTGATTAGTCTCAAGCCTTAATTTTTATAGCGAGCGCGCAAGTATTTTTAACGTCCAGTTAGAGTTGTCACCCGTAGTATAACATAACATAGAGTACCGTACTATATTTCTGTCAATTGTACTATATGTTATAGAAAAATAATATAGTACGGAAATTACTCTATTTTTATTCCTAATTCAACTGTCGGGCTTTTTAATATTAACTCTAATTAAAAGTATTGAACAAATAAATTTTACGGAAATATTTTTTCCGCTAAGAATCTAAAATTGAAGGAAGAAAGAAAATAACATGCATTAATTTAAATAAAAATTAGTTTTTACTTTATTTTAATATGAATCGAAATTGCTCAGACTCCTATAATTATTTTAAAGGTAAGGTGGTTAGATCATTGATGGGTAAAGCAAAGAGCAATAACAAATATAATATGTGGAAAAATACATAGATTATACATAAATGTGTATTTTTTCCTCATGAATTTCTAAAAAGTACTATTTTTGCTTCTTTTTTGGGAAAATACTATATTTTTTTTAAAAAAGTTGGCAACCCTACGTTCGGCTAACGTCAATCTTTTTTAATCTTTACTCGATATAGTTATAATTCTCTTATTTTTATTTTTTACTCCTATTCTTTTTAAACACAAGGAATTTCTTCAGTACTATAGAAGCGCTTTATTAAATTGTACATGAACATACAGTCAAATAGAAAAATTATATGTATATAACCTATACACGAATTTGTTACGTGCGGTTTTCATGTCCGCGGCCCACAACACCCCTGCCAAAATCGTGCTTACTGTACTAATGAACTGAAATCATTAGTATGATGATAATCTTGTAATTCAATATAGGTCTATTGAATTAAATAAAAAAAATATTTGATGTGACATCAAAAATGTCAAATTATCATTAAGTGTATGGCAACGTACGACAGCAGCTGTCACTACAGCTTTTCCTAAAATTGTCTCGTAAAAGTGTAACGCACTCTGACCAAAATTATATTAAATTTAATTTTATTACGTTTGCTTTAACCACCGATCCGCATAATATTTAACGGGTAACATGCATTCGATGTTATTACATTACAATTTTTTTCTAATGGACAATACGCCAGACGATTTTTTTAATTTAGTGGATACTCCCAAATTGGGCTAAATTATTTAATGGTTAGCCTTTTGGCTAAGAGCTAAGTTGTTAATTTGGTTTTCACTGATGATATAATTCATCAGCAACAATTGAGCTTTGATACGCGACATTTTATTACTTTGAGGGTTATGGAGCAATTAGCCCACCGCACTTCTCCGAAAGCCGTGGTAGCTCAGGAGCTAAACGCTCACTGTAAATTTCATAGTACCCGAGCAACCCGGGTTTGACCCCGCCGGCACCAATGAAATTGTTAATTGCAATTTTAAGTGCTTAATTACTACGTGATTGGTGGTAAATAAAGTAAAACATCGAGAGAAAACCTGCATGTCTGAGAAATAAGAAAAATACTTCGAGAACATGTAAAGTTCGCTAGCACGCATTGGGGCAGCACGGCGGACATTTCCTTGCCCTAAAACCCTTTTAGAATAGGCTGTATATGTGTTTCCAGTCCTCCCGTGGCACTGTGGTAGCTCAGCGGTTAGAGCTCACTATACTTTCACTCGAAATTTTTAATTACTTATGTACCATGAGGTAAAAAAATATCGCGTCCAAATGCGTGCCTGATGAAACACAGATAAACAAACGAGAAGAGATTACATGAGATTTAAAAAAAAAAAACAGAAAAAATGCCACTTTTGAACTTTAATTGGTACGACAAATAATGAAAATCTACAAATATTTTGCGCTTGATACTAAATTATGACAAACCGTAACATTACACGTAATACTACATATAATGATTAAGTTCATAATATTAAATGTGTTCTCAAAAGAGAAATTTTAGTCTCCCCCATGCAAGTATCAATTACGCTCATAACCGTGGCAAAATTTTGCGTTAAGCATGTCATATTAACACAATATTTTATGTGTATTCCAAATGCTCTTGTGGTTTGTGATTGCATGTGATTTAGTTTGGAATACGTTATGGATAAGACTCAATTTTTGATAGTAAATTTTTTATTTTTTAGAGTTTATTTATTTTTATAATTAATTTCACAATGCGTAAAGCGCATTTCATTTAAATTAATATGCATATACAATTTTATACAGTAGATACAATTTATTTTCCTACATTTTTTTATAAAATAATGGTGACAAACGAGCGACTGTATAAGAACACCTGATGGTAAGTGGATGTTTTGGCCGCCACCCTGACATACATTTAACCTCGCTTAAGAATCAAAATGCAAATGTGTTGTCACCTCTGCGGACTAAAATGGAATGCCTCGATTCCAGTAAAATGGGTCTCCAGTTCTCTACACTCACCATACGAAACACAGCAGCATTAAGCTGCTATTTTACGCTGCGCTGGTGTTCTGTGAGAGCCTGGTCCTTCCCCGATCGAACCGACCCATTCATGCTACTGCCATAAGCTGCAGCATGGATCTAACAGAAAAAATTTTGTTTTGTAGTTTGCGTTTCAAAACTATTTTAAAATTAATACATTTAAAAGGAAAGAAAGTAAAGTAAAACGAGGAGTTTGTACTTTTCTAACTTTAAATATGGACTAAAATAGACATTTGTTTGAATATGTATAGCTTGTAATTGATAAATAAACACGAATATATCCAGTATTTTAGCATGTAAAGTTATAAATTGACAATTTCATAATTTTCAAAATTAAGTAAATCATAACAAAAAAGCTTACAATTTAATATTGCTGTGACAAATGTTCCAAACTGATTGACTGTTGTAAAATATTCCTCTTTAAACTTTCCGGAGCTTAGTGCATATCGCTCCCCTGTGGTATATTATTGAGTTAATGGTATCATTTGGCGTTTTTCGATTCTCAATAGGCGCTTCCCACTCCTAGCAATCGTTTTTTATTTCTGTCCATTTGACAGATATCGATGCCCTGTACATTGGCTCCAAATGTTCGATAGACAGGTTCTTTGAGGTAGGTGCTGTGAAACGTTTTTCGTGTTTCAGTCTATGGTTGAGTGTGATTTATTTTATGTTTTTTCGTCTCATTTATTTTTACTTTAACGTGTCTATATTGGGGTTCACTTACTGATTTAGTTTAATTAAACGTCGATAATTGAAC
This sequence comes from Parnassius smintheus behrii, assembly GCA_036936625.1. Lineage (NCBI taxonomy): Eukaryota > Metazoa > Arthropoda > Insecta > Lepidoptera > Papilionidae > Parnassius > Parnassius smintheus. Next base: position 20,248,221 of record JAUPFT010000015.1, on the reverse strand, counting down.
CAAACGCTATAAAGATATGAAAAGTTATTTAATTATTTTCATGTTATGTGCGATTGCAAATTTGGTTTTCCTATATAATTAACTACGGTTTGAATATTTCGAAATAACACTGCCGGCATTTGATGCGGATAGTCAAAATAATTAAGTGCTATCACGATATTTATTAAAAGTTCCCAATCATAGCCTAACAATGTATTATTATATATTGTATATCAATAAATAGCACGTTAACTTGGCTGTAATGTAAATTAATATCTAACGTGTAGATTGGGTAGAGCAATATATTAAGACATAATTATACCCGTAACAATAGAGATACCCGACCGCATAATCGCATAGTCGCGCACGAATATGGGTGATCACCAAAGAATCGTATTTGTTGTAGATGCGATCTTTTTCGCTTTTGGCGTCATATAAATTGAAGCAAACAATTTTATGCTGTCCAAAAAGCAATTGATAAAATCATTTTATTAAGTAAACAACGATGCCTATTACCTTTTACCAATGTGTGATTAATATTATATGTAACACTTAAGACTGCACTTAATCAAACTTTATTATTTTATATATAGAATATCCACTACTCCATATCATCCCGTGGGTTTCGTAAAAGGCAAGAGAAAAAATTAGAAACAGGTATGGGCGGCAGCATTTGCCCGATATCAACTCAAACAAAAAACTGCCGTTACAAAACCACCTGCCAAGCGTGTCAACTATGGCAAAATCCCCCCTATTAGACAATCTATAGGGGAGGCCCATGTTCAACAGCGGAATTTTACAGGTTGTGATGGATGGATGGAAATATACTTGTAAGTAAGGGGGCAATAGGGGAAAATGGTGCAGGAGAGGGTCAACAGCACCGGATAACAACTCGGATAATAATAAACTGCGGTTGCTTACCCACTTACTGTAACTTAACCACTTAGTGTAAATTCGTAAACACTGAGTGCAAGTTGAGAGTAAGTCTTAAGTTCTTTTATAAGTAATATTAATTAGTAATATTAATTCACCCAACAGAAGAATATTCTATTCAGAACGTTTTATAATCTTTACTGAAGAATACGCTGTGTACCCGTATGTCGCTCATACGCACGAAAATTAAATAATAACCACCTAGCGTTAAATTTTTCAATGGATTCATTAAAATTTTATTACATCCAACAATTATCGTTAAAAATTGACGCAGTGCTATAAATTCCGTTAACGTTGTTTAATATTGCAGTTCTATAAATCCATTCAGAGCATTTATTGCTTCAGATATTATGTACTTCGATATAATATTGCTGCTTTTATATTTCCACTTGTACTTTGTTTTGGGGAGAAAAGATATCTAGAATATGTTTTTAGTATCACATTATGAACATGTAATTCAAGTATAATGATTTATTCATTTGTTAATTTTCTCCATCTTCATTAGATCAATAGTAGTTCCTAGTTCTAGTTCTTCTTTAGTAAGGAAAACTTTCTTCAGCTGCTTTGATGCTTCTGCTATCGTCCTGAGCATTTCTGTATTGAGTGTAGACTGCATCACAAATGGGTCAGCTTGATCTGTGTAAAACCATGCTCGCTCGCGTAAAATAGTGTCATAATACACTCTGTATTTTGTATGCTGAGTATCGAATATCCGGAGACAGATTTAACTGATAATGAGACATTCGATCTTAGTACCCAGGGGTAACAACGCATCTGCATTTTAATCCTTAATCGAGGTTAGGTATAGGCAATGAGAATGCATAAGGTAAACTAAGTGTTCGTTTATCCTCCTTAATTTTTAAGTAAAATATCGTCTTTAAGTACACCCGTAAGACGATATTCGGGATGAATTCTTTATATCATAACGCAAAGGTCACCTTTCTATATCTGATGCAATTCTTTTATGATAAAATCGCAATGGTGTTTGCATGCAGCGTCAGTAAAAACGGGATCAATCAAATTCAGTTCCAAACCGAAAGTTATTTACATTTTATAAAAGTACTGAATTCGGCGAGGATTCTAATTAAAGATTAATAAAGAAAATTGAAACCGAAATCTGAAATTTTTAGTGTTATAAAATTACATCATCATGTCATAATATTGTCATTGTTAAGTCGTATAATGTTAATGCCAAACAAAGACTTTTTAAGGTGTTACCACACCATTCGATCGATCGTCGATCGATGGTGAAATGGATCAGTCAACGTCTATCGATAGTTTCTACCACACCGATCGCTTGATGGCATCAATTGATGGTAGTCATCGTCAAATTGCTTGATTTTTCGAGTACCCGCCATGCTACACCGACCGCTCCCTATTGTCTTTTTCAGAATACATTTAAAAAACATACTGATGATGAGTCCACAACCACATTGATTAATTATCGATCGACGTCGATCGATTTTTGAACAACGTTTTATCCACCAGTATCCGTCGATCTGCTAATCAATCGACAGCGGTTGACGTTGATCAATGCCATCGATCAATGATCGATCGATTGGTGTGGTAGCACCCTAACATAGAATTGATTTTTTTGTATTTGCATTAAGGTGGTTTCGTGCCTTTCTCGTCATTTTTCCGTTAGTGGCTCAAGTGAATTTATATAAACGTACACGACTGTCATGTCACCATGCATAGATATAGGAAATATTGCTCATTATTAATGTATTATTTATATGTATTGTTGTATGTATCTGTGTGTATTTATTAGTAAAAAAAATTACAGACTGCATGTGCCTGCTGGGTCATCTCTCGTTACTAAGATGGTTTTTTTATATAATAGGGTGACAAACGAGCACACAGTCCACCTGATGGTAAGTGAATTTTGTGGCCCATAAACATCTAATTTTATCCTCGATTATGAATCAAAATGCAAATGCGTTGTCACCCTTGAGGTTAAGCAGGAAAAGGTTTTTAATGCAGTTAATGTTTCTTCAATGCGTGATAGCAGACGAAACGTATCTTTGAAATAATTTTGATGTTTTAGTCTTGCTAATTTCTTTACGATGTTTTCCAGTAGATGGCTCTTCAGTAGATGGAGTGACGACTTGGTAAAAAGTACAGAAAATTGATGAATGCACATGACCGTGTGTTATATACATGATATTAGGTTATTATTTTTTTCTTCATTAAAGTTTAGGTATAATTCTTATAATTAAAAATAGCGCAATTTCAAAGTTTCAAATAAATATTTTTTCTTACTGGCAAGCACTCTTTAACTTGAAGCCACCAACCTTTTTTGAACTACACCCGCAACGACCACTAGTAACGGCCAACTTCTTCGTGAACACAAGCAGTTGCTAACAACAAACGCTTTTGACGGTACATATTACGTACGCGCTCCGTTAGTGGCAGCAGACAAGATCTCATTTTCCTGCTTCATCGAATACTAAGGCAGTTTTCTACACCTGAACTGTGGAAAAAAAATAGTGGACACATTTGGCCAGACTCTACATCCCACCGGGCGCGGTAAACGCAGAGCAGCTCAAAGGTTAACCAGGTGAGTGTTTGCCAGGTCTTATGTGTATAACAACGTGTGTTATGCAATTGTTGTGAATTGTAAAGGGGTGTAATGACGGTGATGATGATATCATACCTTACTTATTCTAAAAAAGAAAGAAAGACAAAGACAAACTGCTTATGAATAGTTTAAATAATTGCAGACAAGAATGGAAAATATGATGATCAGTTAGAATTATGTTGCTCATTTTTAACTATTCTATGTTTTTTTTATCATATTATACTAGATTTCTAACATAATGTATAAAGTATTGAAGTAAATTTGAATTTCAATATAACCATTAGAATACTTCAATTTAATCATCACAACGTTCTTTTACAGGAATATACATAAAAGCATTCGTGAATAAATTACCTTACACTTACTCAAACAATTGAAAACTGCGAGATGTTTGCTGAAGGGGCTCTTAAATTTGCGCTTGTACAAGCAAGGAACTCTCGGGGTAAGTCCGACAAAATCGTATTTAAATTCCTCGATCCCGACACGAGATAAGCAAAATCACGGATTAGGTTGAAAGGGTTAAGGAAACCTGCGGCGTGCGACCGCATAATTCCGTTTACTGTGGGGTGTCTCCATAAAGTTTACGAACGTATCAGCTTCGATAGAAACCTTTTACGTGCTAATTTTGTAACATTTTCTTCGGGATGTAGGTCAGTATTTACCAGGATTATTAGTTATTAATGATGAAAATAAAAATTAAATGGAATTATTTTTTATGATGATGGTTTTTCAAAAATGAAAGCAAAATGTTTTGTTAAATTTATTGATGTTTGTTTTTGGAATAATTACGCGTCTGCATTTTGAATCTTAATCAAGAATAAATGTAAATATCTGTGAGCCAAAGCATCTTCTTAAAATCAGACGGATAGTGTATTCTTTTGTCGCCGTCATCCTATTAAAAAAAACTTTGGTAAATTTATAAGTAATGTTTGAAGTCATACGTACCACAAAATTCTATTATACGGAATGTAGTCGATGAGCATTCATTTCATACAAACATTTCATATCAGAGTCCTTCCGTTACTTAGGTACCTACGTAGCCTAATCCTCGCTGTTCAAACCGAATAAGCAAAGGGTAAAAGAGGGAAAAAGTAAAGGGTGAATTAAAGATAAACAACGATTTAACGTGAGGGCGGCTACGTTAGGAATAATTTGCAACGGTATCATTTGTTATCTTTTGCTTTAAGATAAATGCGAGGTTTATGCTTTAAGTGTTATTTTTATATTATCATCATCATGAGGAATGAATTACTTAAAAAAAAACATCTGTCTTTAAATTAATCGGATTCTGAAGTTAAAACTGTACAGTAGTAACAATAATTTGGACCAATCAGTCACAATTAGACATATTATTTTTGTAAAACAGTACAAACATACGTGTTTACATAGTTTAAATTATGTATTTAAAGAACTCGGCGTCATAATAATTTTTATTCGAATTGTGAATTTTTGATATGCTACAGAACATTGTCCTCATGTTCAGTTTTAACATTTTCTAAAGCAAATTAACAAAGCTATTAATATTATAATTTATGTTAATATTAACCATTTACTGTAATCTAAAAGTTTTTAAGCCTGGTATTAACGTCAGACAATTTTTGAATTTTATGTACAGTACTTATAATATAATTTTTAAGTGGTAAAACCACGCTGTTGTTATTTCGATTTCAGCACGAATTTATGGGTCCGTATTATTAGGGTATTTATTAGGGTTGGTTTGGCCGGGGTCGTATAATACCAGCGTAAAATAGTAGCTTAATGCTGCTGTGTTTCGTATGGTGAGTGTAGAGAACTGGAAACCTTTTGTACTGGTAACAAGGCATTCCATCTTAATCCTCAGGGCTGACAACGCATCATCTGCATATTGATTAGTTTCAGCACTTTGAAGCGAAGATAAATGTTGATGTTTATGGGTCAGAACATCCGCTTACCATGCTGTGTGCTCGTTTTGTCACCCCTATTCACTTATTTGTCACCCTTATATATAATACTAAACAATATAACAAGTGAAATAGGTTAAACAATAAGAATAACGAGTTGGTGGTAGGCTAAACTAGACATGTCAGTACTCCAGTGGTTAAACCAAGCTGGGTCTTCACGGGGAGCTACGATAGTCTGCAATGTTGAGTATGAGGTATACAGTATATTTACGTAGTAAGTCTGTAAAATTTTATTCTACACTAGAGATCTGCTACGGCTGTATACGGGTGATATCTGGATTCTACAACAGCGGAACCTACCATGCCAATTTTGCCTATAACCTTCGCGGAAGTGGAAGCAATATATTTACAAAGTTTTACCGCAATGTGATGAGCGGTACGGCAGCGTATAAAATACGAACAAACAAAGATAATTTTTTATATATTAGATATTATATTGTACTAACTGTAATTCAAACAAACATTTTAGGATTTAATGAGCAAACTTTGTAGTACTATTAATTTAACTAATAATACTTTAAAGTACATGCAAAGCACGGCTACATGACGTTTTCGAATGAACAGCGAACGGCAACCCGCTTGTCGCAATGCGGCTTTTTCAAATAATTATAGGTAGTTTAACATAACTTTAATAATTAAAACTTATATATATAGTTTTTATATATAATCACTGCTCATTTTATTAAGTAATAGTATACGACTAAGTAATATATGCAAAAGTTAAAAGCTTATCGTCTTTAAAATAAATGAACTAGTTTTTGCTATGCCAATCAGAGTAGCAATTTCGTCTAACCTATTTCAAAGAATCTTCAATTTAGTTTTATTTCAACTTAAAAATTTTTCATTTCGATTCAAGATTGAGTATTGGTTATTTATTGTACTGTGAACTACAATAGGCACCTAGATTTATTGACTCTTTCCTATATGAATTGCCTTAAGACAATTTATTGAAGTCCGAGTAATGAGTGCAGTTATTGGAGTTTATGGATACTTTTATTAAGTTTTATTATAGAGTTTGAAAATGTATATATATATATATATATATATATATATATATATATATATATATATATATATATATATATATATTCTAAAAAGTGTTGGTAAGTTGATATTTCTGTTATTCATTTTCAATTTTTATTCTCTTCGATTGTAAACTCGTTTGTTAATTAGGTAAACTATAAACAAATATGTTATACATTTATATAACAAAAACTGTTACGAAAACACAATTTACTTATAACTTATTAAATTAATGAAATTGGCTTCAATGACAACTCAATGAAGACAAAAAAATGTTAATGGCAATTCTAAGTGCTTATTTACCACGTTTTTTTGGGGTTTACCACATTCGTTGTAAAGGAAACTATCGTGAGTAAAACTGCATGTCCGTAGAAAAAAAATATATCAAGGGGGAGGTCCATAACATCACGCATTTGAAACACGCGGAGGACTGATTACTCTATAATCGTCTTAAAACTTGTCTAGATGCTTACACGTGGAACGTATATAAGCTGCTCTCTTAAAAAGAAATATTACAAGGTAGGTATGTGAACGTTGTCTCCAAATGTGCCCTGCTGTTTTACGAATGAAGTTCTGACAGCCGACTGATGCCGGAAAATCCATTTCAAAAAGCCAAACCCAAGTCTACATATTATCGCTGAAAAAATCAGTGCGACGGTTACGGCTCAGTGCCCACAAGTTCATTTATTTAGCTTGGTAATTATTGCCCACATTACGCAGAGAAGGTGATTACCCATACTAAATACTAAACAGAAAATGAGTCCTTCCGCTAAGTAATGTATCTTATGGCTTAAAAAATAACGCTGACTTAAGTTACGATAAGGAGAGACTTTAGTAATAACTGGCAAGCTTTTTAATTTTGAAATAATTATTTTTTTTACTTGCAGATGATGTACCTACGATGTTTTCCTTGAACGTCGAGCATACGAAAGGCGCAGCATTATAATCATAAAAGTAATCATTAACTTTGTGATTACAATTAGCAATTTCGAAAACGCCTTTGTGAATCTAACTCGTGTAACTAGCCTACGAAGACACTAAAGGCGAGCGCCTAATTTCTAACCTGGCGCGCACATATCTTTTAGTAAATATTTTTATATATTTAAGCTACCATAAAAAATATAAAATATTATATCGTTTGCTGAAAAGGGTTTTACCGTAATTTTTCATGAATTTTATTTGCAATCTTTATTCTGGAAAGGATGAAAATCGAGTCATTTTATTAAATCTTTTTCCATGGAATTAATAACTTTCAAGATCCTTTAAATTATATTTTGGAAGTAAGGTAGACTTGTGATGGTCTATTGTAGTAGTAGCAATAATTTTAATCCAAATAGGAACTGTAATAATATATTCACATTCATTATTTTGCAAAATCAAAAAGTTTTCGTTACTTTTTAATCATGTCAATCATTACGATAAATGATCACCAAATCAATCAGTTACTATCGCTAGACGTGAAATATCCGATCCGCTAAGGACAGCAACGTCAATGATACCAACTGTGACGATAAAAGCAAACCCTCCCCATAGAGCGAGAAGTCCGAATACAGGAGTGAATTACAGGCTAATAAAGATACAATTCTGAATCTAACTTCGATTAAAAAGAAGCTTTGTTACCAATGTCAATGTACAATGTCTCATTACCAGTGAAAAAGCTTCCGGTTCTCATTATCAAAAATTCTAAACAATAGAATTATGCTGCTATTTGAGAAGGGTATTCTGTGTGAGGTTTGATACTAAAAATATTTTCTCAGCGTAACACCGAAATTAAAATAGAAGTTACGACTGATTGTAATGATATAGGACTTTGTAAGGATATGTATATTGTATGTCGGTATTTCACTAAAGTAACATTATTGCAAATTATAATGGCTTACACACACTTAACACCTTAACATATGGATATACTCGACTGATAAATGTTTAATAACTGTTTAGGCAAAATCTGACATAATCGCTAAACTTCGCCATGGATTTACGATATCTTTATCTTTGTTCTGTGATGTTAGCGCTGTTAGCCTATACGGCTATTATGGCTTTATCTGACTCAGGGCTTAATAAAAAGGAAAAGCAAATGATTATGAGGATAATGTTGATGATGGTTTATGATTTAGTACAACTCGCGGCACGTAACTCTAGGACTGAACGAAACGTGAAGGGTATCGCTGCGAATGTCGTATCAGTACGCGGAACGGAATACGACTGGAGAGTGGAGAGCCAATCAGCGTGCGCAAACGATACGCACAGGTATTGTATGCGTATTACGCATTGATGCGTAATACGGCCAAATATGCGCAATAACGTTCAACGCTAGACTTTCGTACCGCGAGTTGTATTGTTAACAATCATCATGGTGTCGTCTCTGTGAGGGTTTTTTGAGCTATCTAACCGTTTTCCGAGATAAGGAGTGCGGACTGTCGCTTCTGACTGCTTAGCTCGTGTCGGTCGAGCCATATCTGACTTTACGCATATTTAAGGGGACTACAGGAGCTAAACGCAAGTTTTATAATGCGTCAAAGTATATGATACACTGCCAGTATTAGCATTATGCACAAAACCAGTATTAGTATTATGCACAAAACCAGTATTAGTATTATTTTTGAAATAATACGTACGGATGTGTGCGTAGATGCCTGTGTACACTGTACACTGTACAGAGTACAGACAGACACCAGATAGACACTGCGGCCCGAGACCTCATGGTATGTAGACGTGTCACTCTTTTTGATGCAGTATTTACAACGTTATACGTAAAGTTCGCTTAATTTATTTGTATAATTTTATTTTTAAATTCATTGTTTCAATATTTTCTTTCCATAAAAATGTCGTATATATGTCCATTTAAAATATTTAAAGTTAAAATAGCGTAGTATTGTACCTAGATAATAATGATCGTTTGTAAATATGAGACATAAAGCGAAACCTGTTACGAAGAGTAAAAAAAGTTCATATAAATCAAACGCCCGACATATGAACGATATTAAAAGGTTTTACTTTTTAATAACTTTTTAATTTTTATAACATTTCATTATGTATTACTAAATAATAAATATTTATTTTAACAACAATAAACCTATGAATTTTAGCAACGTAGTTTATTACAGAATTGTGTATTTGGTACTATTAGCGGTATGGATTTGCAGTTTGCATTTGAAAGTGCCCGGGTTCGATTCCAGGAATATGAACTCAAATTTTCTTTTTTGTCTTTTATATATTTGGTATCACATATTAAGATACATTTATTAATTACTTCATAGGTAAAAAAATGTTTACAAGAAATTGTAATTAAATTATGTATGAATGTTTTGTCTTTTACTTATAGCCTAAAAATATTTCAGTAAAATACAAAAAAATAAACGAAATGCAAAATTACCCAAGTTCCTTGTGAGCCATAGAACTAGAATATTTAGAACAAAGATGTTTTATAAGTACAGATACCGTGTTGCTAACACATCGCACCGTTCACAGTGACGCCAGTCTTTGATTCATGTGTGCGTGAGTACCACGTGACGCGCATATCTTACGTACCATGCCTGCATTAGTGTGCGTGACTTTGGTAATAATAGTGCGAATCGATTTCCCAAAAATTTGGGAGATTTTGTATTTCATTCATATTGACATACCTGAGTGTAAAATATGTGTGCGAGGCGTGTGCATTTGTGTACGTATGTGAATGGGGATATACACACACAAGGGATATGGGTGGTTATGTGTGTTTTATGTAGATACGAAAATCGCACTAAAATAGTGAAGATAAGTAGTAAACACTAGATATAATTGATGTAACAGTTAAAAATAAATCAAAAATCACATTAGATATTTATGTATCTAACATATATTGAACTAATCTATTATTACTGAATATATATAGAGTACTACACTTTCGTACCTTAAAACCCAAAATATTGCCGCGAAGACATTATTTATTTTTAATCTTAAGTAAAATGACGTACAAAAGTAAGTTCGGTTAAGTGTAAACTTCGGCCAAGAGATAGCAAATATTTTTTTTTAAATTCATATATCGGTACAGTTTCAGGACTTTATCAAATCATTGCGTGCAATCAATTAAATCCTACCACTGGAAGACGATAAAAGATTGTGTGTTTAAAGGCTACATTTTGTACTGTAAAACCTGTAAGTAAATAAATAAAAAAAGCATATAAAATCAATGTTGATTGTGTATAAGCGTCCTTGACATGAAAGTGATTTAACATTATATTATAATTATATAACAAACAATAATATAACATAATTATATAACAAATAATAATATAACAAATAACAATATAACATAATAATTATAATTAGTATAATTTAATAATATTATTAATTATTAATTTAATCTTACAACTAAAGCCCTCATTAGTAATGTAACGGTAAAAAAATTTCAAAATCAGTCAAGTAATTTTTGAGATAAGCCAAATAAAACATATTCATAGAAAGTAGTAGTCCATCTATAACAAAATACATCCTACATTAGACACCTTTAATTATACATAACATTCTAGTGGTAAAAGAATTTTTAAAATCGGTCAAAAACTGTACGAGTTTAGCCAAAAAAACATATTCGTTGATGGTAGTGCCCTCTATATTAAAATAAATCCTACGTTTCATAGTCATAATAGCATTCTAATGGTGAAAGAATTTTTTAAATAGGTTAAGTGGTTTTTGAGCAAAATTCCAAAAATCGATTCAGCTTAGCCAACCGCACACATAGTAAAAACATAACCATCCTTTTTCGTTTGTAGTCGAATAAACAACCGGTTCACAACGGTTGCGTATCGGCTGCTTTGGATAAATATCCGTTGTCAACAGTTGCTTTACATCTATTAATGACATTAAAATAGGGAAAAACATTTCATACGGTAGGCAACACTCGAATATTATTGCGCAGTATTATTACTTGTATTGACATTCAGCTTTCGTATTATTTTATCAAGAAATACACCAGAAAATTGTATATTTACTTATGAAAAGTGATGTTCTTATCCTTATCTTTTTTCCGAGAGTAATTTTTAGATGATTTCACAGCACAAACAGTCATTTTCCGAAATTGAAAACACTGGTGCGTAATGTATGTTCGCAGTGAACGTCGCTGGCGTAATGGCGGAACGATCGAACGAATACGCCAATATTGGTGCCTTTTAAATGGAAGCGTTTTAGGCGCGCGTACACGGTATCTGTACCTATAAAACATCTTTGATTTAGAATAAAATGCGCCGCTTCGATATTTTTTAATAGGGATCTTAAATAAACATGTTTTTTTTTACGTTTAATCGAATCGTTTTTATTTTAAAATCACCCACATGCTTAAATTTTCAAGTAACACTGAAATAAAAAGTAATTTCATAGTCCCATCTATTCGTTTATGTATAGATCTATATCTTACTTGCACTCTATCTATTTAAAAACTCGGGTCTAACCTCGCTAATTCGTTAGTTTATCCTCACTGTCGTTAGCTGGCGTTCACATTGATTGTGTAAATGTGTGTGTGCATCATTCGAGGTCATTTGGCTCTTGTAGTCCCCTTAAAACTACTCTCCTCCGTCACTAGCGGATCCCCACTGGATGCAGACATGACCTGGTTAAGCACGCGGAAATCGATGGATGCATGTGACTTCGAACCATGTTTTGTAGCATTCTTTGGGGAAGCCATATGTTCAACAGTAGAAGTGTGAAGGGTTATAAATTATAATGAATAAATGACGGTTAATATGCCACCTCGTCCATTTTCATTCCAATTCATCGTTCATATGAAGTCTTAATACCATTTCGCACTCAAGGGACGGTAATATAATCGATTGTTTTACTTACTACACGGCATTACGAAACCATGAACGGAAAAATATATAGTATAATAGCAACAGCTAAGACTATTATATTATGTAAATGTGTGTTGTACCCCTTCGTGTTTCTGTGCCAGTAAATTTGATTTTCGTTTATTCAGTCATAAAAAGTAAGTTGATATAAAAATATTGTGTAAAGTAAAAAGATGCTGTCATGTTTTCTTCCCACTCACTTCTTTGAATGTTTTTGTTTTAATATTTTAGCTTTAGATTATGTATGTCCCTGTCCGTGAAACCAATATTGGACTCTATTCGAAAACCAGAGCTGCTGTCATTTAGCAGCAGATAGCGACCTAATTTGATTACACCCAAAAACACTGGTATTTTTATCTCGTGTTATTTTTTTTCTTTGTGAAGTCCAATAAAACTTTTTTATTTCTTTTTTTGACTTAGATCAAAATTTTGAACATTATTATATATGACGACAATGGAATAACTATCAAGTCACGAGTACTGGTTTATTATTATAAAGAAAATGGGACAAAGCAAATCACAAAGAAGAACTATTTTCCCCTAAATATGCTGTGTACTTTACACCATGTCGAGTCGATCTTTCAAGATAATAAGCCCGGTGAATATTTTGAGGTACACGAATTTGTGTTATTACATCAATGAACATATTATTTTTCTTTTTTTCCTCATGTACAGGTACCATCTCTGTATCTAATTGTAAGAAGTCCAAGAACACAGTGCTTGCATAATATTTGTAAAGCTGCAGGATTACGTACTAAGATGTGGCATCCCTCTGAGATTTGTATTTTGTTCTTGTTAGAGAGGATTTATACAAATAGTAGACGTGAAGATTGGATTTTTAAGATTTGTCATTTGAGGCATCATTTGTTTTTAATATAATATTTTTACATCGAGAGAGGAAAGCTTTTTTTATTAAAGATGCTTAGCTTCATTAAAAAGGGCTTGGTGACCGCGAGAGACGAAATTTCTTTGAGTTTTTTTAATGAACAGTAAGTAGAGGAAAGCTTGAACAATGACCGCCTTATTTACTACTGGTTAATTAAAGTACATAAGTTGTAAAACAAACTTAACTCAAAACACTCATTTATACACGTGTATAACTTCAGTTTCTCATTAAAATGCAAATCTTTTATAAAGAAAATGTATAAGTTACTACGCGATTTTATCCATTAAACTCTTCTTTATTGCATTAAAAGACGTTTTCAAGCTAACGGAGAAGAAAGGTAATTTATGTAAATACCGTATGTATTTAAAGGAATGGCGAGTACATCACTCAACTTCGATTTACCGACGATATTGTCTATTTAGGCAGAATCGCTGAAGCACTATGCTCTTTAATAGTCTTCCAACGGATAGGTTTAAGCAAAATGGCTGAGAATGTTTATTTCAAACATATTGTCCGTCTAGTTAAATCCAACTTAAAGCCATTCAATGAGTTATGGATGGGGCTGTACTTAATATTTTTTTGATCTATACTACCAAGTGTTTAGTTAGTTTCTTAATCCTTCAACCTCTCTTGGGCTGCTGGGACTGATTTAAGGAAGGTTCGGAATCGACGATAAGCTTTGTTTAATAATTCACGACGATCTCTATCACGCGAAAATATTTTTCTATACCCACTTTTTGTCAAACAATCACTGATATTCTATTTTTTTACGCACTAAGTACTCCATAATTTCATTTAATAAACATGGTGAAAAGTTATATTTGAAAAATCTTACTTAATTCAAATTCGCAGTGCGTTTAGTATTCCGAATTTAAATTAAAAAAAAAATATTTTTATATTGGCCAGTATCTCACAGAAAGCAGCGCTAAAGGTGCGAGGCGTTTAAACTTACTTACATTGGTATCTCCTTCGTCTAATTTATAAGCTTTTAATAATGCACTGCTGGACAAAGACATCTTGTTGTGTAGTCTCTTGCACTCTTAACGGTACAACATGTTATCGGTTTAAGTATATAAAGGGGGATCTACGCTAGAAGAGCCAAGCACGAGCTGACCACAAGTAGAACCGCTATACTCGCGGTGTCAAGTGTGGACATACAACGAGCCTACAACATGCAAATCGATGCGTACGATGCAAATCCCTTTGTGTTCGTCAAGAAACCGACAATAGGCGGAGCACAGTTGAGCACGAACCAAACGCTCGAAGCGCGCTTTTCGAGGCTTGTAAAGTCGGAGTCTACACGAATTTTTGCTTGGCTCATGCTCCGCTCGTGCTTGGCTCCTCTAGCGTAGACCCACCTTTACATTTGATTTATTTGAAATGTTTATACTATCTATCGAAAGCTGTCAAAACATACTGGCATTTTCCATAATCGACTCTTGCAACGTTTGATATATAAGAAATAAATTGTTTGAAAATGATCATTATTTCCTTTTAATGAATTATACGTATACTGCCCTATAAGAGACTCGCATGACTGCTATTGTCGGCTACCACTAGACAGTTTTCCGGACCGATACTTTTTAGGAATCTCCAAGAAAAGAGCCTACTCCTATTTAAAAGGTCGGCAACGCACCTGCAATTCCCCTGGTTGTGCAGTTGTACATGTGCAGCAGTAGTTCAGCCCGTGCGCGTCTTAGTACTCAGAGACAGACAGAGAGTAATGAAACAAAACATGAGAAGCAGGATCTTCCTGTCAAATATTTAAGATTATAAAATAATAATGTTCTTCAGACCGAATGTCGGTCACGGCGGCCTGCCTCAACGGAGACTGGCCATCGGCGCAAGACAGCATTATAGTACCGAAGTGTATGCGCAAGCACAGGTGCACTCTCTATTCCCTCGCTCTCATAATCCAATAGGACGGTAAACCGACACGACCGGAGAGAGATCAGGCGCAGGACTAACGGCTTTACGTGCTTTCCGAGGCACGGGGGTGAGATACCGCCAACTTCCTGACTCCGGGCAGCTACTGAAAATTTCTTCGCGGAAAAACTCAATAATTGACTTTTTGGCCCGAGCCGAGATACAAACCCAGGTCATGATCAGCAGTCGCACTACTACAATCACGAGACCAACGAGGCAGTCAAGATAATAAAATACTGCGGTTGCCAAACTGCCTGCCATGAAAGGCAATACAGACCACCCCTACCCCATTAAATCGATTGTTGAGGAAAGTCTTCTTCACAGTCAATTTTTGATAGTAATTAATAATGAATGAATGCATTATACACAATAAATATTTAAGTTATGAGAGCGAATGTTGTGTAACGTTAAATTCATTATTTTGTGTAGGCGTACGTCAAACTAACTATAGAAGTCATTTATGTGATACAAGAACAAGCCGTGTCCGGTCAAATTTATATTGTTAAAAATGATTTTTTGATTAGACCTGCGGTAATAGCTGGATGAAGGAAGTAACTGACATAGAGTTGACACAATTATAAATAATTTAAATGGTTTTTACATTCAGTCGTCAAAAATGTTCATATAAATTGCGATAAATAATAGCATTTTTGTTGCTGCGATTCAATGTATCTGTGTACATATTTTTTGATTGGTTTGTTGCTTTAATTTCTTTGTACGGCGTGTATGTTATATGTGATATTTTTTGTGAATTAATTTAATATTCAATACTTTATTTAACCTACCTTTAAATCGTTTTCGTCATTGTTACATATTTTATTATACGTAGCAGCTTGGAACGACTATCAAATGTCGAAAAACTGTTTCTTCTTCCTCTCCTCAAACAGTTCACTGCAAGATATGGGCCTCAAGCCCTCTTAGATTCTCAGTCTCTGCGCTTGCCAAGGTATTGGGGATCGCAATACCAGAATACTTGTCTCACATTTGTACTTCTTTCTGTCGTCGGTTTGGGTATTTTACATCTGGTATATAAAATGATAATGCATCCTTTTTTCTGAAGCCACAATATTATTTTCTACGAATTTCCCTAAAGCTTCTCTTGTAACACCTCCAGGAGAGTAAGTTTGATTACGATTTTATGATTTAAGAAGAGATTATTTTATTCTACCACCACGCAGTTAAAATTAAATGATATAAAATATTAATTAAACTTATGTTTTAATTTTTTATAGCAGAGGGGGAAAACGAGAATGTGTACCCGATGGTATGTGTTGACTACCGCCCGTGAACAATTGCATCACCAGGGGAATCGCAGGTCTTTGCAGGGCTCTTTAAAAGAAGTAAACTCTTTTCTTGACGGTCCCGAAGTGGTATCGGTCCGGAAAAATCGCCAGTGTTAAACGATTCCACAAAGTAGTCGTGTGAGTAAGGAAACTCCTACTAAATAGCACAGTAGTGGACCGCCATGCATCTGGTTGATGTGGATGGTAAATGGCACTCTCCGTGATAAATGCGATAGAAAATGCAAAAGGATGCAACATATCTTCGCAGCGCCAGTAGTCGAGCCGACCTGATCCACTCGTTCATCGACGAATCGAGCCGCTCTGCGCTGGATACGGTGGAGTGGAAGGAGCTGGCTTTGGGCATTCCATGAGAGGCAAAACATGCGCCTTATAAAGTTGCAAGCGGTGTTCCGGCATAAAATACTGTCCCGCTCTGCTGAGCACCAACATTTTTTAGAGGCTAATTTGGCCGTCCTTTCCAAATGACCGAAACTGCACATTATTCGATGTGTCAACGCCGAGGACTATGATACTAGCTGCAGCAACAAGGGGAGTGCCTTGAAACTGGGGAGATAAAACAAGGGGTTCTTTTTATCGGTAAACGCGAAAACTTATCTTCTGGGAAATTCTGGAAATTGAACTGGACTTGATTTAGTCGCCTCTAATCTGAGTCTTCATTCAACAAAGACACTACTTCAGAGACAAGTTTGGTCCGGTATTTGACGACGTTTTTCTGAGAATTATTGGCATGGCATTTTGTACTTGGTAGAGCCACGCTGCAGTTATATTAGTGGTATAGTTGTAGCACGAATGGGTCGGCACGACCGGGGAAGGACTACGCTCTCACAGAATAACAGCTTTAAATCTGTTTTATTTCGTATGGTGGGTGTAGAGGACGGGACACCCTTTTGACTGGAAATCAGGCATTTCATCTCATTCCTCACGAGTGATTGATTCATAATCGAGGATAGATGTAGATGCCTGTGGGCCACAGCAACCACTTATGATCAGGTGAACTGTGTGCTCGTTTGTCACCTTATCCTATAAAAAATAGCCGGTGTTTAGAGTATCACCAGCACTGTCTTCAGCATAGCGATTAAAAATACTGGTTTGCAACATATCATTGATGTATAGAAGAAACATCGTTGGTAAGCAAGCAGCTTTCTAAAATACCAGCATTAATAAGTTTGTAATCGGAGCATGTACCGTCTACTACGACTTTTATGTTCCAATCTGCAAAAAGCTGGTAGATTCAATTGCTCAATTTCTCAGGAAGCACATAAGAAGGGAGTTTCAAAGCTTCCAGATAGACCAGAAGACCATTAGCTGATCATCCACAGCGAAATCGTAGTGGCGGCTGAAACACAGGGCTTATGGGTTCCAGTCCCAGTATGTTTAATTATAAAGAATAATTACTGTTAATTTACTAACCCCGTGGTTATAAATGTACTAAAAAAGTATTTTCCTGAATTATAAATAAATAAATAAAATAAATATATAGGAAATAAATTATCAAATATATTTGGGCTCAGTTGTATCGACTCTTAAGAAGTATAGGGACATTGTTGGGTCATCGCAAGCAAGTAGGACGTCCCGCTGACGGTATGCTTACACATGTTATTGACCCTGCCCTATTGTTACCGCCATATGGCAGTCAAATTATCTTAAACCACAGATTAAGTTGCAGTATTGCATTTGATGGACTGTTTCACGATAACGTTTACCAGTTATTTAGAAGAAACTACATTTAAACTCAAGAGGTGGTCAGATTTTATTTATATTATGCAAAGAAGTGAATTAATTATATTTAAATGTTTTTGACTTTGTTTTGTAGTAATCTTATATTAAGTAACTGCATAATATTTTAATTTATTGCTGTAAATTTATATCCATGTATAAATTGAATACCATTGCTCATTTAAGTAATAATGTTATTGTGTTCGGTGCGATGTAAATTTCCCTACTTCTTAAAATAAACGTTTATATACATACATAGATAAACACTCACGGCTGTCACCCAGAGGGGTAGGCAGAGATAACAGACTTTCATTTAGCACGATCCTGACATACCTCTCTAGCCTCTTCTACATCCATATACCTACGCAGACATGCTCGTCGGTTAAGGGTACTCTTAATTTGGCCCATTTTTAATATATCGCCAATTTGGTGGACAAACTTTCGCCTAGGACGTCCTTTTCGAGTCTTCCATTCACTTCTGCAACATATATTTGCTTTGTCAGTCTTTCCTCATTCATTCTTTCTACATGTCCAAACCACCGAAGCATTCCTTTCTTAATCCTGGTTCTAAGATCATATACTATATTACGTTTTATTAAAAAAGTTTCATTTTATTTTATCATGAAGCATATGGATATTTCAAAAGCGCTGTTAGCTAAAAGTAGGGTTGTGAGTGAATACATGTTAAATGTTTCCTCCAAAGCGTAAAGCTAGCAACCTTACCTCAAAGCCGTGTACTCTGCTAATCGAAGGATGGAAGCTTTAGCGGTAGACTGATAGTGGACTTTACGATACCTACATAGAAAAATTTTGCTTTCTACTCTGCTAACATCAGCCCGCTTGAGTAACGTAAAGAAGCTTTCAAGAAATGCTTGTCAGCTGACCTTGACTTTGTAAGGCTTTCTTCTAACAATGGATTAAAAATACTACCTGCTTGACTATAAAGTGAGAGTGTCGTTCAGTTTCGCGGCTATATACTTGGAAGGGAAGAAATTAGCCTTTAAAAAAGCTTAGCGTGTTCAGTAGAGCGGGACAGTATTTTATACATATTTTACACATAAAACCTCTGACCCCACAAAGTGCAAGTTCGCCCTCACAAGGAACATTATTCTCATTTCTGGTGCGGGATACTTTAGTGCCAGTTACTTTCACTAGACCGCAACCAGCGAAGAGCGGCCCTGATCGTCAACGACCCAGTTCATTCTGATCGGCTCGACTCACTGGCGCAACGAAGAGATGTTGCAGAGAATGCTCAGAGTTTTTCAGATTAATTCTTGAAACCAAATTCCACCATCTAAACTAGCGACAAAATTCGTAATAATGTTTACACCATTCCTGTGTTACGGTTTTTCGTGCTCACACGACTTTGTGGGATCGGCGTCCACCGGTACCTAATTTTTCTAACTAATACGATTTATATATCTTTAAATAATGAGCCTACCTCTTTTTAAAAGGCTAGCGACACTATTACAATTTCACTTATGTTACAGTAATTGTTCAAGGGTGGAGGTAGTCATTTATAAGGTAAGCTGCACACAATTATTTTAATAAAAAAATATATGACCACTACAAATTATCACAACTTTATAACACCATATGGTAATACAATTTCAGTTATGCGTCAAAAATGGACATAGCAATTACGCAAAATAACGAACAAAACAAGAGTTTGAATTATTATCCCATAGACAAGGGTGGACGTGATAAAAACAGATCTTCTAACACATAATTACGTAATTGTGCGCCTTGGCCGCCGCGCCCGAGGTAACGACGCCTCACGAATGTGGGGCTAACCAGAAACTAAAAAATAAAATTGATGTCGATGTAATGGGTTGGACATGCCCATGAGTAAACACAAACATAAAATGCACAGATAACTTTGTCAAAGATTTTTTTTTATACAGAGTAAATGAACTCGATTAATCAGTGTAATAAAATCTATCAAGTTGTTTTCGAAATTGATTGTGTCGACTTGTCGGCTACGTTCCTTTGTTAGTAAATGATATTGAATTTTCCTGATACTTACAATAAAATTATAATTGTATGTTTTTATTAATGCGTATTTAAGAATTTATCACAGAAAAGTATTATGATTATAATTGAATGAATCTAATTGTGCCAAGTTTATATATATATATATATATATATATATATATATATATATATATATATATATATATATATATATATATATATATATATATATGGCGGAATCATATCGACAGTATACTTGTCTAGTAAGTAGTAATTGGTTTAAATCTTTAACTTACAACTAAATTTACTACTAATTAGCGGTACTAGCAGAGTTAAAATTATTTAAAAAATCATATAACTCTTCATATAAGACAATCTACTTCAAATCATATAACGACAATTTAATAATATATTCTGTTACGATTAGTGTTCAGTATTCACGATAGTAAAGCGCTGCGCGTACTGAAATCGTATAAAAGCCGAAAACACAATTTGTATGAAAAATTGCTGGTGGTAGAGTCATCATATTTCCAATGTCTCTGATACTGCATTATAATCCCTACTACTGAGACATTAGTATTATATCGTGTACGTTTTTGTTAGGACTACTACAACGCCTTTTAGTTAGTTGATATATTCCTATTGTTCAACAATAGCGTTATCATATTTTTGCAATAGGCTAATTCTACTAATTAAGCCGATCGAAAATAATAAAATCGACACTACCAGTATCGATTGGCAGTTTAATACTATAAGCCATATCCACTCAATTATTACGAAGATTCGTAATGATAGAAAAGAAAGGGCCGAAAAACGAGTTTAATAAGGAGGTGGAAGTAAAATATTTTCTGTACCGGAATTGTTAATAACTGTACGTTGCGGTTGAGGTCTGAAGCTCGCTGGTCTTCGACGATTCCCTTTTAATTTAAAGCCTGCGCAGAAAGAGAATGTTAACAAGACGCCGCCTAATAATAGCTTGAACAAGAACAAACAAGTCCCGAAAATGATTTTCGATTATTTTGACGCCATATGGTATGTATCCGATATTTCGCATACTGTGTTTTTATTTTGACAGCCTTCGTCAGTTCATTTTCTTTTATCCTAAAAGAGTAAATATAATGCATCGCAACTTCTCCGGTTTTCTACAATTACCGTACGAAATACAGCATCGTCATGCTTAGTATTTTGCGATGATTTGTAACAGGATTGTAATAGAACTACCTCGATTCGATCTGTTTGTACTGTTTGTAGTTGCAGCGTTGCTTTACCACTTTTAGAATAAATGTAATTTAGAAGTAACTTTATTTTATAATACCTGAAAAAATTAAACGATATGTTTCTGATTGGTTGATATATAAAATATATAGTTTGATTGTTATACTATAAAAATCATTCCTATCACAAAATAGCTCATTACAATCCTAAGAGCAAAGAATATATATCTTACTAGGAGTCTATCCGGGAGCTTCCTCCTCCTACCTGTTAAAGCCGCTAACAATTGCACTATGTAATATTTTCCGACTAAAACATGAAGAGTTAGTGTAATAAATAATGCTTTGTGGTGGCAACGTAATAGAGTCCATCACCCCATCGTCCCGAGGGTTTTGTAATAGGCGACTATTGGAAACACCAGAAAATCCTCCTCGCTTCCGATAGATGGCGGTATAAACCGACGGCGATTTCGTTAATGATAAGAGACGTCTGTTACTGCGATCCTTAATTTGCCTATCAAGCTACAATTGTAATTCCTATAGCGTGAGAGGACCAGTTTAACGTTCAACTTAAAATACTGATGAAAGAGAAAAAGAAGATAGACGAGATAAAATGCCACCATCTATAGTAGAACATAGTCTTTCTGGGTTTTCCCATAGTCTTCTCTTACGATACTTAGATGAAGAAACAGGGTAATAGATTATCTTACCATACGGTGGATATTAATAACCTATTCCATAGTAATATTTGTATATTTTTATTTATCCTTATTCGTACATTAATTAAGCTATGTATATTTAGCATTATTTAAATTAAATTTTCGTCAAAAATTGTTTGTGTTTAAGTTATAAGTTATAACTTAAGTTTCGAATAATGTTCATTATAATATGTTATTATAAGCTTAATAAACTACGCAGTATCGAAAGTTAAACATTGAATAAATTAATGCCCGATCGCCTAAACCGAAATGTCGGTGTAATAAACCATATTCGATCTGAGACTTTGAATTAGTTATGAAGTTTCTATCTTAAATTACTCTCCTTCATCGATGGTGAGCTTACAACCGCCATTCTAGCGTTATGCATATTAATGAGTTCGCATGTTATTAGGTGGATATGTTATAGGATCTATTTAGTATGCCCTTTAGGAGCGATCTTTGCTCCACCGAGCTTGAACGTGATGTGTTATTAGTCAATAAATATTCATATGATCATGGGTCCCCGTATAACTTTGTTTACTTTCGTTGTGATTTGCATATTATTTTCTCACAAAATTTCATATCATATCATATAATTTGATGATTTTAATTCAATATTTTACTTCATTTCGTATAATATTGATATAATAATATATCATTTATACTAATATTATACTTGTGAAGTTTATGAAGATGTCTACCACATGGATGAAATTGGAAAATGAAAGATACGTTATAAAAGGCATGATCCTGTTTCCTTGCACGTTTGGCTGCGGTTTGGAGTATATATCTAATAATTTATTATCATTAAATAATCTTATGCTACTCAATCTTCTGTTGATTAAAGGTTAAGAAAATATTAAAATTATTAAAGGGAGTCAAATCTAAGAATATTACCTTTAAAATAATTCTGCAATGATTCATGATTCTAATCCCTTGCGGATTTGGTGAAGCTTTGTACTTCGCACTTAGCATCGCGAAGCATAGTAATCTCCATATTTGCCCAATGAATTATTTGGTATATATATACAACTATACTACTAATATAGATACAGCTATATTAATAGTATAGTTGTAGCACAAATGGATCGACTCGACCGGGGAAGGACCACGCTCTCACAGAATACCGGTGTATAATAGCAGCCTAATCCTATGTTTCGTATGGTTGAGTGTAGAAAACCTGAGACCCTTTTTACTGCAAACGAGGCATCTACCTTAGGGGTGAACGGAATTAGAATAAATGGAGGGGTTTTTGAAGTTGAAGCTGATACATGCTACTAAATATTTTTGAAGTAACCGTGTACTGGCGGTGTAATATAAAATAAATAATATTCATTACCCCATATTGTCCTTTAGGTGTCTTACTAGAAAACAGAGGGAAACTAAAACAGAAGACGGGCCGCAGCATCTTCCTGATAACCACTCAAAATAACATAAAAACTACCGTTACTAACATACCCGCTAAGTGTGGCACCATCAGTGAAATTCTTCCTATGTTATTGTCCACTATGGGAGAAGCCTATATTCAGCAGTAGAATTTAATAGACTGTAATGAATGGATGAATGGATTGTGTGTATACATAATTTGGTGATAATATGGAGTACGTTTCGCCGTATCTCGACACAACGTAAAAATTCTTCTTATGATAGTGTCCACTACGGGAGAAGCCTATGTTCAGCAGTAGAATTTAATAGACTGTAATGAATGGATGAATGGATTGTGTGTATACATAATTTGGTGATAATATGGAGTACGTTTCGCCGTATCTCGAAAACAACGTAAAAATTCTTCTTATGATAGTGTCCACTACGGAAGAAGCCTATGTTCAGCAGTAGAATTTAATAGACTGTAATGAATGGATGAATGGATTGTGTGTATACATAATTTGGTGATAATATGGAGTACGTTTCGCCGTATTTCGACACAACGTAAAAATTCTTCTTATGATAGTATCCACTACGGGAGAAGCCTATGTTCAGCAGTAGAATTTAATAGACTGTAATGAATGGATGAATGGATTGTGTGTATACATAATTTGGTGATAATATGGAGTACGTTTTGCCGTATCTCCACACAACGTAAAATATCTTCTTATGATAGTGTCCACTACGGGAGAAGCCTATGTTCAGCAGTAGAGTTTAATAGACTGTAATGAATGGATGAATAGATTGTGTGTATACATAATTTGGTGATAACATGGAGTACGTTTCGCCGTATCTCGACACAACGTAAAAATCTGATCGTATCAAGATCAAGATATAAAAAAATTACCGATTTTTAACAAATGACTGCACTTCGTGGTAAACTGACCCAAATCTTATAAAATTTGTAGCGTCCAGAGAGGGCTAGTTAACTCGTCTACTTATTGCATGAAGTTAAGACTCAAATAAAAGAGATAGTCCGTATAGAACAAATGTAAATAATGTAATAAATATTGGTGTTATTTTATTGTGTAAATAATAATTTATAAGTTAATAAAAGTTAAAGTAACATGTATTTGTAGTGGCAGCGTTGGAATATCGACTACCCCAGATCATTCCGTGGGTGTCGTGAGGTAACAAATGCAAATTGAAACTAATGGTAGGCAAAGCAGGAGCATCTTCCTTATATAATTCTTGCAATTCACGAGTGCGGTGGACCTTTCCATATGGTTCGACACGTACATGCACAGTGTGACAGTGTCACCCTGCACACTGTCACACGGTGCATGTACATGTCGAACCACATCCAAAGGTCGACCGCACTCGTGAATTGCAAGAACTATAACAACCAAAAATTTTAAAAATTGTGGTTGCTAACGTGCCTGCCAAGCGTTGTATCTCAAGCACTTTTGGTATTCTGTAAAGAATGATGATGTAAAACAAGTAAAGCGTGCCCAGAATATTGCAGTAATTTTACAGACGGTTTTCAATAAATTATTACCACAAAAGTCACCACAAAATTAAAATTAATAAAAAGACTTAAATTAAATGTTTCGTTTTAATTTATGACTACAACGAATTCTTTATATGATAACGATGACAAACGAGCACACAGTCTTCCTGATTGTAAGTGGATGCTGTGGCCCATAAATATCTATATTTAACCTCGATTAAGAATCAAAATGCAGATGGGTTGTCATCCTTGAGGAGTAAGATGGAATGCCTAGATTCCAGTAAAACGGGTCTCCGTTTCTCTACACTCACCACACGTAACACAGCAGCATTAAGCTGCTATATTACGCTGGTATTCTGTGATCCTTCCCCGGTCGAGCCGACCGGGATAATACCATAATAGCTGCAGCGTGACTCTACCACGTATAAAAATTCCTAGTACTCGCATACTGTTATTTAAATTATATTTGAATATGGATATAAATTTCATATAGTAGATAGCAGAGATAAGTGTAATAAGAAAGTAACAACACGTATAATTTTATAAGATTCAGTTTTAGTTTAAAAATTTAATTAAAAGTAATCCATCGATGTAAAAGTCTGCTTTTTTCGTCGACGAACGGTTAACATTTATTTATATTTTGTGTAACTGACTACACACGGAGAATAGTTCGCCAATCAAAACTTTTATTAAAATACGCCAATGAAATAAAATGCTAATGACTTAACTTTCTTTTTCGTTTAAATTGTCACTTCTAGGTTATTGGCAACATCCAGTGATAATGTTATTATATAAAAGAACCTTTGAGTATTTTCTTAAACAAAAATTTAATAAATATAATAAATAAGATAAATCAAAAAGATAAAAAATTAAACGCTAAAGTTGCTCAGACAAAATACAAATATTCATAATAGATTAATAAACATTTAAAAACTGCTTTTGTACAATTTTATAGTGCTAGCAATTTATTACAAAACGGGCTACACGAAATCTCCCGTAAGCTCAAAAATCTTGGTTTTCTTAGAAATGAACAACAATTATGATAATTATCACGCCATCTTAACTTTTATCTCCAAGACGGCCGTAACAATAATTAAGACCGTATAAAGTACTATCGTCACGAAACCAGTAACGATCAAACAAAAACACTGTCACCGTCGAGTTCTTGATTTCGATTTACGACATCTAACCGCTGTTCAACATGAATGAATTTGTACATCTCTTATAGAAGTTTGTAAGTTTTATAACCACTAGCATAAGGTTGAATTACGTATGTATACTTAAGCTTAAGCAGCAATAAGCTATTCTAACATAAACTTGTATCAAAGAGATAAAGTATCAAATTCTCACAGACCCATTACAGTACCAAAACGAAGACGCGGCGGCGGCTTTTTCCAAATTTAAATGAATTATAATTATAAACAATTACGAGCTGATTTAATGAATAAAGGGAAACGGTAGAAAATACGATCGACAGAGATAGTTAATCTGTCATATAGCATGTGAGACAAGGAAACGATACATAGAACGCCTACGTGGTATCTTTGGATATACGATTCGGCGAGCGATAAAAATCGCCGGTCTTATTCGTCAGTCTTTTTTTAATTACTGAGGGGTCCGACATGTGAACTGAGGTGGTAGCGGCCATTGTGTTGGAATAAATACGACGGTTGAAATGATCGGGCTTCTGATATAGACATTGAGAAGGACATACGATGAAATAAGATTCGGAACAGTATGGTAGTAGTTTTAATCTATTTATATCTATACTATACGCATGCATACTGTAAAATATAACATTAAACCTTTTTTAACGAATATTTAACATTCAAAAGGTCCTAGACTAAAGGACTAGGGATATTCTTTGTTAATAAGTTTTTTTGCTTACAGGTGGATTAGTAAATAAGCTGTACATGGAAATGAAGGTTGACTGTCCGGCTGAATTTTGTAGAAAACACCTAATTTTATTTGGTATTATCATCATGTATTAATAATATTTAAAAAATCTAAATAATAAAATAGTGAGATTATCTTTCGATCCAGAAAAATGAGAAAATAAACGCAGAAAAGAGCTCAAATCAGATTTTATAGCCTTTTTCTGATGAGTAACAATAATCATGTACAATTTCACACTGAACCCAGCATTAATGATACCACTAAAAATTATAGCAGCCTTGAATTTCACGATGTTATAATTTGCATATTTTAGTAAAGTATAAGAGAGTATAACTCAGAAGAAGATATAGGGCGAACGAAATTATTATAAATGCTAATTTCACTGTAATAACAATGTGTGAACGATAATAAGAACTGTAAGGTTGTTGTTATACATTGTTCAACCGAATTATATGTTTAGATATAAATTGGCAGTAACTTTATTCCTTGAACTTTATCATTTTACTTTTAAAATATCATTAGCCTCATAATAATTCATGACTGGATATAGGCCACTTAAAAAGCACATCAAGTAAGCTTTAGACGGTCTTTTACGTTAATAATAATGCTGATGAATTAAACTATGCCGTTTACTAAAGTTTTATTTCACAAGCGTTATAATGAATATATCATAAAAATAATAAAATAAAAATAATACAGAAAACATTATATTCCTACAACTCTTCCGACTTAAAATAAATGATATATCAAAAAGATTAATAGCGATATAAATTGACTACCACTATGCAGGTACCTACTTGAAATAAAAAATATTAAATAAAAGTATTTTTTACTTAAAAATAAAAAAAAACTTTTCGTAAAATCTAATCAATATAGTACCTTGTATCAAATCAATAGTACCAAGGTAAGGTTTAATTATTCTATGTCAATGAACTTTATGAAGGTAAATAAAAAAAATGTTTATGAAGAATTTAATATGTGTGACCTGTTGCTAAAAGGGCCAAAGTACGTTTTTTAAGAAATGAGATTTTAAAGCCATGTTATTGAAAAAGTGTGAATTTATTTATGCTAAAAGGGTGTACTTTGGCCGTTTTAGCACCAGGTCACAGATATATATGATAAATTCAGTAGGTAATCTATCGCGCCATTGCGCTTACTTCAGGGACAAAGGACTGTGGTGTTAAATAGCATAGTTTCAATTCATTTAATTAAACCTTTCACTGTCCCGTGAACTACATATAGGTCATTGCTGTCGTCTTACTGGCATAAACGAAGTAGCTGTTTTCTGATGATTATCGTCATAAGAGACAAATATAATTTAACAATATTTAAAGAATTAAAAAAAATCTTCGAAAAGGTCCTTTTTATACAAAGTTAAGATCAGTTTTTTTAATAGGATAGGGTGACAAACGAGCACACAGTTCACCCGATGGTAAGTGGTTGCTGTGGCCCATAGACATCCACATCTATCCTCGATTACGAATCAAAATGCAGATGCGTTGTCACCCGTGAGGACTAAGATGGAATGCCTCGTTTCCAGTAAAAAGGGTCTCTGGTTCTCTACACTCACCATACGCAATACAGCAGCATTAAGCTACTATTTCACGCTGGTATTCTGAGAGAGCGTGGTCCCTCCCCGGTCGAGCCGACCCATTCGTGCCACAACTATACTTCTAATATAACTGCAGCATGGCTCTACCACGTATAAAACAGTTACATCAAATGTTTATGATCATTCCTGCCGTGCAGAGGTGGCGTGTGAGAATCTACTATTCTATATTACCCCGTGTGTTATTATGATATGAGGACTGAAGAGAACTGAAATAGTACTCGTAGATGGGCAGCAGTAACTCAATTATAATAACAATAAACAACGAATGCCAACTTGCCTGCTAAGCGTAAAATTGCTACCTTGGTAAATATCCTCCAATGAAGCCAACTATCTACTGCCGTTTCGAAATGAAGCTCCTCCGATCGCAAATGAAACCGCAAAAGAAAATACGCTGGTATATAACTACATAATTTTTTTTAAAGTTTATATTAATAATAATAGCAATAATAAAAAATAATTATTACAGCATGTGTCATGTCTATATATATATATATATATATATATATATATATATATATATATATATATATATATATATATATATATATATATAGGTAGTATTAAGTAAATAAATGTATCTATAGTATGTATATCTATATAATATATTTATGTAATTATGTTTATAACATATATCTTAGTATGTAGTTGTAGCAATGGTAACATTATTTAGACATATTAGTTGCAATTTGCACCCACAATATCTTCTCTGCTTAGCCTGGTGGTAGACTGGTATACCCTGTTATAGTAAATATACAGAATAACCTGTTACATTAAATAAATAAATAGCATAGAATACAAATAATGAAAAACAATATCGGAACAGTCGGTAGTTTCCGATGGTTTTGTTATTGTTTTCTATAATTAACAAGGCACTTAATTAAAGCAATTTAAAAAAAAATTGAGCGTATCAGTATAGCGAACCTGAGAAGATTAGCGCCTACAAACTGCATCTGTTTACAAATATGACTTACGTGAAGTCTGAACTCTTTCTGATGTGAAGTAGACGACTCGTGCTAATAAAAAGTAATAAAAATTGGCATTTATAATGATTGAGAAAAAACTGTAGGTAATAAGAAAAAAAATTAATAACATAAATTTTAATGGATAGGTACGTGCATTTGTTCTTTCTCGTACCCAGGATAAAAATAAAAGCAGGTGTATCCATGATGTGAACTCTTTGCTAAAAAGCGAACTCGAAACGCAATAGATGTGAGGCTATTGTGAAAAAAAATTACAATACAAAGGATATGCGACAGGCCAAAAAGACCGGTTCACAATAGTTGATAAAAGTATGTATAACAAAAACATTTGATCTCTTTCCTGTGTATCCTATTTTCAAAGTAGTAAGGCGCAATTTGAATTTGGTAAAAATTTCACACTAGAAATTTTAAAACGGCAGTGAGTAATCGTGAATGACATGTTCAAAAGTGTCTCCGAGATAGTTTTTTTTTTGACAATATGCCGTAATTGGTGGGTTGGGTACCTGGGTTCTCCAGTATTGTTGCTTCACAATGCATTTGTTTCCACCACAAAGGGACCGTGGATGCATTTTTAAGTAATTTGCTTATTGAATGCATCGAAAATACGAAAGCATAAAATACAATCAATTCATATATTACTTTAAACCAGTTAAAATTATTAAAAGAGTAATAATTGCTTTTCTAGCTTTATTAGAATATTAAAGTGAAGAACAAGCAACACCTGATGGTAATTGGCTACTTATACACATGTAGTGTAATAACCGACATCAATTAAAGAAGTTAACAGATACGTTGAGCTCAAATCAAAATATCAGTATGTACACAAGGTGGTACCTTTTTTGACTGGGAGCCCATCTGGGTTTGTTTCGGTCTTAAGAGTGTATTATTTTTACTTGGTCATGATGGTAGTGCTACAGCTACTTTTTACGTGGTTAAGCCTAACAGCGGCGATATTGTTGTAGCACGAAAGTGTTGGTTCGACCGGGGAGTGATGGCGCTCTCACAGAATACCAGCGTAAAATAGCAGCTGCAGTGTTCCTTACGGTGGATTTATAGAACCGGTGACGTTTTTGACCAGAAACGAGGCATTCTGTCGTAGTCCTCAGGGGTGATAATGCATCTGCATTTTGATTCTTAATCGAAGATGCCTCTCACCATCACTGCGTGCTCGTTTGTCACTCACATTGTACAAAAATAGCCATATTATGAATGTAACACTAATGGGTTGGCTCAATCGTAGAAGGCCACGCTCTCACAGAATACTAATAAAATAAATAGCATCTTAATGCTGCCGTGTTTTATATGATTCTTATTTCACAGGGGTGATGGTGCATCTGCATTTTGATTCTTAATCAAGGATAGATGTACATGTCAAAAGGCAACAGGATCTACTTACCATCAGGTGGACTGTGTGTTCATTTTTACCATTACTCTGTAAAAAATTAATAAAGAGTCAGTATAATTACAGGTAAAGTAAAGTAAAGTTACAGCCTATATACGTCCCACTGCTGGGCACAGGCCTCCTCTCATTTCTGAGAGGGTTTTAGGGCAGGGAATAGTCCGCCGCGCTGACCCAATGCGTGTTGGCGAACTTTCACATGTCTTTGAAATATTTTTTTTTCTCAGACATGCAGGTTTCCTCACGATGTTTTCCTTCACCGCCGAGCACGTGGTAGATAAGCACTTAAAATTGCAAATAACAATTTCATTGGTGCCGGCGGGGATCGAACCCGGTTTCCTCGCGTATTGTGAAATTTACAGCGAGCGCTAACCATCTGAGCTACCACGGCTCCAATTACAGGTTGCCAAGTATTTTATCTTAGTCCTCAGAAGTAACAATGTATATGTAGCCTACGTTGTTTGTAGTTGGTTAGACATTTGCCATCACGTGAACTCTGAGTTCCTTTGATACTTAATTTTTAGAAAAAAACTTATTTTTTTATTTATAAAAGAAAAGTATACGTGACACATTAGAAATACATGTATTAACATTTACTTAAAGTAACACGGGAGAACCCTTAAAGAAAAGTATTTGACTAACCTGTTTTCCATAAAAGGCATCCAGTAAAGACATGAAATAAATATAAAAGAAAGTTAGGATATATAACATTTCTTACATGTTAGGGGATTTTTATACATTATTCATTACATTTCAACTCAACTTTGCTCTTATTAAAAGCTTAGCCTAAAATATTATTACAATATTTATCCACTTTTTACGATCCAATTCTAGACGTCAACTTCTCCACACTTGCGAGGAAGTGAAGCAAGGCGTAATAGTGCCAGCAGCTACCATAAACCCTCACCATTTTATTGTATCCTATCAAAGATCAACCGGCTTTTGGCTTTTGTTTATGTACCTATTTGTTCCGCCGTCTATCGGATGCTAATAAACATAATATTTAATACATAATATTTCCCTTAAAGTTAACTTTTACAATACCTATGGATGAATTTGGGATCTGGATCTTACTGACATATTAAAAAATAATCAAAACTTTCACTTTAATCAAAAAGTAAGTATATCATCAACTGTCAATTAACTAAAAATAATATAACAATATTACAGTTTGAAGTCTTTTGAGTAAAATATCACAATATATCAGACTATCACACTATCATTAACCTTGTCTAAATAGTTCCATCAAAAATATCATTTCCAAATTTAAATGAAAGTGGTCCTAAAATATAACCTATTTATATATTTATAAAAAAGATAGATATAGATAAAGATTCACAATGATAACGCGTTACAAACCAAAAAAAAAACACAAATAACAACATATCTTTTTGTTAACCTTCCGTTCTTTTTGAAGTCGGCTAAAAAAAAGAGAATTTGCATAGTCTGCATATTTCAGGTCTCATATGAACGAAGAGGATTTTACTTATATTTATTGCAAGCCACAGGATATTCCTGATATAATAGCGTAACGCTGTGTTTATGATGTATGGCAAAATCTGGTGGGAAAAGTCATGGATAAAAAGGCATCTTACCGTTATGGGTGATAGGGCATCTGCATTTCGATTTTTAATCGACGATAGGTGAGGATGTGAGCCACAGTGTCTGGTTACCGGACTGGTTATCAGACATATAATAATATTCATTTATTGACGAAAATTTGGTCTAGTAGTCAAAGTATTCCATATACAACGTGAGTTCTGTGCTCAAATTCTAACTGGGTTAAACTAAAAAAAACTTAAAAAAAAATTGTTTTGGTTTGTTACACTTCATTGTACCATGACATAAAATTTCATTTGTAATGAGAAACGAAACACAAAATTTCGCTTTACATACATGTGAAATTGTGTGTCAGGATGGACATTTCAATCACAGGTGGTAAAAGGTATATTAAGTTATAATAAATATAATCTGCGAACCTGAAAGAAAAATAAAGTTCGATCTCAAATAAAAACTTAAACGAGTTTGTATTTAACCAATTGTTGGAGTTAAAACAACAATTATTGCTAAAATTTGCGAATAGCCCTTAATTCCAAACGAAGCTTTTAGTAACAACGAAATTTGTAAACCACAACATCTGGCGTGTACCTTTTACTCGTATCAGAGTGCTCAGAGATTGCATTTGTCTACTTTCCTTATGGGCTGCAGGTACAATAAAAATTCAAACTCATCCCACAACCTTTAAGGTATATATTCTCGTGGCAATGTAAGCGATATTTTCTGGGTAGTTTCGACGTTTCGTCACAAAATTGAGAGACTTCAATCTGTTGTCTCGCCCGTTTCGGTACTATCGAGCTGTAAGAGCTATTCCGTACAGATGCGAATTGTTGGATGAAGAGGCGTAAACTCGATTTTCCCGAGGCGAAAATGAAAATCCACGAAATTACTTTGAAATGAGCGTTATCCTAAGACCGGCTTGGAAGCACGTCTTATAATTGGCTTTAATTCTCCTTTACATTGTCAAGGACGTGATGTATTTTCCATTTCTGTTACATTATATACAACAATAAACCGATAAATACGTTTACTAACTTTAATTTTCAACCTCATCATCACCTTCGTAACGTTGTATAGCTGCATCACACTAAGGTTAACTAATAAAGAATGACTCCGCCTACTACGCCATATTTAATTAAGCTACAATAATAAATTACTTCAGTTCTGCTTCGTCTAGCATATACAATGTTTTTATAGGATATTCAATGTTGTTGTATTATGATTAATAATAAAAAGTCATCTGTAGTTATATTAAAGAAAGTTGGCGAAAAGGATTGTGCGCCAACTTCCCGAGATCGAATAAAGAAAGTTTCATATTTTTTTCCCTTTTTTTCCTTCCTTCTTATTATTTGCCAGTTTGCCATGTCTACATTAAAGGTATCTTCGCTCTGTACAGTATTATATTTTAAGGCAGAATAGGCTGATTGTTATTTTTATTTTCTCATACCATTCCTTATTGTACACCTCCAAGAGGTAAAGATAAATAAAGAGGAATAAAAGTGGATTGGACACATATATTTAGACAAAAATACGTATTTTCGTTTAATATTGAATGTTGCTCCAAATAAATAATTTTAAAAATATTTTTTTTTTCATGGAAATAAGTCAAACATGAGTACGGCTCATTTGATACTTCGGTTTTTTGATCTAAGAACATCTGCAACGCCAAGGCGATTGCAAGTTGCTATTCAAGTTTTGTTTATGATAAGAATACTGTAATAGACGACATCGTGAAACTGCGAAAGAATACGCAAGAAGTAGCATCTCCATTGTTACATCTCAGTACAAATACAATATACAATAAAGAACCTGCTGTTGTCAACTCGCCTGCTATTTGTGGCAACTATGGCAGTGAACTTGTGACGAGTTGTAATCAATTAATGAACGTATAAAATTTAATAAGTGACAAGCATATAATCGATGGGAATAATTACAAATAGTTAGGGAAAACAAATAATTTGCTTTTTCCAATAATTTGTTTGAATTTTTGTAAGTTTTGTGACAATCTCGAATAGAGCTTTATCTGCGATTGGTCAACGCCACAAATGCTAAGAGGACTGGTTTTTTCGTCCAGATACTAAGTGAAGCCATTTATCGAGGAACCAAACCGGTATATGCTATCGTCACATCATGCGCAGTTCACTTTTGGAATTCCTTATAGAGATAAAATTCCTTATAAATATATTGCCGTAATATGCTGCAGGTATCAAAATTGGCTATTACGATATCGTGAATATGTGTGATAATATTTACACATGGCATAAGTTACCTAGATATTTTATAAAGTTTTTTTTTATCGTGGTAGAACCGCGCTGCTGCTATATAAGGATGCGGTGCGAGTGGGTCAGTTCGATCAGGGCATGACCACGCTCCCATAGAATACTCCTGTTTCGTTTGGTGAATGTAGAGAACGAGTACCGACAACGCGTCCGCATTTTGTTTCTGAAACGAGGATTAATATAAATGTCTATTGGTCACAGCATCCACTTATCATCATTTGGACTGTATGACTCGCTTGTCGCCCTTACTCTATAAATGGATATTAAAGGACATTATTACTCTCTACTGGATCATTAAATTTTATATTTATCCTAAGAGGCCAGGGTACTGCGGGATGTGACTCATAGCCCACCCCACGCAACACCCAGTAACACCTCGCTGCGCACTCTCCTTTCAAAACATGTTTTAGACTTGTATTGTGTGTACCTAAAATGCCGGTGCATCTGAAAATGTGGTGGGAAAAAACATCATCACTGCGGTACTCGCGTTTGCAAATCCATCTGCGCACCGTGGGGATTAGCAAAGCTTTTAGGAAATGTAGTCCATTAAACGGATTTTTTAAAATTATTTTAGGACTATCAACAATTGATACTTGCACTATGTATATTGTACCTATGACTAGTTTGATGTATTCCTTATTAAAAATCGACACACCATTTGTAGTTAATATAAATGGCAAGGAAGTGGAAATATGTGGAAAATGAAGGAATCATAATTGAAACTACTTAACAACATATTAAGTTATTTTTTCGACATTTAATAGCCTACTGTTTTGATTAACAACTGAGGCGATACCGGTAGACTCTTTAGTGTCTTTATTTCATATGTATTATTCATTACATATGTATTTTATAATGTTTTTATTACATGTGTATCATATAGAATAAAGCGAGGCGTTTAGGCCAAAAACAGTTTTTTTTTTGATATTTAATAGTGCTGTTTTGATTAACATCTAAGGCAATACCGGTAGACTTTTTAATGTCTTTATTACATGTTATGTACCATATATTACATATTTATCATATAATGTCTTTATAACATGTGTATCATATAGAATAGAGCGAGGCGTTTACGCCAAAAACGGTTTGTTTTCCAATATTTAACAGTATTGTTTTGATTAACATCTACGGCGATACCGGAAGACTCCTTAATGTCTTTATTACATATGTATTATGCATTACTTATGTATTATAATAATCCATTTATTACATATATATTATTTAGAATAAAGCGAGGCCTTTACGCCAAAATTTTTTTCTAACTTTAACTTAAAAATATGAACATGATCAAACGGTCTAGATATGGAAAAGTACGAGTATATCATGCCTAAAATGTCTGGACCATCTAATAGCAACGTTCAGAATCTTGTATATAAATATTGATGATAGATGATCTCTTTTGGTTTCAGGTTTATCCATATGAAAATGTGTAAGTTTTTGTTCGTAAGTTTGCACCTTATATTTTACGTTATCCATGTAAATGAGATTTTTTCTTTGTACATTTTCTATACGAACTGAGTGAGTTTAGTAAAAAGAATTTCAAACAATGCTATTTCATCCCGCGTAACTTCATTTCCCGTATATTTGTTCACCGCAGTTCCCATTTCGCCCCGTGGGTAATGTAAGTAACGACTCCGGGTAATACCAGAAAGATTTTGTGACTGAACGGTAGCGTCAGACGTGCGAAACATCTGGTAAGGATTGATAGCGTATAACGTTTTAACTAACTAACAACCTAAGATAGGTTTTTATATATTTAGTAGGTTTAGGATTTGATATATTTAGTAATCCATAATTGCTGCATTTTATAATGACCTTTAACACCAATTTTGTTTGAATGTTTAGTTGTTAGTGCCACACAAGTAATACACTGTAATATGAGCCAGTATTCGTGTTTTGTTGAAAATGTGTTGTGTTTTATACAGTGATAACGTTTTATTTAAACTTTGTAATATTTCTATTATTTTTACGTTTAATATGTGTCGTCTGAAAATATAAAGATGTTTGATTTCAGTCAGCTTCAGTTACGTATTGTTGTCATGTGATATACATCTGTTATACGGAAGCCGCTAAATAAATCAAACACATTACTTATAGCATACAATTGTTCCCATTCCTTGTAATGTCTCTCAGCGGGTATTATTTACTCAGTCGGTAGGCATACGAGGCGTAAGTACGTCGGTATTCGAAGAAATACCAAGAACGAAATGTCTTGGCACGCTCGAAAACACTTCAATTTCTCAGTCCTAAACAAATATGTTACCGGTGTAGTAATTGCTTGCCGTATTTACAGTCTTTTATTGAATATTGCAAAGCAAATATTGTTTCTGTGTGAGTCAGTTGTCTACTGCAGCTGCAATGAATAGTTAGCTTTTTTTCGGTCGTTTAAAAGTTAATTTGGCGTACATTTGATCTTAATTATATTTACTTTGTATTATCCTTTAGCGAAGCAAATAAATAAAGCCATAGGGAAGTTTCTCATGGCTCTAATATTTGAGGCACAGTAAATCCCATAATTTATAATAATATATTTCGTCAATAAAATATTTACTCTCCCAAAAATATTACACAAAGTTGAAATAACTTGTAATTACTCTAAATTACAGTATAGAAATTGGTAGTGTTTAAATATGTGAATAATAATTATGACAGAAAAATGAGCAAGTTTTCATTCAATTAATATTTAATGTCTTGTGTAAATGAACATTTAAAAGTGTTGACTAGTAAAAATTTCGTCTTTAAGTTTATTAGTATTTTTCTTGGAGCAGATTAGCCGTTTTAAAAACACCATAAACTTGACTTCGTTCCGCCCTCAGCAACACCTACAAGTAATTACTTTGTATTGGTACATACGCAAAAAAAAGATCGCAAAAACTGATATGAACAAACGGCACCTACGGTCGGCTCTCTAAGGTTACAGAACTGCAAAGAGACTACCATGTAATTCGAGATCTTAAAGGAAACTTAGGCGACAGTCTGAGACAGCTAAAAAAACTTTCAATCGAGCGAGCAAGAAATCCAATATGGTAGAGCAACGAGGATTAAATTTTGCACAATCTAGTGGCGAAATCGACAGCTGCTGTCTAAATTTTAATACTTCTAACCTAAACATTCGGTAAAGAATGAAATTCCTTGTACCTTGCTGCATAATATGATTTATTTTTTCCCTTTAAATATATTTCCTACCTTTAAATTATACTGTCATCTTGGAAATATTTCCATTAAATAAAGGAATAAACCTTTATGGTTATAGGGATGTAAAACACAAAGTCCCTTAAAATAATGTAAAAACGTAAAGATTACGTGGCTGGCATAACTCACTAAAGTCTCATAATAAATCTTTACAACAATCTTCAATTCCCTTAACAAGAAATTAAAATGAGAATATTGGTCTATAAAACTGTACGCATGGATACATGATCGAATTTGAAGCTTCTTGCGTTATTCAAAGACACTATATGAATATCAAAGTTTATGGCGCCTATAACATCGGTTTTCGATAAAATCTCTAAAAGGAGAAAAATATTTAACTGAGTGGATGTAGTGTTGCTATAAATGTAGCGTTATTTAGATAATTCACACAAATATCTTCCAAATAAAACTTATTCGGTAATTTCCATGGCGACAACTGACTGAAAGGAAATAAGCGCAGAAGATATCTTAGTGCTCCAAGTGTACTCAAAAATATAGGATATGATCAGAGATAAGTTAAGATGAAGTGAACAAGGGAAAAACTACAAAGTAAATAGGTCTGAAAATCAACAATTTGTGTTTTTGCGCAATTATTGTAGCCGGTTGGAACTCGAATCAAGATTGTAGCGCCCGCGATTAGGTAACAAAAAACGAATTTAAGTAGCAATTTGCATATTTCAAATCTTTAAGAAGGCCGATCTTAACTCGTTTTGTACCTTAATTTAAGACAATAATAATATCTACAGTCTTCTAAATTACTTCGAGACTATTCCCGGCCACTAAAGAGGGAAACATTAGTCGGTAGTATGTAAACAAGTCGAGACGCTACGGCAAACAATCAACCAGTATACCCGGTCTTCTTGGACATGTAATCGGATACAAAACGGTTCTGCTTGCCTTTCAAGAGGTCATTGCGTCTCTGCCAATAGTAGTCGATCTCAAAAGGAAATTACACGGAATTACT
The DNA here is from genome assembly GCA_036936625.1 of Parnassius smintheus behrii. Lineage (NCBI taxonomy): Eukaryota > Metazoa > Arthropoda > Insecta > Lepidoptera > Papilionidae > Parnassius > Parnassius smintheus. The sequence goes on along the minus strand of JAUPFT010000015.1, from coordinate 20,209,474 downwards.
ATATTTTCCTTGTGGGACAGTAAATGAGTAAATATATGAGTAAGGACAGAAATTATGTCCACTACTTTCGGCGAGATATAATAACGTGAAAAAATCTACCCTTTCGTTTATTTTTAATATAAATAATTATATTTAAAAAAATATTGGGCCGCTGTTTCCCTTATTTCCTCAACTTACTTCACTCTTGCTAGTGTTTTTTCTGCATAGCTGTGTAGCTTACCTACTTCAGCAGCGAAACAGAATTGTATCCAGCGTTATATTAAAAACAGCGAAAAATTAATTACAGGCCGTGAGTTGTGCATTTTAACTGCATCGACAACGCATCTGAAACCCTTATTATTATTTTTTGTAGAATAGGGTGACAAACGAGCACACAGTCCACCTGATGGTAAGTGGTTGCTGCGGCCCATAGACATCTACATCTATCCTCCATTACAAATCAAAATGAAGATGTGTTGTCATCCGTGACGACTAGCATGAAATGTCTCGTTTACAGTTAAAAGGGTCTCCGATTCTCTACACTCACCATACGAATCACAGCAGCATTAGGCTACTATTTCACGCTGGTATTCTGTGAGAGCGTGGTCCTTCCCCGGTGGAGCCGACCCATTCGTGCTACAACTATACTACTAATATAACTGCAGCATGGCTCTACCGCGTATAAAATGTTAAAGTCCGCTGCTGAACATAGGCCTTCCCCATAGATTGCCTCATAGGGGGATCCCCCCTTGAGGATTTTAGTTGCCACGCTTGGCAAGCTTTTTTTATTTTTCGTCGTTGTTAGGAAGATGCTCCTGCACATCTCCTGATTTGTAATTTCCTTCTCTCACGTATTACGACACCCACGGGATGATAAGTTTGTTGCATGCACAGAAATCGTAATAATTTGTCCTATTATTACGATTTCTGTGATTGCATGTGTAGTAGTATATAGTGGCCACTCTATCCGATTATAATCTGGGTGTCTTCTGAATAGTATATAAAGTTATTAAAATTCTAGGTAATAAATTAATTCTAGGTTCTTCTGGCTGGATCAACACTTACAATCAGGTGAGATAGTAGGCAGTAAAAAAGATATTACATAATTAAATCGTCCAAAATACGGACCCGAACTCCATCATTACTATCCCACTACCGCTAGTGAGTATAAATGGAAACAAAAATGCGTCACATATAGGTATGATCTTTCAGCCAATGATCATGTGACGTATTTTCAGGAAGGCTAATAAGGAAGGGACTCAATATAAAAGTCTTAATAATTATACGTCGTAGAGTCATACTGCAGCAATTGCGATTGTAGCACGAATAGGTCGGCTCGATCATGGAACGACCTCACTCTTACAGAATACCAGCCTTTTGCTGTAGAGATCCGAAACCCTTTTACTGGAAACGAGACATTCGATCTTAGTCCTCAGGGGTGGCAACGCATTTGCATTTTGAATCATAATGATTGAGGATTGATGTCGACATCTATGGGCTATACCATCCATTTACCGTTAGGTGGGCTGTGTTCGATTGTCACCCTAATTGTATAAAAAATAATACTGACAAGATTCATTTTATTCCTGGAAAGATAAATGGCGAAATGGTAATACAGCTTCAGTGTGGATTGATGAACTTCAGATATTTTCGGAGAGTAGTGTAATGAACCTCGAAAATTTCGTTGTCATGTTTTTGTGACTGGGAAGTACGTGTAGGTACGCTATCCCTCGCGTTGTTTTTTAACATTTTAGCAGGCAAACCACCTGTGGTAAGCTAATAGAAAAATAATATGAAATTAATAGTTTCTTATATTTTTATCTGAGCCGTAGTAGCACAGATGGTTAACGCTCGCTGTATAACATACAGAACGCGAGTAACCCGGGTTCGATCCCCGCCGGCACCAATGAAATTGTTAATTGCAATTTTAAGTACTGATTTACCACGTGCTCGGCAGTGAATGAAAACATCGTGAGGAAACTTGCATGTCTGAGGAATAAGAAAAATAAATATTTCAAATACATGTGAAGTTCGCCAACACGCATTGGGGCAGCGCGGCGGACACTTCCTGCCCTAAAAACCTCTCAGAAATGAAGGGAGGCCTGTGCCCAGCTGTGGGACGTATATACGCTGTAACTTTAACTTTTAACTAACTTTTTTTTATATTTTCGCCAATAACAATTACACAGAATAAATCTAATTTTATAGAATTCATCATATTTATTTTTTTACGTTTGTTTAAATGTCGGGGATTAAAAAGTAAAAAATAAACGCGGTACACTTTGTACCATTCAATAATATGAAGTCATTGAAAATAAATAAGGTGAAATATTGTATTGTAAAACACATGATGTATAATTGTTTATGAGATAAATACCGTGATTAAAATTATAAAAATAGCATAATTTATGTTCGATAAATTCTTCTTATTGGCCAGCCCGTAAAATACTAGGTACTGTTAGATACAGGCCTCTCCCGTTATAGGAGGGATTGAATCTTAATCACCATTTTTGACATGTGGAGTGGAGTGACTATCGCAGTACTAGACGGCTCACACGTTGCCGGCCTGGATATTTTACGCCTGGCGTAAACGATATGGTTATAGCGCCATCTATTGGATGTCATGATCATGAGATCCTGCTGGCTTTTTGGATCCTCATGGATCTCATGCCGCTACCATACTTCTAATCTAAAAATACGATTTTTTTAATCTGATAAACTATATAATAAATAAAAGTTTTATTGATTTATCTTACTATTAACTAGATATTTCCCGTGACTTCACCCGTTTGGAAAGTGCAATTTTTTAAGGTTGGATTTCATGGGTTTTGATTTTTTCCTATAGAATCATAAATGTTTTTTCCTCGGTGAAAGTCCTCTGAAAATCGGTGCAGTCATTTCGTAGATTAGCCGAAACCAACAGACAGACAGATCAACAGACGGAGAGACAAATATTTTGTAATTATTTTTTTGTTATAAATACTGTATTAACTTTCATATGCGTTTAGTAAAAAGATATTTGTCATTGCAAACAGATACTCAAATTTTGTTTATTTGTAAAGGGATGTATGTAATTTTGCTCGATACACCAATCTCACTAACTCTTGTTTTGGTGGGTACCTAATATTAAAACCAATACATTCTTAAGTATTTCCTATACATATCCAAACAATCGATATGCGTAATTTAAACACAGTACAATGAAGGGGATTGTAAGGAAAAAACAAATATCATCTTAAATATAATATGCAACAGAATGGGTTTCATTTGTGGAGTGTTATCAAATTAAAGTTATTTAAAATAGTATTATTTTTCACTATATTCTTGGACACACTCGATAAAATTTTTATCGATATTTCAAAAAATATAAATGATTCAGCAGTTTCTTTGTAGTGTCAGCTCCACTTGCTCCAAAATTGCCTCGGTTCGGGATTGAAAACGCGTTTTTATACTCATTCGCGTAGAACGTTGAATTTGTAAGGTAGGCAATCTGTAATGATGGATCACTGCGCTGACTCCTTCAATATCGAGCGAATGATTACTCAATCTGAAGAGGTTCAATTTATAAGGGCACTTCATCTCGGTAACAATTTTTTTTTGTGAATTTAAAACCTCTTTGATTTATTTAGGACGTTCAAATATTTTACGAGCTAATGAAAAATGTGTCTTATCACTTATTAGATCTATCACACGCTACCATTCACAAAGGCCTAGTGATTTTTTACTTTGCTCTCAAAGGGTTTATTTTTTTAACTAACAGAAAAGACCCATTGCTATGAAAAAGAGAACAGTAGACGCTTTGGTGACATTCTGAAGATCTTATTGGGGTTAAATCTCTGCACAATACTATACAATAATAGTCACGTAAAAACGATCCATATCAAAAATTCGACTAAAGGGGACAGTTTATCAAGAACATTCATTTATGTGACAAAAAACCGTCTGAAAAATTGTTAGTGTGCGTATTCATCGTTAAAGATTTGACGTTGCTCCATGGGTATTCCCTTTTATTTTCTAATAAAAAATATTAAGAAAGAAACGCAATAAAGACCGTATTTATTTAAAATGTTTAATAACAGAGCGGCTCATAAAACTAGTCGTATTGTAGCAGCTTTTTTTTCTTTACTTTTGTTAATCCGATCTTTAGATATGGTATCGCCCTTGGTTATTGGGCACTCTCGTTAATGGGGTACCTATGAGGCCCGAGCCCGCATTATGTGTACGCGGGCTCCTATAGTTTTTACCGGCGACCCTACGTGACAAAACTTCGACCCTCCCTTTCATTCAAATTTCTGAAGGAGCAATTGAAATCGGAGATCGCAAAGAGAATTAGAGCGGGGTCTTTTTTGAGCGCCCGTTTTGTTTTGTGAGCGCTCAAAGCGGGGCTACCTTTGAATCTCGAACAGCCATCGATGTGGAAGTGGGGGCAGCGTTTATTGGGATTCCCTATGACCTACCAATGGGCCGGTGCGACATCACGTAATCTAATAGCTTATTAATGAGGGGAAGCCTTCAATCGGCCCCTATTTTTCTATCCTAGTGAAATTTAAAATAATGGATTCCATCTCGTTCGCTTTATTTGTTGTTTGTATAGCCGTCTTGTTCCTATGGTTCGTATGGCGAAGTGGGAAGGTCGTTGGCGCGGGCGATAGCTCCGCCCATTAAATTTATAATACGATAAATGAGTGACGTCGCGGCTCGTTCGAAGAACCGGCCGCGCGGATAACACGTAATGCATGGTTATTGCGTGAAAGCAAACAGCAAAAACGCATGAGAGTATACGACCTCTCATTCCAGACCTTTATAATCCAAGACGGACTAATGTATGGGATTTGCGATATACGACTTGTATACTTACACCATTATTTTTATTATCTACAAGAAAGAAATTAAGGGCATGAGCAGTAATAGTAAATTTCATTGCCCATATGTGGAATAGTTGTAGTAATTTAGTGCAAAAAAATCCCATTTTCGTCCATTTAAGTCGATTTTTTCAAGTGAACAAAAGTCTTTGTCAAATTAAATTGAATTAAATTTCCGATTACGCATTGATTGGTGAACGGTATTGTCCTTAGATGTTTATTTTTTAATTTTAAAGACTCGTATCAAATGGAAGGCTTATAGACTCATAGGCCAATCCAAATAAACTGTGTTGTCCGTCCATTCGTTCGTCTGCCAAGAATCTTTTTCTCAGGAATAAGCAGAGGTGCAAATTTTAAATTAATATTTAATACTAAGGTCAACAGTCGCTTGGAGGTGTAAAAAATTCAAGCTTCTAAGTCAACGCAATCAAAAGATACTGCCACTTTACGTCGCATCCCATACTCCCTGCAGATCTAAAGTTATGAAATGTGGTAAGAAGAAAGTTCTCACAGTAGAAGTATTTGTATTTAAAACACATAAACAAAAATATTTTGATGGTTGCATACATGATATTTGCAGTTGGAGCATCGCCCGTGATGTAGACCGATGTATGGGAGAACATTTTTTGCTACTGCAGTAAGTAAGTAGGTCATTTACCGATATTTTATTAACTTCAGTAGTCAGCCGTAAGGACCAAGCTAAAACCACGACACAATTTAACACATATTAAAAACATCATGATTTTAAATGCATATGTATGCGTCCACCAGTAAATTAATTATGTTGTTAAACGTACCTACCTATTGTATAGAAATGAATATGTATTATATTTATTTTTATTTAACTTTTATTTAACTTTCGTGATCCATCAAAGGCATAATAGATAACTATAACTATAATAATTAATTTGTGAGATAATTACATTATTTTGTAATCATTATCTGAAAACTTAAATGACGTCTAAGCGAATATGACGGCAGGAAATGAAGGCTTTGATTCAGTAAGCTCAAACATTGTTCAATAACGAATTTTAAAATATTTGTAATAATCTGTGCTGCTCATTAGCATATCTTGTGTACAAAGACAAGTAGTACATTGTAATAACAAATGCAAAAAAAAACACCAACAGATTAAACTTCTCGATTGTCTCAGGGTGGATAATGTTCTAGTATTGAAAATAGGCAAAATCTTGAAGTCATAAACCCAAATGGATTAACTAAACTTAATTAAGTTATTTCTTTTGTAAAGCTAAAGTGAAAAACGAAACTACAGTTCATCTGATGGTAATTAGCTACTGAAGTTCATGGACAACTGCAGCCAACTTCATATAGATGGGTCGTCACCACCGAGGACTAAAATTAAATATCTCACAGTCTGGAATTATACTGGCCTCCAGATTATACCATCCAGACCGGAACACAGCAATACAAGCGCGAGTTCCACTCGCACTTGTTTGGATTTCTTGGGTAGTTTATGGAAAAATTTTACGGCCATGACTGCCGTTTGGCCATGACTGGTTTCGTCATCAAAGCTTAATTATTGCAGAATTCTCATAATTATGATGTGTATGTTAATCTGCAAATTATATCAGCAGAGGTGTTCATAGTAAGAGAAAAGCTATTAATATTAATTGGAGCGGAGCTCCCATGGCGCAAGAAAACGATTCTTTGAAATCTATCTCCTCCGTAACCCGTAGGCCAATTTAGATAATTTTTTCGGCAGTGTTTGTAGCTCAACGCAGACAAGGTTTGTAAACAATAAAAATCTGAATTTGAATTTTGTTTCTTTTAGTATCTAATAAATTCGCTAATTTACGTCTGTGCAACGTCAAATATGACTTTCGACGTTTACTCCGCTCGTTTAAGATACTAGCAAAAGGTTTTACCTTTGCATCCGCATCGGCTCTGGTCTACTATTACATAACGTGAAATGGGGTTATAATTGATTTAATATTTTTTTGTATATATTTTTAACAAGCTTGAAAATAGGAAATGACTTTCTGTTTACATGAATGTACCGTAACCGGTAGCTACTACCGTATAATTGTAGCCGCTTTTCGAATTAGATAAAAAAATGAATTGATTATATAGAACAAAAACGACAGGACCACCCTTGAAAGAGCTAATTCCAATAGAACTTTTTGTTTTATCGAAAAAAAAAACAGATTTATTTAATTATAATAGTGATACTAGCGATCTGCCCCGGCTTCGCACGGATGATTTCTGGATCTCTGCAACAGCGGCAGCTACCGGGACAAAAAAAATTCATCAAAATTGGTTAGATGGCTTCAAATTCTATAACGGTCATAGGGTAGAAACATTTTTTGTTTTAAATATCTACATAGATTTATTGACTTTACATTGCACTCAAAATATTTTCTCGCGATGTTTTCCTTTACCGGCGAGTACGTAATTTGTAAAATTTTCCACCAAATTAGCGTTTATTCCACGTTCCATTTTATACGTACTATTTTCAATATTTTCTAGGAACTAAAAATTAAATACAATAAAAAAAAACAAATTTACCATCTGTTGCTTCATAATCACTTACCTTCAGGTGGGATTGTTCTGAAGTTCTTAATAAGCAAAAATAACACATCCATCACTTTTTACAAGAAAATGTCACTTCATAGAAAAAGTTGAGGAAAAGTATTTTTAGCAATAATATTGTAGCCTATATACGTTTTTGTGTTGGACTTAAGTCTGCTCCCATTTTTATTAAAGTCGTTGAAAACTAGTATCCATTGTTCTACTCCAGTGATAATTGTCGAATTTCACTTACTCGAGTTATTAATAACTTCTCAGACATTAAGGTTTCCGAATGATGTTTCCCTTTAACCAGCGCGACGTAAATGAGCACCTACAACTGCTATATACAATTTCGGTGGTGTAGTATGATATTTGAGGCGAGCCCTCAGCTTTAGCAATGTATCTCGTATAAACTTTATATTAATTACAAATAAGTTAGAAAGCCGTGGTGCCTTAGAAACTAAGCGTTTACTGTAGATACGAGTATTCACAGTAAGCTAGCGGCCCAGGTTCTATCTCCACACGGTAAAGGAAAACATCGTGAGGAAATTTGAGTTATATAATAAGAAGTTATTAAACATTTTAAAATAAGGAGTATCTCTCAGAAGTGAGAGCAGTCCTAATCCTACTGATCAGACGTATAAAGCCTGAAATATTACCAAACATAAGTATTACTAAATAAGTAATCTATCATGCATCATCATTATCATTGCGGACCTTCACAAATCCATTGCTAAACAAAGGCCTACAAGGAATGCAACAGATCACGGTCCTGAGCCTCCTGCATCCTCCATGCATCATACGCACATTAATCTTTACATATATAAATTACGTGCCACGTTTTTTGTCCGCGATGGACTCCTAAACTACTTAACCGGTTTTGATCAAATTCGCACACCGTGTACAGTTTGGTCCACCTTGAGAGATAGGATAGTTTTTTTGCCCGTGAGTGACCCACAATTTTTTTGCTACTTTAAAGATTTTTATTAGGACTTGACAAAGGGTAGTCGAAAAGGGCAGAACAACGTTTTCCTGGCAAGCTAGTATTATAGGATAAAAACAATATATAGTATTATAGGATAAAAACAACTATAGACCTATATCGTTAGCAACTGTCATTTCAAAAGTGTTTGATAGTGTGCTTAATTCGCAATTAAATAAATACATAAAACCATACGACAGTCAATTTGGGTTCAGACCGAAATTGTCTACAGAAAGCGCGGTGTTGTGTCTTAAGCACACTGTCACTTACTACACGGCACGCAAAACGCCAGTCTTCGCTTGTTTCTTAGACCTGTCAAAGGCTTTTGACCTTGTGTCCTACGACTTACTGTGGGATAAACTGGAGAAGATCCAACTACCTTTGGAACTCATAAGTATTTTCAAGTATTGGTACGGGAACCAGGTCAATAATGTGAGATGGGAAGGTGCCCTATCTAGATCGTACAGTTTGGAGTGCGGGGTGAGACAGGGGGGTTTGAGTTCACCCACGCTTTTCAACCTGTATGTGAATGAGCTGATAGGTGAACTCAACAGCATCAGAGTCGGCTGTCACATAGACGATGTCTGCGTCAACAACATCAGTTACGCAGATGATATGGTGTTGTTGAGTGCATCTATATGCGGCCTACGAAGACTGGTGAAGATTTGTGAAGCTTTCGCCCTCACACATGGTCTGAATTATAATGTAAAAAAGAGCCACGTCATGGTCTTTGAGACCGGGAGTAAGAAACATGACTTAGTACCATCTATTTCAATTAATGGTAATATTTTACAAAGAGCGTTTAGGTATAAATATCTTGGCCATGTTCTGACCCCTCGTCTCAGGGATGATGATGACATTGAGAGGGAACGGAGGGCGTTGTCAGTAAGAGTGAACATGATAGCTCGCAGGTTTGCACGCTGTTCAAGGGAAGTTAAAATAGCCCTATTTAGAGCTTACTGCACGTCATTTTACACGTGCAGCCTGTGGGCTAGATATACTCAAAAGGCTTACAACGCCCTCCGAGTACAATATAACAACGCATTTAGGGTGCTGCTGGGACTGCCTCGCTTCTGTAGTGCATCAGGGATGTTCGCGGAAGCGCGAGTGGACTGTTTTTACGCGACCATGCGCAAGAGATGCGCGTCTCTGGTGCGCAGGGTGCAGGGGAGTAACAATAGTATCCTGAAAGTGATTGCTAGCAGGCTGGATTGCCTATACATGTGCCATTGTAGCGCCATATCGGGTGGATTGGTGAGAAAATGGCACATATAAATATAAATGTATTTTTTTTTAATACTTCACATAATTATATGTAATAATAATATTATGCTTACGAACATAGCTATAAGTTTAGTTTATAAATAATACTAACAAAATATGAGCCTTGGTTGCTTGAATAAATGAAATGAAATAAATAATAATAAATTATAATAGGTTTCTATCGGTTGGTCATAGGCATAATATCCTGTGGGGATTTTGGCTTAACCCGCCAACCAACAAAAAAGTTTTGAGTATTGGCAAGTTTTTCATGAAATCCATGCCATCCATTCTTGAAAAGGTTTATGTATTTTTTTTTACTTAGAATAAACCAGTGTTTGATTACAATTCCACCTTGAGGTTAGTAGTGATGTAATCCTAGATTGTAAATCGCACTGTCTTGGCGTAGCGTAGCGTGTAGCCAAAGCCTATACTCTTCCCTTGACGAAAAGACAAATGATTCCACTTCTTTAATGTACGCATTAAGAAATTCAAAGAAAACTATTTAGTTTGAGTGCGTGGAGTGTCAACTAAGTGCGTCAGTAACGTGAGTCTAATTTAGGACATATGTTTGGTCTTTACAATATTGGTAGTGACCGGAACTGAACGGATAAAATTAAATCTAGGTTACGTGTACTACCGTGGTATCAGCCTTCTTAACACTGTGGGAAAACTGTTTGCCTTAGTAGTTAGTACCTTACTAATTGAAAAGGTCATGAAAAAAATGATGGAAAAATTTAGGATGTGCAAGCGGGATTTAGAAAGGGAATGGGATGTATAGATCAAGTCTTTTCCATGCGCATGATCGCGGAGAAGTTTTTGGCCAAAAATTTTGTGCGTTCATGGACTTGGAAAAGGCCTACGACAGAGTGGATAGGGACGTGCTTTGGCAAACACTGAACTCCTTTGGGTTGAGCGCTGGCTTGATACAGGCATTGGAGTCTCTTTATAGGGACTCTAGTGCTTGTGTTAGGATCAACGGGGTGTACTCGGCCTGGTTTGGCATGCATAAAGCTGCTAAACCTATTTAAGGACATTTGAAAATTGAAGAATGCGGATTAAGAATGGGTGGGTTAACCGTCAAATGCCTTTTGTACGCCGATGATCAAGTTATTCTTGCGTCGTCTGTGGCCGAGTTGCAAATGATGGTTAAATTAATGAACAGATCATTAAAAGAAAGGGGTATGAAAGTGAACGCAAGTAAGACGAAAGTTATGGTTTTTGGAAGAGAAGAAAGTAAAACGATATGTGAAATAAGAATAGAAGGGGAGTTGATCGAGCAAGTAGATGAGTTTGTATATTTGGGTTGCGTATTTAGCAGGGATGGGAGATATGATAATGATATAGAACAAGAAGTGAACGCAGGAAATAGAGTAAATAGGGCCCTACACCCTATTGTGAAGAGTCAAAATGTGTCAAAAAAGGTACGTATGGATATTCACAATGCTGTTTTGTACCCTACTTCAACGTACGGTAGTGAAAGTTGGGTGTGGCAGAAGAAGCACGAGAGTAAAATAAACGCAGTAGAAGTGCGGTCGTTAAGTAGTATGCTAGGGTTGGATCTGAATGATAGGGTGCGAAATTGTGTCACAAGAGAAGAGTGTGGTTTGCAAGATGATGTTGTGATCAGGATTAAGAATGGAATGCTTCGGTGGTTTGGTCATGTGGAAAGAATGAATGAGGAAAGAGTGACAAAGAAAATTTATGTTGCAGAAGTGAATGGCGGAGTCGGAAAGGGACGTCCTAGGCGAAAATTTATCGACCAAATTAGCGATTTATTGAAAACGGGCCAAATTAGGAGTACCCTTAATCGACGAGCATGTATGCGTAGGTATATGGATGTGAAGGAGGCGAGAAAGGTGTGTCAGGATCGTGCCAAATGGAAGTCTGTAGTCTCTGCCTACCCCTCTGGGTGACAGGCGTGAGTGTTTATGTATGTATGTATGTACGTGAGGGTAATATGGTCTCACCTTAAGTTTTTCCCTATAAAACCAAAACTAGGAGGAGGACAGAGACAAAGACACAAAGCCATATACCAATATATTAAGAAATATATTTAAAAAAGAAACAATATTTTAAATAATATATTAAGAAAACACAAGCTTTGGTAATAATAATGAACATTTCGAAATTCCAACCAAAAAAAGGCTAACTACACTACACCATACTAAAATCGACTAAAATATTTACCATAATATCAACTGTCAAAATGGCGTCGATAAAGCAGCGCCCTTTTGACTCTTTATTAATTGATTGACTGATGAAGAGCTATCGCATCACAAAGCCATCTATGCAAACAAGGCTGGTTTTCGGGTTATAAGAAAGTGACGATATTAACCGCATAACCATATTACCTTGACGTATTGCAGTCAATTTCCTATTTACTATAAAACAATTGTAACTTATTGAAATAAATAAAAACATTAATATAAAACCGAAATGAAGAGTACGTGTTTGTAAGCAGTCGCGTGTAAACCGCTAGTACGTATAATCCTCACCACACATGATGTCCTCTACAACATAATGGACATATCATGTCTATGGTAATATGAAACAAGTGGATATGTCATTTATCATTTTATTACGTTATCCAAGAAACACAGCTACGGAATACTTAATTCCGGTAAATCCTTATCGTGGGGCCGAAAATTTTGATTAATGTCCAAGCACGCCCGTTCTAGAACGGGGAAGAGACGTTCTGCCGACGATTCCGGCTCAGATTATAATGAAAAATATTGTGCCCGTGATCGCCGTGATATATGACGTCGTTTACTTTATCGAAATAAAAACAAATGTCCGCGGCTATAAAAATAGTTTAAGAGAAATATATGTTATCTCCGTGTTAATGAACTCGAATTTTTCAGCTTATCAGATGAGCTCAGGCAATAAATAGGTCAATTTTTATGTTTCCAAGCGAGACTAATTCGTTCGGCTTGTAATAATTATAAATTTAATAATAAAATCAAAAGCATATTAAATTTAAGAAGATTCACTTGAATGTTATATTTTTTATAACTTTCTTGTGTTATAAAAGTAATGTTTGTCGCGAAATAATGTACAAGTTTTGTTGATTTATTCCTCATAAAAAATAAACTAAAGCTAATTCTTAGCTTATTCTTATCTTACTGTTAGAGGCAAAGCTATTATTTATTTATTTATTTTAGCTCTTGTACGCTCTTGATAAACTTGACATGTTGTCGAAACATTAATGTACATAATTTATCAGATGTGGACGTTTCTTCGTGGTGACAACGCGTACCTGTATCAGGCCCTTACCATAGTAATACAGACTATAAAAGCCTACAGCTGAACAATGGCCTCCCTCATAGAATGCCTCATACGAGAATTTTGCCACAGTTATCACGCTTGGCAAGTGGTTTGGCAACAGCAGTCTTTTTATTATTTTCTGTTGTTATTAGGATTATGCTGCTGCCCATTTGCCTTTTTACGGATTAATGAGAAAAAAGAAGAAATAGTGATGATGAAGAATAAGTACAAAACAAACTACAAAGTTGGTATGTACTCGTAGTACTGTAGCTATTTTTTAAACAGAATAAATGTGAGTTCTTTTATGGAATAAGGGTGATAAACGACCACATAATCCACCTGATAGTAAGTGGATACTGTGGCCTATAGAAATCTACATTTTATACATACATAAATACATAAACACTCACGCCTGTCACCCAGAGGGGTAGGCAGAGACTACGGACTTCCATTTGGCACGATCCTGACACACCTCTTTCGCCTCCTTCACATCCATATATCTACGCATACATGCTCGTCGGTTAAGGGTACTTCTAACGTGGCCCATTTTCAAAATATCGCCAATTTGGTCGATAAACTTTTTCCTAGGGCGTCCCTTCCCGACTCGGCCGTTCACATCTGCCATATAAATAATAGAATAGAGTGAATGGGGCACTACACTCTATTATGGAGAACCAGAATGTGTCAAAACAGGCACGTATGGTGATTCATAATTCTGTGTTAGTCCCTACTTTAATGTATGGTAGTGAAAGCTGGGTGTGGCAGAAGAAGCACGAAAGTAGAATAAATGCTGTAGAAATGCGGTCTTTAAGGAATATGCTAGGTTTGAATCTGAATGACAGGGTGAGAAATTGCGTGATAAGGGATAAATGTGGTATGCAAGATGATGTTGTGACCAGGATTAAGAAAGGAATGCTTCGGTAGTTTGGTCATGTGGAAAGAATGAATGAGGAAAGAGTGACATTTTATCTTTTATTAAGAATCAATATGCAGATGCGTTGTCACCTCTGAGGACTAAGATGGAATGCATATGATCCTGTAGAAACGGTCTTATCCTGCTTTTATATCATAATGAATGTGTAGTGAATGTTATCATGTGTTTTCATATTTTATATGATGTATTTAAAATTTTAATACAAATATTTTCAAAATATAAATACCGAGTTCCATTTCCATAATACAATTAAGATGCTTCAAACCACTCCATATTCCATTTTCGAACACTTGAATGCATAATTTTGAATATGGAATGAATCTCGAACTAACACAAAAGAAAGTACCTGTTTCTCGTCGTTTAAGCGCCTACTCGCGTTTCCTATGAAAAATTTATTTGTTGTGTGAAATGACAGCGGCAAAGATTCTCAACGAAATAAGGTATCAAATAAGCAAAAATATCTCGTCGCTGCTTTCTAAATATGTGACAAAACGTATTTTTATTTCAAATAAATGTACATGTATATGTAAAAATATACGAGCATGTATACACACATTTATTTGCATATATATTTAGTGTATGTAATATATAGAATTCGGAAGAAGTAAAATCATTATTTTTTCAAATACAATAATATTATTAAAATTTAAACAAAATAGAAGTACAAAGAACAGTGGGCGTCATGTCTTTACATTGATCATTCGTTTATAGGAGACCACTCCTGCCAATCATTTAAAAGCTAAATGGAGTATTGAAAGTATTTATGTAGATTAAAATAAATTAAATGAAGCTACCTATTACTGTCTCATGATATTAATTTATTTTTAGATAACAGTGGATAGTTTTCATAAATCACGACTTTGACTTTTATTGCGTATAATTTCAATTGATTTTTATTATATAGAAAGCCGTGGTAGCTCAGGGGCTGATAGCTCGCTGCAGGTAAATTTCATTGAATGCCGGCATCCCAGGTTCGATCCCCGCCTGTACTAATGAAATTGTTAATTGCAATTTTAAGTGCTAATTTACCACATTCTCGGCGGTGAAGTAAAACATCATTAGGAAACATGCATTTGTGAGAAATTAAAAAAAATATAACAAACACAATGTGTAGACGGCAAACATGCATTCGAGCAACGTGGTGGACATTGCTCCTTCTGAAAAATGAGAGGTTTGAGCCCAAACCGTGGAACACATAAAGGTTGTAATTTGATTCTACTTAAGCCAGGGTTTGTATACGTCCCGCGCTGACGCGCACAGGCCTTCCCTCGTCTCTGAGAGGGTTTTAGGGCAAGAAAATGACCGCTGCGCTGCCCGAATGTGTGTTGGTGAACTTGAATTGATTATTTTTTGTTATTTCTTAGACATACAGGTTTCCCCACATGATTTTCCTTCTCCGCCGAGCATGTGGTAAATCAACACTTAAAATTGCAATTAACAATTTCATTGGTGCCGGCGGGGATTGAACCCGTGTACCTCGCGTTCTATGAAATTTACAGCGACCGCTCAGCCCTTGACCTACAACGAATCTACTTTACTAATAATGGAACACCCAAATTCAACTTAAGTCTGAGAAAACGCGTTACATGAATTTGTTATTTATTTTGATTTAATAATGAATTTAGTAACCGAGAAATTTTGGTCGTCCTTATTAATCTAAAATATTATCCGTGTCTAAATTTAAACTTTAGTGTCACTTATTAAAAAAACGAGTAAATGAAAACATACATTCACACACTTGCCCTCACAAACACACACACACAAACATTATAAAATGTTTGTTAAAATGTGCATGCGTGCGCATATTTTGTATGCATCATATACAACACACACATGCGCACCCATATTTTAATTTTTTTTCATATATAAATATAGTGTTTTGTAACATAACTGTGTGGATATGGGAAGCAAGTGATTCCCGAAAACACAGCTATTGCTAGTTCGAAAGTTAGGACTTTAAGTTTGTTGTATCAATATGGATTTATTCAATACGAGTAAATAAATTATTATTATTATCTACTTGTGAGGTGAGTTCATCACCATTTTTAGCAAAGTTAAAAAATTTAATAATAAGATGTTGAAACTCAAATTTCCTAATATTTTTATTTTATTTTATTATTTTTTACGGTATAATATATTTAGGTATTTCCAGTCGAAGAGGGATGCTAACGATTGACTATCACATCATATACGCCAAACCTTTTTGCTTATTATTTATGTTACATAATTAAAATCGTCGTTTATTATTCCACATTTATATTTTTTGGCAACAAATTTAAATGGAAATCCAATTTGCTTACTTTAATGTTCCCTTCAACTATTACATTAATGATAGTCGAAAGTGTCTTTCTTCGCTTTTAATTTATAAAACAGAAAGTTAAACGTTTCTGCTTACTGTTTCGAAATATAAATCTCTTTTAAATGGCCGGTAATAGAATTAGGGTTGAGTTAAACGAGAACGACGACGAATGAAACAGTAGAGGGATCGCGTTTGGTGTACATCATCACCGTTAAGTTTTTCTGCGTCTACAGAAATAGCTTCGTTAACTCTATAATATAATCCATGGGATCATCTTTATAGCTTGGCGCAGAACATCGGGTTAATTCGTGGTTCCTTGTTTATCATTTCTTAAACTTAGGAGCCTCTCATATATTTAAATTGTGACATTTTTATCACTTTATAAACAATATTATTTAATAAACTATAATTAATATACCTTAACTAAACACCGGAAAATAAAAATGTTAAAATTAAACACGATAAAATCTAGCTTTTTTCAATATATCAATTTAGAATAATTTTGTAATTATTTTCTTGACCGCTACTTATTTTACTTAATATAATAATCGTAACAATCCTTTTTGCGATTGAGTGCACAGCTTTTGAACAATCCTTACTCATTTTATAAATGAGAAAGTGTTTTAGTAAATTATTTGGATGGTAAGAAAACAAAGATAGACACTTTTTGTTACAAGAAAATATCAATTTATCACGAGAAAATATCAACGCACGGAACTCTAATGATTTTGTTAATCCGCAATCCAGTTTAAGAAATCCTGAGCGAATTTCGGTCGCGAAGTTGGGACACGGGCTTCTCCCACTGTAATCGTCACGTACAGCAGACTAATGAGGATAGCAGTTCTATACCTCGCACCCTTGGCACTATCGGTAGATACGAGATAACACACCGCTATCTTGTTAACGAGACCGTAAGCTCTGTTGGGCACTACTCATAGTCTCTTCATACAACAGCAATGGGGCATTCATACAACAGCGAAATTGGATGATGAATTCTTTTTCGCTGCTACTAAATGTTTCTACTCTCCGATATAACTCTACATTATGTAAGAAAACCCTGTCTCATCCATGATGGTGTTTTTAGTTATTGTGATATGACCATGTTCACGTGATTCTCTTCAAAGTATGGTATCAATTTTTTTTTTCAAAAAAAGAAATACTCATAAAAAATAGGTAAAATCATACGGCATACTGCCACACATACAAACATATGCCGTCGTCGATAACCGTGTTACCAGATTTTAAAAATTGCGGTTAAACATGTGTTTCACAATAACAAAAACATTTTTATATTCATTATTGTTTTTTTATACCACCGCAGACGCTGTGTACCTCATTCGGATCGGACAGTGCTATTTACATATTGTTTATACAGATACAGTTGCTGTACCTAATGCATCTTCCTCATGTAAATATTATATCTAGTACTTTAATACCGCTTACTCACTTAATGTTTTCGTATTCAGCTTTTGTTTTACGAAAATATGCGAATAAAGCCGAAAATACAGCCTTTTTCAACAGCTACGAGAATATGTATCCAATATTTCAAACGAGTGACAGTGACACGTTCACATAGTGCTCTGTGTGAAATTTATTCTCTCATGATTTTATAAGCATGTGAGTAAGAAAAGATATTGTACGGAATAGACAATGGCTTAGGCAATTGACGAGGGTTTAGGACACATGAAGAAACTTTTCATATGTTCTATCGAAGTGAAGGAAATTTCATGACGCGTGAGCTGAATTTTACTGAGCTTAATTTTTGGCGGATATTGTCTTAGAATATAAATAAAACTATGGATAAGAATGATTTAGATATATTTGCAAACGCATTATATGAAGAAAAAATCATTTGACGACTCCGTGGCGCAGTGGCTTAGCAATGAGTAGCTGCGCTGGGGGTCGCGGGTTCGAATCCCGCACGGAACTACTATTTGTCTGGCCTACATATAGTTGTTCGGGGTCTGGATGTTTGCCTTGTGCAATTTACGTTTGTAAACTGCCCCCACGATACAAGAGAAAATCTTAGTGTAGGGGTAACGTTTTTTAAAAAAGAAAAAAAATATTTATTGCGGTAAGGAAATCGTACTTCATTCAAGTTTAGTTCAATTCCAAGTCCCATCATAATAAACCCAAGCCCAAGAGTTGCCTGACAACAAAATGTAGTTATAACACGAATGGGTCGGCTCGACCGGGGGAGAGACCACGCTATCAAAGAATACCAGCGTCAAATAGTAGCTTAATGCTGCTGTGTTTCATATGGTAAGTGTAGAGAACCGGACACCATTTTACTGGAAATGAGGCATTCCATTTTAGTCCTCATGGGTGACAACGTGCCTGCATTTTGATTCGTAATCGAGGATAGATGTAAATGTCAATGGGTCGCAGCAACCATTTAACATCAGGTAGACTGTTTTCTCATTTGTAACCTTTATCCTAAAAAAAATGGACTTTATTTATAATATCATAGTTTTAAACTCACTCCCTCGACTAATTAAATTTTGTGAATATGACCTCAAGACCTCGGTCAAGTCGTTTAGAATTTACACAATCACTATACGAACCATCTATAATATTTTAAGAATTAAAAATCTTGTAGGAATGTGCTAACACATTCCTACAAGATTTTTAATTCAAAATTAATCAAAGAATGGCATTCTCTCATCCTGTGGCCTCGTACATTGTTGCTAATAAAAGAGAAGTTGAATAAGTTTACATTCTTTTTTTTTTAGCCAGCGTCGAATAGTAGCTTATTGCTGCTGTGTTTCGTATGGTGTGTGTAGAGAACCGGAGACCCTTTCTACTGGAAATAAGGCACTCCATCTAAGTCCTCACGGGTGACAACGCATCTGCATTTTGCACTTACCATCAAGTGGACTGTGTGCGTTTGTCACCCTATCCTATAAAAAATGGTGATACGAAAACTGGTTTGTTGTTTGAGGTGAACTGTGATTGTCAAGAATCGTAACGATTCACATAAATTCAAAGAAATAACTAGAAACAGCCGCCTAAAATTTCGATTACCAAAAACTCGTTCATTCAAACTTCAGTCGTATCGTAAGATAAATTGTCCCAGCACACAAATAAACGTGCCCGAGAGAGAGAGGAGCAAAAGCAACAAAACCTCACGTATACTAACGTACGTACGTCTTAAAGGATAGGCAACGTAATTTATTATGTTCACCTCGCTCCGATCCATTGACTTTTGTGGTCGTCCAGTAAGCGTCTTTTGTCGCTATGTCAAGAGACCTAAGCGGCCATGTAATATGAATTAATAAGCACAAAGGATCATTATAATTCGTTTATTTGTCGCCTCGCATTCCTGTCGATTTTATTGTCAGTTGAGTGTCATTGTTGTGGCTGTGAAACAAATTTTCGGATAACGCGTGCTCGAGCATTGCTGGCTGCATCGATTTCAAAGATTAAAACTGACGCTCAGCGATGCATAATATATTTTAATGCGTATTATTATACAAAACCATAGACATATTTAAATTTTATATCACATTTTTAGTGATCATTTGATTGTATTTTACTCTTTGACTAAATAACGTCGCATTCCAACTAATCCTCCAAAATATTTACTTGTTTTTTCCCCTTCTTTAATAATAAAACAACACCTAAATTTCAGAGTCACGGTGGTTTAAAAGCTAATGACTCGCCGTAAATGTTACAGTACGCGAAGATCCCACGTTTGATTTGATTCCCGCTAATATAAATCAAATTATTAATTTTAATTTTTGGTGTTGGTTTAAACATACGTTTAGTGGTGGAGGAAAACATCTTTAGGGAGTTGTCATGTATATGAGAAATAAAATATTTTGAAGACAGGTATATAGTCCACCAAGAAACCACTGTAAATAATGATTTCCTATATTTACGCGAACACTACACATCGATTAAAGCTACTTTTACGGATATAATCTCGTTTAATTTATACGATTTTTTAATATCCGTGACCCCCATGGTCACCGGGGATGATCGCCACGGTGATGAAACGTCGGAAATTTAAAAAACATATAAATCAAACGCGGTAAATTTCGTAAAAGTAGTTTTAAACAGTCACTGCAGAATCAATAATTGCTTCATACCCTTAGCCATAGACCGGTTTCCAATTTTTATATTCTATCATATTATTTTTTTACTATTATAAGTCAGTGCCCAATGGTTTTAGTGATGTAGATGAGCATGGTAAAATGCACTGACTTAGCTTATCCACTTTTTGCCTTGAAGATACCTACATTTTAATTGGATGGAAAGATAGATGCTGGCAAATTATTCCACTCCTTTACTGTACACATGAAGATCACCGAAGCAAACCGTTTGTTTCAAATGCGTGGCATGTCGTTAACAAATGCGTACACTGACCGTGTGCCTCGTTACTCTATTGTGAAAGGGAGAGGAAATAATTAAATGGAGAGAGAGTCAGGATTATTACATTTATATTAATTATGATTTGTTACGATTTCTTAAATATAAATATTCGCAAATTAGCAAATCAAGTTTATCAGAGAATATAAAATTATATTTGATCACAATTATTCTACCTCCTAAAAATTTTTGTGGTAATTAGCAAAAAGCGAGCTTTGCGATTCTTATTGATAATGATTGTAATCGTCCGTAAGAGCCTTTTATAAAAGAGGGGACAAAAGAACGGGAGACTTATCTGATAGTAACTGATAGCCACTGTCAGCAACATCAGAGAAAAAGCAAGTGCAATGTTGGCATTGGCGGAAGGAGTAGGCTTTTTCTAACCCCCCCTCCCCCCGACCCAAAAGGGTTCCCGCTTTGTGGTGGAGGCGGGGAGATTAGTAGTCGTTCACATGCGGTGAACAAAGAGAAACCCACTTGGCTGGCCCGAGACTTGGCTTGGCGAGCCCACTTCGGCCGTGTTGGTGGGCTGCAGTGACAGCGGTTCTCCCCCACAGCTGCAGCCGAGGTGGAGTCGCGGGAGATAAGGAGTGTTGGTATGGGATACATTTTTGTGTAACATGGTTGTTGTCCTGTTTAAAGTCCAGGGCGAGTAAGATTACAGACTGTGAGACATCGCAATTTAGTTCTTCAGTAATTTTAGCGAATTTATATAATAATAATAATAATAATATAAGTTGCTAACTCTGCAAGAGTTGCTAACTCTGAGGGCATAGACTTTTCTATGCCCGTCAACTTAAGAACCCTTTCCGAGGCTGAAACATACCGATACCTGGGTATGTCACAAAACATCGGTATCGATGAGGCTGGTATGAAACAGTCAGTTTGCGACGTGTTTTATGCACGCTTGACCAAAGTGTTTAACAGCCTTTTATCCGGTATGAGTAAGGCAGACGCATATAACGGTTGGGTCATGCCTGTCCTCATGTATATCTTTGGCATACTTAGGTGGACTCAGACTGAACTTAACGATCTGGATAGAAAAGTCCGCACTACCATGACGTGCCATAAGATGCATCATCCGAGATCGTCGGTAATGAGGCTGTACTTGCCGCGGAAGCATGGTGGTCGTGGCTTTTTGAGCGCGCTAACCATGCATAATCGCGAAGTGTGCAGCCTCCGTGATTACTTCCTGGTGAGATCGGATGATCCATTCTATAAGGACGTCATTTCTTGTGATAAAGGACTTACCCCTCTATCCTTAGCCAACGAGCAATGGCAAGACCCGGCAGTGCAGGGCATTTCCGACCGGGAGACCGTATGGAAGGAGAAGGAGCTCCACGGGAGGTTCTACAGGGCTCTACATGAGCCTTTCGTAGACACAGTAGCCTCCCTCCACTGGCTACGCTTTGGTGATCTCTTCGGGGAAACCGAGGGTTTTGTCTGTGCAATACATCCTGTATTTTAAGGTTATTAAGACCAACAACTATCGGAGATACATCCTAAAGGATGGCACTGTCGACATCTGTCGAGCTTGTCGCCATCCCGGTGAGTTACTTAGGCATGTCATCTCCGGTTGTGCGGCGCTTTCTAACTCTGAGTACTTGCACAGGCACAACCTAGTAGCCAAAATTCTTCACCAGGAGCTCGCTTTGAAATACGGTCTCGTGGATCGGAAATTGCCGTATTACAAGTAATTGCCGGAAGCCGTGCTCTAAAATGATCGCGCCAGGCTCTACTGGGACCGGGCCATCATCACAGACAGGACTATTCTTGCGAATAAGCCTGATATTGTGCTGATGGACCGGGCACAGTCAAGGATATTTTTGGTCGACACTACCATTCCGTATGACGAGAACCTCGTGAAAGCCGAACAGACAAGCAAACAAAATATCTGGACCTGGCTCACGAGGTGACCGACATGTGGGGTGGTCTGCCGACCGAAATTATTCCTGTAGTCGTCTCTGCAAACGGGCTAATCCCAGTCAGCCTCTCGGGTCATCTGAGGCGACTGGGACTACGTGGCGGACCGCTCCAGGCTCAAATGCAGAAGGCAGTGCTCCTCGATACCGCCCGCATCGTCCGCCGGCTTCTTTCCCTTTCCCCCTAACCCTCGGCCGTTTGGTCTCCCCTGCCGAGGGCCTCCATCTGGTTGGGCTTTTATTTATTTATGTATTTTTATATTTATTTTATGTTATTGATATTTATGTATATTTATCTTTTCATTTTCATTTATAATTATATATTTATAACATCATTACATCTAAATTTTTTTTAGGTAACTTACAAATGCTAGTTGTAGAGACTGATGACAATACTAGGATTCCCTGTGCTACAGCCACCAGGCCTCCACCACCGTGAGAAGTGTATTTGAAAATAAATATAATATAATTTTTAAAAGAGAAAAAAAAACAATAAAATGTGTGTATGCATGCGCGCCCGCGCGCGTGTTTGTGTGTGTGTGTGTGTGTGTGTGTTCAGGATGATCAAATTGATTTGATAAGAGCTTAACTATCATCATAGTCTTTAGTCAGTAACCATGTTTTAATAGTAAATTTACAGTTTGCTCTTGTTAAAGGGTATATACCCAGTATACGATTTACTCTATTATATAGTAAAGGTGCAATATAACAAAAGAACCACTTTGCAAATGCTGTTCTAAATTTTTGGTGGACACAAACAATATCCTTTCTGCGTACACGTTGTGTCGAAGGGTCATAGGCGGTATTAGAATGTTGTTTTAGGACAGTGTACAATATAAAGAGTTGACGAACCGTTAGTACATTCCATTCCTTGTATAAATCCCTGGTCGGGTAAAGGAAATGGTGAAACTTTGCCACCTTTAGGATGGCTGTTTGGGCCACCTCCAGAGACATTACATAGGATTTAGCTGCACCTCCCCATACAGAAATACAGAATATGAATATGGATTGACAAAGGGCGAAATATACGGCGCGTATAATTTTATATTCAGCATTTTCGCGAAGTATTCTAAAGACGTATATGAGTTTAAGTGCACGAGCCGTAAGTTGCTCAATATGAAGCCTAAAAGATAGGTTCTGGTCAATAATTATTCCGAGGTACCTAATTTTGTCAACAGTTTCTAATCCGGTACAACTACATGTATTTACCAGATCGCCGGTATGAGCTATAAACGAAAGATTTTCATCTAAGGGGAGAGAGACATTACGGATTGCAAATGTTACATATTTAGTTTTATCGATATTAATCGGTAGCAAGTTCCCACTTAGCCACTTAAGAACTCTATTTAATCCAGATTGTGCACAAGAAAACGTATCTTTCCAAAAATATACTTCTTACTTTTTCATTTTTTATGTACAGGTTTGGTGTTGTTAAGTTAATAGAGTTGTGATGCCTCTATTAACATATATACACTCATTTATCGTTGTAATATAATATAGTGCAAAAGGCAAGCTATTATTCTATTTTCCTAGACGTAAGCTACAAATACTTAAAAACATAATCAGTGGAAAGCTGAATTGCTGACACGCATTATTTATATAATGTGGGGCGAAAAAGGCGGCTAGAATTAACAAAATGACAACCGAACCAAATAAAGTAGCGCAGCCCGTCATGGAGGAAAATAGGTCGCCTACATTACCATGATTGCAAAATCTGTATAAATATTAAAACGTAGAAGTAGTAACAGTTTTTATTGAAAGTAACTATTGCTGTAGTTCAGTTATGTATTTTATTATAATTAATGAAAATTAAAAAAAAAAACAGAATTAGTTAAGATTATTTTAATTAATCTCTAATCCGGTACAAATATAATGGCATGGCTCGGATTAGTCAGCAGAAGAGGCAATGGGTCGCCATATAACTCGAAGAAGCAACTTCGTCATCAATGGGGATGAAATGTTTCGAATATTCGAAATGTAGGGCGGCCCCGCACTGGATGAAGTGACGATCTGATAAGACTTGCAGTAAGTTAATATATGCAGGTGGATCCAAAGCGGCATTCCTTAAGGGGGGATATGTGCAGCAATGTGTTTGTCATAGGCTGTAATGATGATGATGATTATGGCGTAAACTATCTCTAAGTCATTTTAAGCGTGATAATTTAAAAAAAGTCTTTAGATTCTACTGCCTCCGCCCATCTTGTTGAGTTGAGTAAACTACAAGATCAGCGTATTGGCGGTCATTGATCACCTAGTGGTCTTCGAGGTACCACGTAAGCTGGCATTTTATAATAGATTCTATTATTTTGGAGAACAAGAAGGTTGGAAAATAGGTCTGAGTTGTCTCCTTTTTTAGGTATTGGGTGCGCTTAAGCTGTACTTCATAATATCAGACGAACGAGTAAAGTCGCATTAGAACCAGTAAAAGCTCCGGATCATACGTATGAGCGACTTCATCAGGCCGACTCGACTTGATGATGTCCAGGACACCCTGTGAGGATCGACTTTCTCCTTGGCAGCATGGGTCACCCACGCTGTGAAGAGATGGAAGGGGTGGCTGATAGGGGTTCTCCCGGCCAGCACGGGCTCCAGGAAAAAGGTGAACTAGTTTTTTCCTAAATCCGCCGATTAGACTTTTCGTTGATCATTATTCTTTGGAACAAATGGAGGCGGATTCAGACTTCTTTTTGAGAGCGCTAGTGTAAGCATCCCGAGACTTCATTGTATCAACCCAGGCATGGTAGAACTTCTGCTTATGGCGTAATTCAATTTTACAGGAGCGACTCAACCCTAACCTGGACGTGCCTCCATCAACAAAACATAGCCTGAAGTACTAAATCAGCGATATGACTTTGGTATTAAACTTTGACTAATATACTCCTAAACAAATAATTTAATAATAGACAAGAAATTAATCCGTGTAGAAGTAAAAGAAAAATATGATACCCAATAATATTATGTTTCAACAATGTTTTGTAAATCCAAATGTAATAAATAACAAAATAGTTCTTTGCGTTTGCCAATAAAAACAACCTACAACATCAATAGTGTCGTTAGCACCCAAACAGGACATAAATTATGTATAACACAATAACACTAAAGAATAATATTGATTCTTTTTTATAACATAACAAAGAACTGAAAGGGATCATGTCAAATGTCTCACCGGATTTATTAGAAGATTAAGAAGTTACAATAAAACACTGAGCTAAAGAAGCTCACGTCACATGTGTTGAAAGATAAAAATAAAGAGAATTAGGGGCGTCATTATAAGTTTAGTAAGAAAGTTCATAGCTTTTTGATTTTTATTTATAGAGATGCTTAAATCCTACTTTATAAAGATTAAGTTCTGTGAGATAATTCTTGTTTAAAGTTAAGATGCAAACTTGAGCTGTATACCCAAATTGAATAAAAACTTTATGGTCATGTATTCAAGCATCGTACTTAAATTATTACCGAGATTGCCTTATGAAGAATTATCTTTGTTTTTTTTTTAATCTCTGTATACACGTAACAATACGTGTTTGTTTAAAACTATATGTCAAATGATTTCAAGTAAGTATATAAAAATATGGTTATATTGTAAAAAATTTCGATATACGTATTACAAGCCGATCACGTAGAAAAATAGTGGCAGCCTTTACGAGAACCTCTGAAGTGGGCGCCTATAAATATTTACCAGATTTTACGTCAACTTATCCATAACAATGGCCGATATTGACTGTATGCTATCTCATAACAGTTAAGCACACTCCATAAAATGTTTCCTATATTTTCGATAAGCTGAATTTCAAACGTTTTTCATGTAAAACCCGTAATGTGTAAATAGTGGGTATCCATTTTCTGCTGTAAATGAATTCGTGTTGTTTATTCACTGGAAATATGTAATTAATCACAACTTTATAATAGTATAATTATAACTATACACACACACATATATATATATATATATATATATATATATATATATATATATATATATATATATATATATATATATATATATATATATATATATATATATATACAGAAGTGAATGGAATCGGAAAAGGACGTCCTAGGCGAAAATTTTTCGACCAAATTGGCGATTTATTGAAAACGGGCCAAATTGGGAGTACCCTTAACCGACGAGCATGTATGCGTAGGTGTATGGATGTGAAGGAGGCGAGAGAGGTGTGTCAGAGAGGTGTGCCAAATGGAAGTCTGTAGTCTCTGCCTACCCCTTTGTGTGACAGGCGTGAGAGCTTATGTGTATATATATATATATATATATATATATATATATATATATATATATATATATATATATATATATATATATTATAGATATATATAAAATATTAAACTTAGATATATCATGGCATCTATTATTAACAAAAATTATGCTGTAAACGAATAATTTAAGCCTATTTTATCTTCCTAATTTATCAAATAGTGTGGCAGTGTCACTGTTTTACTTTTAATCCAAGTATCCAATTATTTATTTGCTCTAGGTGTAAGGCCTTAGTACAAATCACAAATTCTTTCATGATTATTGCTATACCTAACTGTTATTACATCAAGCTTATTTTTGTACAAGTAAGGGTGGTAAGTGGATGCTGTGGTCTATAAGATGATGCTCAAAATACTTGAAGTTGACACCCCTGAAGACTAAGACGGAATATATTGCTACCCGTAAAAAGGATCTCCGGCTCGCCGCTCACTATTCGAAACATAACATCATTATGCTGCTACTTTACTCTCGTATTTTCTGCAAGCGTAGTTCTTCTCGGGTCCAGCCGATTTATTCGTGGTACAGAATAAAACCTTGCAGCGTTGATCTACCAGCTGAGGACTTTGATTTTGAACTGCATAATATTATTTTGTACTTATAAATTATCAATTTCGATTATTCACACATTTAGGATATATCTATTTAATCCTTTCTGCAATGGAAGACAAAAATAAGTATTTAGACGAAAGAGGCTCATCCTCAGATTCATTCATGATAGACGGCGCAAATATGCATGCGTTACAACATAAAATACTATATTTAGATCGTAAATATTATATGGTACACTTCCATATAATGAATTCCTCAAAAATCCTATAATCAACAACACTTGCCGCGTAGCCATAGATACGACGCTTCGTTAGAGTAAAACTTTTCTCTCAATCCAGCCAGTATTTTATAGACGTGCCGACAAGTACATTATATTTTTATTTTATAATATAATAATGGGAATGAAAGTGAACGCAAGTAAGACGAAAGCGATGGTTTTTAAAAGAGAAGAAAGCAAAACGGTATGTGAAATAAGAATAGAAGGAGAGTTAATTGAGCAATTGGATGAGTTTTTGTGTTTTGGGATGTGTATTTAGCAGGGATGGTAGATATGATAGGGATATAGAACGATGAGTAAATGCAGGGAATAGAGTGAATGGGGCACTACACTCTATTATGAAGAACCAGAATGTTTCAAAAAAGGCACGTATGGTAATTCATAATGCTGTGTTAGTCCCTACTTTAATGTATGGTAGTGAAAGTTGGGTGTGGCAGAAGAAGCACGAAAGTAGAATAAATGCTGTAGAAATGCGGTCTTTAAGGAATATGCTAGGATTGAATCTGAATGACAGGGTGAGAAAGTGCGTGATAAGAGATAAATGTGGTATGCAAGATGATGTTGTGACCAGGATTAAGAAAGGAATGCTTCGGTGGTTTAGTCACGTAGAAAGAATGAGTGAGGAAAGAGTGACAAAGCAAATTTATATGGCAGATGTGAACGGCCGAGTTAGGAAGAAAAAAAAGAAGAAGCCCTAGAAAAAAGTTTATCGACCAATTTGGCGATATTTTGAAAATGGGCCACGTTAGAAGTACCCTTAACCGACGAGCATGTATGCGTAGATATATGGATGTAAAGGAGGCGAAAGAGGTATGTCAGGATCGTGCTAAATGGAAGTCCGTAGTCTCTGCCTACCCCTCTCGGTGACAGGCGTGAGTGTTTATGTATGTAATAATAGTGTTCTATGCTATTACAAACACTAACAGTGTTTAAAAATAGTTCACATTTCACAAAAGCCCTCAGGGATGATAATATATCCGTGGCTTTGTTTGAAGTTGATATCTGTAGGTCATAGGCTACAGTAGCCAGTTAACCAGTTACAATCAGGTGGTCTGTTTTGTCTCCCCTGCTCGTTTTTCGCTTTAATAATTTAATAGGAAAAAAGGCATCTGCGACGCCTTAGTTAATTTTATAAAAATAATAAAAGATTTTGCAAATTCCGAAGCAAGTATTTTTTACCGTACAATTATTTAAACAGAATCAGTTTTTGGTTTAGTTTACATTTTGCTAAACATTAAAAAGAGCGTGTTAATTACTTGTGGCGAAATAGATATGGCATTTATATAATAATATTCAATTTGGCTTTTTGTATAAATGGTAGTTATTTATACGTGAAAAAAAACATTCGTTATTATTTTCTGTACACGAAACGTATTTACAGAGGGTATATTTGTAGATTTTGGATAATTACTTTCCTAAACATACTAATCTAAATGATTTAAGTTGTAATTAGGAAGATAGAGTATATTTGTTGGACCATCACGTGGTTAATTTAAATTACGAAATCTCTATTTATACTCTTGCTAAATGTTGGCTTAAAATGGAATTTCATGTTAGATAATTTCTTATATTTGATTGTCCTGTATATACAAAAACAGTGGAATGGCTAATTTGTCACCCACGTTCTATAACAGAAAGCTTATAAAATTTGTAATGGACGTATGTCTGTATGACCGACGTCTAGGGTCTGTGTTATCACATATACCAGACATAAATTACTTAGATGTGACAGGTGGTAGAATCAAAGGTGCGAGACTTCTCCAGTCAATAAGCCTGCCTAGTGTTACGTGCGCAAATCCATCCTACGCCAGGAAAATCACGTATTCAGGACTCCTTCGCGCTAATGATCATGCTTATTATCTCTATAGTAGCTGTTACCCGCAGCTACGCTCGCGTAGAACTAGGATTGGATTTTATGGTTTTTAATTTATTTGCACGGAACCCTAATTTTTAACTAAAATAAAAGTAACGTGAGTTTCTCCTTATATCAGCTATCTAACAGTGAAAGTCCAGTCAAAATCGGTTCAGCCATTTCTGATATTAGCCGGAACAAACAGGTAGACAGACAGATAATTCTGATTCTGATTCTTCAAATTATGATTTTGTTACAAGTACCCTATATACTTTCATATGCATTTAGTAAAAAGCTGTTATTTTGACATTACAAACAGACACCTCAATTTGACTTATTTGTATAGATATAAAAATCAATATCTGCCAGTTAGTCTCGCTAAAACTTGAAAATGGCTCGACTGATTTTCATGAAATTTTTTATGTCTCGTGGTAGAGCCATGCTGCAGTTATATTAGTAGTATAGTTGTAGCACAAATGGGTCGGCTCGACCGGGGAAGGACCACGCTCTCACAGAATACCAGCGTCAAATAATAGCTTAATGCTGCTTTGTTTCGTCTGGTGAGTGTAGAGAACCGGAGACCCTTTTTACAGGAAACGTGACATTCCATCTTAGTCCTCACGGGTGACAACGCATCTGCATTTTGATTCGTAATCGAGAATAGATGTAGATGCCCATGGGCCAGCAACCACTTACCATCTATCCTATAAAAAATGTGTGGTTGTCCTTGGATAGTTTAAGTTTACAATTGAACGTGGTAGGTGACGCTGTTGTCGATATCTAGAAATAACCCGTGCGAAGCCGAGATGGATTGCTAGTTTTTTTTTAATAAAAATAATGTTTTTAGAGCTTGTACAATGTTATCGTAGGTCCTATGACACATTATGCGCTCGCCTCAACTGCACTGCGTGATTGGGCGTGTCAGTATTCCTATATTTGGCACACTGCTGGTCAAGACTTCAAACGCCTCGAGTCAATTCGTGCCCATTGTAAGTAAAGTATGAGATTGCAAGTACATACTTCACGGAGAAGTATGCAACTTACCCGTACTATGGGTGTTATATCGATATGCTATATTTTTATTTACGACGTAAGCCACAAACGTTCAACCAATATTTATTCAATATTATTTTTAAGAATGGGGGTGACAAACGAGAACACAGTCAACTTGATGGTAAGTTGTAGCCCATAGGCATCTACATTTATCTTCGATTAAGAATCAAAATGCAGATGCGTTGTCACCCCTAAGGACTTCGATGTAATGCCTCGTTTCTAGTAAAAAAAGTCTCCGGTTCTCTACACTCACTACACAAAACACAGCAGCACTAAGCTGTTATTTATCGCTGGTATTCTACGAGAGCGTGGTCCTTCCCCAGTAGAGTCAACCCATTCGTGCGACAACCATTATATAGCTGCAGCGTGGCATTACTACATAAAATTGCAATTAAACATTGTTTTACTGGAATAAGATTAGAATTGTCTTCTTATTACTCTTAGATTCGATGAGTTTTTGATGTTTATTTCCGTATTTTTAATCATGTGCTATAATATTTACTTTTATTTTTTAAATCAATTTAATTGTATTATTCAAAAGGATACTAGATTATAATAGAGTGCCAGTGACATCGATCGATAGCTTTTTTGTTTGGAGATATTCGTAGGAGGACTGTGAGTTCAAAGTCACTACTCTTTTATATTTTTTTATAAAAAAGTAAAAATGGGATTTACGATTAAAAAAAAACGAAAGATTAATCCGAAGTTGCGGCGATTTGATAGCAGGGTAATATTTCATAATATTAACTACCTATTAAGGTTTGTGAAGAACGGGCGTGTTGTTAAATTCATAAATGATGACTTTTTTCCGTTTTAGTTGTAACATTTATTTTAAGGAACGATTTTCTAAGCTATTCGTTAATACTTTGCAAATTTTCGCAACGAATTATTTTTAATTAGTATGTTTATCACCATTACAGCCTATAAATGTCCACTGTTGAACAAAGGGCTCCCCGTAGATTGTCTTATTGTTCACAGGATTTTAGTAGATGTTAGATAAAATATTATGATTTTGTTTTACGTGGTAGAGCCACGCCGCAGTTATATTAGTTGTTGCACGAATGGGTCGGGTCAACCGGGGTAGGACCACGCTCTCACAGAATATCAGCGTTCTCGTGTAGAGAACGCTGATATTCTCACCATATGAAACACAACAGCTAAGGGTTCGTGCGGTGAGTGTGTAGAGAACCGGAGACCCTTTTATACTGGAAACTAGGTATTTCATCTTAGTCCTCAGGGGTGACGACCAATTTGCATGTTGAATCTTAATCGAGATTAAATGCAGATGCTAAGGGACACAGCTTCCACTTACCATCAGGTGGACTGTATGCTCTTTTGTCACGCTTATTCTATAAAAAAATCTAAAATCCATTGGTTAAGACAGCTATGATTTCTTAAGTAGTCAGAAAATTATTATATTTCCATTACACAATAAAATATTTATAGCACAGCTGTAAGTATAGTTAAAAAACACTCCTTTGTGCCTCGGGCTGGAGTTTGCGTTTACGTCAGAGAGGACATCTGTTCTCGACGCCTCGGCAGACTTGAAGGTTCGGACCTGTCCATCCTTTGGCTACGCGTAGACAGCGACGACCATCCGCGCGTGTACGGGTGCCTCTATAGGTCCCATAGCGGTAATGCCGAAACAGACCGACTCTTCGACCACGTCCAAATGGCTGCAGATTCGTTGCTACAGCAGATCCCCTCCGCAGAGATCGTGATCCTCGGCGACTTTAACGCCCATCACGCCGAATGGCTTGGTTCACGTTTAACCGATCATGCGGGGAGATCTGTTCATGATTTTGCCTTGGCATATGGTCTGACACAACTGGTGACTTCGCCTACGAGGATTCCAGATGTGGAGGATCATGCACCTTCCCTGTTGGACCTTCTGCTGACCTCTCACCCGGACGGATATCAGATTTCCGTCGACGCCCCTTTAGGCTCCTCGGACCATTGTCTGGTCCGGAGTGTTGTGCCACTCACGCTGAAATCGCGGTTGCATTCTGCAGGCTGCCGCCGTGTTTGGCACTATAGGTCAGCCGATTGGGATGGGATGCGGTCTTTCTTTGCATCCTACCCTTGGGGGCGGGTTTGCTTCTCGCCGGATGATCCCAACGTTGTTGCGGATTCTGTTACTGATGTGGTACTTCAGGGTATGGAACTTTTTATTCCTTCCTCTGTGGTGCCCATTGGAGGCAAATCTCAGCCATGGTTTGGTCGCTCCTGTAAAATAGCATCATGCTATAAGCAGGAGTGCTATCAAGCCTGGGTTGATGCATCAGCGTCCCGGGATGTAAACACCAGCGCTCTAAAAAAGAAGTATAATTCCGCCTCTAGGTCCTTCAAAAGAGTCATTGCCAAGGCAAAGTCAGAGCACATAGGCAGAATTGGCGAGAAACTAGTTCGCCTTCCTTCTGGAACCCGTGCATTCTGGTCTCTCGCCAAGGCTGTCCAGGGGAATTTCTGTCAGCCATCTCTTCCATCTCTGCACAGGGAGGACGACTCACTGGCCCATACTGCAAAGGAGAAAGCTGATCTTCTATGCTCCTTCTTTGCGTCTAACTCGACTCTCGATGACGGGGGGAGTACGCCGCCGACCATCCCGCGGTGTGAGTGCTCCATGCCGGAAGTGCAGTTCACACAGCGCTCGGTTCGCAAAGCACTCCTCTCCTTGGACATCCACAAGTCGAGTGGGCCTGACGGAATCCCTCCAATTGTGCTGAGGACGTGTGCTCCAGAGTTGGCACCGGTTTTAACGCGTCTTTTCCGGTACTCCTACTTCCTAGGCGTAGTCCCAAAATCATGGAAGACGGCTTTCGTCCACCCGATCCCTAAAAAAGACGACCGCTCAGACCCGTCCAACTACCGGCCAATCGCCATCACCTCCTTGTTCTCCAAAACAATGCAGTCCATTGTAAACTGCCAGCTCATGAGGTACCTTGAGGATCACCAGCTGATTAGTGACCGCCAATACGGTTTTCGCCGTGGTCGGTCAGCTGGTGATCTTCTGGTCTACCTCACTCACAGATGGGCGGAGGCAGTAGAGTTCAAGGGGGAGGCATTGGCCGTTAGTTTGGACATTGCGAAGGCCTTCGATCGGGTTTGGCACAAAGCGCTTCTTTCGAAGCTCCCTTCCTATGGGCTTCCCGAGAAATTGTGCGATTGGATCACCAGCTTTCTTGCAGATCGGAGCATCAAGGTCGTTGTAGACGGTGCAAGCTCCGATTGCAAACCTATTAATGCTGGTGTTCCACAGGGCTGCGTGCTATCGCCAACGCTGTTTCTTCTGCATATCAATGATATGTTGCATACCCGTAACATTCATTGCTATGCAGATGACAGCACTGGTGATGCTCTTTACACCGGCCGAGCCAATATTTCTCGGGAAAACGTCTCCGAGTGCCGGGACAAACTTGTGTCTGAAGTCGAGTCTTTGCTAAACAGAGTCTCGGATTGGGGACGACTAAATCTAGTCCAGTTTAACCCCCAGAAGACACAAGTTTGCGCGTTAACCGCTAAAAAGAACCCCTTTGTCGTATCCCCTCAGTTTCAAGGCACTCCCCTTGTTGCCTCAGCCAGTATCGGAATCCTCGGCGTCGACATATCGAGTGACGTGCAGTTTCGTGGTCACTTGGAAGGGAAGGCTAAATTGGCCTCTAAAAAGCTTGGCGTGCTCAGCAGAGCGGGACAGTATTTCACACCGCCTGCAACTTTACAAGGCGCAGGTTCGGCCGCACATGGAATACTGTTCCCATCTCTGGGCTGGGGCTCCCCAGTACCAGCTCCTTCCACTTGACCGCATCCAGCGCAGAGCGGCTCGAATCGTCGACGACCGAGTGCTTTCCGATCGGCTCGATTCACTGGCGTTGCGAAGAGATGTTGCATCTCTTTGCGTATTTTATCGCATCTATCACGGGGAGTGCTCTGAGGAATTGTTCGGATTAATCCCAGCCGCCAAATTTCGTGAACGCACGACACGGCAAACGTCCCGATACCATCCACACCATCTGGATGCTTGGCGGTCCACCACTGTACGTTTCACAAGGAGTTTTCTTCCACGTACAACCTCTCTGTGGAATAGTTTACCACCGGCGATTTTTCCGGACTGATACGACCTGGGGACCTTCAAGAAAAGAGCTTACTCCTTTCTAAAGGGCCGGCAACGCACCCGCAATTCTCCTGGTGTTGCGGTTGATCATGGGCGGCGGTAGTCACTTAACATCAGGTGAGCCGCATGCTCGTTTGCCCCCTCTTCTATAAAAAAAAAAAAAAAAAAAAAAAAAAAAACTTTTACTAAATTTTAACCTAAAATAAAAGAGAATTCTTAAATTTTTACAAAAACAAAGAACAAATTTTAAATTACAAGCTAATTACACTGAAGATTTATTTGATACCTACCGAAGTTGAACGGATTCGGCGTCCTATATAGATAAGTAAATCACAAACATGTTAACGTGTTTTAGCCCAACAAATGAGTAAAGTATAATTTTAACAGCGGAATTTACAAATGGGTTTGAAAGATATTAACGAATGAAAATTTAATTAAAAAGTATCAAATGAAGCGGCCGAAGATAAAAATAATGGATTCATCGTTAAAATAGTGCCCCATTAATATTTTAATTTATACCCTAGTCAGAAATTAAGTCAGAAAGAATCAATGTAATTATTAATTCATGTCCTACTGAGGCAGTCGGTCGCATTCTTGATCATTGAGTGAGTGCAAGTAAACGAACTTTTAGTAAATCCTATTTAAAAGTTTATTATTTGGACCATGTTAACCTTAGTAATCCAGATTGACCTAAAGTTGTGGAACCTGTACGAATATCGGATGAAAGTTACATAATCTTCATTGATATCATTTTTCAAATATCGCAATATAACTAACATCGCTACTGTAAAAATAGGGATTTGGATCTCGTTTCCAATAATAAAGTTACGAGCTTGAGGTTCGTGACAATAAAAATTGCCGATAAAATTACCTAAATTAACCTTTAATTTACTTTATACAAATTAAAGTTAAAAAACACTAATAATTAAACACACTAAATCACTTAATTTCGCTCCGAAGCTTCGCTTGTGTCGCCGAGTTAAACTCTGTCTCGATCGCATCTTGCGCCACCTATTTATTCAAATCAGCAAAACATCCGGAATGTTCAAGTAAACACGCGTAAGGTACCGAGAGCTCGAGTATAGATTTTCTAGAAACTTAGTTCCTCGGGTGGCGCTGTTGGTCGAGAGATCGGCGATGTCATTCTCTGCAAAGCCCCCCCCCCGCTCTCGCTCCTGACACTAGATGGCGCTAGTTGACTTATTCACATAACACTGCCCCCTCCTAAGACATGCTCGTCCCGAGCATTATCGGTCCCATAATAAC
Source organism: Parnassius smintheus behrii (assembly GCA_036936625.1). NCBI lineage: Eukaryota > Metazoa > Arthropoda > Insecta > Lepidoptera > Papilionidae > Parnassius > Parnassius smintheus. The sequence continues at coordinate 20,173,688 of JAUPFT010000015.1, read as the reverse complement.
GCGCCAAGCGATCCACATGGACGATCTTAGGAGTCCCTCTTGCGCCTTTCTGTATCCGGTAGGTCACATCGTTGATCCTGGTTACAATCCGGTACGGGCCGTCCCATTTAGTTTGAAGCTTAGGAGATTTCCCTTTGCTGCGGACTGGATTGTGCAACCACACTAATGAACCTTCGTTGAACCCTTTATTGTTCATTTTGCGGTCATACCGGGTTTTCATTTTCTCAGACATTTGCTGGCCCGATTGTCTGACGTGCTCATAAATGTCATTCATTTTGTTCCGCAAGTCATATGCATAATCGGTTATACTGCGTGGAGCATCAGGTGGTATCCCAGTGATCAGGTCTGCAGGCAGCCGTAATTCTCTTCCAAAGTTTGCGAAAGCTGGTGTCCCTGCTGTACTTTCGTGAACAGAACTTCGATATGACAACAAAAACGGTTGTATGTGCTTGTCCCAATCTCGTTGCCGATTGTCTACAACTTTTGCTAGGTACCTCTCCAATGTCTGATTAAATCGTTCCACCATTCCATCAGATTGCGGGTGATAAGAAGTCGTTCTTGTTTTATGAGTACCCATAACTCGGCAAGTTTCCTGGAATATTTGAGACTCAAAATTCCTTCCTTGATCGCTGTGAATCTCTAAAGGTACTCCAAAACGACAGATGACTTCATGAACTAGTTTATCTGCAACTGTTAAAGCTTCTTGATTTGGAATGGCGAAAACTTCTGGCCACTTAGTGAAGTAATCCATTACAACCATGAAATACTTGTTACCGCTTTCACTCTCCGGAAACGGCCCCGCCACGTCAATGGCTATTCTCTCCCATGGTGCACCAACATTGTACAACTTCAATGCACCTCTACTACGAGTCTGAGGTCCCTTTACAGCCGCACAACTTGTACATTTGCGACACCAGTCCTCGACATCGTTTCGACAGTGGACCCAGTAAAACCGTTCTCGGATCTTCAGTAGAGTTCGTTTAACTCCCAGATGGCCTCCTGAATAATCATTAAGGTACAGCTGTAGAACATCCGGTACTTTAGCTTTAGGGACAACCATTTGTAAATGACAGCTGTCTCCCCGAACATTTTCCCATTTACGGCACAGAACTCCATCCTGAAGCAGCAAGCTATCCCACTGGGCCCAATAGCTTTTAGTGATCGAACTCATCGCTGAGACGTCGCTCCACTTGGGCTTGGGAGCACTGGCCTTCATCCATTCCAGGATCGGCTTGATGTCCGGATCTTCCTGCTGTGCACGTTGTAAGCTGTCCTTCCACTCGTTGCTGAGGTGGTCCGCCCTGAGCATCCTCACGGATACCACTCCCTTACTCTCTTGCCTAGTACAATGTTTGCAATCTTCAGGACAAGGTCTTCGTGATAATGCATCTGCGTTGCCATGAGATTTCCCGCTGCGATGTTCGATCTCAAAGTCGTATTCCTGCAGTAGTTCAATCCACCTCGCAACTTGTCCTTCTGGATTTTTAAACTGCAATAGCCATTTTAGTGCAGCATGGTCAGTTCGTAAGTGAAATTTTCGCCCCAGAAGATATTTGCTAAAATGCTGCAACGACTTTACCACAGCTAGCAATTCGCGTCTTGTGACACAATAGTTCCGAGCTTGAGGTTCGTGACAATAAAAATTGCCGATAAAATTACCTAAATTAACCTTTAATTTACTTTATACAAATTAAAGTTAAAAAACACTAATAATTAAACACACTAAATCACTTAATTTCGCTCCGAAGCTTCGCTTGTGTCGCCGAGTTAAACTCTGTCTCGATCGCATCTTGCGCCACCTATTTATTCAAATCAGCAAAACATCCGGAATGTTCAAGTAAACACGCGTAAGGTACCGAGAGCTCGAGTATAGATTTTCTAGAAACTTAGTTCCTCGGGTGGCGCTGTTGGTCGAGAGATCGGCGATGTCATTCTCTGCAAAGCCCCCCCCCCCGCTCTCGCTCCTGACACTAGATGGCGCTAGTTGACTTATTCACATAACAATAATAATAATGTTATCCAGACCGAATTTTGGTCACTGCGGCCGGTTTCAACGGAGACTAGCCATCGGCGCAAGACAGGATTATAGTGCCCAAGTGTAGGTATGCGCAAGCACAGGTGCACTCTCTCCTCTCTCACTCTCATAGTCCGACGGGACGGTAAACCGACACGACCGGAGAGAAATCAGGTGCAGGACCAATGGCTTTACGTGCTTTCCGAGGTAGGGGGGTGAGACACCGCCAACTTCCTGACTTCGGGCGGCTGCTAAGAATTTCTTAATGGAAAAACAATAACTGTTTTTTTTTTTTGACCCGACCGGGATTCGAACCCGTTACCTCATGATCAGTAGTCGCTTTAACAATCACTAGACCGAAGTGGCAGTCATGTTGTTTCTAATTATTAACTTGGCCACGCTCCCACAGAATATTAACGGGAAAGAGCAGAATAATGCCCATGTGTTTCGTATGATGAGTGTAGAGAACCGGAGACAATTATAATCGAGGAGATTAACAACGTCCCTGTCCGCGAAAAAGACACAATAGTTAAACAATCGAATATCTAATCATATATCATATATGAGTCACAGAACAGAGAAATGTTTAAGCTTGCTCTTCGCTCGGAGTTAGATCAATCTTCCATGCTCAAAGTTGTTTAACGTTGTTTTTTATTATGTTATTAACAGGTCTTACGTGACAAGCATATTTTGCGAGAGTTTTGTCACTATCATTTATTTATTTATATTAATAATTAAATAATAGTTTAATGATTTCTTATATTTACGCGAACACTACACATGATTAAAACTACTTTTACGGATTTTATCGCGTTTATTTTTACTTTTTATTTTTAATTCCCGACGTTTCGGGCGCTTTCCAGCACCCATGGTCACGGGGGACTGAGATGACTGACGTCCCGATGTCATTGTTAAACCCGGAGTACCTTCAGCCTTTTTAATTATTGTTTATGGTCCGATCTATGCAAAATGATTCACGGGGGACTGAGATGACTGACGTCCCGATGTCATTGTTAAACCCGGAGTACCTTCAGCCTTTTTAATTATTGTTTATGGTCCGATCTATGCAAAATGACTAATCATTTTACATAGATCGGACCATAAACAATAATTAAAAAGGCTGAAGGTACTCCGGGTTTAACAATGACATCGGGACGTCAGTCATCTCAGTCCCCCGTGACCATGGGTGTTGGAAAGCGCCCGAAACGTCGGGAATTAAAAATAAAAAGTAAAAATAAACGCGATAAAATCCGTAAAAGTAGTTTTAATCATAAATAATAGTTATTATTTTTCTGATCGCTAGGATCCGCCCCAGCTTTCCACGGGTGATTTCTGGATCTTGACGATAGCGTCACCTACCGGGTTCAACTAAGTTTTTAAACCATCCAGAAACCCACACAATTATTTCAATAAAACCGTATATATATATATATACACACACACATATATATATATATATATATATATATATATATATATATATATATATATATATATATATATATATATACATCGATTAACCCTTAGTTCAGACACGGCGGATACCGCGCGGACGCAAACCGCGCGGGTCAACCGCGCGGATCTTATTATAATGGCATAGTACTAGAACGTTCATACTACACCGCGCGGACCATGCAACCGCGCGGTAGCCGCAACTCGACCGCAAGAAAATGAATTCGCGCGTTCGCCGCGCGGACGTAATTCTATGACAATCCCTGGGCGTGTTCAGTTGCTCCGTGGAATCCGCGCGTATCGCACGTATGACAATGGAGCGCTTTGACACCGAACTATTCATTGACGAAGTTGAAAAAAGACCAGCAATATGGGACATCCAGTGTGAAGATTATTCTAATAAAATTGCCAAAAATAAGGCTTGGCAGGACCTGGTAGAGATTTTTGGTATAAACGAGGATTCATTGGAAAAGAAAAAACTTTTTGGTTAGTAGGTACTTTATTTAAACATTTCTCCTAGTAGTTACTTTACATTGTTTGTGATTGTGTTTACATAATATAGATACCTACCAATGTAATATACATATTTATAAGTTTATATTTTAGTATCTTGCCATTCTACACGACCCTCATTCACAAAGTAATTAGCATATCTATCTTTAATGTTCAAAGATGAAGGTGTACCTCTTCCTGCATGTAATTTATTAAGACTACTCATTGGCGCAGTGTACAAAGTGTCTTTATACCGTACACCATCTCTTGTCCTAACAAAATTGTGTAACACGCAACATGCCTTTATTATGTCTTCGGCAAAGTCTATGTTAACGTTTATAGGCCTATGAAAAATACGCCACTTGTTTGCTAAAATACCAAAGCTGCATTCAATATTACGTCGAGCCCTAGATAACCTATAGTTAAAAATCCTTTTTTCGTATGATAACCCTTTACCCGCATAGGGTCGCATTAAGTTTTCCGATAAACCAAACGCTTCATCGCCAACTATAACGTATGGTAATGGTAAAGGATCTGCGTTAGATATTGGTTTAGGTTTTGGTATGTGTAATGATTTTTCTATTAATCTTTTATAAAATATTGAATTTTTAAATATTGCAGAATCACTACTTTTTCCATATGATCCAATGTCAACAAAAGTAAAACAGTAATTAGCGTCACAAAGTGCCAAAAGTACTATAGAAAAATAGTTTTTATAATTATAATATAAAGATCCAGAATCATCAGGCATTATAACCCTTATATGTTTGCCATCTATGGCGCCTATGCAATTGGGGAAATTTGCATATCTTTCAAAATCTATAGCTATTCTCTCCCACACATCTTCACTCGGTTCGGGCATGACTTTTTTTGCGAGTATTTTCCACAAAGCTTTACATACTTCACGGACAATTCCTGTGGTTGTAGATTTGCCAAGACGAAAGTTGTAACGAAGTTCTCCAAAGGAACAACCAATAGCCAGATATCTGAAACAAAAAAAAAAATACCAGCACATATTATGAAAACCTTAACATTTTTCTTAACGATAAATTTCTTATTCAGGTGTAACATTGCAAAAAAAATGGAAGAACATACGTGATGCCTACAACAAGGAATTCAAAAAAGGCAAGTCAGCTCCTTCTGGTTCAGGTGCATGTAAAGGTTCAAAATACATGTATTTTGACCGGCTTTCCTTTCTTCAGAAGACGGTAGAAAATAAAGAAACAACTAGTAACATAGAAGAAGCGAAAAATGAGCATAATGAAGACAGTGACAAAGACCAAAATAATTTTGTGAATGCACGTGAAATACGCTCCCCTCCCCCCAAAAAAAGAAAAAAAAGTAAAAGTGCACCAGAAGATCGATTGGCTAACATATTAGAGGAAAGCATTCACTCACGAGATAAATTACAAAGAGAATTACAAGAAAATATTTCTAACCAAGATGATGATAAGCTTTTTTGCTTATCTTTGTACAAAGAATTAAAAAAAGTTCCAGAAAACAAGCGTTTGGCTACTAAAATTGAATTACTTCAAGTAATAGAGAAGGGACAGAAATTACCATTGCCATTTCGCATTACAACAAACCAGCAAAACATGCATAATACAGCATATTTAAATAGCCAACCATATTCAAATCCACAAGGATATTTTACTGGATACTCTACAATTGTACCAGCGGGATCTCCATCGCCTTCATCATACACTACTGATGACTCACAGTCTTCTATTGTAGAAAATATATATTCTGATATTATGTGAAAATAAATACCCAATATATATTCTAATATAACATAAATATAAATATATATATTCTTATATTACATAAATATATATTCTGATAATTATTAAATAAAAATAAATACCTTACCTTAAAGTGATCACGAGTTTTTCTTCTGGTGATACGCTTGACCTCATATGGGTATTAGAAGATGTAATTTGTTCACTGATTATTTCCAATAATTCGTCAAATGACTTTATTGACATTCTTAAATAGTTAAAAAATTCGGAATCATAATTCCTTAACTTTGCATATAAAGACACAAACTGACCATGAGTGAACCGATCTTGTAAAATTGGATGCACCCAATACTGCCGTTTCCTTTTTTTTTTGTGGAGTAGGAGTAAGTACACACATATTGCCTCTTCAACTTCCATGATTGAACTGAAAGGCTGTCACCCTACCTCGCAGTCCTCGCACCGCACAATAACCGCGCTTGTCTGAACACTTCACTATTCTCGCGGATCGGACCCGCGCGGTTTGCGTCCGCACGGTTTCCGCCGAGTCTGAACGTGCTCTTAATCTTTATTTCAAAACGTTTAACTAGGTGTGAATGCATTGCCGTTGCATACTTCTTCTGTATATATAAAATAATCTGTAGTTTTTGTATGATCCGCAATAAAGAATAATAAATATTTAAAAAAAATCTATGGTTGCTAACCCGCTCGCGGTGTGGCAACCTAAAATATAACCAAAAATATCTACAGGCAATCTATGAAGGAATCCTATGTTCAGCAGTGTTATTTCATAGGCTGTAAGAATAAGGTTAAGATTAAAAAATAATTCCTCTGGAAATTCAAAAGGTATGGTACAGCACGTTTTCTATTCTATGAGCCAGTTAAAAACGAGTTGGAGGGTCAGTTTTATTACTACAACAAAAAATCGATATGTTTCAATCGCGATCCAGTGATATAGTGTATTTTTCTAATATAGTTAACGGCAATATTGATTTTCTCGAGCTTTTACAAAAGAGCGAGACATTTGTTCTGGTATTTTGGCATGTAAAAGAAATACAGAAAAAAATTTTTTTGTTTGATCTGCACGTAAAATGATTTAACGAGTTTGTAATCGATGGCGTTGATTTCTTTTACACCAAACGAAACGAACTTAGGTGTTTTAAAACTTCAATTTTACATTTTTTCTTTATGAGGCAATCATTGATACACTGAAATGGATGTATGATTGAATAAGTATTGCATAGTTGACAACGTTTGTTACAGAATGGAATAAATTTAATGGAAAAAGTTACTACATATTCCAGTTTCTCTGCTGAGCATATGCCTCCTTTGGTACCATTTTATATATACGTTTTAAGACATTTATTTCTCAAAAAGAATACAATTCACTTATCATGAGAAATAACAAGTTAATAATTAGATACAAAATACATAAACTTATGAAGAACGGCAGGAACTTGCAAATGATCTGTTAAGTAGTGGATAGGCACAATCTTGTTACTTGTGGGTAATAAGAAAAGTACGTGTACAATTACATATCGTTATTGAAAGAAAGTCTATAGCAATTACATATTGTTCATATTTGTAAAATCAATGATATAATTGGTAAAATCAAATTAATTAAAGAAATAACATTAGCTTTTTGAATAACTTATTGGTATTTAAAACCGAGAAAAATCTTTTAAGATGTGGTGCTTTAATGTTTTTTGTATAAAATAAAGAACTGGATCTCTTTTATGTTATTAGGCAATTTATTATATAACTCTGCTCCTTCGTTTTATATATTTTTTCTTCCGTAGTTAATTCGAGCACAGTCTAGTTCGAGGTTGTCTTAGGCAAATGTTATTTTGTCGTCTAGTAATACATTTTTGTATTTGTCCTTTCTTTGTAAACGTTATTTTAGAGTGTATATCTTTATTTAATAATTTATGTACTAATATGCATGTATTATATTTATAAATCTGTGATAGTGTCATTAATTGAGTTTCTTTGTAAATTTTTTCGGTGGGAGTTAGATAGTGATAATGGAATAATAGTTTGATTATTTTGTTTTGACATGTTTCAATTTGCTTTAGATTTGTTTTAGCCGCAGTACCCCACACCTCTATTAGGTAGTCTAGATGAGGTTTTATCATGGAGTTGTATATAATATATCTCACTGATTTTTTATGCCGTTTTAAACTATCCTGACGGGCAACGGAAAGCAGTGCCGTAGGTGACAGATCATCGACGGCTCGATCGATATATTGTCACGTAAAAAGTCAGGCAGTCTGGTAAAAAAGAGAGAACATTCTAGTATTAGGTTTATTCGACCGTCTTAAAAATAAGAAGAAGTTTCTAATGCGACAGTGTGTTATTTTCTTTTTGTATGTATTTTATGCGATATCTTCGTCAATTATGAACCGATTTTGATTTTTTTTAAATTAATAAATAGTTTAAAGTTTCAGGGTGGTATCTTATTCTTAAATTTCACTTCCAAGGGTGTCAAAATAGGTAATGAAATTTTTAATGGATATATTAAGACGACATTGAGATTTGGATAGTTCAAAAGGGTAAAAAACCGACAACAAATAACTAATTATAATAAAATAAAATAATTTCACATTCTGCAATCGAGGCTTTAATTTATCCACACATATTATCTTGTTTAATTTTTTTAAGTTAAGCTTTAGTAGGTCAGCTTTTACTTAATTAGTTTTAATAAAAATCTAACTTTTAATATTTTTTGTGAATAATAAATTAATTAGTGTTCAGAATGACCTCTTGTTTTATAACAAGTTTCGATAAAAAGAACTTTGACTATATTCATTGCGCCTTAAATTAGTTCAATTCAAAAAAGTAAATTAAATTTACCGTAACTTTACTCTAAGTTATCACGAAACACTAGTTATTTTGATATAGCAACGCTTTTGCTTTTGCATTTGTTTAAGTCCAGGTGTTGGTCTGACAAAACAATCGACCCTTGAGCGCGAGCAGAACGGAGGGTCCATTCATAAAATTGTATAAAATGTTACGAAAAAATAAACGCATGGACTTACAAAAAATATAGAAAGAAAAATTCGAGGCGGCAATGATTTGATAGCAGGGTAATATTTCATAATATTAACCATTTAGGTTTGTGAAAAATGGGTGTGTTGTTAAAATTTGTAATGTGACCAGCTATTATCGAACTAAATCATAAAACTTCGTTTTTTTACTTTAAATTATAAAAGATTCATAAAAAATTATGATGTACAAAAATTATATATATACATACATATAATATTTTAATTATAAGAAATGCTTCGGTGATTTGGTCATGTGGAAATAATGAATGAGGAAAGTGTGACAAAGCAACCTTATGTTGCAGAAGTGAATGGCAGAGTCGGAAAGGGACGTCCTAGACGAAATAACCAAATTGGCGATATATTGAAAATGGGCCAAATTAAGACTACCCTTAACCGACGAGCGTATATGGATGTGGAGTAGGCGAGAGAGGTGTGTCGGGATCGTGTCAAATGGAAGTCTGTAGTCTCTGCCTACCCCTATGTGTGCCACGTGTGAGTGTTTGTGTATTTATGTATGTATATAATATTTTAGATTAATGTTTTGAGTCATAAAAAATAAAATGCAAGGTTATGAAACTTACAGACAGATAGACACATTATAAATAGGAAGGAAGATTTTTTATTCAAGCACGTAGTAAATATCCTTTTTATACCACAACATATTTTTGTAAGCCTCAAGGAGCGGTTTCAATAGCCCTGTATGATCAAAAACCTTTACGCTCCGACACACTTCAATATAATAATTAGGTGTATATTTTACAATTTGCCAAAGATCTCTTTTGTTACCTTTATGTTGTAAGTGGATTTCACTATCTACAATGGACCTTCCGTGTCACACCGCTACCTTCAATGAATCGGTACGTGTGTGGATAATTCTATTATTAAACGTCGCATCTGTCAGATACCTTTGCGTTCGTAATTTTACAGTTTAATTAGCGTTAAATGCACACAGAGGCACCGCACCGCGGCATGCAACGAAAAAATCTGAAGCGTCGCCGCTGTCGGTCGCCTCAAGAATTCGAGTTCATAAATCATGGAGACTTAATCGATAAGTATCGATTTTCGCAACAAAGTATGAGACTAATGCGATAGTGAAGACTTTAACCCTTAGGAAAAGGTTTTTTTCGGAAACCTTTAGGAAAAGGTTTCCGAAAAAATATTTAACGCAATAAACGTATGGGGTATTTGAGGTTGAATTTAATAATTTAGTTTTAATATTATTTTCAAATTAATTTTCGAAACATTATGTACCTCATAGCATATTATACAAATTAGAACACTTTTCACGAATAACATCATGCATTTTCTTATTTGGTATGCGTCTAAACTATTTTCGGTAAACTGACATTAATAGCTATGAAAAGACCATAAATCAACTGCATTACAACAGAAAATTTCATAATGTTAAATGATTTAGCTGACATCTAGAAGTCGCCTGCAATCACTTTGATAGAATTTAGCGCTTTTAACTTCAAAGAGACGTCACGTCGTCTATGAATCATAAGATGACGTGGTAAGACGAAAATTCATTTACAGCAATGCAAAGACATTATGTCATCTATTACGCCTCATTGTGCGTTTGCATTGCCCACTTAACTCGTAGAGGAAATAATTTGTTAAAGGCATACTATATTCTGGCTTTAGTTTATTTTATCATTTAAGATTAGAACTTCTTCGAAATGTATCTACATTCTACTGAAGTGAAGTCAAAGACTTCTTTGTGTAAAATCTAAATCGAAGCAACGTGAACCGGAGAATCTTTTCACAAGTAACGAATCATTCCTCTAACTTTGTTTTTAGAGCACACAAAGTATTTTTATTTTTATTCAAAATGGAGTATTGAATGAGTATTGTAAGTATCTATTGGCAACAGCATCCATTTAATATCAAACGGAATGTTAGACAGTTTTAGTTCGTTAGTCATCCTTACTTTTATCATATGAATGAATACAGTTAATTTGTTGTTAAAATCTCTGTAAACCATTTTTATAGTACTAACTTCTAAAATCTAGCAGATGTTACCCAATAAATATGAAATACGGCGAGTTCTTGGCAACTGAACTACAAAAACTCAAGATTGGTTACAAGAATATTTATTTTATTTTAAAATATTAAATCATATCTTCGCTAATAACGACGAAAAATATAAATATTCAATTAATTAAGCGAATGTTAACTGCAGTAAATTAAAGTTGTAACGATGTCTTGTTCTTCTAAAGTAATATATAAGCAATAAAAGCATTTTACTTCGTCCCGAGCATGTTATTAGAGCCGACTATGGAAATTGCATGAAAAATTGTATTGATTTCTTTGAATGGTGGTTTAGTCATCTTATTAATCCCAAAAGTTAAAATACCAATACCGGCAACAAGCAGCAAGTCAAAGATGCGAGAAGTATTGTATTGTGATGTTTAATGCACCTGCAAAGCCTGCCGATTAGGGCCCATGGCAATTTGTAGAATCTGCTATCAAGAGCGATTTTTTATTTAAATATTTCCGAAATGATATAACTTAGGCAACATTAAGAAAAGATCCTACACTTTTCTCAAAGCCGGTAACGATCCTGCGATTCCTCTGGTGTTGCAGCTCTACATGAGCGGCGACAGCCTTTTACCTATCAAATGAGACTCATGCTTGTTTGCCGCCACTTCTATAAAAATGTCAAGTAGTAGTTTTTTACGAGCTGATGTAGAATAAATAATAACATTTATAAATTTAAATATTTCAAAGTACATAATATTATTTATTATTAGTATGTTTGTTACTTTAAATTCAATAAATATCCAATTAAAACATCAAATTACTTGCCTGTTTCATCCAATTTAGTTGATGAATGTGTCAAATTTCTTTTGTATAACGTTGTTTGAAATTGGAATGAAAAGACAATTAACGCGATTGTACGGTAGCTAAAGTTAATAAGTTGATTTCCCCCGCCTCACTCACAAAAACAGCAGATGCGAGGTTGGCTTGGTACATATAAGCTGCATTATTAGTTGCTCAGTAATGCTTTAGGTTTTTTTTCCTTGCTTTTGCTAACCACGCGTACTAAAACACCATCTGTGTTCGGCCACGATTCGAAGTAGTCGCAATACATACGGGCGGTCTGGTAGCGAAATTTATTTGTGGTTTAATTTACAACCTCATACTAAAGTGAATTAATGAAATTTATTTGTGTAAATCAGAGAGGTTAAATCTTAGTGAAATCATTTTAATATATTTTTATTAAATAGAATATATGTGACAAAGTCACACACGATCCACTCACACCGACTGTTCTGGATGGATGACAAAAATTATATTTTACATGCTAAATCAATAATATACCTAGCTGCTGCATGGTTTTATCACCTATAAAAGCGAATTACGTTATGTTATATGAAAAAAAAGCATTTAGTTAAACATTATTTTTAAATTTTGAAATAATATACAATATCATAACAATCTAAGCATGCCATGTGATGGTAGCTTAAGAGAATCCATCACTCTCTTTCTTCCCAGGGGTGTAATAAAAGATACTGTGGTGCGTACCAAAAGATTCATGATTTCTAATAGAATAACGGTATAACCATCGATTGGCGTAAAATATTTTGACTACGACTACAAATATTTAGAGTAACCTGGAGCAGCGGCGAAGATGCGATACGTCTGATATTCCAGCCAATCCTCCTTTTGAGTGTGACAATTAAACCAAAATTTCCATTTGGAGAGGCCCATGATCCAAGTCCACAGAGACTTTAGGAGCTGACGAAGAAGAAATAAATAGTTCCTTGTAAAAACTTAATATTTACACCATCACTATAACCGCTCTTGTAAAATAGCATCATACTATAAGCAGGAGCGCGACTGGGCCTGAGCTGACGCATCAAAGTCCCGGGATGTAAACATCAGTGCCTTAAAAATAAATATAATTCCTCCTCCAGGTCCTTCAAAAGAGTCATTTCCAAGACAAAGTCAGAGCACATATGCAGAATTGGAGAGAAACTAGTTCGCCTTCTTTCTGGAACCCGTGCATTCTGGTCTCTCGCCAAGGTTGTCCAAGGGAATTTCCGTCAACCATCTCTTCCATCTCTGCACAGGGAGGACGATTTACTGGCCCATGCCGCAAAGGAGAAAGCCGATCTGCTAGGCTCTTTCTTTGCGTCCAACTCTACTCTCGATGACGTGGGGAGTACGCCGCCGACCAACCCTCGTGTGAGTGCTCAATGCCGGATGAGCGGTTTACACAACGCTCGGTTCGCAAATCACTTCTCTCCCAGTTCATCCACAAGTCGAGTGGGCCTGATGGAATCCCCCCAATTGTGCTGAGTACGTGTGCTCCAGAGTTGACACCGGTTCTGACGCATCTTTTCCGGTACCCCTACTTCCTGGGCGTAGTCCCGAAATCATGGAAGATGGCTTTCGTCAACTCGATCCCTAAAACAAGCGACCGTTCAGATCCGTTAAACTACAGGCCTATTGCCATCACCTCCTTGTTCTCCAAAATATTGTAATCCATTATAAATTCCCAGCCCATGCGGTACCTTAAGGATCACCAGCTGATTAGTGACCGCCAATACGGTTTTCGTCGCGGTCGATCAGCTGGTGATTTTCTGGTCCACATGACTCATCGATGGGCGGAGGTAGTAGAGTCCAAGGGGGAGGCATTGGCTGTTAGTTTGGACATTGCGAAGGCCTTCGATCGTGTTTGGCACAAAGCTATTCTTTCGAAGCTCCCTTCCTATGGGCTTCCCGGGAAATTATGCTACTGGATTACCAGCTTTCTTGCAGATCGAAACATCAAGGTCGTTGTAGATGGTGCATGCTCGGATTACAAGCATGTTAAGGCTGGCGTTCCACAAGGCTACGTGTTATCACCAACGCTGTTCCTTCTACATATCAATGATATGTTGCAAACCAGTAACATTCATTGCTATGCGGATGACAGCACTGGTAATGCTCTGTACACCAGCCGTTCCAACATTTCCCAGGAAAACGTCTCCGAGTACCGTGACAAACTTGCGTCTGAAGTCGAAACTTTGCTGAACAATGTCTCGAATTGGGGGCGACTAAATCTAGTCCAGTTTAACCCTCAGAAGACACAAGTTTGCGCGTTAAACGCTAAAAAGAACCCCTTTTTTTTTTTTTTTTTTTTTTTTTTATAGGATCGGGTGGCAAACGAGCACACAGTCCACCTGATGGTAAGTGGTTGCTGCGGCCCATAGACATCTACATCTATCCTCGATTACAAATCAAAATGCAGATGCGTTGTCACCCGTGAGGACTAAGATGGAATGCCTCGTTTCCAGTAAAAAGGGTCTCCGGTTCTCTACACTCACCATACGAAATACAGCAGCATTAAGCTACTATTTCACGCTGGTATTCTGTGAGAGCGTGGTCCTTCCCCGGTCGAGCCGACCCATTCGTGCTACAACTAAACTACTAATATAACTGCAGCATGGCTCTACCACGTATACCCCTTTTTGTATTTCCTCAGTATCAAGACACTCCCCTTGTTGCCTCAGCCAGTATCGGAATCCTCGGCGTCGACATATCGAGTAACGTGCAGTTTCGTAGTCACTTGGAAGAGGAGGCCATATTGGCCTCTAAAAAGCTTGGCGTGTTCAGCAGGGCGGGACGGTATTTAATGCTGGCACACCACCTGCAACTTTACAAGGCGCAGGTTCCCATCTCTGGGCGGGGGCTCCTTCCACTTGACTGCATCCAGCACAGAGCGGCTCGAATCGTCAACGACCGAGTGCTTTCCGATCGGCTCGATTCTCTGGCGCTATGAAGAGATGTTTCATCTCTTTGCATTTTTTTCGCATCTATCACGTTGAGTGCTCTGAGAAATTGTTCGGATTATTCCTAGCCGCCAAATTTTATGAAAGCACTACGCGGCAAGGCTCCTGATACCATCCACACCATGTGGATGCTTGGTGGTCCACCACTGTACGTTTCACAAGGAGTTTTCCTCCGCGTACGATCTCTCCGTGGAATAATTTAACACCGGCGATTTTCCCGGACCTCGGTCCGGAAAAATCAGGACCCCCCATCTCCTATATAAAAAGGTAGCCAGCTGAGTTCCCTTTACTGCCAATGTTCCTTTTTTAAGCTTTTTTGTATCTAGGTGTCTATTACTTGTTACATTTACTTAGAGTATTGACGTACATAGATGTGTAACATATGCTGGTAATTACTCCGAGTATTTTACCTCGCCATGGTTACCTATTATTAAGATAAAACTTGTTTGCATGTTTCGTTATAAGATTAAGTGTTTTTATTACAATTTGTAAAATTTATATCCTGTTGGTGCCTAAATAAATAAAATTTACATTTGGGCCGAATGAATAAAATAAATATTTTTATATTATATGCTAATATACTAAGTATAATTTTATCATAATACAGTCAAGAGTATGTTTTTGTAACCTTTTCGGTTGGCGGCGTAATAATTTTTACTACGAGTTCTTTTCCAATATAAAATAAACATAGATCTAGATTTTGTAATCTTATTTTCACTCAACCAACATAATGTAGATTCATTTTCATTCGTCAAATGTAGTATTTGTTAATAACTTTTTTACGTGGTAGTGCTATGCTGCAACTAATATATTACTGGTATAGTTGTAACACGAATGGGTCGGCTCGACCGGGGTAAGACCACGCTCTCACAGAATACCAGCGTAAAATAGCAGCTTAACACTACTGTCTTTCGTACGGTAAGTGTAGAGAACCGTAGACCCTTTTTACTGGAAACGAGGCATTCCATCTTGGTCCTCATGGGTGACAACGTATCTACATTTTGATTCGTAATCGAGGATAGATGTATTGTCTATAGGTCACAGCAACCACTTAAGGTGATAAGTACTTCGAAAATTTGGTGGTTTTTCTATTTAACATATTTTTTTAAGTTTTATAGATTACAAACCAAAATTTTGGTATATGGTTTTTGACTATATGACCTTAGATTTCATAAAAGGAAAACACGATATTATGTAATTTTCTCGATAGAAAAAAAATTGCAAAATAGGTTCTAATTATATACATTTCTCCATGACACCACAATATTCTTACGAATAAGTTCATGGAATTATTTTTAAGACATAGTAAACAATCATATCTAAGTGCTCATAATCCATTTTTTAATCCATCAAGAAGTGTTGTTAATATAAATAAAAATGTTGTTTGGCGCTTACTTAGTTTTTTTCCGAGCGCTTGCTCAGTATAACTATCTCATAATTTGCGTATTATGAAGTCATTGGATCACTTTGATTTTGACACTCCCTCAGTCGTCCGTTAGCATCGACAAAGCCACCCCCCCAAAACTACGATTCATTTTTAAGTTATCCTCTTAACATCAGGTGGAATGTGTGCTCGTTTGCTACCTTTATCCTTAAAAAAAGACTGAACTTTAGCGCCACCTGTTTTATTCATATCATAGCTCACGACACTCGACAAAACAATTTAAATTTTGTGATTATGACCTCTAGGCCTCAGTCAAGTTGTTTAGAAGTTACACGATCAGTTACAGGTGAACAAGCGATAATATTTTAAGTTATTCACTAACAAATTCTTACAAGATTTTTAATTTAAAATTAATAAATAATGACATTCTCTCACCATGTGGTCTCGTATATTGTTCCCAATAAATGTTGTATTTTATAGTTTACAATATAAACATGCTAAAAATATGAGTAAAAGAAAGAATATAAAAATTATAAAGGTCGAAGTTAGCTGAATGTGATGACATTGTGTACGTACCTGAGTTTAACTTAATTATAACGCTTGTCTATAGAGACTTACGTGATTGTATGATTGCGTGGAAGGGGAAGATTTATTGCGATCTTACTGAGTCGGTTAGTAAGTGTGGTTGAACTTTTTGCTTCGTCTCCACGCTTAATCATCGAATGACGGCGGGCTAATGTGTTATCGGAAGCGTAAATGACTGTTGTGATAAATGTTACTTTTTAGTATCATATTTTCATGTGTTAATTAAAAGTTCTATTTTCATTTAAATTTAAGTTAATAAGCGTTGGGGATAAGCGTTCACCGTAATTTATACATTAGTCGAGCAACCCAGGTTCAATCCCTGCTGGTACCCTGACAATATTACTTGCAAGAATTTGTAGCTATGGTTTGCAAAACGCTCAGTTAGGCATGTCTGAAAAATTAAAAAAAATATTTCGCAGATGTGTAAAGTCCGTCTACACACATAGGACAGCGCTGTGGACACTCTTGTCCTAAAATTCTTTTTAAAATGGAGGTAAACCTATGACCAGCTTTGGGGCGTACTGTAACTTTAATTCTCACTTTACTTAAATACCTTCAAGAAAAGAAACTAACCTTTTTAAATAGCCGGCAACGCACCTGCAGTTCCACTGGTGTTGCAGTTGTTCATAACTTACGATCAGGTGAGCTGCACGTTCGTTTGCCCTCTCTTATGTATATAAAATTAAATTAAATTTGAAATAATTTAGTATAAAATTTAAAAAATGTTCACTAAATTACTTGCCGTAATACTTATGAAATTGTAATATAATATTATAACCTACCAAAGAAATGTCCGCAAGCTATCAGCATTTGCTTAATCAGTGTATATATTCTCAACATAAGTTCGACATCTTTTAAAAAAATGAGAGAAGAAACTGAAACTGAAACTTACTTAACTGTTAGGTACTTAAATATGAACTGCAGTTATATTATGGTTGTGGGTCACGTACAAGTATGGGTTGGCTCAACCGGGGAAGGACGACACTTTCCTAAAATAGCAGCTTAATAATTCTGTATTTACTATGGTGAGTGTAGAGAATCGAAGACGCTTATTATCAGTAATTAAGGACTAAGATCGAATGCTTGGTTTCCAGATACAAAGCATTCGATCGTAGTCCTTAAGGGTGATGTTCTTAGGGGTCTATAAGCCATCATTTTTTATATAAAAATTAATATTAACAATGCTATAAACATTACTGATATTCCCCTTAACTACTCGTGGTAAGCTTAAATTGCTTGTGTTACGAGTGGTTCACGCCAGTAGTCGAATTCGAACCCACGACCTTTTTGAGTTCGCGGTCCGCACCCTGCCATTAGGCTACTGTCGCTTCAATTAATCAAATCATCCACTTATCATCAGATTGACAATGTGCTCACTTATTCTATAAGAAAACCTGCATTGTAGTCGCTCTAGATGTATGCCCATGCTGCGCTACACTGCATGGCTCTGAACGGTATCCATGTCTCAGAAACCGAGTGATAAGCGAGCAGCGGAGCGAGGCGTTCAGCGTGCGTGACAAATTTACGTTCCTATTTCATTAACATGTATTGTGATCGCTCAAAATACATGCAAACTTGGCGCTACACCGCCTATCTCTGAACGGTCTCTACTCAGGCCATACCAGGCGCGAGTGTAAGGAGAGGGCTCAGCGAGGCATCTGGAGTGACGTTGTGACTAACACGCTGTTGTATTAGAAAGTCCAAAGCCCGGTCGAGTTGTAAGAAAAAAAGCAGGCTAAGCTTTTCACGTACGTTTGCCTTAAAGTTATAAGAAAACACTGGAATGTTCACTAGATTTCGTCGTCTATTTATTCATCATCACAATTCATCTTAATTAATTACGAAATTATCGCCTTCATTGTTGAATTTCAATTTTTAGTGAATGCAATTTATTAAGGTAATTTAAGAGATAATCTTATTTATTTGAAGATAAGAAAAATTATGTACCAACACTAGAAATAACTTAAGAATAACTATAAAACTAAAAAATAAAATGAAATGCATTAAGAATTTTTATTATTTAAAACGTCTTTAAAAGACGATTCTATTTGCATTAAAGTTAAATTTAAATTTACAGCCTATTATACGTCCCACTCCTGGGCACAGGCCTCCGCTCATTTTTTAGAGGGTTTAGTCAAAGGAATTATCAGCCGCGGTGCCCTAATGCATTTTGGCGAACTTCATAATATGACTTCGAAATATGTTTTTTATTATTTCTCAGTCATGCAGGTTTCCTCACGATGTTTTCCTTCACCGCCGAGCACATGGTATATCAGCAGTTGAAATGTGCCGGCGGGGATCGAACACAGTTTGCTCGCGTACTGTGAAATTTACATCGAGCGCTAACCATCTGAGCTACCACGGCTGTTATATATATTATACATTTATAAAAAATATCATTAAATAGATATTAATCCGCTAGTAGCGGTAAGGAGTTTAAGTATATTGGTAAAGAAAACATGATAAAAATAGTTTATTATAAGTTTAATTAAAAATGATTTATTAAATATAATATTTGAGTCTACGCTCTCAGGACAATTAATAATGAAATCAAAGCTATCCTGTCATATTCATTCGAACGAATGTGAAGTGAATTAATTTCGTTAGAATTCCACTGTCCGTATCGCAGGCCAATATATGGTTCGTACAATTACTACCGATGACTTGTGTTATGCTTTTAATATTGAAGCATTGTTTTAAAAGAACAAGCGTAGTGAAACTGGTAGACATCAGTGAAAAGTTTTGTTAAGTCATTTGTATTAAATTGGTAAAAATAAGTGTTTTGTAAATCATCGAATAATGATTTGAATCATTGAAAATGTTTGCAAAGCTTCCCCCATGCCACTTAGTACAGCCATGAGCCTACGATTCCCTGCATGTTTTATCAGGTCGTCACCTCATGTAGTTCTTGGAATCCAACTCCGCTTTTCAGTACGAGCCTGCAACTCGAATAAGCAAGAATTTCTGGCGAGTCCAATAGTTTGCTGTGATGTAATGGCGGTGATGATGATAACGATGGAACGTGAGTTAATTAAATATTCAGTTGATATCAAATTTCAAAATTTGAAATTTTATTTTTCATCCATAAAAATTCTAATATATCTTCTGTATCTCAGCTCCATAAAAACTGCTTCCCATAAATTATGCTTGTTGACAAAATGATCCTTAATACACCTCTAGCACTCTTACGTCATTTTCTAAAAACTCATTTAGGAGCAAATGTTCTGTAAGCATTCTTTATTTTTAAGGGCAGGTTTTTTCAACGCATCTCCATCATCAATCTGTTCTGCTTGAATACTACTTATTTCCTTGTTATTTCTTTCGTCCTGCTCTTTAGGGTGTATAGAGAGGGTAACAAATAGAGAATATATTATCTATTTTGTCTTAGCCGTGACAATAATTAATGACTGGATTTAAACGCTTCCTCACGCCCGTGACATTAACATAAATAGAATGATCTTCGTTCGTTCCTTACAGTCCCTTTGATTCTGGTATTTTTAGCTTAGCTGGCTCAACTTTTGTATAATAATTTGTTGACTGTACACTCTGCGTTGTAACCGGTACTTTGATGTTTTGTGTTAAGAGGCGTCTGGTGATCTTCAGCTTTACCGATTTGCAGCCTTGCATGGTGTTGATTTTGTCAAGCAAGTCTGTTTAATTCAATCATCTATTTTTGAGAGCTAAGAACAGTCCAGTAGGATACATAAAATTAAATATATGAACATAACATACATAAAATATATAAACACTCACGCCTGTCACCCAGAGGGGTAGGCACAGACTATAGACTTCCATTTGGCACGATCCTGACACACCTCTCTCGCCTCCTTCACATCCATACACCTACGCATATATGCTCGTCGGTTAAGGGTACTCCTAATTAGGCCCGTTTTCAATAAATCGCCTATTTGGTCGATAAAGTTTCGCCTTGGATGTCCCTTTCCGACTCTGCCATTCACCTCTGCAACATAAATTTTCTCTTCCTCATTCATTCTTCCCACATGACCAAACCCCCGAAGCATTCCTTTCTTAATCCTGGTCACAACATCGTCTTGCAAACCACACTCTTCTCTTATTACACAATCTCTTACCCTGTCATTCAGATTCAGCCCTAACATACTCCTTAACGACCGCATTTCTACTGCGTTCATTCTACTCTCGTGCTTCTTCTGCCACACCCAACTTTCACTACCATACGTTAAAGTAGGTACCAACACAGCATTGTGAATTGCCATACGTGCCTTTTTCGACACATTTTGAGTCTTCACAGTAGAGTGTAGGACCCCATTTATTCCATTCATTCCATATATCTATATCCTACATTCACTCATCGTTCTATATCCTTGTCACATCTCCCATCCCTGCTAAATACACAACCCAGATATACAAACTCATCTACTTGCTCGATTAACTCCCTTCTATTCTTATTTCACATATCGTCTTACTTTCTTCTCTTTCAAAAACCATAACTTTCGTCTTACTTGCGTTCACTTTTATACCCCTTTCTTTTAATAATCTGTTCATTAATGTAACAATCATTTGCAGCTCGGCCGCCGACGACGCAAGAATAACTTGATCATCGGCGTACAAAAGACATTTGACGTTTAATTCTTAATCCGCATTCTTCAACTTTCAAATTTTGCAAACAACTGTCCATAAATAGGTTGAATAGCCACGGGGAAGTCACACAGCCCCGTCTGACACCTTTATGGATGCCAAACCAGGCCGAGTAGACCCCGTTGATCCTAACACAAGCACTAGAGTCCCTATAAAGCGACTCCAATACCTGTATCAAGCCAGTTCAACCCAAATGAATTCAGGGTTTGCCATAGCACATCCCTATCCACTCTGTCATAGGCATTTTCCAAGTCCAAGAACGCACAAAAAACCTTTTGGTTTTTGGCCAAAAACTTTTCCGCGATCATGCGCATGGAAAAGACTTGATCTGTACATCCCATTCCCTTTCTAAATCCCGCTTGCACATCCCCAATTTTAAATATATGAAAGCATTTTAAATTCAATATAAACATAATTTTATAGCTTATATCGCAGATATTATGGTTGGTAATAAAATATTTACGATCATTATCTAAGATACAAATTTTGAATAATCAGATTCGTTTTTATAATACAATTGTATGTCCATTTCAAACATGTTCTACCGATATTTTTTCACCTATCATCGATGGACGTATATTTGAGTTTCCTTTTTCCATTAAAAAAGGCAAATTTTGTAAAAATGTACATGTATTAATGAATTTATAGGAATGAAAATTTAATAAATTGTATTTATCCTTGTGCTGTTTTGTAAAATTATGTGATACACTAGAGTACGATTAAAACTTTGCTTACAATTCGCTCAAAATATTAAGATAGAATACTATCCTGTATCATATTCCATGACGTAATGTGTTTGCGGAATACTCGTGTGTGCTACAAATGTCCAAATACATAAACTTTTGTATTTTTTAATATTATATTGTAATATTTTAGCTAAAAAGATTTAAAAGAAAATTTATTACAAGCGAATTTATTACATTACATTTCGTAGTAATTAAAATAGATGAATTTATTTTACATTTGCCTCAAGATAAACACAGCATTGAGACAGATTCATTGATGTCGGAAAGGATCATAAAACAGGCGATTAATGCAAACAGCACTCGGCGGGCGTTTGACAAAGAAACAATGGTGTTCTGAAGCTACGGAACAGCCGTGTGCTAAGTGTTGTTTTGCGTGTTACGTGCTTTTAATAGCAGCCCTATTTAAAATTAACTGTCTCTGATTGATGTTAAATTATTCCTTTGTTCGAGTTTATCGAAATTTTCACAAACTATAACAAACAAAGTAATATAATATTATAAATTAGTGAAACAAGTACACGTGTATATACAAATCACTAAAATATTAAATAATAAAGGAATGAAAAGTATTTAATTGCCACAATAAATACAATATTAAAATTTAAAAAGACAGATTAATAATTAATTGTGACAAAACGATCTGTGAGACTCAGTTGTAACGGGAAACCCATTACTCCTGCTATTCTGCAACAGCCTTTACGTATTAATCATACTGGGTCTTAGGCAATTGATGAAACACACGTATCAACAGTAAATAAACTTAAAACAATAAATAAATTATAGTTGTTAAAATACAAAAAATGTTTTCTAATTGGGGGGGGAGGGGGTATCAGAGCCACATAGAGGCAGGGACTGCTGTTGACTGAGCCAATTTCGACATCTTTGTCAAACGGTAGACGGAAATAGTGGAGACCAAACAGGTGGTGACAAATCGTTCCAAATTTTAGCAGCGGCAAATTTTAAACACCTCCTGGCTCCAGCGAGTCTAATCCTGGGTAGTGGAAGCCGATGACATTTTTCGCTGACTGAAAACGTACTTTTTTTTTCAACGGCTATCTTATCATACAATTGATGATTATGTGTGATGCAGTGTGCGCAGAAAGCTGGCATATTTTAATTTGGTACCACTGGACATATTTAAAATACCATTACTGACTTAATAAGGTGAAATTCTATCTCTTTTCCGTATATTAAAACAAAAACGTATACATACGTTCTGCACTCTCTGTACATTCTTCTTAGTTTTTTTTAATAAGAGTAGACCATAAACAATGTCACAATAATGATAATATTATAAATTATTTCCTCAAATACGTATTCATACACAGTTGTTATAATATTTTTGACAGCGGACATAGATAAATAACTCTACTACTATTAATAACTAAGTGACAGAATTGCGATTCCGCCTATCAAAAACCACTGCTAAATATAGGCCACCACATAGATGGCCTCATATTTGCCATAGATGTGTGACAGACGAGTCTGGCGACCGTAGTTTTATTTTTATTTTTAGTTAATAATAGGATGACGCTTCTGCTCATGTCCTGGCTTGTTCCCACTGTCACCTCTCACGACACCCATGGGATAATATTGTTATGAGTTTAGAGTTCGTGACAGTAAAAACTGCTGATTAAATCACCAAAACTGACACTTTAATTACCGCAGACATCTACAATGTTCAAGTAGCAAAGAATCCTCCAAAAAGACCTCGCCACTCGACATCAGATGGCGCTAGTGCGAGTGTTCTAGAAAGATCTTGACGATCGTATTTCTACTACTTGATACTAGATGACGCTAATAATCACCCGCCATATACCGGTCATTAATTATGGCGCGCAACAATATGGTTAGTGGATATTCTTACACCGTTACTACACGGTCAAACAAAAAAAATGTAGAATCGTGTAAGGGCCATTTTAATTTAATATTTTTGATTTGTATTAAATAAAATTACGCAAAATTTAACTTTTGGGTCTCGCTTTCATTAATATATAAAACAAATTTTATTAGTTTTCGTACAAAGAGATAAGTTGAATAAAATTTGTTAGACTTACGGCTGATTTTTCATTCATCAGATTAAAGTTATCCATCAACTAAATTATTATAACCTGACTGACTACAAAAATGAAACCAATGTACTATTGAATTTTATTATTTATGTTGAACTTTATTCTACGAATAATAACTTTTATCTCACGAGTGGAAGCAATACAATTAATACAATTTAAACCCACAAAAATGATTAAAACTTAGCTAATAATTACTATGAGCTTTAAGTTCTGAAAAAAAGTTGTAGTCATTACTACACTACACTACTAACTAATATTTTATGGAAAAAAAATAGACGTAGTTTTGAGAAGGTTAGAACTACTATTATGTTTAAAAGCAATAAATTCATTTAAGTAAGCTATGATTTATATATAGGTTAACATTTCCACGACCAATTCGGTAAGATAAAATAAAAAGCATAAAGAGTATTTAAAATAAATCAAGAGTATCGGCTAACTTAATTAACACTGTAGTGGTTCTGATTCGCAATTAGCTATAGTTTATTGAGTACTGTACTAGATATGACAGTATGATGACACGGTAGCTAAGCGTTAGCTTGAGATGATGCTAGTAGCACTGACGATTTTAGTAAGTTTAAGTATATTTACTACCCCATATTACCCCGTGGATGTCGGCAGAAGCGACAAAAGAAAACAAATCAGATGGGCAGCAGCGTCCTCCTAATAACGACAAAAAAAAACTGCGGTTGCGAATCCACTTACCAAGCGTGGTAACTATGGCAAATATCCGCCCTATGGAGCAACATTCATATGGGGAAGGCTTACGTTCAGCAACAGACTTTAACAGGATATAACGGTACGGTTAGAGAATTCAGTAAAATGCAACTCTTTTACGATAACAGAAACATAATGGAGAGTGTTTTCTTAACATCTAGATTTTTATGTTTCATATTAATTTTTCAAGCCTAGAGACGTGGATCTTTGACAAGTTAAGAAGATTTACTTTTCCCGAAACATAATAAAGTATTTGTAGTTTTAATATTGACTTATCTTATGGGCAAATACGACTAAGAAGATTGCGTTCAATTTACAGTCAGTTTTCTCGCTGGGTCATGTTTTAGTACCAAGTTTATAAAGAGATAAAAATTGCTTGAATAAATTTAACTTAATGACATTTGTTGAAAAAGGTATATAATGATTTCTTATATTTACGCGAACACTACACATCATTAAAACTACTTTTACGGATTGTATCGCGTTTATTTTTACTTTTTACTTACTTTTATTTTTAATTCCCGACGTTTCGGGCGCTTTCCAGCACCCATGGTCACGGGGGACTGAGATGACTGACGTCCCGATGTCATTGTTAAACCCGGAGTACCTTCAGCTTTTTTAATTATTGTTTATATTCCGATCTATGCAAAATGAACTGACTATGTCCTGAGGACTTGCAGTGGTATGCTTGGGTTTAGTTTTAATTTTATTGATTATAGGATCCCAAGCAGGTAGTAGTAACCAGCCTCCTTCTCTATTGAAATTAGGATGTTTATGTATCATCCTTGGTAGGAATCGGTGTTCTTTCGCGAGGATTTGTGGTCTATCAAATCTGGTTTGGGAAACCATCGAAGTTGTATGGGTTACCAAAGATACACAAACCGAATGCTCCATTACGTCCAATAGTGAGTTAGATTGATTTGCCAACTTACAGATTGGCTCAATACTTAGCTAAAATACTATCACCACTCAGAGGACACACAAGAGCACACACTAAGGATTCATACCATTTTGTCAGTGAGATAAACGACCTACATCTTACTGACAATGAAACCATGGTCAGTTTTGATGTTCAGTCTCTATTTACATGCCTACTTGTTGAAGACTGCATCTCAATTATAACTAGGAAACTAGAGGAAAATAACATGCCAGCAGAATATGCAGTATTACTAAGACATTGCCTTACATCTGGCTATCTATTGTGGAAGGAAGAGTTATACAAGCAAGTAGATGGTGTTGCGATGGGCTCACCTGTATCTCCCATTGTCGCCGATATATTCATGGAAGACTTTGAGGAGAAAGCCCTCCTTACTGCACCTGTTACACCAAGGATCTACAAGCGGTACGTAGACGATACTTTCACAATTTTACCATCAGACAAAGTAACTGCATTTTTAGGACATCTTAATTCCATAAACTCTAAAATTCAATTTACTATGGAGTTAGAGGCAAATAATTCCTTACCTTTGCTAGATGTGTTAGTCATCCGAAATCCTAATAACAACATTGGTCACACTGTGTATAGGAAAAAGACCCATACAAACCGATATTTAAACGGTGAATCTCACCACCATCCTTCACAGTTAGCTACCGTGGGCAAATCTTTGTTACAGAGAGCACGAGGGATCTGTGACAGCAAACACCTGGCCGCCGAGCTTCAGCACGTCAAGCAAGTTCTGCACGACAACAAGCTTCGTGTCCCGCGCCTACGTCACAGTGACCGAGTGAAGCCGGCCACAGTCGAGCGTGTGCCTGCTGTACTACCATATGTCAGAGGTGTCACAGACAAGATTTGCTATATCTTAAAGCGAGCTTCTATTAGAACATTCCAAAAGCCGCCGGAGAAGATTAGTCAGTTCCTACCATCCGTCAAGTGTCATATTCCTCTACAAGATGCAGGAGTGTACAAGCTTGATTGTGAATGTGGTCTCTCTTATATAGGACAAACAAAAAGATCAATTAGGACCCGCGTAAAAGAACATATAGCTGATGTGAAGCATCAACGTTCCGGAAAGTCTGCAGTTTGTGATCATATCCTAGACGGCCCCAACCATTACATCAGATTTGATAGACCACAAATCCTCGCCACGGAACACCGATTCCTACCAAGGATGATACGTGAGGCTATTGAAATTAAAAAACACCCTAATTTCAATAGAGAAGGAGGCTGGGTACTACCACCTGCTTGGGATCCTATAATCAATAAAATTAAAACTAAATCCAAGCATACCTCTGCAAGACCTCAGGACATAGTCAGTTCATTTTGCATAGATCGGACCATAAACAATAATTGAAAAAGCTGAAGGTACTCCGGGTTTAACAATGACATTGGGACGTCAGTCATCTCAGTCCCCCGTGACCATGGGTGCTGGAAAGCGCCCGAAACGTCGGGAATTAAAAATAAAAGTAAATAAAAAGTAAAAATAAACGCGATAAAATCCGTAAAAGTAGTTTTAATCATGAAAAAGGTGTACTCGAAAAACTTGACTTCAAAACTAAATGTTGAAATTGAAGTACTTGGGATCTGGAGCTTAGAAAAACAATAATGTGCTTATCCACGTAAAACCGAAATCTTTATTATTTTATTTTCGTTAGGTTATGTCACCAGTATCGTATAAGCTTTTAAGAGGTTTGTGAAGCTGTAAATAATCATACAAAAAGCGGTAACGTTTTTCCTCCCGTAAATATAGCCTAATTTTCATAATTTTTGAAAATGTAGATATAACGAAAAACTAGGTCCATACGTTTTTATTTTAAAGATATAACTTATTAGCATCAAAATATCTATATTTTTGGCTTAAAAACTCCCTCGACCATTTTAATTTTTTTATTTAAACCAAGCTTAATTACTAAAAAAAAAAGTAAAACGTACCTACATACCCAAAATGAAGTTGTACTAAATCTAATGAGACCAAAATTATCTAATTTCTTAGGTTAAGATTTAGGGGGATGAAAACGTTTTAGCCCGAAACAATATTTCAAAATGGAAATGTTTGTTACGTGGTAGAGCCATGCTGCAGTTATATTAGTAGTATAGTTGTAGCACGAATGGGTCGGCTCGACCGGGGAAGCACCACGCTCTCACAGAATACCAGCGTGAAATAGTAGCTTAATGCTGCTGTATTTCGTATGGTGAGTGTAGAGAACCGGAGACCCTTTTTACTGGAAACGAGGCATTCCATCTTAGTCCTCACGGGTGACAACGCATCTGCATTTTGATTCGTAATCGAGGATAGATGTAGATGTCTATGGGCCACAGCAACCACTTACCATCAGGTGGACTGTGTGCTCGTTTGTCTCCCTATCCAATAAAAAAAAAAAAAAAAAAATGTAGGCAATTGATTCTAAAACGTGCACATCTCTCGGCTATATGGAGCAAGCGGTATGAAACAGATAGAATTTTTGAAAATACACGCACCGCGTATCGGCACTTCACATTCACAATCCTCTTAACATAGAACGCCATAAAGTACGGAAACACTCCTGCGTACTTGGATTCGTTGATGGTCTGCCTACTTTTAGGTTGTCATCTATTTAGTCGGATCTCTCTTTTCCAGCAATAATATAATATATAATTCATAATAAGCGTCTGCCTGAAAAATCGTACGCAAGCAACCCTTGCTTTAAAAATCGTAAGTAAGAAATTTATACCCACCAGTGCCAATCAAATTTTACTTGCTGATGTACCACATGCTCGGAACTAAACGAAAATACCGTAAAGAAATCTGCATGCCTAGGAAATTAAAAAATATTTTAAAACATGATAAAGCCTACCTACACGCGATGTCACTGATGGATATTTTTTTCCTTAAAACATTCTCAAAAATGAGACAAGGGCAGTAGGCCCAGTGATACGCAATACGTAATATATGCTGTAACTTTCATTAAAAATAATTCTCATTTACAAAAATAAAATTAATTATAAGCTTGAAATTAAAATTGAAATCTTTTTAATTAACATAAAGTTACAGCCTCTATTATATTAATTTTAACTGATTTACCGAATTCTCATCGATAAAGAAAAACATTTTAATTAACACCGCATGTGTCAAAAATTAAAAACAAAATACTTTACTCTTATCTGCACTAAACCAGAGGTCTGAAGAAAACAGTGGCGCTTACCAGTTATCACAGACTGTGCCTTCGCCTTACACAACAAGTGGTAAAATTAAAAATTTTGTAACACCGACTTCAATATAAATAGAAGAGAACATCATCAATGTATTCGAAATCAATTGAATACGCATTATTTTAAGAATAACTACGGGACAGATCTTGATCAAATACATATGGAACCACACGAAACGCACCAGCCCTCAAATAAAAAAAGAATCGTCAAAATCGGTTCACACAGAAAGCAGTTCTGAGGTTCTCACACATAAAAAAACGAATTCAGTACCTTCTCCCTTTTTAAAGTCGTTTGTAAATATCCTTGCATGATTATAATAAAACAATTACAGGTACGATTCATGACAGCATTTTTTAAGAAAATGATTACAATTA
Organism: Parnassius smintheus behrii; assembly: GCA_036936625.1. NCBI lineage: Eukaryota > Metazoa > Arthropoda > Insecta > Lepidoptera > Papilionidae > Parnassius > Parnassius smintheus. Next base: position 20,144,546 of record JAUPFT010000015.1, on the reverse strand, counting down.
AAGAATACCAAATTAAGTAACATAAATTTCCTGGAGAATACGTCTAATTTTTTTTGTGTCTAGATCATATTATTATGAATGGCCTATTTAAGTTTTTATCCTTATGTTATATTCTCAAATAATCTAAGTTCTTACCATGGGAAAGGATCATGTGTAAGACAATAGCATTGTCAAGAGTTTTTGCTCGGTTTTCCTATCTGTGCCCATCTTTCATAATAATAATACGTAGTTTGTATATTACGTGATTTTTACTTAAGATAATCTTTATATAAAGGAGTCGATTCCTAAGACGCTAACTTAACACAATTAACAATAAAGATACAAATAATAATCTTTAAAGTTACTTTTATAAAAATTAAGTGCTTCCATTATAAATCTTGTTTGAAACCATCGTATGTAATAAGATAAAGAAGTTCAGAGGCTTTTTAAAGTTTTAATAAGTACTTTTATCGACAATTATATAAGATAGCAAATATAAAATAGTAAATTTTAATATGCAAGATATTATTCATTTTCTTAGTTACAATATAACCGACTAAACTACTTTTCTGTAACCTTTTCTCCGGAATGTGAAGAGATCGCTTTAGATATGGAACTAGATAGTTGAGATAAGTTCAGGTGCAATAAGGAAGATCAAAGTTATGTGTACGTAAAGTTTACGGATTAATAATATCTTTAAAATAGAATGTAATAGAGAATTAGATGAATAGAGAAAAATGGTGACAAAAAACTAAAATGTCAAAACTATAAAAACATAGCAATAACAAATTAAAAAAAAATACAATCTTATGACATAAGCAAATAAATATGAATGTTAGTATAACAGTGAAATTGTAACTGTTTAGGTTAAAGTTGTTTTGGCCGGGGAACGACCACGCTCTCACAGAAACCAGTGTTTCATATGGTAAGTGTAGAGAACCGGAGACTCTTTTTTCTGGAAACGAGGTATTCCATCTTACGTGTATATATCCTCACGTGTGACAACGCGTCTGCATTTTTCATTCGAAATCAAGGATAAATGTAGATGTCTATGGATCACAGCAAACACTTACCATCAGGTGGACTGTATACTCGTTAGTCTCCCTATCCTATCCTATAAACAAATGCGATAAATTAGGCATGATGTATTTATTGTTTTTAGCGAAAAGATACTAAAAATAAGGAAATTAGTTTTAAATTAGAGAAATCATTACCACCATTTGATCTAGTCAAAACAATCTGCTTTTTTTCTAATATTTTTTCAAATAGCTTTTAAAATATGTTTGAGTAGCTTTAAACCCGCTTAAATATAGGTCATCATTACTCTGAGTGATGGAATTACTCTAAGCATTTTTCCACCCGATGTTTGATATAAATTCAGCTTTCAAAATAGTTGTGACAAACTCATTTATTTTTCATAACGAAATATAATTTGCAAAGTAGAATTAATGTATTAAATTCAAAGGCTAAAATATCGCTTGTGAATTTAACATAACATATTATGAAATCGTGATTTATATTTGTGTTAAATTATGAATAAGATGTATTTACATGTTTATATTATTCACGATGGTTAGATTTGAAACGAATACTCAATAGGAAGTCTGAGAGCTGATTTAGAAACTCTTGTAATGTATGTGTAGAATTAACAAAATGATGAAAATGAATTAGTTATCTCCTATTTATAACCCAGTAAAAAGTTAAGTCATACGTTATTAAAGATATTCATGATAATGTATAATATAACTGACCGTTATTTTACATTAATTTATGCAATATGGAGACGAAATAAGGCATGAATTTATGTATATTATACTATAGTGAAGTCAAAAGTAAAAAAATATTTAAATCTTAAATTAGAAATAGTTCTACATAATCCTTCCCCGAAGGATAAGAACCCTCAGGCATACCACTTTGTATTTCTTGTAACCGCAGAACACATTCTTCAGTTATTAAATTCCTCCCTTCCATATATTAAACTGAAATGTGAAACAGACTAAGAATGGACAACCGTAAGAAATATGAATTCATTTTTTAATTTTTTTTTGAAAATTGAAAAATCTTTATTGGAACAAAAACGAATTTATGCATATCAATGTGACCATAGCTCCTGTAAAAGAGTAACAGGAGCTAGTTTCTTCTTATATTTAACAATTTTTTGTAGAATTAAAACACATAAAAATATAGATATGTATAAATTATTAGAGGTTTAATAGACATTCAGTATCATCATAGACATAAGTTGCTGTTGCTTTTAGTAATACAAATTTTATTAAATTTATTGTATAGTAATGGCACAAGGTAAAAACTTGTCTTTTGGCAAAAGCGATACGTGTTATAGGGACTAAGTATCTATCTACTTTATTTCTTCTATTATGTTTTTACTGTCAAGTTCATTGGGTGCAGAGTACTTTTGGAATCGCCCGATACATTGATACACAAATAATTTTCTCATACTGAGTACCTGTACTATACATATGTACTATGTACTGTGTTGTAAAATGTCTTTACGGAAGAAAAAGTAACACTTAGAACGAAACACCTTTGGCTCTTTCAGCATTTATTAAGTACGTTTTGCCTACCCCATGAACAGATCCCACAAGTGATAACAGATTGACAGAGCGCACTAAAAGTTTTTATCAGTAATCTAGAGTCTGCCACCTGACGCAATGAATCAAAAACATATATGAGTTTCCTTATTCTGTTTGATATGATTTTGATATGTATTGATGATTATGATACGAAGATCTGCATTGGGCTCCAATACAGATCCTCGTCGATAGTGATCACAGTTCTGGACCTGTTGCGTTTTGGGCAATTGCAAGGGGTCTGTGATTGTCCATTGCATTTATTAGAGTATTTGTAATCCAAGATCGTTCAAAGGACTTGAAACACAAAATCTATCAGTTAATCTTTCATTAGAATTGAGATGTAGTTTTGCTATCGTATACAAAATATCCCTGTATTATCGAACGACGATAAAATTTTAAACTTCTTTTTAATTAATATAAACATAAAATGAATTACTTATTGCATGGACTAGATTGTAAATGCGACGTAATTTGTGGTTTCATTTTTAGATATATTTGAGTTGGTTAATGTTGACATTATGGTTGAATTAAACTTTTTATACTATTATGAATTTCATTGTGTATTAATTTTTTTTATCTAATTAATTAATATGACATCAAACTAAAAATATAAAAACAAACTTAATCGTGCAAATGAAAGATTCCAAAAGGTTTCTACAAATTCACTGTTTGTTCGTGTATTTGAATCATTATCATCATCAATGTTACAGTCTCTCTCAAGTCCACTACTAAAGATAAGCCTCGCCCGAGGTAAACAAAAAAACACGTTCTTCAGCCTCCTTCTTTCATTGAGTTCCCGCATATATAATATAATAAATTTGAATAAACGAGTTCTTGTAGATCCAAGAAGTATAGTTAAACGTCAGTTAAATAAATATTACGCCATATAACAAACGGTAGGCTTTATACGAAAATACAGAATTATATAACATCAATTTGTGAGTTGAAATTTCAGATTATGCAATATACCATCAGAATTGTAGAACCAAATATTAATAATAAACAAAAAACAAAGTTCCACAAGCAAAAAAATCTTATGCGTTTTACATTCCCTATGAAAATCTAGTTCTTGCTTCGTTTCAGTAATGTCAAATCAAAAAAAAAATACGTGACATTTATGCTTCGATAAATTACCCCTCATTTTAAAATTGCCCATAAAAGGAAAAAAAAATGATAATCACGTGAGTTAAGGTGTGTACATCTTAACAACAAGCATTAAAGTCGTGGAACGCGTAGTAAATATAGGGACCTTACAGTATAAATAAGCAGGCTATGCTTATGAACACGCAAAGGACTTTTGTAAATAAGAACGACAGTCTATAATTGTCTTACAATTAGGAATACGTGTTTATTTGATGTCAAGTATTTGTGTTATCTAGTAATTGTGCCGTGTAATGGTTGTGAAAAAATCCATCAGTTTATTTTTGGCCGACTTTAAGGGGGCGAAGGGGTTCGTTATTCAACTGTATGTTGTTTTTTGTTTTTTAATAGGTTACTGAAAAGGATAAATTAATTTTACATTCTGCAGTCGGTGCTTTAATAATTCTTCTTCATATTATGTTTCAGCTCCAGCTTTAGAATATGAAAATATTTTACTACTTTTAATTATTTTTAGAAGAATTATTTTTTTATAAAAAGTAAAAGTTTACTTAGTAGTAGACGAAGCTTAAGTTAATTTTTAACATATAGTTGTCGTAACAGTTTAAAAGAAATGTGCGAAAAATGTTTCGATTACAAAGACGTAGCGACATAAGTATAATATAATCTATTTTCATTTAAGAGCCCTGGCAGCTCAGTGGCTACATGATTGCCGTAAATTTGATGATTTTATGTGTTGATTTGCCCAGATGGCTTCCTACACCGCCGAGCACGCGGGAAATCATCACTTAAGATTCCAATTAACTATTTCGTTACTGCCCGTAGAGATCAAACTCAGATATCTTGCTTAGCAGTTTTAAAGGTTTTTAATTTTTATTCCCTGAGCCTTTCTGATAACTGCAAAGAATATAGATATTTTTTCCAATTAGAGTATATAAAGAAAGGTATCAGCAGTACTTTTATTTAGAAATAAATGCAAACAAAGTCCTATAATCAATATGTTAAAATATAAGGACGAACAAAAAAATCAGCTGTCATTTTTTTTAAATAAAAGGTAGGTAGGTATATCCTATACCATTAAACGAGCAATTCTTATATATATACATATATATATATATATATATATATATATATATATATATATATATATATATATATATATATAATCGGGATCTCGGAAACGGCTCCAACGATTTTCATAAAATTTAGTGTCCAGGGAGTTTCGGGGATAATAAATCGATCTAGCTAGGATTTATTTTTAGAAAATGTCTTTTTGTCCTTGTTTTTAGGCAATGAAAAACTGCTACAATATCGTTAGAATAAGAAGGTAAATTTTGACGGACTGTTAGTGATTAATGATTATAAATAGCTTAATTGGTATAAAGGTCGGTCACAGAATTTTAAAACCCCGGTTCGAGCCCAGACCGACCGACCGACTTTTTTTAATTCTTTTTTTCATGTTCCTTTCTTTTTTGAGAAAATCTATTTTTTCGAGCCCTTTTTCTAGTATTTTTTAAAAACACGAAAATTTAAATTAAAATAATTGCACTCATAATTTTTTATTCAAATAACCAGTTCCGTTTTTTCTGTTATGTCGCTAAGATCAAAAAATATTATTTATATTTCATCGGTATGTAATTTGTATCTAAATATAATTTCCAAAACACACGAATTAAAAAAAATCGAGCGAAAAATACCGAGCAAAGCTCGGTCAACCAGGTACTATTATTTTAAATTGATCTACGATTTTGAAGATTTATTTTTATATAGAGCTACTTTATTTTAACGTAACCTAATCGATTAAACTGTCAATAACCGGAACCGAAAAAAGTTTGCAAAAACGATCTATAAGATTGAACACAATGCGTGCATTCTTAACCGCAGCAAAAGAATACCACTCGAGCCGTGGCGAGTGCTGTAAAATTTCTATTACACCCTGGAATCGTAAAAATGTCACTAGACAATAAGCTATCAATCATTCAGGAGACGAGGTACCCTCCACTACTGATTCGACGTGAAAAATAATATTACTGGGCTGACCCACTTTTAGAGATTTGCATTCAGGCTGAGCACAAGGGCAATTTATCATACTTCATGCAGCAACAAAAAATATTGTACAGATTTTGCGTAGGAACGTAGTCGCCTCGTCGCGTCACCCCAGTCTGTTTAGTTTGCATCAACTAAATAACGTAGTGATAAAACACGCGCCGTTTATCTTTGGTCTTACTGTCCGAATTTACAAAAGTGTCTTTGCGCACTTTTTATTTCCGCCTTTCTGCATAGTTAGGGATTGTACACTTTTATTATACACTTTTAATGTGTGTGCTCCAATGTATTGACATATGTGTACGCAGTATGAGAATTAATACGACAAGACTTTCATTTTCATTACATTTTTAATTTCATGTCTATTTTTAGTCTAAAATATATAATTATCGCATAAACAGTTAAGGGCGTACGCGAGTGAATATCATTTTACATCAAATATTAATCTTACTTGCACGTACGTGTTCTAACGATTGACGATAAAATACCCGTTCAAAAATATCATAGCCCATTTGCCATAGACTTGTGAAGGGGAGTAGTGTAATATATTCAGCGCGGCTCAGAAGGGATATCGGTCTGTAGTTCTTCAAGAGGGTGTTGTCACCTTTCTTGAAGAACAAGACTACCGCACTTCTGCTCCACGTCTCCGGAGTAGTGCCACCATGGAGGACGGAATTAAGGAGACTCGACGACTTCCAGCCTCCCGAACAAGTCGGTTTCCGAAAAGGCTTTAGTACCATGGACCACGTACATACCCTTCGGCAAATTGTACAGAAGTCCGAAGAGTACAATCTGCCACTTTGCCTGGTGTATGTGGACTATGAGAAAGCCTTTGATTCCGTCGAAATTTGGGCGGTGCTACAGTCTTTTCAGCGGTGCCAAGTTGACTGTCAGTATATCTAGGTGCTGAAGTGTTTGTACAGTAGGGCTACGATGTCTATCCGAGTACAGAACCAGAGTACGAAACCTACACCTATGCCGGTAGTTGTTGGGAGCACTATGCTTGAAGTTGTTAACGAGTACGTTTACCTGGGACAAATAGTCCCATTAGGTAAGTCCAACTTCGACCGAGAGGTCAATCGACGGATTCAACTCGGTTGGGCAGCGTTCGGGAAATTGCGACACATCTTCTCGTCAGGTATACCTCAAAACCTGAAAACTAAGTTATACAACCATTGCGTGTTGCCAGTGATGACCTACGGAACCGAGACGTGGTCTTTACTGCTGGCCGTATGAGGACGCTCAAAGTCGCTCAGCGAGCTATGGAGAGGGCTATGCACGGAGTTTCTCTGCGTGATAAACCTAAAAATGAGGATATCTACAGTAGAACCAGAGTGACCGACATAGCATAAAGGATTAGTAAGCTGAAGTGGCAATGGGCCGGCCAAATAGCTCGAAGAACCGACAACCGTTGTGGAAAAAAGGTTCTCGAGTGGCAGCCTTGTACCGGTAGGTGGGGGGTGACCCCCACTAGATGGAGTGACGACCTGGTAAGACATGCAGGAAGTCGATGGATGCAGGTGGTTCAGGACCGTGGTTTGTGGCATACCTTGGGGGAGGCCTATGTTCAGCAGTGGACTTGTGAAGGGCTGTAATGATGATGATGATAATTGCATGCCTTAAGCGCCGGTATGTTCTATAAGCGCCTAAAAATCAAGAATCCGACGTTTGAAATCGTATCTAACAATCATATTGAACATATAAGTGATATAAAAAGCACATTGTCAGAAAAGTAAGTGTTTGTTAAACTTATAAATATTTTTAAATTGATAAATTGCTATTACATATAGTTATAGGCTATATACGTCCCACTGCTGGGCACAGGCCTCCGCTCATTTCTGAGAGGATTTTAGGGCAAGGAATTGTCCGCCGCGCTGCCCCAATGCGTGTTGGCGAACTTCAAATGTCTTCGAAATATTTTTTTTCTTATTTTTTGACATGCAGGTTTCCTCACGATGTTTTCTTTCGCCGCCGAGCACGTGGCAATTAAAATTGTAATTAACAATTTCATTGGTGCCGGCGGGGCTCGAACCCGGTTTAAGTCCGCATGAAGGGGTAAACACGATAACTTATGAGAATGTCTATTGTTCAAGCTATTTTTTAATCTCATCATCTACCATGTGGGAAGCTTAGGAATGGAAATGACAGTGTAATTTTGTTTTGTTTAGTTATAATTAAATTTTGCCGGTTAAAAAATTTCAAATATTTCGGTATATGAGCAGTCTTGTTATATGTTTCACTAAAAGTACGTAGGATTTATATATAATAACTTAAACGTCTTAGACTTTATGGAGTGACCTGAAGGTGTACCTCGGTATCTGCTACTGGAAATCCCCGACGAGTAGAACTAGGTGTGCCGAGATTGCGCTCGTTGTATTGGTTATGACAAGATCTTACTCCCAGACTTAATAGAATGTCCTGAAGGTATACTTCAGTGATTTCAATTGAAACTCCTCGAAGAGTAGTAATAGTAACAGGTGTGCTGAGTTTGGATATTGATAATACCTCCGGTCAGTGGCGGATTATCTTTAAGGAAAAGGACACGCGGAAGTTTTTAAACGAAAAAAAATCTAATCCAACTAGAACTGACTGAAGATGAGGTTATTAGTGAAAACTTGTGTGTATTTGAAATACTTAAAAAATGACGTATTGACGAGCGCTTAAAGCATACACATTTGGATTTATCAAAAGTTTTCTTTATAATATTATATATACGGGCTTATTTTGCAATAAACGGCAAAATTCGCTTAAAGAGTTCAGAATAAGTAATATAAGCAAACGGTCAAGAATTTTTTTATTAAAACAATCTTAAACATTCTGGACTTTTTATCTTTTAAATTCAAAATGAGTGGTAATGCATTATTTTGACTGATTTTACACACATTCGTAAGAGAACGATAGGCAAAATAATTGTTGCCCATAAATCACATTTAATATGGCATAATTTCAAATAACAGTAGTAGCCTTATTTACTCGTAATTTCAAAAATTGCAGTAACAGTATATCATTATTTATACATTTGAATTTAAGTTTAAAATTTGACTACATACACGGTACATTTAGCGGCAAACTAGTAGGTACTAACTATTTTATTACATAAAATTACACATAAATAAGATCTAAAAGTACCTACATGAAACATGTTGCAGTTTAACAAATAAGTCTTAGCTTAGCGATTAATATTCCACAGAGAGCACTGATTTTCAGCTACTTTCGAGAAAATATTATATTACACATGATTTGTCAAATTACTGTTTAATTTAGGTGCTTTATAAGCCAGAAAGATACATAAAATCCGCAAAGCAAAATGCTCTGTTAATTTTAAACTTTATGACATTTTATATCCTTGTGGCGGTATACAGCCGCGTAAGATAATCCCAGTCTAGCACCGTGGGTGACATAAATGTCGACGAAAGGGAACAACATCAGCAACATTTTATGACATCAGATGGCCTCATTTCAAAATGTCAGATCTAAAATATCCAAAGCAGGAACGAAGTGTACGGTACAAGTTACCTGTCTTAAAATGTAGCCTCTTTTAAGCAAGGTATCTGTCAGCAATAGTAAATGCAATTATTTCTAGTGATTTACAAAATATTTAATATTAATCAAATAAAAAATGTAAAATCCCAGTATCATAGTTAGTATAACTACGATAACATAAAAACTAAACAAGACAAAACTCTTTGTTGAACCATTTAGTTTGAGAGACAGCCATCAGTTGGCCAGCCATTTTTTTTATAATCTTCAACTTTACCATATATTTATTTCAAAATTAATGCTGCAATATTTTCGGCATAACGGAGGATCTTGCTAAGCCATTTGAGGTTATATTTCCCCTTAAGTTTAAAATGGAAATATTTTGTAATTGCCAATAATTTATGCAGCTTTATTCGAGAGAAAAGTTTTAATGGCCGTTAAAAGTACATGCTCAATATTCAATCGCAAACTATATAATTGGGAGCTCAAACTTTTAAAATATTCTGCTCTAAAACATAATAAATCCCTGGGGCAAATAGTCTGGAATACTTTTTTGTATATATTTATTTTGTAATAATGATAATAATGTGTTTATATTAGTATATTTTTAATATTTTAATTACTATGATTCGTTTACGTATCAAAAGGTTTGAAGGGAGCAATAATAAAAATCAAAAATATTCGAAAGCTACACATTACAGATAAAATACCACACTTTGCTTTAAATACGTTAAAAGGTAAAAAAATAAAATAAAATGTTATAACCTTCAATATATTGAAGCCACGTCCACTGTTGAACATAGAGAAACTTCCTTGGGGGACGCCTCAAAACACAGCCTTAAATCATACGTATCCATTGACTGCCTGTATATTTTACCAAGTCATAACTCCATCCAGTGCTGAGCCGTCATTATACTTAATATCTGTTAGGATAATGTTTATTTTTATCACACTATTTATTTAATATTTCATTTGGAGTTCACACAAAAAGTCAAAAACGTAAATAAAGTCGTAATAATGGCTACTTAGCTTCTTACTTAACAGCAACTAGTTTGTACCTGTGACTTTGCTCGCAAGGGATTTTCCCAAGTAAGGGGAGTGTAGAAAAGCCGAAGCACTTTTCAGTTTAACCTATTCCGAAATATAACATCCATGTGCTAAATGTCAAATCTAGTTCGATTACATAATACATAAACATAAACACTCACGCCTGTCACCCAGAGGGGTAGGCAGAGACTACGGACTTCTATTTGGCACGATCCTGACATACCTCTTTCGCCTCCTTCACATCCATATATCTACGCATATATGCTCGTCCGTTAAGGGTACTTCTAACGTGGCCCATTTTCAAAATATCGTCAATTTGGTCGATAAACTTTTTTCTAGGGCATCCCTTCCCGACTCGGGCGTTCACATCTGCCATATAAATTTGCTTTGTCACTCTTTCCTCATTCATTCTTTCTACGTGACCAAACCACCGAAGCATTCCTTTCTTAATCCTGGTCACAATATCATCTTGCATACCACATTTATCTCTTATCACGCAATTTCTCACCCTGTCATTGAGATTCAACCCTAGCATATTCCTTAAAGACCGCATTTCTACAGCATTTATTCTACTTTCGTGCTTCTTCTGCCACACCCGGCTTTCACTACCATACATTAAAGTAGGCACTAACACAGCATTATGAATTACCATACGTGCCTGTTTTGACACATTCTGGTTCTTCATAATAGAGTGTAGTGCCCCATTCACTCTATTCCCTGCATTTACTCGTCGTTCTATATCCCTATCATATCTACCATCCTTGCTAAATACACATCCCAAATACACAAACTCATCCACTTGCTCAATTAACTCTCCCTCTATTCTTATTTCACATACCGTTTTGCTTTCTTCTCTTTCAAAAACCATCACTTTCGTCTCACTTGCGTTCACTTTCATTCTCCTTTCTTTTTATTCCCAGTTCATTAATGTAACCATCATTTGCAACTCAGCCGCCGATGACGCAAATATGACTTGTTCATCGGCATACAAAAGGCATTTGACGGTTAACTCGCCCATTCTTAACCCACATTCTTCATCTTTCAAAGTTAGCAAACACCGGTCCATAAATAGGTTGAACAGCCAAGGGGAAGCTACACAGCCCTGACTGACACCTTTTTGGATGCCAAACCAGTCCGAGTAGACCCCATTGATCCTGACACAAGCACTAGAGTCCCTATAAAGAGACCTTAATGCCCGTATCAAACCAGCGCTCAACCCAAATGAGTTCAGTGTTTGCCATAACACATTCCTGTCCATTCTATCATAAGCCCTTTCCAAGTCCATGAACGCACAAAAAACTTTCTGGTTTTTGGCCAAAAACTTCTCCGCAATCATGCGCATGGAAAAGACTTGATCTGTGCACCCCATTCCCTTTCTAAAAACCCGCTTGCACATCCCAAATTTTTCCATCAGTTTCTTTCATAACTCTTTCAATTAACACCTTAGCATACAGTTTACCCACAATACTAAGCAAGCTGATACCGCTGTAGTTTTTGCAGTCCTGCTGTGACCCTTTTCCCTTATATATTGGTACTATAACTGCTTTACACCAGTCATCCGGTACCCGTTTTAATTCCCAACATAAATTAAACAAGGTGTACAGCAGGCCTGCCACCACTCCCTCTCCAGCCCTTAGCATCTCGAGTGATACTCTATCATATCCAGCTGCCTCACCTGCTTTCATGTTTTTCATTGCTTTCATAATTTCATCTACACTTATCTCCATACCCCTTTCCACTGCTTTCGGAATTTCTAGTTCATTTAATTCAGACGACTCTTCACTCATAAACACGCTTTCAAAGTATTCCTTCCATCTGTTTAAATTCGAAACTTCATCATTCAGAATACATCCATTCTCGTCTCTTATAGCATTTATTATAGGCTGTTTTGTATTTCCCCTGGCAGTTCTTACGAGTTTCCAGAACATTTTTATGTTAGCCTGGAAATTATCAGATATCCTTCTATCATTCTTATCCGTTCTTTCTTTCTTTTTCCTTTCAACAACTTCTTTTACTCCCTTATTTAGACGTCTAAATTCTGCCCTTTTTCTTTCAATCTCATCATTCATACCAGAAGAATTACCGGCTTTGGTTGCTAGTAAATCTAACCATGCTTTCTTCTTTGATTCAACTTCCACCCGTACCTCATCATCCCACCATAACGTATTACTTTTCCTTTCATTTGTTCTCTTACTTACACCACATACTTCGGTGGCGGTATCCACCAAACGTTTCTTAATATTATGCCACACAGTATTCAAGTCTAAATCGTTCATACACAACTCATTCAAACATCGAATATTTTCTCTCAGTCTACATTTATACTTCTCTATCACATCTTCATCTTGTAACTTCTCTATTCTTATACGCTGTAACGCAGTGGTAGACACAGATGTCCGATGCCGCCAACGCTTGAAAGGACCATTAATTCGACATAATACCAAGTAATGATCCGTCCCTACGTTGGACCCCCGGTAAACCCTTGTATCTACGACTGCGCTTTTCATTCAGTTCGATTAATCAACAACCATCTAAGATATGGAACATGAATAATCAATATCTAAGAAAGTTATATTCACAGCTTGTTATTATCAGTATTTTTTTTAATTTCATTAGCATAATCGAAGTAAATAACATATAAACATCCTTTACAGTTACAGCCTATTAAAGTCCACTGCTGAAGGCCTCCCCAATAGATTGCCTCATATGGGGGATATTTACCATAATTGCCACGATTGGCAAGCGGGTTGGCAACCACAGTTTTTTTTTTTCATTTTCAGTCGTTATTAGGAAGATACTGCTGCCCATCTCCCGGTTTGGTTTCCCTCTTTTGTCTCTTACGACACCCACGGGATGATATGACGAAGTGGATATTCTTACGTATATACATAAGATTACATACCCACTTAAGAATATATTATATAAACCTTATAAAATAATATTAAGTTTTCTTTAATATAACAAATTTGTAGTGGCGGCGTCAGAAATCCGTCAACAATTTTCATCCCAAGTGTTTCGTAAGAAACGACCATTGGAAACACCATTATAATCTTAAAAGATCTTTTTATAGATAGCAGTGTACCATTTCAATTAGACCAAATGGAAAATTCTCAGATCAGCGTCAAAGATGTAAGGCGTCTGGCACTGTGATCGTTAAATCGCCGTTCCAAGCAAAATTACTAAGTCAAATCAACGGAAGAATACGTCAATTATTCTGGTTCTAATGGGGGTAATATCGTTACGGATTTCGTCACGAGGAGAAACTCCAAGACTTCGCTTTATCTCGCTGACCTATTTTAAGCTTCTTCATACGACCAGCAGTAAAATACCATGTCTACGTTCCATATGTCACTGACAACATGCACCGGTTGTACAGGGTCTTAAGGACCGTGCTGTGTGGCATTGCTTAGAGGAAGCCTATACATCAGTGAACTTGCGAAGAGCTGTAATAGTGCTGATGATGAAACAAACTAATGTCGCACAATTACAAAGTAAAATTACTTTCCATTTCCGTAAATCATATGTAATTTCACGAAGGACATCTTGACATTTATTGTTTTTGGCTTTCATGCTTTTTTATTTCAAACATATAAAAGATACTTAAGTGACCCTTATTTTACCTAAAACCGACTTACAAGCCTGCTTATATGTGAATCTAAATGGATCAGTGTTGGGTAGGCCTTTGAGAGAACGTAATACATTAGGTAATATTTTTGCTGTACTTAAAATTGCTTTTAGGTCAAAGTATTGTTGCTCTAAATAAAAGAAATTGATAAACAATTCCATTTTTGTGCAGATTTCTGTTGTTAATATACAGGCTAATATTTACAAGAAAAGTTCATAAATGACAACGAATCCACAAAGTTACTGATGATTATTATGAATTATGTAATGTTTGTAACAGGGAAAGAATTACATTAAAAATAGAATAACAATTAAAATATATTTACAAGACACAGGCCTACGTTTATGTACTAGCAGCTAGCAGTGAGGAATTTGATATCAATCGTCCTAAGTCGTAGTAATAGGAGTAAAGATTTTTTTTATAGAGAAGAGGAGGCAAACGAGCACGGCACCTGAAGGTCCATGGCCCATGAAGGATTGCAACACCAGCGGAATCACAGACAAAGAGAGTAGGCTCTTTTCTTGAAGGTCCCCAAGTAATATCGATCCAAAAATAGCTGGTGATAGTCGATTCCACAAAGAAGTTGTGTGAGGAAGATAACTTACCAATAGTTTTCTTCCCTATAATATTAAATATATCTATTTATGTCAGAATGCATATTATAACTTAATGTAGGTATAATAAAAAGAATATCAGACTTAATTGTATTAATATCAACTTTTTTTATTCATTAATTACGATAAGATGTCATCATTAGCCCACCTTGATAATATTCCGATTTTCGAGTTTTGGTGTAATCACCTCACTTGAGGAAACGAATTAAGAATTTCCGTAATAATCGCCTTACTCATAAGGTTTTGCTTGTTTAATCAGTCTCGTTATGTTTTCAAATTGAAACAGTTAATTTTATTTTGCATCAACGATACTTCTTTTTTTTCTTGTAATGTAATCAAATGTTGCATTTATTTTGCAAATTGATTATTATTATTTTTACTTTTTATTAATTCAAGAATATTTCGCTTATGTAAATCTTTTTATAAATAAAGACTTTTTAAAGCGGAATAAAATTATTTTCTTCATTCTCAATTTTTTGCAGTCAGCTTCTCTTCAGCTAATCTTATGGAAAATAGAGAAAATTAGAGGATTCATCGCACCACCTTACAATGAATCCCATAATGCTAAATAAACTCACTTTTACAATAATACCGTAACATACAATAAATAGTAGGATAAAGTTGCTGTTTCGTACGGTGAGTGTAGAGAATCGGAGACCCATTTTACTGGGAAAGAGGCATTGGCATGGTAGATCCATGCTGCAGTTTTATTAGCAGTATAGTTGTAGCACGAATGGGTCGGCTCAACCGGGGAAGGACCGCGCTCTCACAGAATACCACCGTGAAATAGTAGCTTAATGCTGCTGTATTTCTTATGGTGAGTGTAGAGAACCGGAGACCCTTTTTACTGGAAACGAGGCATTCCATCTTAGTCCCCACGGGTGAGAACGCATCTGCATTTTGTTTTGTAATTGAGGATACATGTAGATGTCTATGGGCCGCAGCAACCACTTACCATCAGGTGGACTGTGTGCTCGTCTGTCACCCTATCCTATAAAAAAATATTATATCTTAGTCCTCACGGGTGACAGCATATCTGCATTATGATTCGTAATTGAGGATAGATGTAAATGTTAATGAGTCCCAGCCACCACTTACCATAAGATAGGCTGTGTGCTCGTGTGTCATCCTTATCCTATAGAAAAAATACAAGATGCTGTTTTAAAGGCCCAGTACACCAGTATCTGATATAATTTGCTCGTTTCATTATAATATAATGTATGTCTTTGAATTAAATAAATTCGTTTCTTTTTTCTATTTAGGCATCTTCACAAAATTTGTATTTCCCCTTTTTATAAAAAGGTTAGGCTCAAAGTCATTTTAATATTAAAATATTACTGTGTTTTTATATTTGAATAAATTTTAAGGGTAAAGGGAAGTAAAAATTGATATTACATAATATTACAATTCAAGCTTAATTTTTTATAAAGTTAAATGGAGTGTTAATACTCAAATACATATTATAATGAATGTTTATTGAATAGCATACAAAATAAGGGGATTATACTAAGTCGTATTGGGCGAAACCAAATTCATCCCTACGGCATTCAAGCGATGACCAAACATGTATAGAATACACCGTGTATCACCAAATTAAAGTCAAAGTTTTGACCAGAAGCCGAACCATGGATCAACAACCGTAAGCAATAATCATTACGTACTCTCGTCTCATCAAGCTTGAAAGATGCTTTATTGTCTCGATTCGGCTCGTTGTTGACTTGTTACGACTAACGAATAAAAACAAAAAAATCGTAATCAAAATCGTATTATACAACCTCACGCTGTCGTTTCTCTTCGGATGCGTGGGTAAAAAAATAATTTGATATATTTTCTACACATTTGAGAAGGACCTCGTCCGTAACTATATTATAGATTTAGGATTGCACTTTCGGCGCTATTATGTAATAAAGTAGATGTAATAACAAATAGGTTTATAATATAAGATGAATTAATTATGAATATAAAAATAAAATTGGAATGTAATTTGGGATATACAAAAAGTGTCAAATGCATTTCTGGTGAATCTAATGAATATAAGACAGATATACTCCTTACTTCTGTAACTCACTTCTAACTCAATTACTCATTAAAGTTATCTTATCTACGAGGGTGGATTGAAAAGTACTCGGCCTAACACAGATCCATTCAATTCTAAAAATCAAATCTACCCACATTATTTAGTTCAGTTCAGACTAGTTCATTGTGTGAAGTTCGAAACGTGTACGATAATTAGTTGTGATTTTATAAATTTATTAACAAAGTAATCGGACATAATTTCCGCGAATGGAGCAAATCGAGCAGCGTGCCGTCATTAAGTACCTCCATAAGAAGGGGCTATCATCAAAAGCCATCCATGATGACATGGTCAGTACATTAGGCGATTGTGCTCCGTCATATTTATCCGTCAAAAAATGGATAGCAGAATTTAAGCGTGGTAGAGAGAGTGTGAAAGATGAACCCCGCTCTGGAAGGCCTTCGACGTCAACTACTGACGAAAATATTAAAAAAGTACTTGATTTAATAATGGGAGACCGCAGACTAAAAATTAGAGAGATAGCCGAGATTATAGGCATCTCTTATGAACGAACTCAAAACATCATTGTCAACGAGTTGGGTTTCCACAAGGTGTCTGCGAGGTGGGTTCCGCGACTGCTTTCAGTTGAACAAAAAAGGACGCGATTGACTATTTCACGCGACTGTTTGGAGTTATTTGAAGCCGATGCAGATGAATTTTTGAATCGTTTTGTTACTATGGACGAAACATGGGTTCATTACTGTACA
The DNA here is from genome assembly GCA_036936625.1 of Parnassius smintheus behrii. NCBI lineage: Eukaryota > Metazoa > Arthropoda > Insecta > Lepidoptera > Papilionidae > Parnassius > Parnassius smintheus. Next base: position 20,127,285 of record JAUPFT010000015.1, on the reverse strand, counting down.
CCGGAAACAAAACAACAATCAAAACAGTGGAGAAGACCTGGTTCACCACCTAAAAAGGCTAAGTCGATTTTGTCGGCAAATAAGGTGATGGCTTCAGTATTCTGGGACTCGAAAGGTGTGATTATGATTGATTATCTTGAAAGGGGTCAGACTATAAACTCTGATTACTACTGCACCTTACTACGTCGTTTACGAGAGGAAATAAAAGAAAAACGTCGAGGAATGCTCAGAAGAAAAGTCCTGTTTCATCAAGATAACGCCCGTGTTCACACGTCAGTACAGTCAATGGCTGAAATTCACAACTGTGGCTTTGAACTGTTACCGCATCCGCCGTATTCACCTGATCTGGCACCATCAGACTTCTTTCTGTTCCCTAACCTAAAAAAGCACTTGGAAGGTCAAAGATTTTCGACAAACGACGAGGTCAAAGCAGCTGTAGACGCATATTTTGACTCTAAGGAAGAATCATTTTTTTTTCAACGGTCTAAATGCTTGGAAGGGGAGGTGGCAAAAGTGTATTGAACTTGATGGTGATTATGTAGAAAAATAAAAATATAACTGATTTAGTATGTGTTTATTTTCTTGGTTAGGCCGAGTACTTTTCAATCCACCCTCGTATATTCCTCTACTTCTTAGCGTTCCGGTTTACGCATCGTTGAAAATATCCTACGCACTTAATAAATATTTTGTGCCTTTTAAACATTTGACGAGAAAAAGTACTTACAAGTGTAAAATTAATTTCTATAAAAAATCTAATACGTATATTATCAATATCTTAGAAAAATGTTGAGTCAGCACCCAATTTATTCTTCGAAATAAATTGTTGTCAGCACAGTCCTGCACTTGGTTGATCTTGGTGCAGCAAGAATGGTTTTGCTCGACCGAGGAAGGCCCACACTTATAGAATTCAAGCGTGAATGTTGCTAATATGGTGGTTGTAGGGAGATGAATACGTTTTTTACTAGTAACGGGGCATTCTATATTAGGTGTTACAACGCATCTACATTTTGATTCATAATTGAGAATATATGTGGATATGGGTTATGTCTATGTATAAGTAGATGCTGTGGCCCATAGAAATGTACATTTAACTTAGATTAAAAATCAAACTGCAGATGCATTATCACCCTTGAAGACCAATATGGAATGCCTCGATTCCAGTGAAATGGGTCTCCAGGTCTCTTCACTAATCATACGACACACAGCAGTATTAAGCTGCTATTTTACGCTGATATTCTATGAGAGCGTGGTCCTTCCCCGGTCGAGGTGCCCATTCGTGCTACAACCATAATAAAACTGCGGCGTGGCTCTACCACGTTTAAATGTGATATTCGTTAAAAATAATAAAATTTTTAAATGAAATATGTTTCTTTTTTTTAAATATTCTTTAGAATAAAATACCTTGCTTTAATCGAAAGAAACACGCGCCGATGAACATATCAGAAAAGCAAATTCACGTCTTTGAACGTAGAAAAAGGGGAGATAAGTACGGCAATAATAAAGCGAATGCCTGTTATCAAAGAAAACAGCCCAATACAGTAGGATACAAAACGATCAAAATAAAACGGTACAAGTATTTTTTCAATAATTCTTCGCAACTCGCCTTCAAAACGCAATAAAATACCCACACTAAACTGCTATTTCTTTATTGTTATGGCAATCCAGATCTCGCCTGTAGACAAAGCGCAAACCAGATAAAGTCCAAAGAAACTGTATTTTGCCGTGAACGCGGCAATAACTTTTTAGGAGCACCATGAAAATAACTTTTACGATTGTTAGGAATTAATATCTGAAAAACGGCTTCGGACCCTCATACCTTTATCGGACAAGATGTAAGAATATTGCTCAAGCTCGCTTTAAGGCTTTTAAATTATTTTTGAAATCCTTTTAACTTTTTTTGTTTGGATTTGTGCATTCAAATAACTATTTCATGTCTGTTTTATACCTTTTTTAATAAAATAAATTGACAAACAAACTCACAGTCCACTTCATGAGCAGTGGATTATAAAGTCCTTAGTCGAATGCATCCTGCTCCAAAGAAAGACAGCTATAGATGGGTTCTCACTTCTGACGACCAAGATGGAATCCCTCTACCTTTCAGACCGAAATACAGCAATGCAAGCTTTGTTTTTTGGCGGTAGCGTTATGTAAGAGGTACACACAAAACCCTAAGCAAAAAAGGCCACCTATTAAAGATTGCAAAACATTTCATGAAGTGGAGAAGTTTAGTGCATGCAGATTACATTTCAACTCCGTCAACACTAGCAGCAGCCTCCAACGCAATGGCAAAGCGATATGATTTCATATTCGTCCAATTGTGACAATAAAAAAGCTCAAAAATTTATTATATGAACAGAAAACTCTAACCAAATCTTCACCTAATTTGCTTCACATAGTTTTTGGGGATTTCGAATAAAATTTCCACTTATGATAAAAAATGCATTTTCCCCAGTGTTAGTGACCATAATTTTATTCAAAAGAGGCAGTCAAACTGCGTATGACTCAATAAAACTGCTCATAACTGTTCGTTTAACCTGTGACATTATTTACTACAGTTTAAATGAGGTCTAGAACAACAAGAGTTAATGCCAGTCAAGAATTGCAGATGATAATGGGCATACTCGCCATTAAAGCTTTCATTCTCACAGCACAATGTATTGCGGCGTCATTATGCTTGCTTTGCTTAAATTTTGATATTTTACGTGGCTTTTAAGAACTAATTGATTGCCTTTCCGAAAATTACTTAAGAAGCGTCTATACGAATTTTATAACTAGCATAAAATACTAGAGCAATTTCATAGGTTTTTTTTTATAGAAGTGGGTGCACACGAGCATGCGGCTCTCCTAATGGTGACTACTGCCGCTCATGAACAACTGCAACACCAGGGGAATTGCAGGTGCGTTGTCAGCCTTTCAGAAAGGAATAAGATACCTACATAATGTAATTATAAGACCTAGTATTTCGCCTACATTATGCATATTGTATATATAACTTTTAATCATAGACCTATGATTTTGTGCTTTGGGTGATTTTAAAAGCTGTCTTAATATAACAGTGCTTTGAAAACCTAACCACTATAACAATAAATTTTTTACGTGATAGAGCCATGCTGCAGTTATATTAGTAGTGTAGTTGTGGCGAGAATGGGTCGGCTCGACCTGGGAAGGACCGCGTGGTCCTTCCCAGGTCTCACAGAATACCAGCGTAAAATAGTAGCTTAATGCTGCTGTGTCTGTTTCGTATGGTGAGTGTAGAGAAGCGGAGACCCTTTTTACTGGTAACGAGGCATTCCATCTTAGTCCTCACGGCTGACAACGCATCTGCATTTTGATTCGTAATCAAGGATACATGTAGGTGTCTATGGGCCTTAGTAACCACTTACCATCAGGTGGACTATGTGCTCGTTTGTCATCCCATCCTATATAAAAAAAACTCAAGGCGTTTGAACGTTTATATTTCTTATGAATATGTATTAATATAATTTTATTATAGATTGGCTTCACGTTCTAACATTACGAAAGCCATTAACATAGTGTTTTTAATTATTTTCCTTGGAAAGGTCGTTTTAATTTGTCGGCTGGAATTGAACATTATTTCCCCTCTGCTATTGTTTATCTTGTGATTACCGAGGGCCTAAATAGCCCGTTTAACGTTGAGTTTTCTTTTAACTTACCCGCTTAAGAGGAATGAACTTAAAAGGGTTAAGATTCTGACGCTAATCGTAAAGTGCTTGCCTTTTTTTCTCTTAGACGTGGAAATTGTATTGTTTTCATCTGCGTTAGCGATGTATTTTGGGTAAAAAACATTTAAAATATTAGGTAAGCCGTGGTTGTTCAGAAGCCTAACGCTCGCTATAAATTTCATAGTACGCGAGCAATTCAGGTTCGATCGCCGCCGGCGCCAATGAAATTGTTAATTTTAATTTTAAGTGCTGATTTACCACGTGCTCGGCAGTAAAGGTTAAAACATCGTTTTGGTCTTGCAGTTTTGCAAAATCGCAAGACCAAGGTCAAGGCGAAGGTCATAAATACATTTACAGTGGATGTTATAACTTTTGGTTTAGTCTTGCACTTTGATCTCGGTCTTGTGTTCTAGGTTTTGGTTTCGGTCTTTTTATTGTTCAATCGGTTTTTGTCTTGGTCTTGCATTGCTCATCACTAATCGTGAGGAGACCTGCATGCCAGATAATATTTGGAAGAGATGTGAAATCCGCCAGTGAAGTGAGAGGAGACCTGTGCCCAGCAGTGGGACGTTATAGGCTGTAACTTTAATTTTATTATATTAGATACAGAAATTACAACAAGGCGTTGGTGATTTAAAAATCCAGACATCTACTAGCATTTTAAAGTTTATACTTCCTTTTGAACAAGTAACTAAAAGCGCCCGTCCGATTTATACTAAGCTGCTGTTAATTATCAAATGCAGACTTGAAAAACAAAAATCTAAGCACAAATTATGCTTTCATGGCGAATCACCATAAGGAATCACTTAAAATGATTTAGTTGCCCGTTACGACACATCTTCTCGTCCATTATTCCTCAAAATCTTTAAAAAAGTTGTTACAGCAAGTGGTTTTTGCATGTAACTAAAACATTGATGTACCTGAGGGAGCTCAAAGGCAATCAGTATGCTCTAAAGCGTACTGATCGCCTTTGAGCTTCCTATGTATAGTTATATAACTGTGCTCGGAGATTCTCTGCATGATGGGATTGGTAACGCAGATATCAGCAATAGAATTATAGTTACCGACATAGCACAATGGGCTAGCAATCTCAAGTTTCAATAGGTCGTAAATATGGCTCGAAGAATTGACAATTGATGACGAAGAAAGTAACTCAAGTGGCAGCTTCGCACCGTTAACTGGTGTATCCAGAAAGTCGATGGATGTAAGTGGCTCAGTAGCGTGTTTTATGGGATTCCTTTGTAAAGCACTATTTTCAGAAGTTAACATTTGATGGGCTTTAATGATGATGATGATGATGATGATGCTAATGACGATGATAATAATGAATTAAACTCTGTTGGAAATTAAATATTGGATTACCTTTTTTACCGTTTGGAAAAAAATAGGGTGTAACATGCAAACGCAATAGAAGCCTATCTCACAAACGTTTTACAAAAAATAAAAACAAGCATTTTGAATTAAACGTTTGAAAAAAATTTTTGAACAATCACTTTGCCCGTTTCCCTTGAACCTGGGAACCTGCGAAGTGACAAGGTCAAAGATGCCTACTAAATTTATTGTTTTATTGCCGTTCGTAAAGTGGGTGGATATGATGTGAATTTCGATATATTTTAATTTATTTATTTATTAAATTCAATATTTTTGTTTATATTTTTTGTAAAATATTAATGCCATAGGCTTCTACACCGTTCACATGTCACACCCTATTTTTTCCCAACAGCAAAAGAGTTTGTCCAGTATTTCCAACAGAGTTTAATTCAGTTGGAAACTATATCAGTTTTTTTTACGAAAAAGGTTATGTTATATTGAAGAAGGTAATAAGTACTACGTACAGGTATTAATAAAAGAAGGTATACAAGTTAAGAACTGATTCAAGATATTATTTACAATGCAAATTCTTCATAATATTTCGAGGCCGAATACCAATAAAAATAAAAAATTATTTGCAAAAGTTGATACATAAATTAAAAGACCCATAAACATACGAGATTAATTGAGATATATCCTGCTCTGTTGAAGCAAGATCGTAATTTAATAAACGGTACAACGTACACTTGTTGTGGCTTACGAGTCTGCGGTACACGAACGGTAGTGCTCGGAGCTCTTATTACTCCCCCTGTGATTTAATTAAGTAACTAGGACGTATTTATGTGACATAATAACTCAGATCTAACTGCAAACCCAAGTATTATTTATTCAGCGGAAATTATTTGTCTCATTTTATCCGCGTAATCAGCAAATGAATAAGATTTGTTTTATATATTTATTTATTCAAACAAAGCATTACTATTGTCTCGCCAAACTGCAATCAGTTTGTCGTTGAGTACACATTCTTAAAACTATTTATCATTACGCACCACCACCTCAATATAAATACAATTAAGTAATTATAAAAAATAAATAACAATAATAACCTTACTTACTTACTTACTTATCGTCACGCACAATCCCTAACGGGGTAGCCAGAGAGAACAGATCGCCAAGTGTCACGATCCTTACATACCTCTTTCGCTTCCTTCAGGTTCATTAACTTCTTCATACATGCACGTCTAGGTATCCGAGTACTCTTGACCCTCCCCTCTTCGAGCAATTTGCTCACATGGTCTTCGAAAGTTAGTCTCGGTCTACCTCGACACCTTTTAATATTTACTTTCGCTCTATATATTTTCTTCACCATTCGGTCTTCACTCATTCGTTCAACGTGTCCAAACCATTGGAGTACGCCCCTATCAATTTTTGTGATAAGGTCATCTTTCAATCCTGCCATATTGCGAATCTCTTCGTTTCGCTTTCGGTCGGCTATGGTAACGCCACACATTTTACGAAGAGATCGCATCTCCACTGCATTCAACTTGCTTTTATGCTTCTTCTGGCATACCCAGGTTTCGCTGCCATATAACAAAGTCGGTACCAACACTGCGTTATGTATTGCAAGGCGTGCACTCTTCACCACGCCTTGCCTTTTTATTAATGCATTCAGGGCACCATTGACTTTGTTTCCGGCAGCGACACGCCTATCCACATCTAAATCACATCTTCCATCCCGGCTGAAAGCACTCCCCAAGTATACAATTTCATTTACCTGTTCTAGACATTCCTGATTTACCCATATTTCACATTTCGTTCTCTCTTCGTCCTTTTCAAATACCAGAACCTTAGTTTTATTAGCATTCAAACGGAGACCTTTAATTTCACATTCCTCTTTCATACACGTGACTAATGCCTGCAGTTCTGCTTCTGATGGTGCAATAAGCACTGCATCATCAGCATACAGCAGACAATTAACTTTTATGTCACCCAATTTCACACCCAAACAGCTATCTTTCAGCTTCTGTAAACAGCTGTCGAGATACAGTATGAACAGCCAGGAAGACATGACACAACCCTGTTTTACGCCCGCTTGGACGCTAAACATGGGTGACAGGTCATGCCCTACCCGCACACAGGCTTTACAGTCATAGTAAAGTGACTGCACAGCCCTTAACAATCGACCATCCACACCATATCCCGGCAACAGTTCCCACATTTTCTTCCTTATAACCTTATCAAATGCTTTCTCCAGATCCACAAAAGCACAGAAAATCCTCTGGTTAACACTCAGAAGCTTCTCCGTGATCATGCGGAGAGAAAACATTTGATCCGTGCATCCTCTTCCAGGTCTAAATCCGCATTGTGCCTCCCATAAGAATCTTTCCGATTTCTCTTGCATCCTGCGTGTCAAAACCTTCGAATAAACTTTACTTGCTAAACTGGTCAAGCTGATCGCCCGATAGCTCCCGCAGTCAAAATGTGAACCTTTACCTTTATATAAAGGCACAATGACCGCGGATCGCCAATCATCCGGGACATCTCCCGTCCGCCAGCACAAATTGCACAGCAGATGAAAGCTGTCCCAGACGCGAGGCCCACCGTACTTGACCATTTCAGCAGTAACTCTGTCTAGTCCCGCAGCTTTACCACATTTCAAACTTCGAATCGCACGTTCAATCTCTTTCATGCTGATGACCTCAGTGTCATCGAGGTCCGTGTCTGGCGTGCCAGTCACGGCGTCACCCCCGGATCCTTCACTAAGATCATGACACGCATACATTTCTCTATAAAATTCACTCCATCGCTGCATGACGTCCGATTTTTCTGAGAGGACGTCATTGGTTCTCGAAAGCACTTTGTTCATTCTTAAAGCTGTCGCACCACTCCGGGACCTTCCAACCTCTTTCCAGAAGAGTTTGGAGTTTTCCCTAAAGTTGTGCGACAACCTCTCGTCCGCTTCTATTCTACACCTTTCACGTACTTCCTCAATCAATGTTTTCGCATGAACTTTCTGCAGCTTATATCTTTCTTTCATCTTCTCTCTCATATGCTCATCGTTACTAGAGGCTAAGTAGTCTAACCATGCTTTTTTCTTCTTTTTTACAGCTTCTTTCACTTCGTCATTCCACCATGCATCTCTTCTTTTACTACTACCTCTTTTTGTCGTACCACATACTTCTTCCGCTGCACTTACCATTCCATCCCTAAGGTTCTGCCATATTCTCTCCACACATTCTTTCCTGCCATCGATGGTGTCAAGCTTTTCGGCTACCCTCGTGTGATATTTGTCCCTAGTATCCGCTTCCTGAAGCTTCCAGCTTCGGATGCGACAATAATAACCAAAACAAATAATTACAAAATATTTGAAAATAACAATAACAAATACTATCAAAAGTATATACTTATATTAACAATTTATACTTATATTACTCAGTTAATAATGACTTTTTAGAAAGGATTTTAACAATACTACGTCAATTTTTATACGTGATAGAGCCATGCTGCGGTTATATTAGTAGTACCTATAGTTGTAGCACAAATGGGTCGGCTCAACCGGGGAAGGGCCACGCTCTCACAGAATACCAGCGTAAAATAGTAGTATAATGCTGCTGTGTTCCGTATGGTGAGTGTAGAGAAACGGAGACCCTTTTTACTGGAAACGAGGCGTTCCATCTTAGTCCTCACGGGTGACAACGCATCTGCATTTTGATTTGTAATCGAGGATAGATGTAGATGTCTGCAGGCCACAGTAACCACTTACTATCAGGTGGACTGTGTGCTCGTTTGTCACAATATCCTATAAAATAAAAAAATTATATTATAATTTTACTGCAAAATATTATTAACACTTTTGATTTCACTGCTCCTAGTATTAGTCATAAGGTTTTTTCCATCAGTGAGGAGTGTAGTTCCGTCACACCAGTCAATCCCAGCTACTGATACGTCGTCAAATTATCAAAACATACATATATAATACATAAACACTCACGCCTGTCACCTATTTGGCACAATCCTGACACACCTCTCTCGCCTCCTTCACATCCATATACCTACGCATACATGCTCGTCGGTTAAGGGTACTTCTAGTTGGCCCGTTTTCAATAAATCGCCAATTTGGTCGATAAATTTTCGGCTAGGAAGTCCCTTTCCGACCCTGCTATTCACTTCTGCAACATAAATGTTCTTTGTCACTCTTTCCTCATTCATTCTTTCCACATGACCAAACCACCGAAGCATTCCTTTCTTCATCCCGGTCACAACATCATCTTGCAAACCACACTCTTCTCTTATCACACAATTTCTCACTCTGTCATTCAGATTTAGCCCTAACATAGTCCTTAACGACCGCATTTCTACTGCGTTCATTCTACTCTCGTGCTTCTTCTGCCACACCCAACTTTCACTACCATACGAGTATGTTAAAGTAGGGACAAATACAGCATTGTGAATTGCCATACGTGCCTTTTTCGACACATTTTGACTCTTCACAATAGAGTGTAGGGCCCCATTTACTCTATTTCCTGCATTCACTTGTCGTTGTATATCCTTATCACATCTCCCATCCCTGCTAAATACGCAACCCAATTATCAAAACACTATAAAATTTATAGGGTGGTAGAGGTCTTTATCCGTCTTCTTTTTGGCATCAAATTGAACGTAGGTTCCGCATTTGGCATATTTCCTGACCATAAAACACTATAGTGCCATTCTATGTTCCTAATCACTAACTCAAAAGAGACCACTAAGTTGACGGCTGTGGCTTCGCATTGAGTTCCAGCGTTTAGGTTCGCGGATTCAAAACTAGCACGGTAGAAGTATTTGTATGGCTTACAAATAATTGTTCCGGGTCTGGATGTTTGTTCTTGTGCTATTTAAGTATGTAAACTTCCTCCAACATACTGGCGAAAATCCTCGTATACTAAGCGTTTCTTAAAATGGAAAGATTAATAACAGAATAAAAAGTGTGCCATAATAAATGTTTCCACATAAATTGATTTAAAAAAAATATACACAGGCTTCGTTATTCGTTATTAACGGAAATAATTTCATAATTTATGAATAGCATAAAGCCAACAGTTGACCCACTTCATGATTTATTGTGTCAGTACGATGCCGCTATTTATCAATAGCTTGATATTGGTTTGACATTGAAAGTAAACTGTGTCGTCAGGCAAAGCAGCTCCCTGCTCTCCATTTAATCAATCTTAACTAGTTTAGCTTCGAACTAGGAGTAGATTCTATGTGATTATCTGAAGCTAGGCATTGGTGTGTATTTTAAAAATACAAACTCAAAAATAATTAAAACCAACTTCAAAAAATAAAGAGAAGTGAATAATTGACTGGCCTGTTGGTCTAGTGGTTAGTGACCCTGACTGCTATGCCGGAGGTCGTGGGTTCGATTCCCACCCAGGACAAATGTTTGTGTGATGAGCACGATCATTTGTTCTGTGTCTGGGTGTAATTTATCTATAATATTTATGTATTTAGAAATATATAAGTATGTTTATCAGTTGTCTAGTACCCATAACACAAGCTCTGCTTAGCTTGGGACTAGATGGCGTTGTGTGTGATAGTTGTGGAATATTATTATTATTATTTTTTATATAGTTTTCTCATCTGGTTGGGATGTATAAATATATAATTATAAACGAAAATGAAAAGATAAATATACATAAATATCAATAAAATAAAATAAATACAAAAATACATAAATAAATAAAAGCCCAACCAGATGGAAGCCCTCGGCAGGGGAGACCAAACGGCCAAGGGTTAGGGGGAAAGGGAAAGAAACGGCGGACGATGCGGGCAGTATCAAGGAGCACCGCCGTCTGCATTTGAGCTCATTTATTATTGTTATTATTATTATTATTATAATTAATTAGTACTCCCAAATTAGAAGCTACTTATTAGCTATATTATTTGTATTTTTTTATTAAATTCTTTTATTTTTGGAAATCGTGTTCAAAATTTAAATCTGATATTATTTAATTTATTTCTTTTAAAAATGTTCAGTTTGGAAATAAAGTATTTTGTAGGAATAATTATTGATTAAAATATCGACAACAGAAAATGTCACAAAATATCATCTTAAAAAAATATAACTGATTTTGTTTTCGGCCGTATTATATAATATATATGTAACCTTATCAGGTTCCTGTTTAATTAATATTTTACCAACTCTGTCAAATCTAGAAGAAATTAGAGGATACTAACTATCCTTTAAACTGACACGTATCTACATTGAAATTAATGAAAATGTTATTTAAGTGTAACTTTACATAGTGTTCACACTAGAAACAGGATATGCAGCGAAACTTGATTAAAATTCTTAGCGGTTGGATAGAGACGGAGAGAAGATATCACGGTACAGTCAGCTCCGATAGCACTATGCCTTCCCTTAATAAGGTGTGAGCACACAACGGCTTAACCGAACGTTATCTCTGTGACTAAATTATCAACTCGATTCCGGCTTATCAAGAATCGGTCGACTTAATTGTTGCCGAGTGCATGTCGGTCCTTAATTAATGAAAATACTCAAGCCTTATCGCAATGTACATCTTTGATTTGAAATGCAATTATTGTTCCCTTGATAAATGGACTGCTTCATTCGCTAAAAGACATAAGTGTTTTAATTTTTACCTTTTATATTTGTGTTGTTTTACGTACGTACAAAATAGTTATTAACATAAATTAAAATAATTAAAACTTAGTTGTTATCAATTTTCCAATTATTGCATGCCAGCTGATGCATGTGATGTATTAAAATTTGTTTATCATGAAATTAATTTAAAAAAAATTGGCCGTGATAGTTCATGATTGATGTACCATAAAATTTGGCAGGAAGCAAGGTCTCACAGCACAAGTAAATAAAAAAAATTTCAAAAATCGTTAGTTTGTAGTTATATTATCACATAAGAAAATATTTTTTGCTCTCCATAGTTCACTGAGCCTTACAACATCAAAGGACCACGTCTCAGATCCATATGTCATCACTGGCAACACGCATTGGTTCAATTTTGTTTTCAAGTTTTGAGGTAGGTATATACTGATAAGAAGATGTGTCGTAATCACCCGAACGCTGCACAGCCGAGTTAAATCCGTCGATTGACCCTTCGAAAGAAGTTGGACTTACCAAGTCAGACATGTTCAAGATCGTCCCCACCATTACATTAGATTTGATAAACCACAAATCCTCGCAAAAGAACACCGATTCCTACGAAGGATGGTACGCGAGGTTATTGAAATTAAAAAAAAAAACATTCCAATTTCAATAGAGAAAATGGATGGGTACTGCCATCTGCTTGGAATCCTATAATTAACAAAATTAAACCCTAACCCAAGCATACCACTGCAAGACTTCAAGATACTATAAGTTCGTTCTGCGCAGATCGGACCAAAAATTGATATTCAAAGACTGACTATGACATTGGGATGTCAAACATCTCAATCGTGACCATGGGTGCTGTAAATCCCCCGAAACGTCGGAAATTAAAAATAAATTGATTAAACGCGATAAAATCCGTAAATACAGTGTTATTCAATAGAGTAGGTAAACATACTCGTCGACGTTCTTTTTTGCGTGCTACAATCTTACATCTGCAGTTAGATCAACCGTGATACAAAAGTAAAGAAAACTATTTTCCACTGAAAAGTTAAATTCGTCGGTTAATCTAGCTAACCTTTTCTTTACAGAATTGGTGTAGCATACCTTACCTAAAATTTATGAATTTTATTAACCTAATTATTTTTATATTAGTAGGTAACCTACGCTACGAGCCTTATTCGTGTTTGTCCGGTTTTTTATATTTAAGTAAATGTACCAATCTTAGTTGCAATGGACGGAAATATAAGTAACATTACAAGTATTATGTTTTAAATGCTTAGCTCTATATGATATAATAATATTAATATGGAAAAGTCGATGCTATATTGATTTGTTTTAAAGTAATATTTTCTTACACATAATAACATCAATTTCAGCTTCATTATATAAAAAAGTTAATGTAGCGCAGCTGGTCCGTTATTTCCAAGATGTGTCTCAATTTTTCCTTATGAAATATGATTTTGTCGGTGGACCGGTCCATCCTCGAGCATTTCTGTAATTTTGTTCATGCTTTAATCGTCTTCTAAAAGACGACTTAAAGTTCAGTTTTTTGCATTGTTCAGAATAACATGTTTAACTACATTAAATATTAAAACATTATTTTGAAAATAAACAGAGGTTAATTTAAAAATTTACTTAAAGTTTGGATTTTACGCTAAATGGTGTACCATTATCTTTTGCTTATTTTGAGTTACTGTTTGGAGCTTTAAAGGTCAGATTATCTGGTAAGTTCACGGTATGTATTTGATTACTTAAGGGTTTTGAAAACGCATGTAACCCTTGTAAATCCTTCCCTTGTATCCCTACAATAAACTATGCAAATGTGAAAAATACCTACCAAAACCTACATAAACGTTTGTGTATTATAAAATTTTGCTGTTTAAAATTTAGTATTATAATCAAATATCCACAAATTCAACTAATTTTTGTAATAATTCCAATAGCCGAAGGAAAATAAATCTAGTATAATTTCTATTTAGCGAGCAATCACGAAAGCTAGTTTCAACGGTAACGTAAATAAATTATGGTGACCAGTATAACATACTAGGGTCAGTAATCTTATGTGACAATCGTATGCACGTTTAGCGTATTAATAATATTACAATAAATAGAATATTATATATAAATAGGAAGATGCAAAAAGAAAATGCGCGCAACACTGGCGTTGCTCACAGCCTTCTTTATGGCATAATCCGAAGTTATGAAAGATTAACAGTCACATCCGAAAATGAATTCGATGAAAACCTTATTATATTATATAAAATTGTATTCTAAAAAATACTTGGATAGCGTATAAATATTTACTCGTATCTCTAGTTGCATTGTGTTAGATTTGTTCGTTTGTTTGTTTGTGATACATAATTAATAAATCGTAAAAAAAAATGATTACATAAAAAGCAGTTCCTTAAAGTGCCCCAGATCACACGCAGATGAGGCAAGTCAGTCATAATTTATTTCAGAATATATTTTACCATCCCAAATCGTGAGGAAAACTGCAAGGTTCCTATAGGATAAATTTGGAGCGTAATTCTGTAATTATCTCTTCATTGGAAAATGGCTGAACAAATATTCTGGAAATTGTGAAATTCAGTGTTGGGTGGTATCAATAAAAATATTATTTCAGAACTACACGCGTGTGAAGCCGTTGGCAAAAGATAGTGATTAATAAAATTGTCCCGCTCTGTTTACTTCAGCATGTCCCATAGAAAAAAATTAAGAGCACAAATTCTTGATAGGAAGTATTACAAAAAGAAGGACTACCGAACGGGTAAAATGTCGCAATCAAGCTCATCATATTGACGCAGTTGCCATTGTAGAGAAATATTATTAAATTCATCAAAAGAAACATTCAATTTAAAGTATAGATAACGCCAGTAAACGTTAACAAAACAAAAGTCTAGTGTGTTGTCTGTGTGTGTGCCTGTCTCGTCATTGTACAACAAAATAATTTGAAAAGAGCCAAATATTGCGAACTTCTTGCCGTTTGCACTAATTCATTTATTCATTAATTACAACCTCTTAAATGTTCACCGCTGGACATAGATCCTCCGTAAATTGAACCATAGAGGAATATTTTCTACAGTTACCGTGCTTAGCAGGTGGCCTGGCATCCGCAGTTTTTTATTGTATAAACTTTTGTTATCAGAAAGATGCTGCTGCCCATCTCCTATTCCAGTCACCCACTATCGGCTTTTACACCACTCCGTGGGATACCGTGGAATAGTGGACGCTCCTTCGCGCCCACTTAATGGCAATGCGTTGCGCATGTATCCAAAATATTTTCGTGCCCCTTTCATTTTATATATCAAGTATGTTTTCGGTACATCATTATTTAATTAAAGGCACTTAAAAATTTCAATATATTTTAGAGTTTTTCAATTAAAACAATACATGTAGGTATTCATACAATCTTTTTGTTCACATATTGATCTTTAAATCATCACGGTTTAAAACATAAAGGATTATAATGATATTATAGTAAGTCCAGGAAGAAAATTAAATTACAAATCGATTGAAATATTATGATTGTGGTCCGGAACACAGCAAAGTGGAGACGGGAGGATTGGAGAGGAGAGGAAGGACAGCCAGGGTAAACACTTCATCTGAGCGGAGATGTGTGCTGCTAGCCAGCACGAGCTGAACTGTGTACAATAGCGTGGAGATGAGCGACCTCAAGCATTGGCAAGGAGTGCGACAAACAGTCCACACAATCGCTCACGAAAAATTAATAATGTAATTCTATTGGCTGTTTTACAGACATCTCCTTCTCCGCCTATATTCGCTTTAGTGGATTCCGGGTCTAATACGCACCATAAAACATTATTTTATGAAAAAAAAATTGCGCACGTTGCATAAAATCTTTCAAAATTATCTAAGGCGTTTGATCTTTAGTTGCTTACTGAGATGTGTTCTTGTAGGCTTTTTTGCGACTGCCGCGTAGGGAAAGCGAAAGGCTTAAATTTTAATTAATTTTTCACTCCACAGACTTCTTTAATAAAACCGGAGATTTAGGTGCTGCTGCTTTTCAATCCTTTCAACGCCGGATGTATGCCTTAAGATATTTTAATTAGTAACACGGAATTCATTTAGATTTCATGCGCATTTCAAAAAGAGGGTTGGGTATTGTCATATTTGAGAACCGTTTACGGAATTAATAAAAACGAAGTAATTTGTAAAATCTCAATAAGTTATGTAACAAGACTGCAAAAAGGAAGGGGTGCAAAAAGATGTGTTTTGTATTTTGGTGCATGATTTTCTGTAAAACGATATTTATTAATATTCAGAGATACGATTTTTGACCATTTGACAATGACGTACTTAGAGGCTTATTGCTAACCTTGGTTTGGTCGGAGCCAATTTTGTCAGCCTCAAGTATATGCCAGCGTCTCGATGTTTTACAGAATGCATTTCGAAGAGTATGCGCTGGAATTACATGCCAAAATCCTCTTTACTCGTTCCACCATCGGGCGGCCAGACGGTCAGCGCTCCTTTACACCTTTGTTGTCGATATTCCATGTTTTCGAATCAAATGGCATGCTTCGTTTTTCTTGATGCGAACAGAAAAGTAGTAGAATATTTTGCTGTAGTCCGATTATAATATGAGTGTCTTCAAATCAAATATGAATCGGCCTTTGTTATGCTAAGACAGTGCGATTTACCAACTAGGACTTAATTACCACCAACATTTTTGAGGTTGGAATTGTAGCCAAGAGTTAACTTACATTTAATAATTAAAAAATGAAAAATATCAAGAAGAAATTTGTAAAAACGTGTGGTGGATAAAACATTCATTACGCCTTATGAGGCCTCTGCACAGAACTGTAGACGTATAAAGGCTGTAACTTTCCTTTTACTCCTTAAAAATAGTATTTATATTATAAGTTATAACGAATTGAGTCATTAAAACTCGAAAGTATTTCATTGTAATCGATACTCGAAAAACAAATTTAAATACCAACGTTATATGGTTAACAAAGGGCTTCCAATTCATTTGCTTATCTATTTAAAAAGAGCGGGTTGGATCAGCGTACGACATATTCAAAACCAATGGAGCTTACTGTCAAAAAATGTCAGCACTGGCTCATCTATCCACCAAACATGTCGGGCCGCAATGAATTGAGAAAAAATGTAAATATGCTCGTCCATGCGAGAGGCTTGGAGTACCTGCGTATATTCGATTATGTTTATTATCTCGTTACTGGGGAACGTTTAATGGTCCTTTCAAGTTTAGTACGATGTTTGGGTACTCGTAAGTTTTGATATATTTATAAAAAATGACTTTCCAGAGCTATGCTTTTGGAACGAAATATGATATATTTTGTTATAAGTACAAGCTCTTTCATAAAACTAAATTAAATATGATGGGTAAAACCAAAGCATAATTAAATAAAGTGTTTAAAAACTTAATTATGGGCTATGTTTAGAAATGGATAATGTCGTTATTCAAGTCCAGATATAAATGAACCTTTTTATATTACATATACTATGTATTGAAAAATCATAAGATTGTTTTTTTTTATTTCAATAAGATATGTCTATTTTAAAGTTATGGTCTTTTAAAGGGAAGAAAGTAAAACGATATGTGAAGTAAGAGTAGAAGGGTAGTTGGTCGAGCAAGTTGTCTGTGTTTGTGTATTTGGGAAGTGTATTTAGCAGGGATGGGAGATATGATAAGGTTATAGAAAGAGTATTAGGGCTGAATCTGAGTGACAGGGTGAGAAATTGTGTGATAAGAGAAGAGTGTGGTTTGCAAGATCATGTTGTGTCCGGGATTAATAAAGGAATGCTTCGGTGGTTTGGCCATGTAGAAAGAATGAACGACGAAAGAGTGACAAAGCAAATTTATGTTACAGAAGTGAACGGCAGAGTCGGAAAGGGACGTCCTAAGCGAAAGTTTATCTACCAAATTGGCGACATATTGAAAATGGGCCAAATTAAGTATACCCTTAAGGGACGAACATGCGTGAGTACTAACCCCTGAGCTACCACAGAGCCGTGGTAGCTCAGTGGTTAACGCTCGCTGTAAATATAATAGAACGCGAGTAACCCGGGTTCGATCCCGCCGGCACCAATGAAATTGTTAATTGCAATTTTTGAGTGCTGATTTACCACGTGCTCGGCGGTGAAGGAAAACATCGTGAGGAAACCTTCATGTCTAAGGAATATGAAAAAAAAATATTTCGAAGACATGTGAAGTTCGTCAACACGCATTTGGGCAGCGCGGCGGACACTTCCTTGCCCTAAACCCTCTCAGAAATGAGGGGAGGCCTGAGCCCAGCAGTGGGACGTATATAGGCTGTAACTTTACTAAGGGACGAACATATATGCGTAGGTATATGGATGTGGAGGAGACGAGAGAGGTGTGTGAAGATGGTACCAAATGGAAGTCTTTTTTTTCTGCCTACCCCTCTGGGTAACAATCGTGAGTGCTTATGTTTGTATGTATGTTTTATGTATTTCTATTTTAATTTTAAAAATATTAATTCAAATACGTTATCAATTAACTCAAAGCATTTTTTTTCATTTGTATTGGATTAGGCATTGATGTCTGCTATCCTGAACCTAGATATTAATGTCTTGTAAGTCTAGATCGATGGTAAAGGATTGCTTTTGTTTTTTTGAAATCACTGAAAACTCTTTAGTTTTCGGGTGAAGTAATCAAAACTTAGTTTGACAAACGTCATCACGTTTTTTTTAAAATCTTAAGTTCGTTTGCCCCCGAAGAAACAGTGAAAGAAATTCCGTTGGTATCGTAGCAACTAACATCCTGGACTCTGTTGGACATGGAGAACTTACTTAAAACGTTTTGTGAATGATAAGTGGTTTGAGAGTGGTAAAGAAAAAAGCACATGAGTGCGATAAAGCTATTGTTTGAATTAGCCAATGTTTCCCTGGTTACACACCAATGAACTATATTCATATTAGCTTTTTTATATAATCTGATGTATTGGTTTTCCATTTTTCGCTCACAAGAAATAAGAGCACATACTTTCAGTTAACAGAAATGTTTTCACGGCATGAGTTTCATCACTTCCTATATAAAGAATATAGTAGCATGACAGTGCTTACGTCAAAAATTGTGCATCCAGGCACGAAACTGATTGAATTTAATAAAATTGTACCATGCACGACGAAATTAGGTTTACGTTACATAAGCATGTATATTTAATATGTAACCCCCATGGTGAACTCCTTAACATGTCGCTAAGCTTAACTTACAAAATTTATTGAATTATTTATTAAAGTATGAAAGAATTAGATTATGCCTACTTTAACGGTTATAAATATATCATAGAAAAGGAAAATTATAATACAAAATAAAGATTGCCAGAGAAAAATTTTGTCAGGTACTCAAGTTGTCCGAAGTTATTTCCTCGAGAAAGCTAACTATTGAAATTCAATCCCGGACTCAGAACCTTGTTTTTTTTTCTTCAAATAACTTAATTCAAAATCTTTAGTCTGTTCTGAGTCTTTGTTCTACAGTTCATTGGAAGGGATAATAATGCGACCTTTCGTTAGTACATTTTCGTTATGTAGAGGGTGTCTGAGTAACTTGCCAAATGGTGCTATAATATCGCTCGAGTTGGCAAGTAGCTATTGGCAACGCAGTTATGCTAAAGCCTATATTTCTTCAAAGGAAACATTAATCCGTTCTTATTTAAGCGAATATATTCGTATATTGTTATGAGAATGCGGACACTGGTGATGTATTTCTGCGCAATTGATATCAATCGATGCGAAGATAGTATGCATTATAATATCTGATTCCACTGATAAAATGTATCCAAACTAAAACTCTATAATAGTAATATATTTTATTTTCCATTGTTAATGACTTCGCGGCGATGAAGGCCGCGGGTTTTAATCCCGCACGGAACAAGTATTTGTATGGATGTTTATCCTTGTGCAATTTGTTTTATAAACTGCCTCTACATAATACAGGAGAAAATTCGAAAATCGTAACGTTTTCTTAACAAAAAAAAAGTTTCTTCAACTTGTATATGTTCTTAATGTTTCTTCAACATTTCCCTTTTTAACGTTAATTCTATCGATTCCCCCATTAATGCGAACTCAACAGTTCGTGGTGGACTCGCTAGGCTCTAGTTCGCGACTGGTGGTTTAAAATCTATTCAAAAATGCTGAGACCTAATTTAGCAAACATATTCTTTGGTGGAAAGTGTCCTAGGATAGGTCTATGTGCCTATGGACAGCTGCAGTGGACAGCCGCCGACTGACGATGATTTTCGGTTACTCTCATTATTTAGGTATACCAGTATTTAGGTGTCTACATTCAACTACCTTGCTGGCCAAGCGCTAAGCTGAGTGATTTAAAATATCCGGCAGCAGAATCAAAAAGGTCTGGTGATGATGATGTTGATGGAGAATCAAAATTTATCAGTACTGTAAAATTAAGTGATATTATTTTATCAGTTAAACGATTCTTCATTTTTTATTTTCTTTCCATTTATTTTTAAAGAGTGACAACACAAATCTACGTTGCATAAGTGAAACGTCAGAGACATACGCCTTAGACGAAACTTTATTGACCAAATTGGTTATATATTGAAGATGGTTCAGATTAAGAGCTACCCTTAATCGACGATCACGTATGCGCAGGTATATAAGGATCTTGCTGAATGGAAGTCCGTAGTCTCTGCCTTACCCTCTGAGTGAAAGGTGCGAATCTTTGTTATTATTTTTTTACCTATTAATCAAAACATTCTTGCATTTAAGCTATTCTACTATTTAAATTGCAAATGAAAAAAATATTTTCGTATATATGTCACACTTGAAAAGTTTACTCCTTTTCATTCGTTAATTTCTCCTGTATAACGGAGAAGATATACGTACATATTACAGAACAATTATTCATAGGCCATACAAAACTTGTTCCGCGCGGGAATCAAACCCGCGGCTACACAGCTCAGCGAACAAACACTTATGTAAGATACCGTCGTAATCCTTTGTGTTTTGCACAAATATTGACTTTGGTTGTTATTCAATTCAAGGGCTCGTAGTTAAGTACCCTTGTACCTAATTTAAGCAGCCATTAGTAGGATTAATATGTCAGTAAAGGATCCACAACCTGAAATTTATGTACACATTGTACATATAATATACATCTAATATATAAAAATTAATATATGTTTATTCGTATTTTATGCGCTGCCATACCATTCATCAGATTACGCTAAAGCTTTGTCAACTTATTACTTACACTTACGCGAAGGTTATAGGCATAGTTGAACCCGGTAGATGGCGCTGTCTACAACAGCGCCATCTGCCGGGTTCATTCATTTACATTTTATATCATAGTTACATTTCATCATTCAGCTATAGCAGTATATCCGCTAGCTAGATGTAAGAATTTTGGGTATTTTAAAGTTTTTTCGAATATAGTTCGAAATTATGCTCGAGTTAGCCGTGGTTACTATGACATTGGGACGTCAAACATCCCGTGACTATCATCATCATCATCATTACAGCCCTTCACAAGTCCACTGCTGAACATAGGCCTCCCCCAAGTAATGCCACAAAGCACGGTCCTGAGCCACCTGCATCCATCGACTTCCTGCATATCTTACCAGGTCGTCACTCCATCTAGTGGGGGGTCGCCCTACACTACGCCTACCGGTACGAGGCTGCCACTCGAGAACCTTTCTTCCCCATCGGTTATCGGTTCTTCGAGCTATATGGCCGGCCCATTGCCACTTCAGCTTACTAATCCGTTGGGCTATGTCGGTCACTCTGGTTTTACTGCGGATATCCTCATTTCTGAGTCTATAACGCAGAGAAACTCCGAGCATAGCCCTCTCCATAGCTCGCTGAGCAACCTTGAGCGTCCTCATACGGCCAGCAGTGAAGGACCACGTCTCAGATCCGTAAGTCATCACTGGCAACACGCACTGGTTGTACAATCTAGTTTTTAGAGATTGAGGTATACCTGACGAGAAGATATGTCGTAATTTCCCGAACGCTGCCCAGCCAGCCGAGTTGAATCCGTCGATTGACCTCTCGGTCGAAGTTGGACTTACCTAGTCGGACTATTTGTCCCAGGTAAACGTACTCGTCAACAACTTCGAGCATAGTGCTCCCAACAACTACCGGCATAGGTGTGACATGGACATTAAACATGATCTTTGTTTTGTCCATGTTCATCTTAAGACCTCGATAGTGCCTCCCAACGGATAGGCCGTTGGGAGGCACTATCGAGGTCGTTGAGCATAGTGCTTAAGTCCTCCAGCGATTGTGCCATAAGGACTATATCGTCGGCAAATCGAAGGTGAGTGATGTACTCGGCATTGATGTTAATACCGTATCCTTTCCAGTCCAGTAGCTTGAAAACGTCTTCCAAAGCAAAGAGTTTCGGGGATATAACATCACCCTGTCTTACACCTCTCTGTAGTTGGATAGGTTTCGAGCTCTGGTTCTGTACTCGGATAGCCATCGTAGCCCTACTGTACAAACACTTCAGCACTTCGATATACCGACAGTCAACTTGGCACCGCTGAAGGGACTGCAGCACCGCCCAAATTTCGACGGAATCAAAGGCTTTCTCATAGTGCACATACGCCAGGCAAAGTGGCAAATTGTACTCTTCAGTCTTCTGTACAATCTGCCGCAGGGTATGTATGTGGTCTATGGTACTGAAGCCTTTTCGGAAACCGGCTTGTTCGGGAGGCTGGAAGTCGTCGAGTCTGCGTGCGAGACGATTCGTAATTACTCTCGAAAACAGCACGTAGACGCGGCTCAGAAGGGAAATCGGTCTGTAGTTCTTCAAGAGAGCGTTGTCGCCTTTCTTAAAGAACAAGACCACCGCACTTCTTCTCCACGCCTTTGGAGTAGTGCCACCATGGAGGACGGATTGAAGAGCTTCTGAAGGACTTCAAGTACCGGTGTTCCACCCGCTTTCAGAAGCTACGCTATAATTCCATCCTCGCCTGGGGCCCTGCCGTTTTTAAGGTGCTGGAGAGCCATTCTAATCTCGCTTAGACTGACGTCCGGGATATCATCGGAATAGTGTCGGATAAGACTTGCTCTTGGATCGTTACTCACACTTGCGTGTGGCTCCAACGATGATGTGTACAGCTGCCCATAGAACCTCTTAATCTCACTCAAAATCTCAGGTGTCCCGGAAACGATGCTGCCACACTCAATCTTCAGCTTTGACAGTTGGCTCTTACGGGCAGACAGATCTCTGGCAAAGACTTTGGAGCCCTGGTTCCGCTCGATCGCTTCTTTAATACGAGCAGTATTAAAGTTGCGTAAGTCTCGCCGCATGCATTTGGAGATCTGTCTGTTCAGTTGCCTGTATGCTGTCAAATCTGTTGACGATTGCAGCCTCATCTCCCGTCTAACAGCCATGAGATTAAGAGTGTGATCGGAGAGTTTTTGTGTTCTTCTGCGGCGGGTCTTGCAGAACTTAGCTCCGGCCGCATGGACAGTTTCCACGAGCTTGTCATTCATATCGTCCACTGCATTGCAATCTTGTAGGCACTGAAAGCGGTTGTGTAACTCGAGCTGAAAGTTTTCGGGATTCTGGATTAGAGCACGAGGGGGACGGAGCGTTGACTTCATTAGACGAGACCTCTCCAACTTAACGTTTAGGTTCAGTGTGCCTCTAACCATTCGGTGATCGCTGCCAGTTTTCACCCTTGCGATCACTGAGACATCACTGAACAGTTGGCGTCTGGTCTGGTCCCGTGGCTATGTGTGCTGTAAAGTGATAAAATCCGTAAAAACTAGTTTTATTTTAATACATTTAAAATTTTACGATTCATATATATGGAACCATAAGTATCGTGATTTTGGAGGTTAAATGTCAATTTAGTCATAACGAAGTAGCGTCATACAAGTAGGAGTAAATCAGCAAATCATATAAAGCAGGAACGTTTTTTGTATGAGTATAATCTTTTTTTTCTCTTTTATTTAAAGACCAGTAAACAGTTTCAACTGTTGCTTAATAACTAATATTAATCCCAAAATTTGAATTTAGTGAAGCCAACACCACTAGCCTCAGATAATAATTTATAGGATAAATTACAAAAGTGTGAGATGTGAAGGAGGACTTACATATTATGTTACTCTCATACAACAGCTGTGTAGTATGTATGCTGTTGAATGTCAGTCGTGTATGAGAGAGTAACTGGAGTTATATATTCATCCATGAAGATCCATGCTACAGCTATATTGTGGTTGTAACACGAATCGGTTGGTTAGACCGGGGAAAGACCACGCTCTCACAGAATATCAGCGTATCAGCGTAAAATAGCAGTAATGCTGCTGTGATGGGTATAATGAGTGTAGAAAACCAGAAACCATTTTTACTAAAAACGAGGCCATTCCATCTTAGTCCTGAACGCATCTGCATTTGATTATTAATCGATGATAGAGGTAATATGTTTATGGACCACAGCATCCACTTGCCATCAGGTGGACTGTGTACTCATTTGTCATATTTATTTTATAAAAATATACGTGTATAGTCTAAATAAATAATCTAAACGTAAACCTCTCCTAAGACGTAAAACTTTAACCATCATAAAGTAGAAATTTAGTTACTTTTTAAACAGTAATGTCCTCCAGATCGAATTTCGGTCACGGCGGCTAGTCTCAAAGGAGACTATTACTCTTAACACAGGCACAGGATAGTGTCCAAGGGCATGCGCAAGCACAGGTGCCCTCTCTAATCCCTTACTCTCGTAGTCCGATGAGACGGTAAACCGACACGACCGGAGAGAGATCAGGCGCAGGACCAACGGCTTTACGTGCTTTCCGAGGCACGGGGATGAGATACCGCCAACTTCCTCACTCCGGTCGGCTACTGAGAACTTTCTCACGGAAGTACTCAATAATTGATTTTTGGCCCGATCCGGGATCGAATTCAGGACCTCATGATCAACTATCGCAGTACTACAACCACTAAATCAACGACGCAGTCAACAACAAAATTTTAAACAGTAATTAAATTATAATAAATAACGAACAAGAAACAACTGCTTAAAAATTGCTAGGGTGATAATATAATTAGCAAGAAAAATCCGTCTTTTAATATACTTATGTTAAAACAAACCTTTATGTGATCAAGTAGTAAATACATACATACATACCTTAGAAATAAACAGACAGAAGACGTTTCAAGTATGTAATAAAAAATATACATTAGCGTTTTCTAAACTTACTCGTAGCTGCTGTTAACGTATAAGAGAAAATTGAGAGAGAATATACATCGCATTTCGTAGCTAATAAATATTCAATTATTATTATACAGACAAAAAATTGTAAATATATGTGAAAAGAATAAATTGAAAATAGAATTGACAACGAATTCAGTAGCCGGTGTAGGTGTTAAATGAACAGTTGCCTATATTATCGATGAAACGTCAAACATTCAAACGGAGGACATGTCGACCAGTAAATGAAGATCTCTAAAGCTTCAATATTCCTTTATAAATTTTTCCTCTTTGTTTCAAAAGTAGTGAGAGGGGCAGGTCAACAAGTTGTTGCGGTATCACTCACGTATTGGGACGTGGGAGGTACATTAGGAAAGAAATCAAGATCGTCGCTGCAGCGGAAACCAGGTGATGCATTGCCCCCGAGTACGCTCCCTCAATCGTAAGATCCGAGATTAGATCGCATTCGCTTTCTAGCGCAAACTGCTTCGGAGCGTTCTGTTAGATTTGTTTGCTCTTGCGTGATTCGTCTTCCATGTTTGCCTTCTTTCCTTTACAATAAAGTGTAGCAGAATTTTCTTTTTCTGTTGTATTCGCAACACTTTATTTGCTGGGATTTGTTTTTGGTGTTAAATAAAGTTAACTGTAAGCGTTTTCTTTGCAAAGACAGCAGTACATTTTGTTTTTGTTATGTGCATGATTTAAATTTAAGTGTTTTTTTATAGCGTTGGGTGAAAAACGAGCTCGCAGTCCACCTAATGATAAGTAAATACTGTGGCCCATAAATATCCACAATGCAAATGCGTTGTCACCCCTGAGGACTAAGATGGAATGCCTCCATTCCAGTAAAATTCTTTTCGCTTTTGCCAAAAGCGATTGTGTCCTTTACCGACATTTACTTAACACATATGAATAAACACTTTAGTCTATTCTTTATTTGTTTATGCCAATGCCAAAATTAGGTTAAGATATTATGTTATTTTAAAAAAAGTCGGCTGTGACAGAATACCAGCGGTGAAATCACCACATAGCTAAGTCACAGGCCAGTTTGTCTCATTACTTTTATGATACTTAAGTATGTTTGTGATGATTTTTATTTGTACATTTTTATATGTTACATTTTGTCATAATAACATGCGTGAACTGAACGCAAATAAAAAGCTTATTATTTTTATTATTGAACATGGCAGCATTATGCTGCTATTTTACACTGGTGTTCTCTAAGAGCGTGGTCCTGCCCCGGTCGAGCCGACCCATGTTACAACTATAATAAAGCTGTAGCGTCGCTCTACTACGTAATCAAACGAGTGTATTAAATTTAAAAAAAAGGTAATAAATTTTTATGTTAATTTATTACCTTACTTTTTTATAGAAGTGGAAATAAGATATCTACCCTTGTTTAAGAATTAAAGCACAGTTGCGTTGTCAACCCTGAGAACCATAAGGAAATGCCTCATTGCAGTAGAAAGAGCTTTTTCACTCCGGTATTCCGTGCGAGCGTGGTTTTCCCCGGTGGAGCTGACCCGATCACACTGCAGCCATATTATGCTGAAGTGTATATAATATTTTCATCTAAATGATTTTCTCTATCTAATAATCGTTTGTTTTAATTGTAAATAACGACGCATTTACTATGTCGTGATAGCGCAAGAGAATCCCTCCCACCCATTATATCCTGTGGCAGTAAATGGATGCTCTGACCCATTGACATCTTCATATACTTTTAATTACGAATCAAAATGAAGATGCGTTATCATCCCTAAGAACTAAGATGGAATGCCTCGTTTCCAGTAAAAAGTTCCAGTGCTCTACACTCCTCATACGAGCCACAGCATTATTAAAATAGTATTTTACGCTAGTATTCTGTGAAAGAGTGTTCCTGAATCAAAATCTGTTTAAAGGTCTCAAGGGTATAGAGAAGCAGTATGATAACAGGCTACGTGGCATTCCGTCTAAGTTATCAAATGCGACAATGCGTCTAAAGCCTTCATTGTTTAAGGTAGGTTGCAGGTGGCCATTGGCGTCAGTAGTTACATACCATCGCGTGGACGGTAAGCTCATGTAAAATATCCTGACCGGCGACTAAGAGTGGCTTCAAAGATGCGGGATATTTGGATCTGTGATCTCCAATCCATCTGCCAAGCATGATCATTAAGCTATATCCTCCCTACCGTAGAAGAGACACTAAGGACTGTTACAGCCCAAATTATAACTTAAAAAAGTTCTTAGTTTTAGCTATTAATATTTATGAAATATTTATTATTTAATTTACTCGTAGAATATCGCATTCTATTTAATAATAGTTTAAATACAATTAGTACTAACTAACAGACATAAGTCGACATTAAGTGGTAATTTAGAACTCTCACCGCACGATCACCAATTAACTTAATGTCGTCGATAGAGGAGCGAGCTAATTGTTATTCTGCAAACTCCGATAATTTGTTTTGATGAGAGCAATCATGTTTACTTACGCATCTACACATGTGTTTAATTAAAAATAGAAAATAATACTAGTTTTAACGGAATTTATCGCGTATATTTAACTTTTTTACCCGACGTTTCGAGAGCTTTACAGCACCCATGGTCACGGGAAGGACTGAGATGTTCAACGTCCAGCTGTCATAGTTAACCGCGGTTACCATAGATTAAAATTTTAACTTTTGTTCCGATCTACACAGTATGAGCTTATGGTATCATGGAGTCTTGCAGTTGTATGCTTGGGTTGGGATTTAATTTTATTTATTATAGGATCCCAAGCAGATGGTAGCACCCAGCCATCTTCTCTATTGAAATTAGGATGTTTTTTGATTTCAATAGCCTCGCGAATCATCCTTGGAAGGAATCGGTGTTCTTTAGCGAGGATTTGTGGTCTATCAAATCTGATGTAGTGACGGGGGCGATCTTGTACATGTTCACAGACTGCAGACTTCCCGGAGCGTCGATTCTTCACATCAGCTATATGTTCTTTGACGCGGGTTTTAATTGATCTTTTAGTTTGTCCTATGTAGGAGAGACCACATTCACAATCAAGCTTGTACACTCCTGCATCTTGCAGAGGGACGTTACACTTGACTGATGGTAAAAACTGACCAATCTTCTTCGGCGGCTTGAAGTATGTTTTGATGGAAGCGCGCTTCAAGATGTAGCCAATCTTGTCAGTGACTCCTCTAACTAATGGCAGTACAGCAGGTACACGCTCGACTGTGGCCGGCTTCACTCGTTCTCTGTGACGTAGGCGTGGGACCCGAAGCTTGTTGTCATGCAAAACTTGCTTGACATGTTGGAGCTCGGCAGCCAGGTGTTTACTGTCACAGATCCCTCGTGCTCTCTGAAACAAAGATTTACCCACGGTAGCTAACTGTGAAGGATGGTGGTGAGAATCACCGTTTAAATATCTATCTGTATGGGTCTTTTTTCTATACACAGTATGGCTCAAGGTGTTATCAGGATTCCGAATTACTAACACATCTAGAAAAGCTAAGGAATTGTTTGCCTCTAACTCCATTGTGAACTGAATTTTAGAATTTATAGAGTTAAGATGGTCTAAAAATGCAGTTACTTTATCTAAAGGTAGAATTGTGAAAGTGTCGTCTACTTACCGCTTGTAGAATCTTGGATTTATGGGAGAAGTAAGCAGGGCTTTCTCCTCAAAGTCTTCCATGAATATGTCGGCGACAATGGGAGATACAGGTGAGCCCATCGCCACACCATCTACTTGCTTGTAGAACTCCTCCTTCCACAATAGGTAGCCAGATGTAAGGCAGTGTCTGAGTAATACTGCATATTCTGCGGGCATGTTGTTTTCTTCCAGCCTTCTAGTTACAATTGAGATGCAGTCTTCAACAGGTAAGCATGTAAACAATGACTGCACATCAAAACTGACCATAGTTTCATTGTCTGCCAGACGTAGGTCTTTAATCTCGCTGACAAAATGGTAGGAATCCTTTATGTGTGCTCTTGTATGTCCCCTGAGCGGTGAGAGTATTTTCGCTAAGTGTTGAGCCAATCTGTAAGTTGGTGAATCGATTTGGCTCACTATGGGGCGTAATGGAGCATTGGGCTTGTGTATTTTTGGTAACCCATACAACTTTGGTGATTTGGCGCACGTAGGTATTATCCATTTTACGTCCAGATTTAATTTTTCGGAGTGTTTCTTTATGAGGTCACTAGTTGATTTTAGTGTGCTATTTGTTGGGTCGTTTTTAACCTTTTTATAAGTACTTACATCCGACAAAAGTTCTTGTATTTTAGAATTATAATCTGACGTATCCATGACCACCGTGGCGTTTCCCTTATCTGCGCGGAGAATCGTAAGTTCTGGTTTATTGCGTAGGTTCTTTAACGCTATAAATTCGTCTCTGGGAAGATTCGGTTTAGGCACTGAACATCGACGTAACATAGACGAAATGTCTTGACGTATCGCCTCCAAATCTTCTTTCCGCATATTGTTTTTAAATAAACAGTCCTCGACACTACAGATAATTTCTTCGTACGGTAATCTGCTAGGAGTTATAGCATAGTTTAGTCCTTTGGATAAAACCTTTATTGTTGTATCATCCAGTGTTTGTTTTGACAGATTATAGAACGCGATTAATCTATGATCTGTGTTGGTCAATGGTTGCTTTTGGTTCTGGCATTGATTCGGATGTTTCACATTTGATTTGGCCGTTAGTTTTTGATATTTTTCTATATGTTTGTTTTTGCATTCGTTATATTTACTAATTTCGCGTTTATTTAATGTTTCCATGCAAAAATTATAATCAAACGTCGTTAAAACTTTCTTTAATTCACTGGATGATGTGTCTATGGATTTATTTATGTCATATAGATCGGAGCGTTTTTGTTGGATTACCGCCCGTAACAACTTTTTACTTGCCTGATTTAAGATCTTAGCGCTTCCTCGAATGTCCTTTTTGGTGGATATTTTGACACACGTAGGAATGAGATTATGGTCTCGACATCTCTTCAAGAAATTTAAGGCTGTTAGATATAGATAGATAGATAGATAGAAAATTCTTTATTGCACTCAAACAAAACAATTTGGTACAAAGGCGAACTTAATGCCGAAAAGGCATTCTCTGCCAGCTAACCTTTTGTAGTGTGGTGAGAGCTATGGGTAGAGCCGCGAGAGAAAGAAAAACTAACTTATTTATTCATACTATTCAAAACGCGTTATACAATATTATGTATATGTTAGTTTATTCATATATACACTCATACACATACATATATATATGTATATATATATATACATACATACATATATATATATATATATATATATATATATATACATATACATATACATGCATACATATATATTTAAATAAAATATATACTAAACCAATAAAGCATACAATATAGTATACGAAATTATAATAAACATATAATAAAATTAATCAAGTAATTTTAAATAATATGCCTCAAGCTTACGTTTAAATGTCTTTATTGAAGGAGCATCTTTTAAATCTCGTGGAAGGTTATTCCAAAGTGTAATTGATGATACCGTGAAGGAATCCGAGTAGTATGCAGATTTATGCATCGGGATAGTTAGAGTTTTGTCGGTCATCGAACGGGATAAGCTTAAATATGAAAAACGCTCTTTTAGATAAACTGGGGAACAAGGATTGTGAAGAATACCATACAAAGTGGTTAGAAGGTGTGTGTTCCGGCGAAAACGGATGTCGAGCCACTTAAGTCTTGAGCGAAATTGTGATATATGATCAACTTTGCGCAGGCCAAAAATATAGCGTATGCACAGATTGAGCAGACGGTCGAGTTTGCTAAGCAGCTCCTCAGTTATATCTGGATAGGCAATATCGGCATAATCAAAAATAGGAAGCAACAGAGAGTTGACTAGCGTAACCTTGGCCGTCTGAGGAATAAATTTTTGCCAGAGCTTTAATGAATGCATAGTTCCAAAAATACGTCTCCTGACCTCATTAACCTGTAGCACCCAACTTAGATCGTCAGCCAAAATTAAGCCAAGGTTCTTAACCTGCCTAACATAATCTAAATCTACACCGTTTAGAGTGACCTTAGGTAGGTATTGATAGTCAAGTCGACATGTAATTTTTCTGCTCCCTATGATTATAACCTGTGTTTTGGCAGGATTTAATATTAACCCATGACATCTTGCCCACTGATGAACTGCAGCAAGATCAATATTCATTCTGTCAACAGATGAATTTAGGTCATTTAAACTAAAATGCTGATACAGCTGGACATCATCTGCGTACAGGTGATACTTGCTGAAATTTATTACGGAAACAAGTGCATTGATAAACACAGAAAAAAGCAACGGAGATAAAACACCGCCTTGAGGAACACCAGCAACAACGTTACACCAATCGGAGAACTTATCATCAACACGTGTGCGTTGCCGGCGTCCCCGAAGATAGGAACTGAACCATTGTAGAACTGACGATGTTAAATTCAGGGATTTCAAAATTGCTAACAGGATGTCATAGTCAACACAGTTAAAGGCGTTACTAAAGTCCAGAAGGACAAGAAGAGTGAGTTGACGATTATCCATCGCGAAGCGGATATCATCAGTTATTTTAATTAAGGCCGTGGAAGTACTGTGCAGAGATCGGAAACCAGACTGATAAGGATTAAAGAGATTGTGTTTGTTTAGAAATTTTGAGAGTTGGCCATGAACAACCTTTTCAAGAATTTTGGAGAAGAAGGAGAGGATAGATATTGGCCTATAGTGGCTGAAATTAGTAGGAGAACTATTTTTGGGGACAGGAATCAGGAACGCTTCTTTCCACTTGGTAGGGAAGGTACTGGAGGCAAAGGAGAAATTTATTAGGTGAGTGATATGCGAAACTATTTGGTCCAAAATCGGCAAAACCATGTCACGTCCAATATTATCTGGGCCGACAGCTTTGCTGGATATGACGGATGCAATTTTTTTTTACTTCATTATCTGTCACTGGTTCAAAACAGAAAGGAGTACAACATGGTAAAGGAAAAGAAGTGATATCTTTAATAGTATCGCTTTTGACTGTTGAGTCCAACGAAACTGGTAAAGAGCAAAAGTGTTTGTTGAGCGCTGTTAAATCAAGGGACTGACTAACATTCTGTTTGCTTTTACCAAAGCCTAGGCTGCGCAAAAACTTCCATAAATTCTGGGTTGTGCAAGACTCAATAGTATTGTGAATATGTCGGCGTTTGGCATTTCGTATCACCTGGTTGCAGCGATTTCGTGCTTTTTTAAATCTTTCCCAGTTCTCATCACTGGGCGAACGTTTATGTTTTCTTTTAAGGCGGTCCCTACGTGCCATAAGAGATCGAATATATGGCGTTAACCAAGGTGCTGGTGCCCGTTTCATTCTTACTGGTCTTAAAGGAGCTACTTTGTCATAAGCTTTTGTTATAATGTTATTGAGTAACTGCAGTTTATTGTCAATATTATTAGTGTTATAAAAGTCTGCCCAATTAGCATTGCGTATCCCATAACTTAATAGCTGGCGATTCATACGGACAAGGTTACGCTGATACATAATTTTGGGAGATGATTTAGTGGATTTAAGAGCATATGATGCGAAAATTAGATCATGATGGGAAAATCCAGGAGCCACGAATTGACCATATATACGATATATACGATCAGGATCAGATGTAAGGATTAAATCCAGTAAAGAGTTAGTGTTATTGACGTGATAGGTAGATTCGAGGTCAAGAATTTTAATATTGCTTGATGCACTTAAGCGTTTAAGCTTATTCGATCTAGCATCATTTCGAATAAGGCAGGTGTTAAAGTCACCCATGAAAATGGAGTGGGAGTAGTTTGGGAGATGCATCTCAATCAGCTGTTCCAATTCATTGAAATAATTTACAGAAGGAGGTGCATAAAATGTTCCTAGTAAGATAGGTGTGTTGCATACCATTATTTCAATAAGAATGTATTCCAATGATTTAGAGTAAACCTCGGGCGATCTGGAAACGATCGTGTATGGTATGTCTGACTGCAGGTATATGGCAACACCTCCGCCACCCTTGTTTAATCTGTCATTCCTGATGAGATGATAGCCCGGAAGACTAAACAATGTGGATGGTAAGCTAGGTTTAAGAAATGATTCTGATATGAGACAGGCATGAATAAGACTGTTTTCGAAAGTTGCAAGAAGATCTGAAAAGTGAGCTGGAACACTTTGTGCATTAATATGACATATATTCAAATTCCTTCGGTAAGGCTCAAGGGCATTATTTAATATGTCCCTAAGTTGAGGTTCTGGGGAACCCTGACCTGGGGAAAACGATGATGGTGAGGAACTTGTAGAGTTAAAATAATCATATTCTATGGAAATATCCATCGCAAATTTAAAATTAAATTTATAAGTTTATTCGTATACTACTAAATAATAATAATAAATAAAAACAGTATACACATATATATTATAAATGTTAATAAAAAAGTAAAAAAAAAATAATAAAAATAAGTGAACTGTTTTGCTATACCGTGGGTTCAGCAAAAATAAAATTGTTATTAGCTTGCCACATCTACTACCAGTTAGGACATTACAACCATGTCAGGAGGAAGTACAATTTATTATAATTTGATAAAGAATTAAATTTGATAAAGTGAAAACAGTACAAGTATGCCGATTAAAAAAAAATTACTCTAAAGAAAAAACTGTAATTGCGCACTTTTAAATTCTTACGGTGGTAACCCTGCGTATATGATGATCGCATTACCATAGTAAAAACAGAACTTCTGATCTGTCTTTACTATGACAATTTAATTATTTGACATTGTCATTTCATATTGACTACAAACCACAGAGTACCTTTGTATAAACTGAAATTACAAACCATAACAAACAAAACATACAACCAATACACAAACAAAAATAAAAACTTTGAAGGTTGCAAAAAGTTTCATTTCAATGTTCTATGAGGTTTGTTTCAAGTTAAATTATATTCAAGTTTAATTATAAAGCGGGTAGTTTGGGGTAATAAGTCCTACAACTACCAATGATAAAAGTTGTTCGTATTTATAAGTACCTAATGATACATAATATAATTATGCCTTACAAACAAAAGAAATGAATAATTGCATAAACTCCAATAGCGGTAAGTTAAATATCATTTTAAGTAAAATATGCAATTAACTACAGTAGTGAGATTCTTAATAATAGAGAAAAAGAAAAATTTAATATATAAAGAGACTAATTTTACAACTTTTTTCCAGGTTTAGACCGTTGTTTGGAGGCCACAGCTTTGGAAGTTTCTGAATTACTCACAGGATATTCAGCCAGTTGGTCTAGAGAAACAAGACGTACCTTGCTTCCATTACAGAGCTTTAGATATATGTTACCATCTTGTGTCCAACACCTGTGCATACCATGTAGGCGTCGAGCTTCTTTGAAAACTTCTCTTCTATGAGGAGTAAGAAATTCAGCAATAGAAATATTACTTCCTTTCAAAGATAGCTTAGCACGCCAGATTTCTTGCGCGCTTAGTCTTTAGATCTTCTAATCGGCGTATTTTATTTGCAATTACCAGTCCGTACTGGTTTACATAATGATTTCTTATATTTACGCGAACACTACACATTGAAATAATACTAGTTTTAACGGAATTTATCGCGTATATTTAACTTTTTTACCCGACGTTTCGAGAGCTTTACAGCACCCATGGTCACGGGAAGGACTGAGATGTTCAACGTCCAGCTGTCATAGTTAACCGCGGTTACCATAGATTAAAATTTTAACTTTTGTTCCGATCTACACAGTATGAGCTTATGGTATCATGGAGTCTTGCAGTTGTATGCTTGGGTTGGGATTTAATTTTATTTATTATAGGATCCCAAGCAGATGGTAGCCCCCAGCCATCTTCTCTATTGAAATTAGGATGTTTTTTGATTTCAATAGCCTCGCGAATCATCCTTGGAAGGAATCGGTGTTCTTTAGCGAGGATTTGTGGTCTATCAAATCTGATTTAGTGACGGGGGCGATCTTGTACATGTTCACAGACTGCAGACTTCCCGGAGCGTCGATTCTTCACATCAGCTATATGTTCTTTGACGCGGGTTTTAATTGATCTTTTAGTTTGTCCTATGTAGGAGAGACCACATTCACATTCAAGCTTGTACACTCCTGCATCTTGCAGAGGGACGTTACACTTGACTGATGGTAAAAACTGACCAATCTTCTTCGGCGGCTTGAAGGATGTTTTGATGGAAGCGCGCTTCAAGATGTAGCCAATCTTGTCAGTGACTCCTCTAACATATGGCAGTACAGCAGGTACACGCTCGACTGTGGCCGGCTTCACTCGTTCTCTGTGACGCAGGCGTGGGACCCGAAGCTTGTTGTCATGCAAAACTTGCTTGACATGTTGGAGCTCGGCAGCCAGGTGTTTACTGTCACAGATCCCTCGTGCTCTCTGAAACAAAGATTTACCCACAGTAGCTAACTGTGAAGGATGGTGGTGAGAATCACCGTTTAAATATCTATCTGTATGGGTCTTTTTTCTATACACAGTATGGCTCAAGGTGTTATCAGGATTCCGAATTACTAACATATCTAGAAAAGCTAAGGAATTGTTTGCCTCTAACTCCATTGTGAACTGAATTTTAGAATTTATAGAGTTAAGATGGTCTAAAAATGCAGTTACTTTATCTAAAGGTAGAATTGTGAAAGTGTCGTCTACGTACCGCTTGTAGAATCTTGGATTTATGGGAGAAGTAAGCAGGGCTTTCTCCTCAAAGTCTTCCATGAATATGTCGGCGACAATGGGAGATACAGGTGAGCCCATCGCCACACCATCTACTTGCTTGTAGAACTCCTCCTTCCACAATAGGTAGCCAGATGTAAGGCAGTGTCTGAGTAATACTGCATATTCTGCGGGCATGTTGTTTTCTTCCAGCCTTCTAGTTACAATTGAGATGCAGTCTTCAACAGGTAAGCATGTAAACAATGACTGCACATCAAAACTGACCATAGTTTCATTGTTTGCCAGACGTAGGTCTTTAATCTCGCTGACAAAATGGTAGGAATCCTTTATGTGTGCTCTTGTATGTCCCCTGAGCGGTGAGAGTATTTTCGCTAAGTGTTGAGCCAATCTGTAAGTTGGTGAATCGATTTGGCTCACTATGGGGCGTAATGGAGCATTGGGCTTGTGTATTTTTGGTAACCCATACAACTTTGGTGATTTGGCGCACGTAGGTATTATCCATTTTACGTCCAGATTTAATTTTTCGGAGTGTTTCTTTATGAGGTCACTAGTTGTTTTTAGTGTGCTATTTGTTGGGTCGTTTTTAACCTTTTTATAAGTACTTACATCCGACAAAAGTTCTTGTATTTTAGAATTATAATCTGACGTATCCATGACCACCGTGGCGTTTCCCTTATCTGCGCGGAGAATCGTAAGTTCTGGTTTATTGCGTAGGTTCTTTAACGCTATAAATTCGTCTCTGGGAAGATTCGGTTTAGGCACGTACGATTCTCCGCGCAGATAAGGGAAACGCCACGGTGGTCATCGATACGTCAGATTATAATTCTAAAATACAAGAACTTTTGTCGGATGTAAGTACTTATAAAAAGGTTAAAAACGACCCAACAAATAGCACACTAAAAACAACTAGTGACCTCATAAAGAAACACTCCGAAAAATTAAATCTGGACGTAAAATGGATAATACCTACGTGCGCCAAATCACCAAAGTTGTATGGGTTACCAAAAATACACAAGCCCAATGCTCCATTACGCCCCATAGTGAGCCAAATCGATTCACCAACTTACAGATTGGCTCAACACTTAGCGAAAATACTCTCACCGCTCAGGGGACATACAAGAGCACACATAAAGGATTCCTACCATTTTGTCAGCGAGATTAAAGACCTACGTCTGGCAAACAATGAAACTATGGTCAGTTTTGATGTGCAGTCATTGTTTACATGCTTACCTGTTGAAGACTGCATCTCAATTGTAACTAGAAGGCTGGAAGAAAACAACATGCCCGCAGAATATGCAGTATTACTCAGACACTGCCTTACATCTGGCTACCTATTGTGGAAGGAGGAGTTCTACAAGCAAGTAGATGGTGTGGCGATGGGCTCACCTGTATCTCCCATTGTCACCGACATATTCATGGAAGACTTTGAGGAGAAAGCCCTGCTTACTTCTCCCATAAATCCAAGATTCTACAAGCGGTACGTAGACGACACTTTCACAATTCTACCTTTAGATAAAGTAACTGCATTTTTAGACCATCTTAACTCTATAAATTCTAAAATTCAGTTCACAATGGAGTTAGAGGCAAACAATTCCTTAGCTTTTCTAGATGTGTTAGTAATTCGGAATCCTGATAACACCTTGAGCCATACTGTGTATAGAAAAAAGACCCATACAGATAGATATTTAAACGGTGATTCTCACCACCATCCTTCACAGTTAGCTACCGTGGGTAAATCTTTGTTTCAGAGAGCACGAGGGATCTGTGACAGTAAACACCTGGCTGCCGAGCTCCAACATGTCAAGCAAGTTTTGCATGACAACAAGCTTCGGGTCCCACGCCTACGTCACAGAGAACGAGTGAAGCCGGCCATAGTCGAGCGTGTACCTGCTGTACTGCCATTAGTTAGAGGAGTCACTGACAAGATTGGCTACATCTTGAAGCGCGCTTCCATCAAAACATACTTCAAGCCGCCGAAGAAGATTGGTCAGTTTTTACCATCAGTCAAGTGTAACGTCCCTCTGCAAGATGCAGGAGTGTACAAGCTTGATTGTGAATGTGGTCTCTCCTACATAGGACAAACTAAAAGATCAATTAAAACCCGCGTCAAAGAACATATAGCTGATGTGAAGAATCGACGCTCCGGGAAGTCTGCAGTCTGTGAACATGTACAAGATCGCCCCCGTCACTACATCAGATTTGATAGACCACAAATCCTCGCTAAAGAACACCGATTCCTTCCAAGGATGATTCGCGAGGCTATTGAAATCAAAAAACATCCTAATTTCAATAGAGAAGATGGCTGGGTGCTACCATCTGCTTGGGATCCTATAATAAATAAAATTAAATCCCAACCCAAGCATACAACTGCAAGCTCATACTGTGTAGATCGGAACAAAAGTTAAAATTTTAATCTATGGTAACCGCGGTTAACTATGACAGCTGGACGTTGAACATCTCAGTCCTTCCCGTGACCATGGGTGCTGTAAAGCTCTCGAAACGTCGGGTAAAAAAGTTAAATATACGCGATATATTCCGTTAAAACTAGTATTATTTCAATGTGTAGTGTTCGCGTAAATATAAGAAATCATTATAAAAATAAAAAAGTTATTAAGGTGCAGTCTCGTACCAGTAAAAGAAGTTTAAGCGGCCTACCGCTGTATAGAGTGATGACCTGGTAATGAACACAGGAAGTGTGAACACAGGCTTTCCTTGAGTGAGGCCTGTCTTCAGTAGTAGACTTGTGAATAGCTGTTGTGATGCTGTTGATGGTTTAATAAAAGATAATTGTGTCATAAAAGACTGAATGACAAATAATTGTCAAATAAATTGAAATTTTGACGAAAATTATTTAAAGTAAAGAGAATCGTTTTAGTTGTATGAGACATCCCTGCAGGATATCATGGCTTCCAATAAATAGCGGTATAAACAGTTTGATTACGCTATACCTAAAATACCCAGACCGGTGACGAGCAGCAGAGTCAAAGCCACGAATCGTCTTGTACTCTCTGCTTGGAGTGAGAAGACCATGTCTAGCGGTGCACTTTTCATCATCATCATCATCATTTCAGCCCTTCACAAGTCCACTGCTGAACATAGACCTCCCCCAAGGTATGCCACTAGTGGGTCATAGTGCACTTTTATGTGTAAATAATTACCTTAGGATTAATCAGTACAAGATTACAACCCGATGAACAGGACAAAAGAGAAAAACTACGATAAATTCAGTTCCATACATTGAGGTATTACTATACGTTAGTAATATAGTTCGATGGTTCCATACGATACATGCTTTTCTATGTAATTATACACATTTTTATATAATGTTCATCAATTTTCGTAATAACTGAAATCAGGTATAAAAGAAAGTGCTTATCTCGTTATAAATGTAAGACAAAAGACAGCAGCGAAAATAACTTTTTATCTAAATTAAGACGTTTAAAATTTCTTTACCAGGACTTTACAAGTTTTAATTTAAATGTTCGCTATTTGGAGTTCGACACAAATTCGGTAACATTAAAAAGTATCGAAAATCAAATTCTTGTGTTAGGCGTAAGTGTTCAAAACTCAATCTCGAAGTACTTTATTATCGCCTAACTTTGACCCCCAACGACTTGATCTGTGGAGGTAAAGGAAGATAAATATTCTGGTTTTCAACTTTGTCCTGTGCGTACATAAATTGCGAATACAAACGCTCATCCTAGCGGCTTAATTCTGTACGGGTACGCGATAACGAAAATAACGTTGCCTTGTAAAGAGAGTACGTAACATTCTTTCTTATATCCGTACTCATTATCTTTTAACACGCCGCAAAACTTATGTTCCTTCTACATTAAACGCTATCTGCTCACTTGAACAGCATTTTCCCGGCTTTCGTTGCGTCCCGGGAACTCTGATCAGATAGCAAGGCTCGCACGAACCGACACTATACACTTATTTATTTACCGCACTAAGACGATTATTTACGATGTAAAGCGTGTAATAGCTCCCAGTACGCTCTCGTTTTACTTTTTTCACAAGAACTGGCTTCCAGAGCATGCATCATTTGAGGCGTGCTCTATAAAACTGCAATATCTAAGCATCAAAATAAAACACATTTGAGGATTTATTCATAGGGACGGCGATTCTGCCTAATAAAAATAGTTTCTTAAATCGATTCGAGTCGACGTCTAAAGTATTAATTGAGAAAAAATCTAAGATCCGGAGCGTTGTAGTCTAGTCTTGTATTATGATAATTAGACCGCGCGGTTGTCATCCAAAAAACATACCATCAAACAAAAATTATTTTGTTATGGATTGAACGAATAATAAAACAAAGGAAAAATTTTGTAGGTACGTAAGTATATGTTACACATATCATATTAAAAGCGAACTTTAATCCCCTTTCTGAACTTAAAAATACATAATACAAAGGTGTCGTAACTTAAAAGCTTTCCTAAAACACGAAGCAGTAAATCTAGTAATGTGCGAATTTTGCGTTACATTGTGGAACTTTTTATTGTTTATTATTTTATGTGACAGGAGACCACAATGCTTTCATAATTCATAGAAATTACTTTTAAACTTTTTGGTGATAAAAATGTTTGAGAGTCACGCTAAGGGCCCTATTTAACTGTTGGCCGATAACATTTTGCAGCAAAATACATAAAAGTGTACATAAAGATAAGTCGTGCTTCAACAAAATTTTCCGAGTAAATTTTATTCGCGCAAAACGGATTTCGGATAATGTCCTCCCATTAGAGGTTCGGAAAATGTGATCTTTTGTGGGCTTTTTGCTTTATGATTCGTCTTCGAAAGAGAGAAATAATTTGGCAAAGTGAAAAATAATACAAAATTGCCATAATTATTGCTAGCACCACTGACTTTAGTAAAATCCAAGAAATAAAAAATAATTGAACATTTAAAAAACAATCAACATAATAAAGGCGAAAAAAGCAAAGAACGCCATGTATATACGTCCCACAGGTGGGCATTGACCTCTATCTATATCTGAAAGGGTTCTGAGATACTCAAATTCTCCAGTTCTTCAACATTCATTTATTAGGCATTTAAATTTAATGTACTCTTTTCTGTAATATTGTTTTGATACCGAAATTTTAAATATATGTAAAGCATGTTTGAGTATCATATAGCTCAGGAGATAAGCACTGCTTTATAATGTTATAGAATAATTAAACCGAGCCCGATAGGGCATGAAAATAATATGTACTTTGGTATACCATTGATTGTGAATGCGTCACTAATGCTTTCTTACATTTACGCGAATACTACACAATTTTTACTCATTTTATTTATGCGTTTTAATTTAGACATTTTAATTCATGATGTTTTGGGTGCTTTAACACCCCAGTCACGGGAAGACTCAGGTGTTTGACGTCCTAATGTCATAGTGAAAGAAGCCTACCTTCATGTTTTAGAATACAAACTATTTTGTTCAAAATGTCGTTAAATGCAATTAATAAATCTTATTTCTTCATTTACAGCCTGTGATAGTTCACTGCTGGACTCTATATAGGCCTCGCCCATTGTTGTGAGATTTGCCTTAATAGTCACCCTCGACAGGCGGATTAACGACCTCAATACCAGACGTCTGGTAACTTCAACGCTCCTGCTCATCGTCGATCTAATTATTTTTCATCTGACATAAACAAGATGGAAGTCATAGCGAAATATTAGAATTCTTACCAATGAGGTGAAGTATCGTGGTTGAGATAGTCTTACGATGCAACCAGACGGTAAATTTAAAAAAATATGATGACGAATTTATTAATCAACGTTTTATTATCTGTTTTTTTATTTCACTGTAGGATAGGAAGTGAGCTTTATTAACGTTAGCCTGTAACCATTAGGTCAAACCTCTACTAAACAGAGGCCTCCCTTAATCCCTCATATATTGTCTTGTAGTTTCGATTTATATTTGATATATTTAGATTGCCATAGATGCCATGTCTATGGGTTGGCAGCAACAGTATTTTTTTTTATTTTTTATTGTTTTTGGGAAGACACTGCTGCCTATCTCGTGGTGTTTTTCCCTCTTTCTACGTTTACGACACCCACGTAGCGATATAGAGTAGTGAGTAATGTATTAAGATGTAATTAAAATCCTAAAGAGTACGATTGCATGGTATATACTGGTAAATTTTGCACTTT
Source organism: Parnassius smintheus behrii (assembly GCA_036936625.1). Lineage (NCBI taxonomy): Eukaryota > Metazoa > Arthropoda > Insecta > Lepidoptera > Papilionidae > Parnassius > Parnassius smintheus. Next base: position 20,085,676 of record JAUPFT010000015.1, on the reverse strand, counting down.
AGGAACAACACACGAATTTGCATCTGCCGGTAACCAACGAGGCGTTGGTAGAGTATCTAAATTGGCTTGTTACCTGCGACGTGTTTTTGGTGCGAGACTCTTTATAAAGTATCTTAGACAGTGACTTCATATTTGAGTTATTTACCCATTGTATAAAATCACACAATTACATCATCTTTATTTTAGCATACTTCAAAATCATGAAGTTCCTCTATGTTTGCCAAGAACCATCGTGTCACTATGACAACTCCTGAGCAGTTGATTGCTTACCGATTATTTGGAAATTATAAAACCGTGATCAAAAATCAGCCTGGAGAATATCCTCATTACCACCAATGTTGTATTTAAATAGATAATAAGAACACTTCTTAAAAAAAGAGTGTATAGATATTAATCTCTTAATCAGTAGTCCGTAATAATCATAAAATTAAACACGGTAACCTGCGCAGGGGCATTCAGCCCGCTTCTACAACAAATGAAATATAAAGATGGCGTCCTCCACCGTCGAATAGAATGGCTCATAAAACTCCCTAGTTATGCCATTTAACGGGTGGCTGGTATAAAACTATTTATAACTTGGTAAAGAAAGTGTTTCATATACGTTGTGAGCAATAAATATTAATACTATGAGCCCAAACTTTCATTTATGACCGATCCTTCGGCGTATCAGCGAAAGTATGACTACTACAATGGGCTACCCAACGAAAACTAATTTATTCTTCAAGGACGAAAGTGAGAGCTGACAACTTTTACAATTTGCTCTTTTAATATTTAGTTTGCTACTATACACTTTTGTCTTTGTTTTACAAAACAAATGACTCGCAATGACAACAATCCTTAAATATTATTAGAAATAGTTGTCGACAATGATTCACTATTCTTACTTTTATTTTTATTATGTATTCTGTAGAAAATAAAAAGAAAAGTTTTCTAGGTTTAGTTAGAATTAAAGGAAATTTGTTTAAAGAAGGTCTGTAATTATAATTTAAGACTGGTGCCAATTTAACGACTTATGAAAGAAAACATTGGCTGCGATTGTTCAGAATTCAAGAGTGTAGTTAGTAAAGTTTAATATTCTAAAAAGGCGGCAATGAATATTCTAAATAGTATTGGTTATATATCATGCGATTTCTTTGTTTCTTTTTGCATCGCTTGTACGCAAATTGGTTCAATTTCGGCGTTTCGTTTGCTGTCAAAGTTATCATAAATAACTGGAATTTATTATACGAAAGGGTCTTCCCAAGAAGCTGGCGTCAGAGAGGAGCAAAGGAAATACATACTTTGAAATATTAGAAGAACGCGATCGTAATTGTATTTGACTGTCTTACAACTCTTATAATATACGTTTACGTGTATCGTTAGGTTTATTTACAAAATATAATACTTACTTTTTTTGACATTTTATCATTTCATTTGCGTACGGAGCTTGTTATTTATTTTATTAATATAAAATATGTTTACTGCGGTTTTATTTCTTTAAGTTTAATAGTGAACAAGAATTCCAAGTTCAATCATCGAAATATATTACTAGCGTAAAAGTTACAGCCTATATACGACCCACTGCTGGGCACAGACTCCCACTTATTTCTGAGAGGGTTTTTAGGGCAAGGAAGTGTCCGCCACGCTGCCCCAATGCGTGTTGGCGAACCTCACATGTCTTCGAAATAATTTTTTTTCTTATTTCTCAGACATGCAGGTTTCCTCACGATGTAAATCAGCACTTAAAATTGCAATTAACTATTTCATTGGTGCCGGCGGGGATCGAACCCGGGTTACTCGCGTTCTGTTATATTTACAGCGAGCGTTAATCATCTGAGCTACCACGGCTCTTATACTATATTACTAGCGTACGTAGTAGTAATACCTCGATGAGTTCAATAAATGATCTTTTGATACGCTTGTTACTAAAGCTATTAATTTTATTTAAGTGACGTTTAACTATTTCATATCTAGACAGTAAACTCGTGAAATACATCAGTCCATTGCGTGCCATTGCGTAGCAAATTTTCACAATTCTGTTGCGTACTAAACAAACTAACGCGTTTTACAGTAGTTACAGTTTCAAGTTTTAAGGCAAGCGCTTTTCGAGGAGATATTGAACATTGGGTAGTTCGTGGTTAATAAATGATAACAAGTAGATTTTATTGATAAGCTTTGGAAGAAATACAAAAACTGTTACATACTATCTTGTACTCTATATTGTATATATGTTTCTCTAATTCTTTCTGTAAAGTCGACCATGACATTCTTCTTGCTATCTGTAAATATGTACATGGGTTTCTCTTCGTCAGTTTTGGATTGGTTATCAACTTATTTTCGTGGTTGCCAGCAAAAAGTTATAGTCAATCAACAGTCTATCTCTGATTGGTCTGATCTGATGATTACTAAAGGCGTTCCACAAGGCGGAATTCTTTTGTCTTCATTATTTTCTATTTTTATAAATCTCATAACTGTAAATTTCATATGCTCCTACCATCTGTATGCTGACAATTAACAGATGTACACTCGGATTGATCCAGCAGAGGTTAACTCTGCATTCGAAATTTTAAATCTAGTACTTTAGGCCATCTGACTGGTGCAGAATTAATGAAATTACTGTCAATCCTGCTAAATGTCAAAACATAATTCTTGGAAGCCTCGTCGTCTAGCTAAATTAGATTTTAATTCACTGGAGCCTATCGTTTACAATAGCAAAAACATTCCTCTTAGACACGTTGTGAAAGACTTTGGGTTAATGATTAATGCTAATTTAAGTTGGCAATCTCAGGTGGCTGAAATAAGCCTGAGAGTGACAATCATCATGAGTGGCCTTTATCGTTTCAAGAATTTCCTTCCAATCGAGACTAAGGCTATGTTGATATGAACACTTGTTTTACCGATCATTTATTATACTGATGTGTGTTACCCTGATGCGAGTCAAGTACTTATGTGCAAATTGGATCGTTTGTCACATAATTGCGTCCGTTTTATTTTTGGCCTCTGTAAATACGATCATGTATCCTTATATCGTTCTAAGCTTAACTGGCTCCCTAACCATCAGCGTAGATGCATTCTTCGCACGCTATTTTCAATCCTATAGGATCTATAATACCTGAAATGCAAGTTTCGGTATTTAGGTTCATCTCACGATCGTAACCTGCGATCCTCCGAGGGAACGACCTTAAGTGAAGTTCGTACTGCCATTAGTCCTAAGATCTCTCTCCGGTCGTGTCGGATTGCAGTGCCATCGGATGTTCTGCGAAGATGGCTTTGAGACTAGCTACCGCGATCAAAATTTGGTATGGAGGACTTTATTATCTTCAACTTGGCTTGGCGGAATGTGTCGTCGCAACTTTGTTTAGAGGCAAAAAGTTGAGACATAAAAGTGCAGTGGCTAACTTATAGAAATATAAGACTGCGGGCCTTGGGCTCGAATTCCGTACGGAGCAAGTACTTTGTCTAAAAATAATTTTTTGACCCTTTTTTCTGGTATTTGTTCATGCTGAGCATTTTATGACTGTGTTTTTTTTTAATCAAAGTCCACCTGATAGTAAGTGGCTATTGCATCCATGGACACCTAAAGACAACTTCAAACTAAAATATTTAGAAAATATAAATATTGTTATTCGTGCAAATGAAGTGGCTAGTGGGATAGGAAAAGTAAAATTTGGTGTACCGACTGGCTCTGTGTTTGGCCTGATCGGATATATAATGCACGTCATCAGCATGATAAATGTCATCAATAATTGTAGAACATACATGTATGCTGACGATACCTGCCTTGTGTATAGTGGAAAAAATATTAGCCAGATACAGTTAAAAGTTCAACAGGATTTAAACAATTTCATAAAGTGGTACCACAACAATGGCATTATTATGAACTCGAATAAAACCAAATTTATGGTAATATCATCACCCTTTAACCTTTCTAGGAAAACAATAGATATAGCTCTTATGGGTCACACTTACGATTGCTTGCACACTGACCAGTCGAGCTCTATCTGCCGTTGCGAAAAGCTACAATGTGTAACGAATTATGAATACTTAGGGTTGGTTATAGATAACCGTTTCTCATGGAACTTGCATGTTGAATTAGTGTGTAACAGGCTTAGGGCATTACTAGGTAAACTGAATCATATAAAATATGTTGTGAACCGAGGAATCATGTATATGCTGTATTATGCCTAGCAGACGCAACGATCGGATATGGCTTAGGTGCATATGGACTCACATTCCCAACATATCTTAACAAAATAAAGTCTATACAGATAAGATTCTTAAAGATATTAGTTGATACTAAAACGAAAATTGCTCTAGATAAAAATTATGTAATGTTATTTAAAATTTGCAAAATTATACCCATAGACATGAAAGTAAAATCCGTTATCGTATTAGAACAGCATGGTATGGTAACATTTAAGAAACCTAGGACATATATAATGCCGAGCCACAAATTACTCAAAGGAGGAAATATCTCATACTAGGTATGAGATATTTCCTGAAAATTACTTTGGACGGCGTACAAGGCAATGGATAACTCCAACTTTATGTAATGAGGTAGCGGATATACCTATATGACGAAAGCATAACTCTCGTAAGTCGCAGCTCAAATCCATCTTGAGGAAACATTATCTGTCGTTATGTCCATAGTGGTGAATGTTTCTTTAACAATTTTGTGTTAATTTAAGTATTTATAAGTACCAGATATTGTTATTAAGGAGTGTGAAAATTTAAAATATAAATAATGTACACTTTTTATAAGAATAAATTAAAAAAAAACAACATAGGCTAAAGATCTATTGTCACCTCCGAGGACTAAAACGCCTTTAGTCATCATAGTACAAATTATAATACAGTGAACAAATTTTTTTTAAAAAGAGTCTTGCGGTCTTGCGTTGTCGTGAAGCAGCAGTGGCCTAGAGCAATTGACCGATCTCGGTTGTTTAGCAGCTAGTTCTTCCTTCACGGTTTGCAATTGCTGGCAATAGATATCTGCCGTAATCGTTTGGCCAGATTTTAGAAATCTGTAGGGAACGACATCGGCCCTAGTCAACCAAACACTCACAAGTAACTTTTTCTGAGTCAATTTTAGTTTGGCGCAGGATTTTGGCTGGGGTCAGGGTTCAACCATTGCGACGAGCGCTTCCGACTATCGTACAGTATCCCCTTTTCATCACAATTAATGATTCGATTGAAAATCCCTTCATTTTTGTGTCGGTTGAGCAAACACAAGCAAAACACAGCAGTCGACGCGTGTTTGCAACGCATCAAAAATAAGCTGCTATTTTACGCTGGTATTCTGTGAAAGCGTGGTCCTTCTCCAGTCGAGCTGATCCATTCGTACCACCAGCGCAAGTGGTAGCGTATAGCTGTAGCACATATAACCACTACATTAAAAATATAAAGAAAGTGTATAACATTAAAAATATAAAGAAAGTGTATACAGAACAACATTTTCAGCTGGAAACATTTATGATCATAAGGTAATAAATTACCAAACTTAATTTACTATAAATCCCATTAGTCTTTCTAACGTCTGATCTTCTTACGAAGTTACAATAAAACAAAGTTGATTAGGACCGGCACGATGTTCCGGCCATAACCTGATAGTTTAGTAGAGGAGATACATCTCACGGCGTATGTAATGCCCCAATAAAATGTTTATTATTACAGCCAGTCGTTTTAATCACATTAGAAGCCTCCTTTGGGCGTAAATCGTATACAATGAAGCGAAAGCAATAAAGTCGAAAAACCGGATTTAATTAACAATGAAATGCGACACGATGTTCGAAACTGGAGTAAAAGTTCACCGAATGTATTGCTGAGTGATCCTAATTGCGAATATAAAACAAAAATAATGTGAAAGAGCACGGAAAAATAAGGAAAGCGGAATTTTATTAAGCGTGTCTGCGTTACTAAACATTGCGTTCCATATGAGAGAGCTTTGTTCAATGTTAGGTAGAGGAAACAATTCCCAATTTTCTCCCGTCTTCCCCTTCAAATCCGCGCGATTCCTAATCCTCATACGGTCGGAGTCCCCAAGGATCAAAACGGGGATTTAAATTTCTAGAACCTTCTAGTGTTAACAAATCATTCTAAGTATTTACTCGTAAATTGGTTTTGGCATTAGTAAAATAAATTTTTCAATAGATATATTGTTTTAAAGAAGATTAAGAACAAATTTTAGAAAAAAATAAGAATAGAAAGTGGTTTTACGTCTCAAACACATAAAAATTACAAAAAGAAGAGACGAACTCAATTAGACTTTACTCACCGAACAATCGAGATTATTCACCCCAGAAACTTTGAACAAAAAGCCACATCTAGATGAACGAAGCTAAATGCTTAAATCCTCTAAGCGAATCACAGAACGATTCCTTCTGTCTTTATGTCAGGCAAAGTCGCGTTTAGAAGCCACTACGATGGGCCATAACAGCTTCGCCCGCTTAATTACCATGGCTTGCTGGAGAAAAAAGTTGAAATAAAATAGAGCATTTCTTCTTTGTGAACTTTGAGACATATATTTTTGTAACACATATGGTGTTTTCTTTTTAAATTATTGTATACTATGTGGATAATTAATATTTTATATTGATTGTTTACTTATAAACTGTTTAATGATAATAGTTTTAAAAGTACATAGGTATAATTAAAACGTACGTAATATGCTAGGGCTAAATCTGAATGACATGGTGAGACATTGTGTGATAAAAGTTTGATTTGCAAGATGATGTCGTGATCAGGATTAAGCAAAAGGAATGATTCGGTGGCTTGTTCATGTCAAAAGAATGAACGAGGAAAGAGTGACAAAGCAAATTTATATTGCAAATGTGAACGGCAGAGTCAGAAAGTGACGCCCTAGACGAAGGTTTATCGACCGAATTGGCGATATATTGAAAATGGGCCAGATTAGGAGTACCCTTAACCGACGAACGTGTATGCGTACATATTTGGATGTAAAGGAGGCGAGAGAGGTGTGTCAGGATCGTGCCTTACACACCATTCTCGCCGGAAAGTCTGTAGTCTCTGCCTACCCCTCTGGGTGACAGGCGTGTTTATGTTTATGAATGTATTTAAAACGTTGATAGTTTAATTTTGAAATATGTAATTAAGTTCTTAATAGTAGATTAATAACTATTTTTTTTTCATTTTACCTCTTTAATTGTTTGAGTATTTTAATTTGTCTGTATATTAATTTTAGGTGTCAAGATCAGACAGTTGTAATTTAAAAACACATTACATATTTTTTTAAATTCTGGTAATATACATAATTTCTCTGTAACAAATGAGCTGCCATCTAAATCAAGCATAATAGCAGACTCTAATTTTATGCGTTGATTTATTCAAATCGATTCCAAATAATTATTTTTGAGCATCGACACCATTATTTTAACTATTGTTTTGGATGGCTGTTGAAATATGGGTTGGTATGGCCGAATAGCTAGCTGATTTATTTGTGACTGTAGGCGTTAACTTCTCGCGTAAAGACATTCATCGTCTACATGATAATTAAATTTGACCTCGGGCGTTGGGAGGAAATACAACTATTGCTTCGTATTTATGATCACAACAAAATTTACTTGACACGTTAAAAGACCAGGTGCTATCTTGTTTCACTAGTGGAAGTAAATATAGTTAACACTGATGACGGCATCGAGCATTTATTTCAGGTTAAATGCTCGATGGATGACGGTGAAGAGTTACAGGATAACTTTGTTAAGTTGTGTGTTTTGTTACAAAGTTCAAGAAATATTTTGATAGTGTTATAAAAAGACTGAAACCGAACTTTTTGTATGTTTCAGAAAAATACGTTCAATTGTTTTAGATGTTTCCACACAGAAAAAGAGTACATACTTCCATCTCTATGTGTCTAAATGTGACTAAATATTACCAGGTTTAAATATTTAATTAAACAAAAACTATATAACCAGGGCTATTATAATACAAATTAATACATGGTTAATATTAACGACCGAAAATGAGGTGGTCGATTCCAAGCTGTTTTTAAAATAAATTTTGTAAATGTTTTGAGACCTTTAATATCGTAAAATTATTTTTATTTAAAAGACTCTCTGGGTTTCTTGCTAGTTCTTCCCAGGACTTAGGTTTTTTTCGAACCAGTGTAAATTAAAAAATGACTTTCAATAATAACTACAACATATAATCTATATTGAATAAAAATTATTCTATTCTATTCATTTCATTTCAAATCAATTAATAATAAAGGAAATTCTTTACTTTTATATAAATATTCTCAAAGAATACCAGCGTAAAATAGCAGATGAATGCTGTTGTGTTTCTTTTGGTGAGTGTAGAGAGTCGGATACTTTTTTTACTGAAAACGGGGCATCCCATCTTAGTCCTTAGTGGTATCAGCGCATCTGCATTTTAAATCTTAATTGAAGATGGATAAAGATGTCTGTCGGCCGCAGCATTCACTTACCATCAGACGGACTGTGTGCTTGTTCGTTACTCTAATTCTATAAAAAATATACTTTTTTAAAAAATAAAAATGTTATTACTTATAATAATTCACTTCCTAATTCATTTACCTTTTTGCAAATGCGCCGAGAAGAAAGCAATATTAAAGCACAATATAGAATTAACCGGTCGCCGAGAAACATAGAATTTTATTAAAAGAACCTCATCAAAAAGTGGCACTCGTATTTATCGATTTTTGGCACCACTGTGGACATAACAAAAACTCGTAGTTTTACTTTGGTCGTATATTCTTAAGAAAGTGTATAAAATCGATAAAAAATAATGTGCATTTGATGAGCGCCCCCAACGTTCATTGCTGTTAACTGACACATAAATACGTTCACGGATCTCGTAACTGCGACAAAAACTCAAAGGATTTAATATTACGGTGATGTGTTGCCGGAAACCGTGCCATTAGTAGGCCGCTGTAAATTTTACAAATTAGTGGCACTATGACAAACTAAAATTAATGAACTTTTGTCGCCGCCCGCTCGGTTTCTTTTTTAATTTCATTCCGTAAATGCGCTAATGATCAAGCAGATGTCAGCACTGCCACTGAAAATGACAACGATATTTTTTTATTTTCGTGTTATTTTAGAGTAATATATTCAGGTCATTGTCCGCCGTTATATGGGAGTGGAAGTGTGCTTTAATTGTAGTCCGCAGAAAAATGTATGGTCAATATATGGTCACAAACTAGACAAGATTTATACAATAAAAATGGTCACTGATGTCCAGCGACGAGCAATAAATCTGTCATCAATTTTCTAAATATTTTTATAGATTTTGATAACCGTCACAGTTGCACATACAGCCTTCCTCATCAGGAAACATCCTTACATGGATGTTGTGGTCTACAGATATATAATATATTTACACTCGATTAAATATCAGTTATGTGAGTTGTAGCTCTGAATGATAGGGTAAGAAATTGAGTTATATGAGAAAAGTGTTGTTTGCAAGAAAATGTTACCAGAATTAAAAAGTAAACAATAGGTACTTCGGTGGTTTAGACACATATAAATAATTAATGAGGAAACAGTGAAAGAGCAAATTTATGCTGCAAAAGTGAATGGTGGAGACGGCAAGAAACGCCTTAGCCAAAATTTTATCATAATAGGCGATATATTGACGATGGGCCAAATTAAGAGTAGCCTCAACTGACAGATTTGTGAATAATATGATATATATTTACTTATTTAACGAGAGAAAATAAAATTTCGTTTGTCAAATGATATTTGTTTTATTTCACTAATTTTTTGAAATGATGTTCCACAGGATAGAAAAGAAACGCGAAAGATACAACCTTTTTTTGCCATTTTTATCCAATCACCCTAGAAGAAGGATAATGTAAAGTAAATTTCGAGCTTAAGCATTGGGCATAACTTACTTCAGTCCCCTCCAGCACCACTAAAGTTATATTTGAATTACCGCCAGCTCGGCTGTGTTGAAACCCGCATCTCTGAAATGATGACACGTACCGCTGAAACGAGTGACGCAGAAATATACGTCACGGATCCTATTACAATACGCGAGGGGATCTAAACTTTGATTAAAATTTCATTACATCAGGGCGGAATTGAAAACTATTACAGTACTATCATAAATATTTAATTGGAATACACGTTGTTAAAATTTTGAAAAAAAAACTTTGACAATGTTACCATAACCGCTGAGTACAAACAGGTTGCAAAATTAAATGTAAACAAATGATGTTTATTTGCGTCATTTTTAGGGTTCCGTAGTCAACTAGGAACCCTTATGGTTTCGCCATGTCTGTCTGTCTGTCTGTCCGTCCTCGCTTAATCTCTGTGACCGTTAGCACTGGAAAGCTGAAATTTGGTACCAATACGTGTATCAATCACGCCGACAAAGTGGTAAAATAAAAATTGGAAAAAAATGTTTTATTAGGGTAGCCCCCCTATATATAAAGTGGGAAGTGATTTTTTTTTAATTGCAACCCTAACGTGTGATATATTGTTGGAAAGGTATTTAAAAATGAATAGGGGTTTACTTAAATCATTTTTTGATAATGTCAATAATTTCGGAAATAATCGCTCCAAAAGTAAAAAACAATGTGTCCCCCCCCCCCCTCTAACTTTGAACCATAAGTTTAGAAAATATGAAAAAAATCTGGAAAAAAGAACTTTATAAGGACTTTCTAGGAAAATTATTTTGAACTTGGATGGAAACAACAGTTTTTGTACAAACTCATAAGTGGGAACACTTACTGTGACGGACGGGAAACTACGGAACCCTACACTGAGCGTGGCCCGACACGCTCTTGGCCGCTTTTATTATAATAAACTAGCGATCTGCTCCCACGTGTGATATTTGGATTCTACAACAGCGCCACCTATCGAGTCTAAATTTGCCTATAACCTTCGCGGAAGTGCAAGTAATATTTTACCGCCGTACCGTTGACAAAGTTTTACCGCAATCTGACGAACAGTCAGATATCAGCGCAAAAACTACGAGCAAAAAAAATTATATTTATATATGTAATATGTATTACATAAGCAGTATTATATTTATTAGTAAACTTGTAGGAAAGTATTTCTCGTTGGCCTATTGGTCGTGAACGCAACCACTGACCATGTAATTCCGGGTTCAAATCCCGGGTCGGGACAAAAATCAGTTATTGGGAAAGCCGATGGTTCTGCGCGAGATTTCTCTACGGTAATATTGGATTGCTATCCCATTAGACTAAAAAGAGTAAGAGAATAGATAGTGTGCTTTTACTTGCACATACCCTCGTGCACAATAATCCTGCCCTGCGCTGGTGACTAGTCTCCCGCCGTTAAGACTGGCTGACTTCACCGAAATTCTGTCTGAAGGACATTATTATTTTTGTAAACTTGACCTAGTAAATATAGTAAATTTAAATATATATTTAATTTTAAGATAAATTAGAATGCTTTGTTTGCAGCAAGCACCGTAAACGATAAGAAAAGACTAAGTAAATGTAAATTACGGGTTCAAAAAGGTAATAAATTATGTTCATTAATTTTATATTAATCGCTTAGATTGTGATTGTTAGTAATGATGGAATAAAATTATAATTTAATTTTTGTACTTATTATTTTTAACTTTGTTGACTTTATTTAATCGTATTGTATATTTTAGTAATTTCTTTGCAGATTTAATCGTATCTTGATAATTCAGGGGTTAACTATCCTGCACTGTGAGGGCTCAATGTTTATGGTCTACAAATAATTGTCTAGATATTTTTCAATGTGTAAATTATATATCTAAAATATTTCCACGATACAGGAGAAATTCTTTGTTTAGTGGCGATTAGTGGCTGTAAATATAACAGAACGCGAGTAACCCGGGTTCGATCCCCGTCGGCACCAATGAAATTGTTAATTGCAATTTTAAGTGCTGATTTACCTCGTGCTCGGCGGTGAAGGAAAACATCGTGAGGAAACCTGCATGTCTGAGGAATAAGAAAAAAAAATATTTCGAAGACATGTGAAGTTCGTCAACACGCATTTGGGCAGCGCGGCGGACACTTCCTTGCCCTAAACCCTCTCAGAAATGAGGGGAGGCCTGAGCCCAGCAGTGGGACGTATATAGGCTGTAACTTTACTTTACTTTACTTTACTAGTGGCGATCACGATTAGAAATGAAATTACTGTATATAATAACTAGATACTGACAGTCAGTTTGGTCGTTTAAATATCAGTTATTTTACAGGCTTATTGAGCTATGGGAGTTATGTATTATGTATCAGCATTAATATCAGACCAGTATTGAAGGACTTAACAAAATATTATACATTCCCTAGGGACAGCGACCGGCCATTATTCATCTAACTATCGCCATCAAACTGCCCGGAAAGCAGTATATCAAGTTTGACAGTCAATTATTGGCACTTGGCTTTGAAATCTGCTGTCTTTTGGTTATCTATGCCACATACCCTCGTCTTAAAGATTAAAGATAGACCAGTGCTAATACAGTACTGAAATATATATAAAAGAACTATATATTTATTTTTAACAAAAACCATTAATTAAACTTTTAATAGATACAAAAGTAAGACCTTTATAAAAATAGTACATAAATCTATCGTATTCTTTCATCATTATCAACATGGTTGCTTTTTACATGGCCTCGTAAGAGAAGTTTTAAAGGAGATGAACGAAATTGGGTGCTTGACATCGTTCTCAACTGTTATACAAAAATATGTAGGTAATAAAACGATAAATTATAAGCATTATTAAATAGTTTTTATTTCTGTTTTGCTTGGAACAATCATTAAACATTTTATAAACTTAGAAACGGAAGCTTATGCTTTTACTATAGCAAAAACGATACGTTTTTAATTAAGAATTTCGGCTTGGACGCTTGTCTTTTAAGCCATATCCTCATTTCATTCAGGATTTTACATCACCTACAAATCATTAAACATAAATTAAAGAAAACCTCAGGCCCTGAAATAATATGCTTTAGTAAAATACTTACCAAATATTTAAATCTTCGAAATAAGACATATTTGAACTTTGTTCACGCCGGGCCCAAACTTGTATGGAATCAAGTTCATCTCCTTTTGAATTTTGCCTTAGTTGCCATGCTTAGCGGGCGGTTTGGAAACCGCAGCTTGTTATTTAAAATATTTACTCGTAATATCTGTTTGATGAGTTATTATGGTCCAGGACCCTAAAATCTAGAGTTTCGTAACTATTGAAAACAACTACAATTGTTAACATTGTAAACTATTTTTTTCTAAAAGAAATTACTATGTTAGATTTTTTTATCAAAAAATTGAAGGCGTTTGTGCAATACAAATAATACAAATGGAAAATAACAAGAACCGAAACAATTATTCTTAAGTATATACAAATACTTGTTCAATGTCGGATTTGAACCCACGGCCAGTGGCGGCGCATCCAAAGGCCTTTATCCACTGCGCTACTGATAAAAGATAACTTACATAAAACAGAAGGCCATAAAACTATATAATGTATGCGTATGCACTCTGACTTAACTAATAAATAAGCGAATATGTCCAATTTTTACAACCAATATGTATGCCGGATCGCGTATTAAAAAGATTGAGGATGCGATGTTTTGTTTTATTGTTTAATTTGACAATATCATACCAGGTCTCATATACACTGGGTGGTAGGACTACCATTCTGGGTAAGTACCTACTACTTTATTCTGTCGTCAAACAATAGCTCTTGTACTGCTTTTTTCCAGTCTGAAGGGCCACGGTGCAGCTATATTATGGTTGTAGCACGAGTGGGTCAGCTCGACAAGGGTAGGACCACGCCATCACAGAATACTAGCGTCAAATAGCAGCTTAATACTGCTGCAATTCGAACGGTGAGTGTAGAGATACGGAGACCCTTTTTTACTGGAAACGGGCATTCCATCCTGGTCCTCAGGTGTGGCAGCGCATCTGCGTTTTAGTTCTTAATCGACGATAGACGTGGATGTTTATGGGCTACAGCATCCACTTACCATCGGCTGGACTGTGTGCTCGTTTGTGTCACCGTTGTTCTATAAAAACAAGTATAATTAAAGGCTGTGAGGCATTTAATTATATTTCTTTGAGCTAGTAAAACTTCGGTAACCTTCTTTGTTTACAGTAGAAGCAAATAGTAGCAAAAGGCAAGGAAAAGGCAAAAATCTTTCACTTCATTCACTTGCTAAGGTGGACTGTAAATTTGTTTGGCTTCAGTGTTATAAAAATGCTCAAAACTATTATTGTTCTATTCTAAATTTTGTTGTTAACAGTTTTTTTTATCCTGATGCGCCTACCATTGAGTATATTTAACTACGCCAGGGGTCGTCTGAAAGAGAATTGCAAAAGGCATTAAGTTTACCTTTTGCAACACTTTTTCTAAGATGATACACGTATCATTAAGGCATTAACATATAAATAAATTAGTTAAAAGACGCGATATCTTAGGAAAAAGACACTCACCATAAATTTCCAATTAATATGCTCACTTACTACAAGCCCAGTTGTGACAAAAAAATATTATGAATATAGCATGTATTTTTGAGAAATCGACAACATTTTAGTATTTAAAAGATGATCGTGCATCATACCCCTTTCAGAATAAATAGACAGAAATCTTGTTACTAGCGTATCCTCGCCATTAATTTAATTTTAGGCATTACTGTGACTACTGCCAATATTTTAGATATATTCCATAATAAACATTTGGAGCTATTATAAAATATATTCTTGATTTTATTTAAATGTATACCTATCACCCTTATGAAAGGTCGTATATAACTAGATCAGCGACGAAAGCGGCTTCACAGGTGCTGGACGTCGCATACTACGATAGTCGATCCACTGCTTGGAATGACATTTAAGATAAATCCTCCCTGCAAAGACCTATATCCTGCAAAGAGCTATCGCGCATACGTGCTGATAACTTATATGAAAAATTGCTATGTGATCAGCGTCGAATGATTAAATAGAAATGAAACCCGCATGTCAAAAATAGTATATTTAGTAGGTATCTAATATGTTGTGCGTCAATCAATGTTCATCACCAAAAATGCACACGCAGCAGATTTTTCTATATTTAAAAGATTGAAAAGCATCTAATTAATGAGAGAAAACTAATGCCTACCTGTTGGAAGTTAAACTCCTTTAATTTTTTGAAACATTGTTTTGATAATTAACTGGCCTGTTGGTCTAGTGGTTAGTGACCCTGACTGCTAAGCCGGAGGTCGTGGGTTCGATTCCCACCCAGGACAAATGTTTGTGTGATGAGCACGATCATTTGTTCTGTGTCTGGGTGTAATTTATCTATAATATTTATGTATTTAGAAATATATAAGTATGTTTCATCAGTTGTCTAGTACCCATAACACAAGCTCTGCTTAGCTTGGGACTAGATGGCGTTGTGTGATAGTTGTGGAATATTATTATTATTATTATTATTATTATTTAAATATTAATATCGTATATTTAATTAAGAAAAATAGTAAAGGCATTTGAAATTATATGTTAATATATGGAAAACGGAACATACCAAATAATATTTATAATTCGAACGATACAAAACTGGTGTTCAACTCTAACATTGGGAAACTATAACAGAAATGTGAACCCGCCATAATGACGGTCCCTCGACGGAGCTATTTACTGCTCTCCGAAAATTCTAAGCGCTGACATCACACATTCTTTACAAGGTTCAGTTTGAACTAATGACATTAAAAAGTGCACCGAGACACGAAAACTTAATTGAAACTAACAGTAACATAATCTGTGCATTACTAAGATGCGTCCTACAACATTCTTCGCATTCGAATTTAGAACGCATGTAGTCTGAGCCGAAATTCTAACATTACAACAACAAATTTGTTTTGAAAAAAAAATATTAGTGGACTTTTGTCATCAATACGTAAATAAAGTGTTCCTTCTAATAGAATTGTGAACAAATAGATGCGTTCGAATGATTCTCTATTGGGACTACTAAATATTTTTCGAGAGCAACGGTGCATGTGATTAAGGGATGGGACATTATCTGAGTCGCTTTTGTCCTCGATTGTCCTTGTTTTGTGGTCTGTGGTTGGAATTTGTATACTGATATTTTAAATAAGGTCTTTATCACGCTACTATTAAAGTGCAATATACGAGTAATAGCAAGCCAGTTATACGTATTTTGTATTGAGTTACGCAAACCTAATACCGTTGCTAGACGAAAGCTGATCTTTCTCGGTGACATCTCGAGAGAACGTAAAGGATTATCGAATAACAATATGCATTTTTTACTTTAATGTGTATTTATAGGTCGAGATTCAAAGAGATCCGATGCTTTTAGATTAGGATGCTATTAAATTGCGCATGCGCCTTTTGTACGACATATGGCATTTTCAAGCAGATGGCTCTTTTGTTAATCTTGCGAGTATTCAGTAGCTTAAGTAAATTTTAAACTTTACCAGATACTGGTCTTACTCTACTTTTAATATTTTTTTTAATACTTCCATTCTATTTTTCGGAAAAACTACTCCTCTTTATCAGGTAAACGTAAGAAGTGCTTGAACTTTCTTAAAATTGCCCCTGGGAAAAGCGACTCTTGAAAACAGAATTCGATAAGCTGAACAGCCGCGTGATTAATAATTTTATATTTAATAATAATTTTTGCTGCTGCTCTCTTTCTATTATAAATTTATATGTATTTATTCGCTGTGTTGTGGCGGCGAATGATATTTTTTTATGGAAAATGGATGACAAACGAGCACACAGTCCACCTTATGGTAAGCGATTGCTGTGGTCCATAGACATCTACACGATAAAACACATCAGTGGTAAGCGTGGTCTTATCCCGGTTGAGCCGATCCATTCATGCTCTAACTATAATATAGTTGCAGCGTGACTCTACCACGTTAAATTTTTTATTTTTTTATAGTATAAGGGTGACAAACGAGCACACAGTCTACCTTATGCTAAGTGGTTGCTATGGCCCATAGACATCTACATCTATCCTTGATTACGAATCAAAATACAAATGCGTTGTCACCCGTGAGGACTATTCTTGGTATTCCATACCTCGTTTTCACCAAAATGGGTCTCCATTTCTTTACACTTACATACATGAAACACAGCAGCGTTGAGTTGCTACTTTACGCTGGTATTCTATTTGGTCCTTCCCCAGTTGAGCCGACCCATTCGTGCTACAATTATACTACTAATATAGACAAAAGGAACATCATTATTTTGATAAAAACTCAAAAAAATGCGATTGCCAACCCGCCTGACAAACGTGACACGCCGAATATGGCATGGCCTTCCAATAGCTGGGCTCCCAGAGATCAATACCTTGCCCGGCAGGAGATCTCCCCTTTTCCTTCCACGGCCAAACTTCTATCAATATACAACCTTATAGATTTTTTTTTCAATAAATATATTAGTATAAAACTGGTCAGATTCAAAATACAGACAAATAAGGTCAGACAAAACTTATTTGTCTGTATTTTGAATCTGACCAGTTTTTTGTTAACTACCTTGTGACGTTCGATAACAGAAGACTGAAAGACAGCGAGTAAGAAACTAAGAATAATATAGCGTATCCAAAAGTTATTATAATAAAAATCAGTTCTGTTCTGTATTCTACACCTAATTAAGTTGGTTACTATTCAGAAATCACTTACTTGCACGGCTAATTATTCGTAACTTTACAAAGGACATTTTAAAAACCAACCCTCAATTACCAAAATTTAAACTTTAGCACATGTTCGCGGCTTTATAATTACTATTCAAACATACGGACGCTCAAAACTAAATTTTATTTCAGATAATACTATCCACATTTCCATCCCTTTTAAACAATAAAGTAAGTTAAATTATAAAACTAATTCCATTATCCCGTCCTTGTCCTCTGTGCGGTAATTTTCACGCTTACATAAATTATTGGATAAGTGTTAGGGGATATTCCCTTTATAGAAATAATTATGTTTAAATATACTTCCTTTTTAAGAAAAAAAATACTGAAAAACCAAAAAAATGTGCGGCCCTATTTTTATCGATATTTATTTATCACAGACTAATGAATACGTACGTAAGTGGAAGTGCCAATGGGCTTACAAAAAAGGTTAAGGAATGGTCTGCTTATGGGGAAGAAATGTTATGTAATAGTAGAAAGTTTTAAATTATACTGCTCTCTTTATTTTGTGATTTTACTTTGGGAATCTATGATCAGCAGTGAACGAGTAGTATAACGATATAACATGACGCTATGTTAGCGGTTAGTTTGTTCACAAACATCTTGTTGCGAAGTTAATTATAATTGAATTTGTTTATCCAATCGCTATACATTAGCACTAAGACACTAACTCGTTCCTTATCGATAAGATCGAATAACGTACATTGTTTAAAATTATTTAATATGAAATACAATTTTTATAATCTCCATTATTTTACTTATAATTATAATACATACACCTATAGCCATTCAGCGTTCTTGGCACGATACCGCTAGGAGTAGGACCGTATATATTAAGTTGTTAGTTTTTCTTTATTCGAGTTTTACAATATTGTATATGTTGAATTAGATGAAAATAAAGTATTGATTTTATTTTTATAGAATATTTATGAAAAGTAATATTTTGATTATTATAATTTTATATCTTCTAATTGGGTATTTGCGTTCTATTTATAAGCTTAAATCATCTTATAGATAAATTAAATTAAGAACGGGGGATATATTTCTATAAATAATTTTATTGCAATTAGCCACGTATTTCTGATCAGGAATCAAAGTTCTGAAGAGTTGGCACTTCCAAGATTATTATAAAACGTCTCGTTACCATTAAAAAGTGTCTTTGGTAAAAATATATTGAATACACCATTCTACATACAGCATCATTCTGGTCCTATTTTACGTTTACATTCTGAGAAAATGTGAATCATTCTGGTCGAAACGATCTATTTGAATTACCGTTACAGTATAACATCCAAATTGTTGGAAATATGTATTGGCTATTACAATATCAAGCACCAGGCTAACCGCTTTTTTCATCAACTCTCTGTGAGTTTTGGATTTGTTTTCCTGGAGATATCCTCATTACAAGGAAATTCTGAACATAGCCCTCTTAATCGATTCTTGAGTGACTTTAAGCTTCCTAATACGCTAAGCAGCGAAGGAACACACTTTGGTTCCGTAAGTCATCAATGGCAACACATACTGGCTCGAAACTTTGAGGTATGTCGGACAAGACTTGTCGTAATTTTACGATAACAGGACCACGTTCAATTTTAAGGAAAGACCAAAAGAAAGAAAATATTATGTATTGTACTTATGTATATACATAAGTACAATGACATATTTTACATAAACGTTTTCTTATTTTTAACGTTACTATTAATAATACCACAGACGTTGTCGAACGTGGCGAAAAGGAGTCGCACTCAGCATTTGGTATGGCGAACCACACCGGTATTTTTCAGTTCGGTTCGTTTCGTCTTTTTCGAGTAGTTCGAGCAGTGCTGGTGATGGTATTAATTGATTCTTAATAGATTATTCTAATAGTAAATAAAAAGAAAGCAATAATTTCGATACTTGAAAATACATAAATTACGTTCCTAATTTTTAAGCTGAAAATCTAAACAAATATAAAGAACAGCCATCTAACCAACATAAAATGCATTAAAATTTAAAAAGATATGATTGATTTAAAAAAAATTGGTTCTGTTGGTCGAAGTTGTACTTATCTAGTATTGTCAGACATTTTGTACCAGAGTATAAGTATTAGCCGTAGCTCTACCACGTATAATCTGGTACAAAATGTCTGTTTATGGGGAATAAATGTTATCTATAATGTTACTGCAGCATGGCAGCTATATTATAGTTGTAGCATGAATGGGTCGACTCGATCGGGATAGGGTCACGTTCACACAGAATACTAGCGCAAAATAGCAGCATAATATTGCTGTGTTTGTAATGGTGAGTGTAGAGAACCGGAGACCCTTTTTTACTGGAAAAGAGGCATTCTATTTTAGACAACGCATCTCCATTTTGATTCTTAATCGAGGATTAATGTAGCTGTGTCTGTAGGCCACAGTATCCATTTACCATCAGTTGTACTGTGTGCTAGTCTGTCAGTCTTGTTCTTTAAAAAAACACATCAACAGGTGTAACATGGATGTAAAAAGTGATTTTTGTCCTTTCCATATTCATCTTAAGAACTACTGTAGGGAGATACTATTAAAGTCGTTGAGTATAGCACTCCAGAGATTCTACCTACATGGGTAAATATCAAAGGCCTTTTTTCGAAACAAAATAATATTATTCAAAATTGTCTTTTACAAAGCACCTTTAGAAAATAAAGTCCACTAGCAAGAACATAAAATTTGTCATAACTATAAACGCGTTTATAGGTTATGAGACTAATATTATTCTATCATACTCAATAGGGTTTAACTACTGTCGTGTAGTTGTTTTTACAAAAAGCGGCCTTTATTCTGGCGAGACTCGTCAATAAAGAACGATGGCGAAAAATTTGTTGATGAAATTACTAAGCGTCTACGTATGTCACCATTACAGATATCAATAAAATCTTTTTTTTGTTTTACGGCCTATCGAAGTCTGGATAAAATCATCATACATAATTTAAAACTAAATTGACTAGTTGTTGTAGCTATTAATTGGTTCGCCAATTAAGGCAGGCAAAGGTCATATACCATACTGCCTAGTCTGATGGGTATTTTATTCAAACTAGATTATCTTCAATTCCGAACATTCAGTAGTAATATAACTGAAGAAAAATTGTTCAGAATTTCAAACACTATATTTCATATATTAATCATTTGTAGACGCCTAAAAAAATGTCAACAAAAATTTGTTTGGGAGTTTGCCATTGTCCTTTTCCTCCAATATCAAAATAGAGTACAATATTTTATATATCGATTCAATCTATACCAAAAGAAAAAATATTTATTTAATAAGCATACTAATATGTGTAAAAATTTTCAAAAGTTCTAAATAAATAAGTCTTGCTTGAACTTTACGTATGAAGGAGAAATATAAGACTTTCAAAACGTCTTATTAAACGTACGTAGCAAGGAACCAAGCAGGGCTAAGTTCTAATCTCTTACCAATAGTTTATCTATTTCCATTCACAAATACTGAAAGAGCAGATATATAGAATCCGATAAAATCTAGCGACAGAATGCTCCGCTTTCGCTACGGGCTCGTAAAAACAAGTTTTCCCATTATTTCTATGTTGACCCGCCAACGTCGTTTTTGATAAGGGTGCAAATGGCAAAAATAATCGATGTTGATTTCGTTTTGATTTGTCCGCGTTGAGGTAATAGTAGTTTCATGATTTCATGAGTGGCTGTTGCTGTCGAATAGATCGAAGTGGATATTGCTGGATTTATGTAACACAGATATTTCTTATGTAAGTACGTAAAGTTATTTGACAATCATGGATTCCGAACACCTTTTTATACCATTTTAAATAAATTTATTTTCTCTTTCTAACAAAAATACTAAGATTCATTTATACTGTACGTTTGAGGAGACTTGTAGTTGTATCGACTCTGCCTGTGTCCAAAAGTGGCTTTATGGCTGGCTTTTGATTGTGTCAACGGCGATAAAATCAAATTTATTGACTTTTGAGACTACTTGTATGTTACTTGTAGGTTATCATATAAATATACAATTTTAACAAATGAAAATGAATAACGACTCTATCGTAGACCTTTTATGATTCATTTCAGTTAAAGTAAGTAAAGTCTATTTAAAAAAAAACGTTATCCTCACACTAGACTTTTCTCCTGAATCCTGGAATCAATTTACATACATATAAATTGCACAAGGGAAAACATCCAGAAACGGAACAATTAATATTTGTAGACCTACAAATACTTCGGGATTCGAACCGGCGCTCCTCAGTGCTGTAGCTTTAAGCTGTTGCGCCACGGCGCCGTAAAATATTATTTTAGTATGTGAACAAAACATTAATATATTATCTAATCGGTGTATATTTATTTTATTTTATTTATTAGATACTTACCTTCTTTAGATATATAATATTTTCGAAAGAATTACGTTGTTATTATTGTTAGGTATGTAAAATTATGTACTTTAATGGTGATTTGACGTACTTAATAATGTTCTATAATTTTACCTTTTTTAAAGAGTAAGACTTACCCTCCCTTATAATAATGAGAGGACATTATTATAAGGGAGGAGGAAAACCAAGTTTGGAAGGTTAATTGGTGACCGCAGTGTTAGACGCCTCGAACCTTTGACTCTGCTCCCAATCCAGCGTGTGTCGGAGGTTAGTGTAATTTGTCGTGAAGCGACAATAAAAAAACTAAGAACCTAACATAACTAGAACGAAAACAACCAAAATAAAATAAATTATTTAAAAATTTGAAGTTTTACAGTATCTTTTATAAAAAAAAGGTATGAAGGTGATGATGGGTTGTAATGAAGATGGTGATTTACAATATTATTAAAAAAAAAAAATAACAAAAGATACTGCAACGAAGTATGCACAGGCTATGCCTATGATAGGTGCACAGCTCCTGCTCTAGGAACACGTAAAATCTGGAGAAAACACACGCAGCGTCTGGAGAAGGTACACGCAGCGCTTGGAGTAGACCCACACAGCGTCTTGAGCCGGTACGCAGCGTCGGGAGTAGGTCCACGAAACGTCTGGAGTAGGCACGCAGCGTTTAAAGTAGGTACACGCGGCGCTTGGAGTAGGCAAACACAACTTCCGGAGTAGACCCACACAGCGTCCGGAATGAACACGCAGCGTCTGAAGTAGGTCCACGCAACGTCAGGAGAAGGCACGCAGCGTTTGAAGTAAGTAAACACAGCGCACTAGTAGGCGGAGGCGTAGGCGTGGCTAGGCGACGACTTAAGGAGCGGGCAGAGGCTTGCAGGATCCCGAGGCAGTGCAGAAAAGGCCTTTAGGAGATGCTTTAAGTATCAAAGCTCAAGTCAGACTCCCCATTCGCCGATTGAGTTCGGCTTATTTTTGCTTTTTGACGGATCTCACATAAGAACGTAATATTATTCTCATTAAATTTGAAATTATTTAAATTAAAAGCAAATTCTTGTAAATGGCCAAGAAGAAAGGAGTATTTTGAAGTAAAAACATCAGGCCGGTAACGATATTTGAATAAAAATTGCCATGACAACCTGATAAACAACGATGTCAAAACATGTCAAATTTTGGTTTTAGGCTCGTAATACAGAAACGGCAAGATTTAAGTGAAAAATGAGATATTATTTATATAGGAAAAAAAAGTAGCGCAACAGCGCGCACGAAACCCGAAATTGCAGAGTTACGGAGAACTAAATAAAAGACCGAAAAAGGTAGACTCCATTGACACCGATTTAAAAAGTGCTGATAGCATGAAAAATACGAAGTGAAAATGATTTGTTATTGTGTTCTTATGAATTAAAAATATTACAGGATCCTATGGAAATAAAGGTGATGCAAAATATCAAGTTTTGAGGCGAATGCAGAACATCAAAAACAGAATGGAAAAATAAGTTTAAAATAGTGTAAAATGATATGTAAGTATGTATAAGCATAACACTACATTTTCCCCCCGACCCCGGAAAATTTTTGACTCAGCAAAAATTTTGACATGTACACCATAAAATAAACCATGAAAACACAGCTTTGCAGTAACAGACATCACCAGGCAAAATCAGATATACTATCTCTTACATTCATCATCTGCATTCAGGTAAGGGTGGAGTTCACATTCAATGACTACCACTCTAAAAGTGTGTTTTCGAAAGGACAATCAGGCTTATTTAAGGAGTTGTCATCCGCTCCTGCGTGGAAAAAAAAACATTTTGAAAGGATATCCAGGCTTATTTAAGGAGTTGTCATCCGCTCCTGAGTGAAGATAAAGATAAAGAAATTAATCTTAAGCAAGCTTTAGTCGCTATGACTTAAGTAAAGATTAAGAATGGCCAGAGCGGTAGGGCTCAAAACCAGAGATCAGCAACATCACTAACGAGATGTGTCTGAAACAAAAAGTGAAGATTAACCAACGAAAATTCGAGGTCCTAAAGCAAGATGTGTTGAAGAACACTGGATCACCAAAAAAAAAAATAAAAATAATAAGGTGAGAATGATGGTGATATTTATACATATATACAGTTAATAAAAGTTAAAAAAAAAAAATTATGATTTTACATCTTTGATGTGCCACTTGCCTCTAACTCCATTAGGGTCTTCAAGCACATAGATTAGTGGTGACAGTTTAGCTATCACTTTGCACTTGATGAACTTAGGGGCAAGTTTAGCATTAAAGTAAGCGCCGGCATTGCTTAAAACATGGTTTTTACGCCAAACAGTGTCTCCCACATTAAATTCTTTAAAAGACCGGCGAAGATCATAGCGAGCGCTATTTTTAGCGTGAGCTATGTGCAGTTTAGTTTGAACTTTGTGAAAAATAGATGAGAGGAGACCAGCATTAGACGCGTAAATATCACGAGGCATAAATATCAATTCCTCGAGGTTCTGAGTTGGAGTATAGAAGGAACCACAAGGTATTGTTTCCCTACCAAAGACTAAAAAGTTTGGAGTAAAGCCAGTAGCCACATTTGTAGCGCTGTTCATTGCGTACTGAATCTTAGCAAGATGGTTGTCCCAGGATCTATGATCGTCTCCTACTAGAGATGCTAGAGCTGTAATAATTGTACTATTAAACTTCTCCGTAGGATTAACCTGAGGACAATATAAAGCTGTGTGAAAAATACAAGGAACGTTATAAGAATTTAAGAATGATTGGAATTCTCGCGACTGAAATTGAACCGCGTTGTCCATTATAATAGTTTGGGGAATGCCATGAACTAGGAAAACTGAATTTTCCAAAAGATTAATAATATTAGCTGAAGTAGCACGTTTAAGGGGAAAAATCATAGTATATTTAGTAAAATTGCAGTTAATTACTAGAATATGCTGATTTCGCCTACGAGTCATAGGTAATGGACCCATAAGATCCAAGGATATAGTTTGAAAAGGTCTGGAGCAAAGTTTGGGTTTACCCATAAGACCATAGGGAGAATGATTAGGGTGTTTGTAGGTTAAGCAGGTTTCACAAGACGAGATTAATTTGGCAATGTCCTTAAACATACCAGGCCAATAGTATTTTAAAGATATTTTCTTGAATGTCTTGAAGATACCAAGATGGAGTTCTGAAGGGGAACCATGGTTAACTTCAATAAGTGTATGCCTATCTCGAGGTAGTGGAACTTCTTTCCAAATAAAGTCATCGTTTAGACGATCGGGAGAATGGATGCAGCGGTAAAGTTTGTTATCCCTGATAGTGTAGTTGGGATATGCGTCTGGGTTGTTGGAGCATCCGAGAAAAATCTTGTTGTAGTGCTCAAGTTCACGATCAGGTGGTTCTTCAATCGTAATAGGATGTACGCCTTGAGATGAAATTTCTCGTGTATCAGGACGTTCTTGATTCTTATGTCTTGATAATAAATCTGGAACAACGTTATCCTTTCCTTTTTTATGTTTCAGGACAAAGTTAAAGCATGATAAGCGTAAAGTCCAGCGAGCAAGTCTTCCTGAAGGATTCGATAAGTTCTGAAACCATTTAAGTGCAGCATGGTCAGTATATATTGTAAATTCTTTACCATTGTCTAGATAACATCGCCAATGTTCTAACGCAGTTATTACAGCCAATGTTTCTCTTTCAGTAGTTGAGTAATTCTGTTGATTTTTGTTTAGTGCTTTACTCATGTAAGCAATCACGACTTCTTTGTCATCTTGATGTTGAGTAAGCATTGCTCCTATGCCATAATTTGATGCATCACAATGTACAGAGAAGGGTAGCTCGAAGTTAGGGCAAGCAAGAACAGGAGCAGTTACCAAAGCTTCTTTAAGTTTCTGGAAAGCAGCTGCAGCTTGTGAATTCCATAAAAATTTAGGAGCGTTCTTCCCGGAACAGGTTAGTTGGTTGAGTGGAGAGGCAATGGTGCTAAAGTTTGGAATGAATCTTCTGAACCAGCTGCAGGTGCCTATGAATCTACGTACTTCTTTTCTGCAAGTAGGTACAGGATATTCTAAAATAGCTTTTATTTTATCTGGATCAGCACGTAGACCATACTCGTCCACTAGAAAACCAAGGTATTTCAGTTCTTTCTTGAAGAATTGACTCTTCTCAAAGTTAATAGTCAGATTAGCATATGAAAGTTTTTCATGAACTTTCATGAGAAGCGATATGTGTTCATCAAAAGTCTCGCTAATAATAACGATGTCATCCAGATAGCAAAATACCTTGTTCTCAAATTCAGGAGTAAAAAGCATATCCATTAATCTTTGTAGAGTTGCAGGTGAGTTAGAGAGACCAAAAGGCATTACCTTGAATCTAAACATACCTCTTCCAGGTACATAAAATGCAGTTTTATCTTTATCAGCAGGATTCAAGGGAATCTCCCAAAATGCTTTCGCAATGTCGATGCTTGATAAGTATTTGGCATTCTTCAGGTTGTCCAAAATTTCGCTTATTAATGGCAGACTATAAGCATCACGACGTGTAACTGAGTTAAGCTTCCTGCTGTCTACGCAGAAACGCCATTCACTATTCTTCTTCGGAGTGATGAGAACTGGAGATAACCAAGGACTTTCGCATTGTTCAATGACGTTCCATCCCAGCATCTTATCAACTTCATTAATTAACGCCTTTTGTTTTTCAGGAGACAGTCTGTAACATCTTTGTTTGATTGGAAGAGAATCACCAGTATCAATCTTGTGGGTGATTAAGTGTGTGCTCCCCAGGATACCTTTTTCTTCAAAAGAAATTGTCTTGAAGCGTTGGATGATGTCGTTAGCGATGTCCTTTTGGTTAGGAGTTAAATGCTCATAAGGTAAAACTTTAATATCTTTAGTTTCGATAGCAGAGCATTTAGATTCTGTAAAGTTAAGAGAAGATAAAACACTAGGTAACAGATTAAATTTTCTCCAAAAGTCAATACCTAGTATTAGCGAAGGAAATATTTCCGGAAAAACATAAGCTTTAATCAAATGGGTTTGATTATTGAAATGAACAGGTAAGTCAAAATAACCCAAGGAATTAACTTTTTGATTATTAGCAGTAGAGACAGTAATAAGATCTGACTTGAAAAGTTTACAGCCCAGTTTAAGAATTTCCAAATGAGAATTATTACCCAGAATAGTTACTGAGCTGCCAGAATCTAGTAAACCAGATAAAGTTAAGTCATAAATTTTGACATTAACGAATGGACGATTAAGATCTTGTTCTTTGGAGTAGAGTGTAGAAGAGATTTTGTAACAAGAAAAGAAGTTTTGAATTGTTTTAATCCAACTAGCCCAATCGTCATTATCAAAGTTTAAGTTACTTTTCAAGTCAGCAGTTAGTTTTTTGAACTAGTATGTGGTTTGGGAGAACAAGTAGGGCAATCTGCAGTTTTAAAACCTTTAAGACCACATTTGAAACAAATCACGAATCGTGGTTGAGTACAAGTGTTCAAAGTATGACCTTGTTTACGACAGCGAACACAAAAAGAGCTTTCTTGAGGAGCTTTAGTTTGAGAGAGACTATTAACTTGTCTAGAAGGGTATTTGTAGGATGAAGTGAATTTATTCATAAAGGGAGGAGAAGGTTGTGAGTTATTAGAATTTGAAGAGCCAACTGAACTTGAAGTGGAATGCTTGTAGTTGAATTCAGAAATAAGAGGACTTTGTTGTACATTTGGTTCTTTAAATTGTTTGTCTCTGTCAAGGAACTTTTCATAGTTTTGGCAAGTAGCCAGAAGAGAGTCGATAGAGTCAATGTCTTTTAGAGCTACGAAGACTGAATAACATGGGCGAATATTCCTCAAAATAATCTCCAATTGTTCTGTTTCAGAGAGTTTCTTCGAAAGACGAGAGAACATTCCAGACATGATGGAAATATAGATGACGATAGGTTCATCACGGCCTTGAGTTCGGTTCCTAATCGCTTCTAGAAGTTTATAATCATAATCAAAACCACCAAAGTCTTTGATTAATAAAGAGGAAAGTTCGTTCCAAGTTAAGTTTGGATTCTGATTATATTTAAATCTGAACCAATGAAGAGCATTGTCGGTGAAAATTTCAAACGCTTGAGAAATCAACAAGTCTTTGGGTAAGCCACGAGCTAAGCAGTATTCTTCAAGTTTTTGAAGAAAGGATCTTGGACAGCTTTTACCATTGAAGGTGTGTCTTTTCAGATCTTTGAAGACGTTAGTTGGAGAAAAAGATTGAGGTAGTGGTGAAGGATACGGGGTATGGATCTTAACAGATGTTTGAGAAACAAGAGGAGGTTCCATGACAGTCGGGTCTACAGGAGGGTCAAGTGATGGAGAGTCATTTTCAGTTGGAGGTGGAGTCAAGGATTCGAATTGTTTAGTAATAGCGTCAAATTTCATCTTCAAAGTATCGAAAATAGTTTTAAAGTCTGGATATAAGTCAGTATCTATTCGCTCCAATCTGTAAAAAACATGATTAATAAAAGTTTCTATTAATCGTAAGTATTTGGTTTCACCTTGTAAAAATTTTTCAATTTTACAGTCCAGGTAAGTCAAAGTAGAACCAATTTGAGACAAGTCATCCTCGATCGGAATTGGAGAAGTCAGAATATCTTCAGGGTGAGAATTCTCAACTAAACGCAAAACCTGTTTTTTTAGAAGCAAAACAGTATTAGCTGGTTCCTCACATCTAATCTTCACTTCGTATTCGAGTTCGGCCTTGTTAAGGAATTCGTACTTAATAACCCGTTTCATTGTTATAATTAAGTGTTAAGTTTAAGAAATAAAAATTTAATAAAAAATTGTACCTCTAGAATAAAAATATTAAAGTGATGAATGTAAGTGAAGTGTTATATGTAGGTCTAAATATAATCCAGATAAGTTGAAAAACTAGATGAAGTTTTGTTTTAGAATTTGGAAGATATGATAAGGATGAGTAAATAAAGAGTTAAGAACGAAAGAGAAAGCAATTCAATCAAAAGGAAATGGATAAGGCGTAGCTAAGGTGAAGAAAAGAAGAACTTTTACGTCGGGCGCCAAATGTCGTGAAGCGACAATAAAAAAACTAAGAACCTAACATAACTAGAACGAAAACAACCAAAATAAAATAAATTATTTAAAAATTTGAAGTTTTACAGTATCTTTTATAAAAAAAAGGTATGAAGGTGATGATGGGTTGTAATGAAGATGGTGATTTACAATATTATTAAAAAAAAAAAAATAACAAAAGATACTGCAACGAAGTATGCACAGGCTATGCCTATGATAGGTGCACAGCTCCTGCTCTAGGAACACGTAAAATCTGGAGAAAACACACGCAGCGTCTGGAGAAGGTACACGCAGCGCTTGGAGTAGACCCACACAGCGTCTTGAGCCGGTACGCAGCGTCGGGAGTAGGTCCACGAAACGTCTGGAGTAGGCACGCAGCGTTTAAAGTAGGTACACGCGGCGCTTGGAGTAGGCAAACACAACTTCCGGAGTAGACCCACACAGCGTCCGGAATGAACACGCAGCGTCTGAAGTAGGTCCACGCAACGTCAGGAGAAGGCACGCAGCGTTTGAAGTAAGTAAACACAGCGCACTAGTAGGCGGAGGCGTAGGCGTGGCTAGGCGACGACTTAAGGAGCGGGCAGAGGCTTGCAGGATCCCGAGGCAGTGCAGAAAAGGCCTTTAGGAGATGCTTTAAGTATCAAAGCTCAAGTCAGACTCCCCATTCGCCGATTGAGTTCGGCTTATTTTTGCTTTTTGACGGATCTCACATAAGAACGTAATATTATTCTCATTAAATTTGAAATTATTTAAATTAAAAGCAAATTCTTGTAAATGGCCAAGAAGAAAGGAGTATTTTGAAGTAAAAACATCAGGCCGGTAACGATATTTGAATAAAAATTGCCATGACAACCTGATAAACAACGATGTCAAAACATGTCAAATTTTGGTTTTAGGCTCGTAATACAGAAACGGCAAGATTTAAGTGAAAAATGAGATATTATTTATATAGGAAAAAAAAAGTAGCGCAACAGCGCGCACGAAACCCGAAATTGCAGAGTTACGGAGAACTAAATAAAAGACCGAAAAAGGTAGACTCCATTGACACCGATTTAAAAAGTGCTGATAGCATGAAAAATACGAAGTGAAAATGATTTGTTATTGTGTTCTTATGAATTAAAAATATTACAGGATCCTATGGAAATAAAGGTGATGCAAAATATCAAGTTTTGAGGCGAATGCAGAACATCAAAAACAGAATGGAAAAAATAAGTTTAAAATAGTGTAAAATGATATGTAAGTATGTATAAGCATAACACTACAAATTTCTGTCATTTGCTAGTCTCTTCACATGGTGCCTCAGAAAAACATTACGTGTTTGACTCTTAGAGCACCACCAAATGGAGCAAAATACAAATATATTCGTATAAAATCAGCCTAAATGTAAAATTAATAAGATTAGCGACCAGTACCAGTAGAATAGATTACCACGAACTTTTAGGATACCTTATTACTGCACTTTATCTGTAAATGCTTGGAATTGTCCTAAAGTTTGTAAATATAGTATTTTCCTACCTACCTGTTACCTAGTACCTACCTGTTGTAGTTGTTTGTTTATAGCATATTGCATAAAATGGATTACATTGAAACTGTATAGTTTGCGGTAATTTTCGTTTCATTATGTATTACAAATCATCATTATCATCATCATCATCATCAAGACGGCCCAATTGTATTATGTATGATTTAACCATTTTAAAACTTTAACTAATTAACTATAAGAAAGCTTTTCAGAAAAGCTTTATATTTATTTAAATATAACAATTTTTTTAGTGTTTAAATTTTTTATATATTAATTTCAAAAATGTCTTTTTAAGGATTTAAAAAAAACGTTTCTTTTTATATAAACAATTTCATATTCAAAAATTAGTTTAAAAATGTATCGATCTTAAAAAATTCAAAATCGTATCATTTATATGTATAAAGTGAAAAAGAAATATATAGACAAAAACTAATAATAAAACAAATGGAAATTAAAGAAATGAAACAAAAAGAAATCAAATTTCAAAAAATGTGTATATTTCAATTCTCATTTGATAATATTTTCTTTTCTTATTTACAAAAATATACAGAAATAACATAAATCTAATAATAATTATTTACAGCATCTATACGATAAAAATTATCGTTATTATTAATATAAGTTAGCTACATAAATGAATTTATACAACGATTTAAAAGTTTAAAACTTTGGCATTTTACATATAATTTAAGTGATCCAGATTTGAAGATATTTTACTAATAATATTTAGTTTGTATTTACAACTGTGTATACTTCATAACCTAAAAATATTATCGCAGAAGGTAGGAATATAATCCATAACTTAAAACAATGTGGCACCATAATGTACAAATAAATGCAATCTTATAAGATATATACAATAAATACAGATTATTGAACAACTTAAATGTAATTATCACTTTTCGTCGGACTAATACGCTTAAGCGTTGCAGAAAGAACTGTATGTTACCTGCGTTGGAGCATACGCTACGCCCAGAGATGCGCGTGTGGCGGCATTCGGTGGGTGTGGGGGTCGCGTGCGTGGACACCAGCTGGCATGGCCAGCCCGTCACCAAGCAGAGGAGGCAGCTTGCCCGGCGGCGGGGGCGGCGGCGGTGCCGGTGCCCGCCCTGCCCCCACAGGTGACACCGACGCGTAAATATTTACAGTTGAGCGATGATACTGGCACTTTCTCAAATCCGGCATCGCAAACCTTAACTTTTGCCAAAATTGTCTATCACCCCACTCTATACACGTATTTGCTTTTAAACACAACCTAAGCTCCGGATCAATGTCTCTATTAGGCAGTTCACCGAGCAATATGATTATCAGTCTTCTTCGTCTCTCTTTTAACACCTCATGTAGCGCTGTTTTAAATTCGAACCGACACCATTCGTTGTTAATAAAATTTTTCGATAGGACTATAATGGTTCTCTTAGACGACTCAACTGCCTCTATTATTGTATCCGCGACATAAGCTGAGGCATTAAAATCACGGTAATGTAGGCAGAGCCGGAAACTGGGGTCGGTTGATTCTAGGCCGGGCGCTAACATTTGAGCGACGAACGCCTCATCCTTTACACTGTAGCTAATGTAAGCGTCAAAAAGACGATCTTTGTCAGCTTCTTCGTCGAATGCGGTGCTTTTATAACACATTCTGAATCCGCAATGATAGTACACCCAGACGCGGAGCTCGCGCCGCCAATAAAACACGCCACATATTAGGGCTGAGCTCAAGACAAAAACGCAAAGCGATATCAACAGTAGCGGAAGGTAATCATTAATTACTTGATTCTCGATAATCGAGGAGCTTCCTCCAACATGACTTGTGCATACTGTAGAGTTAAAATCGGCCATAAGTGGTCCTATAGCGTTCGTAACGTTGTCAAAGATGCATGTTATTTTATCCGCATCTTCAACTTTGCCTAAATTACTTTTAAACCAGTTTCGAAATTTGTGCATATATTGACAGTCACATGACCAAGCATTTTGTGATAAACTTATTTCGACCAAATATGGGTTCATTGTAAACTGCCAAACAGCGAAGCTGTAAATTTTATTTCCTTCCAATCGTAACACTTCCAAATGCCTCAATTCCATAAAGGTTCGATTGTCAATGTAATGTATTTTATTGTCCTGCAAATGTAGCTCTCGCAAATTCTCTAGAGGAGATAGTTCGAAACCGAGTAACTCTTTTATATTATTCTTTTCTAAATGCAGCACAGTTAAGCGTTTTAGTCCACTAAATGTATTATTATACAATGCGTCAATATTAGAGTTATTTGCATATAATATTTTTAAATTTTTTCTGCCGATGAATGCATGACTTGTTAAGCCTCCAAAATTGTTACCATCTAGATACAGCTCCGTAGCATCCATAGGTATACTATTAGGTATCTCAGCATACCCTGCGGCAGAACAATCCACAATATTAGCGGACCACGGCTGATCGTGGTAGCACGTACAGTTCGATGGACATGTCATTTCACAGTCACAAGCGTCAAAATCACAACAATGGCACAGCGTAAAACAGTGAGTTTTATATGTACATAAAAACTGTGACGATTCTGCTTCGATAAGAGGCATATAGGTCCTTTCCCGATTATATAGTAACTTACAATATATACTTTCTAGATCCATAACACGGGGGTGTTGCCTAAGATGATCGAGTTTGTTTATTCGCTGTAGCCACTCCATTGTACAGTCGCACTGAAAAGGATTTCCGCCAATATAAAATTCGGGCAGGGGCCGCCCTGGATCGACCGGTGTTAGCCGAAGCGCATTGAGATCCATACTAGTTATCTGATTTGCATACAAATCGACTCTCGTTAAATTGGTTTTTCCAACAAAAGTTTGAGCTTCAACTTGCGTAATTTGGTTGTCGTTTAGGAACAAGAGCTCTACGCTGCTAGGTATAGAGTAGGCAGATATTTTTGTCATTTTATTAAAGCTCGCGTCTAAGGTTTGTAAACGAAGTTCTTTATCTAGACGGTAATTATTTCCTAATTCTTTGATGTTGTTGCTGTGAAGATCTAGCCACTGGAGAGCAGCAGGAATAACAGCGTAATCAAACCATTCTATTTGGTTATCTGACACATTTAACCACAACAAAGATGGTATGTTTACAAACAAGCCTTGAATATCTGTGAGTTGGTTTGCATCCAGTCTAATGGCTTGTAAATTGGTTAATGTTTCAAAGGCATTCGTGTCAATGTATTTTAATTTATTACGCGCTAAATTTAAAATTTGCAACGTGGGTAAGTCCGAAAATACTTCTTTACTTATATTTTCTATTTTATTTCCAATAAGTCTTAACCCGTATACATTATGTAATCCAACAAAGCTATGCTCCTCTAATGAAGTAAGTTGGTTTTCTCCAAGATCTAGAGTTCTCAGTAACCTCATATTTCTTAATGCAATCGGCACTTTCTTAAGGCGATTTCCATTTAAATTTAAATCTTGTAAAGATGATGTATTGCGAAATGCTTCAGGATGCAATTCTTCAAGGCGGTTGTTATCTACCGATAGTAACGATAGGACATACAAACCGTTCAGAGCGTAAGCATCAATGTGAGAAATTTTGTTGTAAGACAAGATTAATGTATGCAAGTTATTCATGGGTGCAAATGTATCTGCAGCAATGCTCTCTAACATATTATGTTGAATATTTAATATTTGCAATGTATAAAGATCTTTAAATATTTTCGGATCTAACCGCGTTAGCCTATTGTTAGATAAGTTTAACAATACCATCCTTATAAGGCCAGTGAATGTATTTTCGTTTATCCAGGTACTTGTTAAATGATTGTTAGATAAATCCAACGCCAACAATTGATCCAAGTTGGCAAAAAGACTCGGTGAAAGTACACTTATGGAATTATTCTGTAAATAAATTTCTTTTATGCCAGATCTGCAATCTCTAAATAAATCTTGAGGTAGGGCCACGATTTTGTTATTGGAGAGATCAATTATTTGTAATAGTTTTAATCCCGCTAAAGCTTTATCGGCAACCATTGATATTTCATTGTCATGAATGTGCAGTTCTTTTAACCTCCGCAGAGCCATAAACCCATTTTCCGGCATTAACACAAAATGATTGCCCGAAGCGTCTAAGACTTCTATGTCTAATGAGCACGATGCATGTGACAAAGATAACGCCGAAGGTGCTGGTCCATCCTGTTCACTTATTAAAGCCTGGTGCACTGCTCGTTCTCTAAAACCCAGATCGCTTACGTCTTGCAGTCGATTTGAAGACACATTTAAATAAACCAAATTGGTCAATGGGCAAAACAAGTTTTCGGGGAATGACCAAATATTATTAAAACTGAGATCTAATTTCTCTAACTGACGTACAGCTGTAAAACTTTCAGATGCAATCTCCAAACTCATAGCAGCCCACTCGGTGTTTTTCGTCCGAATCGTTAAATTTCGAAGATCTTTGAGACCGGAAAGAACGCCAGGCGGCCATCTTCCGATTTTACAGTTATCCAAAACAAGTTCACGTAACTTTACTAAATGCGCAAAACTTTTGTCATCTAGTGAACTCTTATACATCATTTCTTCATTACACTCTATCCTTAGTGACGTTGTGTGCTCTGACGGAATGACACTAAAGTTAGTCGTATCAAACTCACTATTTATAGTGCGAAGTTTACATGTAAGGGATACTTCGTGGGCATCATTTGGACCTCTCAGCCACCACTGACAATCATCAGGTGCTTCGTATTTCAATGGCAGTGAACTTTGATCAGCAACATTAAACCCAATAACGATCCAAAATAATATTTGGCCAAAACGCTTGTTTCTTGAAGATTCTTGCTGGAGAGCCATTGCGATGAAATTAAATATCAAGGAAGAAGGAAATCAAGGCACGGTAAGCTCAGTGTCATGTTTTTTCCGTCGGCATACGTGTGTTGCGTCCCCTTGCCGGATATGTAGTATCCATCAATTTATAGATCTTATTTAGGCGTCAATTACTAAATAGTCCATAATTTAGCAATACACATGATTTGTTAATTTAGCACAGTTTATATTTTGGTCCTTTTTAACGTAACTGATTGTTGTCACAAAACAAATCACATATTTTTAATGTTCCTGCACCACATTGATGACGATAATAAATTTTGAAAAATATTTTTGGTTTTTTATTAATTTTACGCTAACGCATTAAAGTCCGAAACGAAAGCTTTATGTGAGAATACGTATTGATAAACGCGGCTTTACTGATACGTTCGCCCGTTAAGCGCGCCGAGTGGTACGGCCAAACCTCGACGCTGCGGCAAGTAAACTGAATACTGGCAGAGGCAAGGCAATGCAGTCGTGTTGAATACACGCTTATTCGGTGAGGTAGAGGCGAGGGACGTGGGGTGAGATGAGCCGAGCGATGGCGAATGTTCACGACGACTTATTACAATAAATTATTTTTTAACGGAGCTTTAAAAGATCATTCGCACGCATTCTGTTCTGCGGACTTTGAATGAACGTAGATCGCAGTCAAAGCGACAGGTCACAGTTTAAGTGACAAAATAATATCATGGTCTCTGTGTAAATGTTTTAAGTACTTATTTGTCTATTTACATAATCAAGATTCGATTAATTTTTTAAAATATTTTAACCATTTGAATTTATTTCTTACATTAACAACTTAGTAATGTGTATATGTATTTAGTTTTCACTTTACATTACACAAAATTATTATTATTGTGCAAATTTCAAATCACCTCTCACGACAAACCTTCTTATTTGCTAATATTTTACACATATTTCTTATCGTGAATGCCTTTAAACGCAAACTTATTTTATCATATTCAAACTAGCGAGATTAAAAGATAAAAATACTTAAAATCAATGAAGATTCACTCTAATAGTAAATATTTTAATAAGTATCACATATTTTATGTTTTAAAATAATAAACTAAAATAAAATAAATACATAACATTTTCAAGTTTAGTTTATTGTATGTATATCAATTCAACTTTATTCCTTCACTTTCACAAATTCTTAAAAATTTGTGTAACGCCTGGGTGTAATGACAAGAGGTGTGCTGATACATATTAATCAATTTTTTTTATAGAATAAGGGTGACAAACGAGCACACAGTCCATCTGATGATAAGTGAAAGCTGTAATCCACAGACATCTACATTTATCCTCGATTAAGAATCAAAATGCAGATACGTCGTTACCCCTGAGGTCTAAGATGAAATGCGTCGTTACCAGTCTCCAAGAGTCTGCGGTTTTCTACACTCATCATACGAAACACAACAGCCTTTAGCGGCTATTTTACGCTAGTATTCTGTGAGAGCTTGGTCCTACTCCGATTAAACCGACCCATTCGTGCTACAACTAATATAGCTGCAACGTGACTTTACCACGTAAACATTTTATTATTTCTAGCATATACATTACATGACAACAACACCAAAAGCCTAATTTTAAAGCACTCTTAGAAAGCATTATTTGGGTGATTTGTTCATACTCGTCACGCTGAGCGGATAAGTTAGTAACTGTAAAGTTGATATATAAACGATTTTAAACCTGTTGTTACTTCACCAGCTTTACATGAAATCGGAAAAGTCCATTGGATTGTAATAACTATCAGCTATCGACTTGTTAGAGGAAACTTTAGATGGACATTATTGCAATAATTCTTACTTAATATGTCTAGGTTATATTCCCGAAACTCTTCACCGCTGCATTGGAAGACGTTTTAAGCTACTGAATTGAGAAGGATTCGTTATTAACATAAATAGCGAGTACATCACTCACCTTCGATTTGCCGATGATATAGTCCTTATGTTAGAATTGCTAGAGGACTTAAGCACTATGCTCAATGACCTCAATAGTGCCTCCCAACAAATAGGTCTTAAGATGAACATAGACAAAACAAAGATCATGTGTAACATCCATATCACACCTATACCGTTAGTTTTTGGGAGCACTAAGCTTGAAGTTGTTGACGAATATATTTACCTGGGACAAATATTCCGACTGGGTAAATCCAGCCGGTCAATCGACGGATTCAACTCGGCTGGGCAGCGTTCGGGAAATTACGACACATCTTCTTATCAGGTATATCTCAAAATTTGAAAAAATAGATTGTACAACCAGTGCGTCTTCCCAGTGATGACTTATGGATCTGACTTATGGACTTCACTGCTGGCCGTATGAGGAAACTCAAGGTCGTCTCAAGGCTATGGAGATGGCTATGCTCGGGGTTTCTCCGTGTGATATACTTAGAAAATAAGGATATCGGCAGCAGAACTAGAGTAACCGACATAGCCCAACGGATTAGTAAGCTGTAGTAGCAATGAGCCGCCCATATAGCTCGAAGAACCGACAAACAATGGAGATAAATGGTTCTCGAATAGTAGCCTCGTATTGGTAAGCGAAGTGTAGGGCGAGCGCAAACTAGGTGGAGTGACGACCTGGTAAGACATGCAGAAAGTCGATGGATGCAGGTGGCTCCGGACCATGATTTGCGGCATTCCTTGGGGTAGGCCTATGTTCGGCAGTGGACTTGTGAAGGGCAGTGATGATGATGTTTAGGTATACCTCTGACATGGTACTATTGCTTTTAATTAAAAGAACGTATTAATTAAAGTTAAAAATTATAAAAACATATATCGGTTAATTTATAAATGTACAGAATGTATTCATTAATAAATACTATTGATATCTATAAAAATTATAAAACATATTGTGTTAAAATACAATGCTATTATAATTGGTAAAGGAAGTAACTTCATGCAGTAGAGCCACGCTGCAGCATATATATACTTGCACAACGACGCTAATAATAATTATTTCATGTAGGTGTATCATTTAAAAAAAACTTTCCTCTTTGAACCCTTTCTTTATACTATTTCTTTCGCCATAATCGATGTTTAAATTAAGAACAAATTTTCACAATTTTGTTACACACTTTTACAAAATAAGAACCAACTTATTGAAAATAGCTTCCGATCTGGGAGATTTTCAAAGAATATAACATGTGTGTTTTCACCTCTTTGGACAAAAATTACATGCCTCGCACTGAGCCTAAAGAACATTTTATTAAATACCCCTTTAGACTATGCAGGACTTCCATATCCCGTTAATCGAAAGAAAACATTGGATGCATTGCTGAATGGCGGCTGAAATAGCGAGAAGATAGCATATAGAAATAATAGAGATAATGTGATATCAAATATATTCTAAGACAGTAAAGGAATTCTATTACAGAGGAAAGTTGTTTTTAGCGTCATTTCATATATTTTTCGTAATTTGAAAATTTTATTCACAAAATGTAAAAATGCGTGTATTTTAACAAAACTTAGTTCATAAATCATCGTGAGTTTGCGACATGAAAGATTCGAATATCCCATCCTATCATGTGGATGTGATAGAGTAGAAACCGATTAAGGAATGTGACAAAAATATCACATGGCCTCCGCTAGATGGCAGTACGGGCTGCGGAAGAATAAATTGAGTTTATTTTCGTACGCTTTAAAAAGGGATTTTATTCGAAAGCCTATGTTATGAAAAATAGAAAATTCTTTATTCAATATACACTATAAATAATAATTACGGAAAAGCATACCTATCATTAATTTATAATTTTTCTTACAATTTTCTTTTACTGATTTCGAATTTGGCGGTGGACAAGTTTTGTACATTTTCTGGGATTTTGTGGTAAAAGCGTTCCAAGAATGAAATACTGAGTCTGATTGGAGACTAGATTGTTTTTCGGGTATATATATGCCTAATATTTTTCTTTATTACCAGACTGTAATTTGTTTCATTGCAAAGAGAGTTTGTTTTACGATTGTTGTAATGCGTCACAGGTGGATCGGATCGCAGTATAAGACGCGTAATATCTTTGTTGGTACTCTTCGTTGCTAATTTGCGTGTTTTGTGTCTGGCGCAAACGAGATGATCCTCATCTATCGGAAGCCGTGACACATTTCTAATATTACATAAAGTCGCAATAGCAACGGGACGAAATGGTGTAAGGGTTTATTTTACATTAATGTCTGTTTGTTCCTTTGTGAGCTCATGTGTTCTGAAGACGCTTGACTTGCGTGGTGTAGTTATATGTGTTTTAATCTTTAGAGCATCGAAAACTACTTTTAATGGTAATAGTACAAAAGGTAATGTAAGATGCTAGCTTTATCAACACGTCTTAAATTATGTCATACTAATTAGATATTGTTTAAAGTAAAAAAAGTAAAGTTACAGCCTATTTACGTCCCACTGCTGGGCTCAGGCCTCCCCTCATTTCTGAGAGGGTTTAGGGCAAGGAAGTGTCCGCCGCGCTGCCCAAATGCGTGTTGACGAACTTCACATGTCTTCGAAATATTTTTTTTTCATATTCCTTAGACATGCAGGTTTCCTCACGATGTTTTCCTTCACCGCCGAGCACGTGGTAAATCAGCACTTAAAATTGCAATTAACAATTTCATTGGCGCCGGCGGGGATCGAACCCGGGTTACTCGCGTTCTATTATATTTACAGCGAGCGTTAACCACTGAGCTACCACGGCTCTTTTTTTACGGAAATTTTTTTCACGGAATTTAGTAAATGGCGCAAATATGAGTCTTTGAGAAATGACTAGGTACATATTTGTGTCATTTGCTGTAGAGACTATCGGTCCGTGGGGTCCACGTGCAGTGAAGTTCCTAAAGGAACTGTATCCACGGCTGGTTATCGCTTCTGGTGATAAGAGGACTGGTTCTTTCCTCGCTCAAAGGCTAAGTATAGCTATTCAGCGAGGAAACGTAGCCAGCTTTCTTGGCACTATGCCACGGGGAGCGAGACTTTTTGACTATTTAAATTTTTAGTGTTAGTTTTTCTACATTATAGTTTCTTTTTTTATATTGTGTATAATTAGTATTAATTGTAAATATTATAATTTTAATTATTATTTTTATTTAATGTTACGTATATAATAATTGCTGTAATTTATTTTAATAAAATTGATCAATATTTTATTTTACATCACTTTCTTTTTTCCTTTCGTTTCATACTTTTGCTATTAAAAACGTTACACGTTGCACAATAGGAATTTATCGTGTATCGTGGAGGAGCTTTATTAAACATAAATTGCACATGGAATTACGTTCAGACCATAAAATATTATTTGTAGGTCATACAAACATTCCGTCCAGGATTAGAACCTGCGGTCCAGCTGTACGGCAACCAAACGCTGAGTCAACACCCTACCGCGTCATTATCGTCTTTTATTAATTCTGTTAAGATTCAGTTTCTATTCAAAAATAAATAACATTCCAAAATTTTATAGTAAGTATGCGAGCAAAACCGAGTCATATTATATGTAATAATTACACACGTGCCCGAGTTGAAATCCTCGGTAAAACAACACCACCCTGATAATTAATGATACGAACTGCTTTTTCTAAGTACAAAATGATTTCTTAAATTTACGCGAATACTTCACAAGTAATAAAAGTAATATTTAATCCACTTTAATAATTGTTAGCAAAAGTATAAAGAAATACACAATCAAGTCGTCTTTTTTTTTGAAAATTATGTAACTAATTCGATCGATAAATAGATCGGTCAAATTAAAATTAACCTCAACACAATGATCTTATATGTAAAAGAGGTCTTTTACATATAAGATCATTGCCTCAACATATATTCTGTATGCGTTGATATAGGTGTATCAGTATCTATAATACATATTAATCTATGCCTAACTTTATTAAATAAGATTCCTTAAGAGTGCATAAAAATGAATAAAAAAAATATATTCCTAGAACGTCTTCTTACTCCACTGAGTTACAGTCGTAAGAATTAGGTGTATATGTGTATGTATGTATTTTCATAACGTCTATCTACGCATTCTTAAATCGAAAAGTATTACATCACAACTTAACGCTTTGCGTTTTAACGAAATTCTATGGATTACAATAACGAATACATAATGGGATAAGAATAAATCTTATAAAACCATCTTAGACACATTACGGTTTTTTCATATAAATCATAACGAATTTGTCGCCAGGTGAATGGTACTTTTTAATAACACAAAAGAAATCCTTACGCTCAAAGCACAAGGAAAGCGAGATTAAAAACCAACCCTTTTAAAATTCGAATGGCAAAATTAAAAACCGGCAATGGAATAAAAGTATTAAAGGTTTAAGGTAACAGAATTGGTAAATGCTTTAACAAAAGAGGTCTGTGTTCACGGTCGACAGACCACACTGGATGTTAGACGACGGAAGATATCATTTTAATCCTTTTAGTTAAGTTGACTATGAAAAGATAGATGTCTTGCCGGTTTCCGTGTTTTTCTTTTGTCACTCAGCTGACCTTTATGCCTCATGTGAAGTAAATTGATGAAGCCTTATGTAATTAACGTTGTCGGTTTACATATTTTGATTGTTTTATTAAACGTCTAACTTAACTGATCAGGTGGAGGCGAATTCGTCACACCACATAGCCACATGAGTGTCGTAATCAACGGCTATAAAAATGTCATTAAGATCCCACGGCCTCTCTAGATTGCGATATATCTAACTCGTCTATACCAGCTGAAAACTACACAGACCAGTGACAGACAGACAGAATTAAAGGAGCAAGATATTTAGTACTGTGTACGCTAATCATTTTAACAAGCATGGCAAATATGGCAAATGTTTCCTGCTATCTAAATGGCCTATGTAGCAGTTGACTGTTGCAAAATAATAAAAGAGAAATGGATTATATATTGTATAAGAGAGATAGGATATATATATATATATATATATATATATATATATATATATATATATATATATATATATATATATATATATATATATATATATATATATATGGTAGATATGATAAGGATATAGAACGACGAGTAAATGCAGGGAATAGAGGGAATGGGGCACTACACTCTATTGTGAAGAACCAGAATGTATCAAAAAAGGCACGTATAGTAATTCATAATGCTGTGTTAGTCCCTACTTTAATGTATGGTAGTGAAAGCTGGGTGTGGCAGAAGAAGCACGAAAGTAGAATAAATGCTGTAGAAATGCGGTCTTTAAGGAGTATGCTAGGGTTGAATCTGAATGACAGGGTGAGAAATCGCGTGATAAGAGATAAATGTGGTATGCAAGATGATGTTGTGACCAAGATTAAGAAAGGAATGCTTCGGTGGTTTGGTCACGTAGAAAGAATGAATGAGGAAAGAATGACAAAGCAAATTTATATGGCAGATGTGAACGGCAGAGTCGGGAAGGGACGCCCTAGAAAAAAGTTTATCGACCAAATTGGCGATAGTTAAAAGTACCCTTAACCGCGGAGCATGTATGCGTAGATATATGGATGTAAAGGAGGCGAAAGAGGTATGTCAGGATAGTGTCAAATGGAAGTCCGTAGTCTCTGCCTACCCCTCTGGGTGACAGGCGTGAGTGTTATGTATATACAAATTGCACAGTATGCGAGTAATTTATCTGATTATTGAAATGAAACACACCACTATATACTTGTCAAAAAAATCTAAGACGTAAATAAACTAGTAAAGTTTCCACAATTTACTTATACATTAGATAAAAAATGCGTTATTAAATACGAGTAATGGTAAGTTATTTGTAACGATAAACCTGCATGTCTAACGAATAAAATATAACCTGGACGTGTGAAGTGCGCCAATACACACTGGAGCAGAGTTGCGGACGAATTGCTTCATAATCATCCCAGAAATGAGACGAGGCTCAGCAGTAGCACACTTATAGCCTGTAACTTTTTGCAAATATCATACAAATTCACCTTTTAATAAATATTCACGTAAGATTTTTCCACGACGAGATACGATATTAATATTTAATAATATTTAATATTTACTACTTTATTACAATCTCTATATTCATTTTCTGGCTTACAGCACACTTCTCATAAAGTTTTAATATGAGAAGTTTTGTTATTTCATAATCGAGCCATATATTATATTTTTCAATATGTATGTAATCAGTATATAAACATTACTAAAATTATTTAACAGAATCATTTAGTATTATTGTTAAATAAGTTTTAATGTTTTATACAATAACTATAATTTTGGTAGCAAAATATTTACGGTGCCATTATCCTTATTATTAAAGAAGGGACCTCGAACTTAAAATTCTTGGTTAAAAGAAGTATGACCACTTTCCATACATTAATTGAACTGTCACTTGATTAGTTTTACAGGTCGTAACGTAATAACTTATCACCTTTTCATTTAGAGTCCAGGGAAAAATGCTGTAAAGTAAATAAGTTTTTTAGGTTATATATAACCTGTCAACTGTTCATTATGGTATACTATGGTGTGGAAAGAAAAATAACTTACCACACCACAAAAATAATTGGTTATTTTGAACATTCATAAACCACATGACTAATTAATAAGATTTTCGTAGGCCATTTTATAAGATATTTTACATCACTAGACCTGTTAAAAAATTTTCGGGTCATGATTGGACATGATTCTTTTCTATTCGATAACGGTTGCGAGATTATCCCTTGCACAAACATTTTGTACCTACCTGGAGCGATTAATGCAAATATTAGTTATTAAACATATGAATATTAATTAAAATTACATATTTACTTATAAGTTTTCCTAAACACTTCACTAGAATGTGTCATAACTATAACATCGTTTGTTAAGCTAAAAAAATTATCGCCGCGACGATAATTACGTTTGTCTTGACGTTTTTAGAAAACACATGTTAACATTCTACAGTCTCAAAAAACATCTATCAAGGAGACGGAGCGTGTTAAAGTTATTACACTGAAGTGTTTCACATCACAATCTGTCAGTCTTAAAATGAATAATGACGTATCGTTTTCGCTTATATTCGCCGTAGGGGCATCTTTTCACCTACATGTCAATACCTCATCGAGAGGCGCGTAGGTTGAGACATCGATTAAAATAATCCCTGGCAATCAAATCATAATCACTGGAAATAATCGATCTGG
Source organism: Parnassius smintheus behrii (assembly GCA_036936625.1). Taxonomy (NCBI): domain Eukaryota; kingdom Metazoa; phylum Arthropoda; class Insecta; order Lepidoptera; family Papilionidae; genus Parnassius; species Parnassius smintheus. The sequence continues at coordinate 20,041,240 of JAUPFT010000015.1, read as the reverse complement.
AATACACTGTGTGAAACGCATTTTATAGTCATGATTGTCGTTGATCTCATAAATTTATCCAATTAAATATATGACTTCGATTACTTCGAAGCAGCGAGCAATTACTTCGAAGGATTGAACTCATGTTTTTATTTCAAATAAATTTTTAAATTCGATGTTATATGATGAATCGATAGTTGATGAGATGTTATAGTAATATTCTACAAGAATTTTCACTAAGTAAACGGTAAATGGATACACTTAAACACGAGAGCAGTCTATAAAACCATTTTTAAATCAAGGGTTTCATTTTCATTATGTCAAAGTATCGTACCGTAAATGCTATCGTCTGACCTTTATCTTCAATACTATACGACAATCAAATAAATAAAATATACCTATTGAAAGCTGAACCAACAATCAAAAGAAAAAGCTCTTTACTTTTCAGCATTAAATAAAATGCAATAAAGTTTCGTGTTTTAACAAACCTAAACATTTTCATTATTTACTTTGACTGCAATTATTTCGATTAATCGAAAAGTATTCGACATGTTATTTTATTCGTATATTAAACACAACTTGTTTATTATACGATACGAATAGAAAGTAAAGAGCTAAAGTTATATTTGTTTGGCTTATAAAGTGTAAGATAAGGCTGGTGAGTTATTATGTCATAGGAAGATATGACGGCGATGAACGGTTGGTACATGTTCCTTAGTGAAATAAATATAACCAAATAAAAATAAAAAAATCAAAGTGCGTTTGTATATATTAACTTATTTTGAATACTGTTAATGACATCATCATCATCATCTGCATGACATCCTATCAATAGTCCATTGATTAACATAGGTCGCCTCCACCAATAATAAAAAATCTAAGTATTAACATTAGGGTAACGTTCTATAACATATATATATATATATATATATATATATATATATATATATATATATATATATATATATATATATATATATATATATATATATATATATATATATATATATATATATATATATATATATTACAAATTTATTTTAATTTTGAATTCGATTTAACTAACCTACCAGTGTAATCTGTGACATTAACGTTCATGGTCTCGGACCTAATTTTGAAAAACAAGACAAACTTGAATTGACTATACTTTAAAACATAATCACGAGGCAAGCGTGACTATTTAGGCAAAACGGAAAACACCCATATCGAACATTAGACTTCAAAATCACTCCTGTGAATAGACTACCTAGTAATAGGATGACGACTTTATCACGTTTTAAATAATAAAAAAAAACTAAATCTCAAATCATAGGAGGAAGGCTTATGAATGATTTTGATTTTATTTCTATTCCGTCAATCTGTCTCTATGAGTATTATTTTATATCTGTATTTAAAAAAAAACGCGCATAATTCTTAACGAGACAAATGCACTTCGTACTCTGTGTCTAATATGCACTGATATTTATTTATTGTTAAAAAACTCCGTCATAAATTTAACAAATTTCAATAGTTTAACGTAAAATGGTAAAGGTTTTATTTTGATAAAAAGCCAAGCTTCCTACAGGAAGTGCTTTAAGCGCGAAATATTTCCTTCTTAGCTTTTTATCGCGGCTGTGTTGACAGTCACGGCCACCAATAATATTATATCAACCTTAGCACACAATGACCCAAAGCCGAGAAGGATAAACATACCATTCAATGAAATTCCATTATTAACAAAACTGACAGCGTACAAAATTATAAAATATGAATCTATTTGTGAATCACCAAATTAAAATCCTTGAAATCTAATCAGTGCAATTACGTATGCTTTTTCTGTATTTTCCGTCCCGCTCTTATGCAAGATAGTTACCTATTATCTCTCTCTAGATTGGACATATTTCTAACATTTTATAAGGTAGATATGTGACAGGGATGGCCTGCAATATTTCACGTGCCGCGTCTAGAAGGCACCCACGCCGCGCTCAGGTAGCAAACATTATCACTAAAGGCGTTGTTCATAATTTAAAAAAGGTATTTTTTTTTGTCCGACGAAAGGCATGGAGTAGATAATATTAGAAAAAAATCAAATTTTTGTAAAATTATTATAAAATGAAAAATTTCAGTATAGACCTTTTTTTGAAATTTGATTTTAACCATATCCGTAGTGACGTTTTAGATAAATAAATTATTATCCATAAGCAAACATCCAAAACCATATAATTTAATAGTCTTCATACTATCCACATTTAGGCTCAGACCCTCTTTCATTTCAAAGAATGTTTTTATGCTAAGTATTTCGTGCTACCCAGTTCACGGTATATTTGTCTTAAAAATATTTATAACACATCAGATATGAACTTTACCTTACGTTGATATAAAGGTGACCTCCTGCACGTGGTGAATCATCAGTCAATACAGTGGTGTCCGTGGATATTGCAATAGGATTGTCTTTATTTTACATTTTACACGGATTAATTGACGTATTAATCCGTGTAAAATGTAAAATAAAGCCGTGTAGTGGCGGTTGAGAATATCCACTACCCCATATCTTCCCGTGGGTGTCGTAAGAGGCGACAGAGGGAGACAGAAAGGAGATAGGCAGCAGCATCTTCCTGATAACAACAATAACATAATAAAAAACTGCGGTTGCCAACCCGCTCGCCAAGCGTGGCAACTATGGCAAATATCCCCCCATGAGCAACGAAGCAAATAAACGGCCCCAGTCCCCGGGGGCCCCGCTATTCCTGGCTACGGTGGCGGCCATGGTAACGGCGGGGCAGGGGGTGCTAAGAATCTCCGGTGGAGGTTCGGTTGCCACCTACGACGACTCGACCTGGCAACGTATAACGCACGCACCCTGAGGACTGACGAGAAGATACTGGAGCTGGAAGAAGAGGTAGACAAGTTGCGCTAGTATACTATTGGATTATCTGAAGTCCGAAGAGAGGGGGAGGACACGGTAATTCTCGAGTCCAGCAACTGGTTCTATCACCGGGAGGGCGACCATCTGTCCCAAGGAGGTGTCGGATTTATCGTCCACGTTGTAAAGATTGGGAGTGTGTCGACGAGGGTCGCGTACCTGATACTCAGAATCACCAAACGGTATTCGCTGAAGGTCATACAGGTCTACGCACCAGCCTCGGCACATCCCGGTGAGGAGGTAGAGGAAATGTATGAGGATATTTCTAGAGCCATGCATTCCTCCAAAACCCACTACATGGTGTTGATGGGAGACTTCAACGCAAAACTAGGCACAAGAGAAGGCGGTGAGCTGAAGTTAGGGAAATTTGTAGTAGGGCAACGGAACCGTATGGGCCAGCAGCTGGCTGACTTAATGGAGAAAGAGGGACTCTTTATGATGAACTCTTTCTTCCAGAAGCGGCCCCACAGGAAGTGGACCTGGTCGACCCCGACGGTTCGACAAAAAATGAGATTGACTTCATTATGACGACCAGACGCCAACTGTTCAGTGATGTCTCAGTGATCGCAAGGGTGAAAATCGGCAGCGATCACCGAATGGTTAGAGGCACACCGAACTTAAACGTTAAGTTGGAGAGGTCTTGTCTAATGAAGTCAACGCTCCGTCCCCCTCGTGCTCTAATCCAGAATCCCGAGACTTTTTAGCTCGAGTTACGTAACCGCTTTCAGTGCCTAGAAGATTGCAATGCAGTGGACGATATGAATGAAAAGCTCGTGGAAACTGTCCATGCGGTCGGAGCTAAGTTCTGCAAGACCCGCCGCAGAAGAACACAAAAACTCTCCGATCACACTCTTAATCTCATGGCTGTTAGACGGGAGATGAGGCTGCAATCGTCAACAGATTTGACAGCATACAGGCAACTGAACAGACAGATCTCCAAATGCATGCAGCGAGACTTACGCAACTTTAATACTGCTCGTATTAAAGAAGCGATCGAGCGGAACCAGGGCTCCAAAATCTTTGCCAGAGATCTGTCTGCCAGAAGGAGCCAACTGTCAAAGCTGAAGACTGAGTGTGGCAGTATCGTTTCCGAGACACGTGAGATTTTGAGTGAGATTAAGAGGTTCTATGGGCAGCTGTTGGAGCCACACGCAAGTGTGAGTAACGATCCAAGAGCAAGTCTTACCCGACACTATTCCGATGATATCCCGGACGTCAGTCTGAGCGAGATTAGAATGGCTCTCCAGCACCTTAAAAACGGCAGGGCCCCAGGCGAGGATGGAATTACAGCGGAGCTTCTGAAAGCGGGTGGAACACTGGTACTTGACGTCCTTCAGAGGCTCTTCATTTCCGTCCTCCATGGTGGCACTACTCCGGAGGCGTGGAGCAGAAGTGCGGTGGTCTTGTTCTTTAAGAAAGGCGACAACGCTCTCTTGAAGAACTACAGACCGATTTCCCTTCTGAGCCGCGTCAACGTGCTGTTTTCGAGAGTCATTACGAATCGTCTCGCACGCAGACTCGACGACTTCCAGCCTCCCGAACAAGCCGGTTTCCGAAAAGGCTTCAGTACCATAGACCACATACATACCCTGCGGCAGATTGTACAGAAGACCGAAGAGTACAATCTGCCACTTTGCCTGGCGTATGTGGACTATGAGAAAGCCTTTGATTCCGTCGAAATTTGGGCGGTGCTACAGCCCCTTCAGCGGTGCCAAGTTGACTGTCGGTATAACGAAGTGCTGAAGTGTTTGTACAGTAGGGCTACGATGGCTATCTGAGTACAGAATCAGAGCTCGAAACCTATCCAACTGCAGAGTGGTGTAAGACAGGGTGACGTGATATCCCCGAAACTCTTCACCGCGTCAACAAGTCTCCTGGTGTTGCGGTTGATCATGGGCGGCGGTAGTCACTTAACATCAGGTGAGCCGCATGCTCGTTTGCCCCCTCTTCTATAAAAAAAAAAAAACCGCTGCATTGGATGACGTTTTCAAGCTACTGGACTGGAAAGGATACGATATTAACATCAATGGCGAGTACATCACTCACCTTCGATTTGCCGACGATATAGTCCTTATGGCAGAATCGCTGTAGGACCTTAGCACTATGCTCCATGACCTCAATGGTGTCTCCCAACGGATAGGTCTTAAGATGAACATGGACAAAACAAAGATCATATTTAATGTACATGTTTCACCTGTGCCGGTAGTTGTTGGGAGCACTATGCTCGAAGTTGTTGACGAGTACGTTTACCTGGGACAAATAGTCCGACTAGGTAAGTCCAACTTCGACCGAGAGGTCAATCGACGGATTCAACTCGGCTGGGCAGCGTTCGGGAAATTACGACACATCTTCTCGTCAGGTATACCTCAATCTCTGAAAACTAAAGTGTGTAACCAGTGCGTGTTGCCAGTGATGACTTACGGATCAGAGACGAGGTCCTTCACCGCTGGCCATATGAGGACGCTCAGCGAGCTATGGAGAGGGCTATGCTCGGAGTTTCTCTGCGTGATATACTCAGAAATGAGGATATCCGCAGTAAAACCAGAGTGACCGACATAGCTCGAAGAACCGATAACCGATGGGGAAGAAAGGTTCTCGAGTGGCAGCATCGTACCGGTAGGCGTAGTGTAGGGTGACCCCCCACTAGATGGAGTGACGACCTGGTAAGACATGCAGGAAGTCGATGGATGCAGGTGGCTCAGGACCGGGCTTTGCGGCATTACTTGGGGGAGGCCTATGTTCAGCAGTCGACTTGTGAAGGGCTGTAATGATGATTAATGATGAATTGACGTATTCAGAAGCGCTAGCTATCGACAGAAGTACATTCAAAGAGAGCAACTCCTCCTCTCTCGTGCACGAGGTGGTGGTGTGATTACGCCGTTCTGAGGCGAACACAATATTTCCATTTCTTAGAGAGTTTATCAGTTCTCGTAGCTTCAGACATATGTGACCAAGCCATGAATACTATTTCTTAGAGTAGAGCTGTAAGCACTGTAATTCTATTTAAATTTGAATGTAACATTCTTTTAGATTAAATTACCGATTTAAATTAACTTACGATTTGATACTATAACGCATATGAACTAGACAAAACAAAATTACGTTTTGCTTTTAAGTTTTACTTACATCTCTACCATATCTGGTTTAAATGTGTTATCTATATTGATGAAAGAAGAAATTTTATTTTTTAAAACTAAGAGAAGCCGTGCATAAATAGTACATTACTATACTCGTACAAGGGACAATTAATGAACCGTGTGAAGTTAGCGCACGAGAAAAGCGATTACACTAACTTTACACGCTTTAAAAATCAGTTACTTAAGTTCCCTATATCGTACACTGTTTTATAGTATAGGTGACTTAAATGCATTTTTTATTGAAAAGTTTTACAATACTAAATAAGTATAAAGACAAAAATTGTAACCAAAAATAAAATATAAAGATGTGATATGATATGTTATATGTATGATATGTCAAAATATAAAGACGAAAATGTGCAAAATATTAAAATGACTTTATGTCAAGTATTTATTGATCAAATGATGTTTTGTTTGTAACTTATAGTATTCCAATAGATGTTACTAATTAAAGTTATTTTGTTCTTTATTTATTATTATGTTTGAATAAATGTTTAATTCTTTTAAAAATTATAAAATATCATAAGCTTCATGCGTGACTAAGTCAAACATACTGTATAGTTAAGTAAAGCATGAGCGTGACTTAAACGTGGTTTTAAGTCACCGTGTAATATAAAATATACTGAAAACATCTCTATCTAAGCCTTCGTCTAAAACTCACAACAAAAATTTAAGCAGAAAAAAATAAGCGACTGAATTGAGCCGCAAAGAAAAAAGTGGAACAAAAATATTAATCTAAAAAAGATAAAAACTATCGCTTTGAATAGCTTATCTGCGATATGCCATCTTTTGTGCCAATTATGAAACTGGTGTAGTGTTTTTATTTTCGTTAATATTCGAAACATATTAGAAACTCTTTTATATCTCGAATCAATGTTAGGTGGGAATTTGTAGACATCCAAGTTTTTTTGTAGGGCTTTATATTCCAGTCATCACCTTTTGAGGATTTGTTTTAAAGTTTAACAAGAAATAACCATTATCATTTTAAATGTATCATATTTTAATTTAATATCCTGCACTGATTAAAAAGTCTGTTATTTCTACACAAAATATTAAACATTTTAAGCTTATTAAGTTGGTGTGTGCAGTAAACAAAAACTCAAACAAGTTAAATGAATTAAATATTTTTAATAAAGGAAAGTAAATTATTAAACGTTTCAACTTTTGTTACAAATACATTGTTAGATAAAGATGAGTATAAGCTAATCACAAAATATAGACCTTGTAGCCCCATTGTATGGTTTCTAATTATTAATATTAATAAATATTAACACACTGATGAAATGTAATAACAAATAAAAATTAAAAGAATTTGAAATTAAAACATATTTCTCATAAAATTATAATACAGAAAGTAATAATAAAGAAATTACTTCTTGAATGTGAAAAATTATAATGCAACAAACATAGAATCAACATTTTATTCTTATTTTTTATTATTATACTTTATACAATAATAGCCTTTATAAACAATCTTAAAATAGGTATAAGTAATTTTCACGTTAATTGTAATTTTATATATATTTTATAAAAATTATTGCGATCAGATCTCAGTAAAGATTGTTTTTCTTTAGCATTGACATCTCCCAAATCTCCCGGGCTCAGATAGCGACTTTTCCTTTTCAACATGCAGCTACTTTTTGGTCATCGTACCACATACGAAACGGTAGTCCTCCTTTGGGCTCTCATTTACATCAGGTGTAAAATACCAGGGACTGGCAGCAGCGTGGTAAATGCAATAGGCAATTAACCTGCCAGGATTGACGATTTTGCAAAATCTTTCCTACAATTGTAGACTATGTCTAGCAATGACCTTCTACGGGACAAGAAGCACGTTCTGTGAATATTCAAAATGAATCGTTCCCTCCTCATTTTCAAACAAAAAAATAATAATGCAATGCATTCTAAACAGAAACGTTCCATCGTTCTTCGGTCGCCTCAAAGCAGGCAAATTATACCTCGCACAGCGGGAACCGTACCTTGTTTAACGCCATATATCGAATTGCTCTCGGCCACTTAACGATTTATCGAATTTTAACCGCTTCAAAGGAATCTTGTTTAGTAAAGTTTTCTTTTATATTTATCTTAGAATGATGTTGTAAGAATAATTTCTTTGTTAACTAGAGACACGACTTTGAAGTTAAAGATTAACATTAGGTTTGCTTACAATCAGCTATATATATATATATATATATATATATATATATATATATATATATATATATATATATCGAGAACTACACTACTTACTACATGAAAAAAACATAGAGGCGCTAAGGATTCCTAAAAATATTTATTATACGCCATTCTTTTTACATCGTATTTTTATAACAGCTCTTTGTTTCACTGCCGGATACAGCCATTTTCAAGCAAATATAAGGTGAAATGTAAAGTAAAGTAAAGTTTCAGCCTATATACGTCTCACTGCTGGCCACAGGCCTCCCCTCATTTCTGAGAGGGTTTTAGGGCAAAGAAGTGTCTGCCGCGCTACCCCAATGCGTTGGCGAACACATGTCTTCGAAATATTATTTTCTTTCCTTATTGCTCAGACATGCAGGTTTCCTCACGATGTTTTCCTTCACCGCCAAAAACGTGGTAAATCAGCACTTAAAATTGCAATTAACAATTTCATTGGTGTCAGCGAGGATTGAACCCGAGTTACTCGCGTACTCGCTGTTATATTTACAACGAGCATTAACCATCTGAGCTAACACGGCTCTAATGTAAGGTAAGGTGCAACCGAAAATTATTATTCTAAAATGGGACAACTTCCATTTCACAAACTTACCTTTACAAAATTCGTAAACAATAGATAGGTACAAGACATACTCCTTTATTAGTGCAATATCCTACTTGCACAATAACACGGCCGATTTTCACACGTGAAAAGTGACTCCGAGTGACTTTTTAATTAGCCTGAAAGACTGGTACACTTGTTTAATGTGCAGGAAGACATCTCTATGACTATTTAATGACTTCTAAGTATTTTTTTGGAAAACATAGCAACTGAGTGCAATGGTAACCGTTTTTTTATGGTCCATTTTTGCGCTTTGTTACCTACTTTACTTTACTTCTTTTACTTGGTACCTACCATATCGCAAGAAGTATTTACCTGTATCTCCTACGCTGACAGCACTACCCATAGTGCTGTGCCGACAAAGGAGACGGTCCATTTCGGGCCCAGTATATGTACAATATACCGTAAAAAAACAAAATTTCAGGGATTTTATTGTAAATAAAATAAGATAATAAATCGAACTAAGTAGCTTGCTAAAAATAAAAATACAATCCCAATTTTTGATGATTTTACAAGATGGCGCCCTTCCAGTTATAAAATTCTTCTTCTTTGTTTAACTATATGGCCCTTGGTATTGTGATAATGTCACAATTATTCTGCCAATGTCCAGTGAATCTTCATTTTATGTTCTTTTACTTCACAATATGCTGATGCGTCACATTGCAAAGCCCTTAGGAGATTTTGACGGTAGCTCAACCTAGCGGACAGTTGATGACGACAGCCACTCAAGTTCATAAGGCGCCTAAGCGATCAAAATAACTTGAGGTTTATATCGACATCAAAGCACTTGTTTCGTCGTTTTTTCTAATAGTTCACACGCGTGGACACTTAATTCACAAAATCGCATCACTTTTACGAATCAAAATCCACTTCAAACCATTATTCAAGCGACAAAACAGGAGCGACAATCCATTCACGGCCAAGTTCCCGCCAAAACCCAGTTATAAAATTATATGTCCAATGTCATGTCTGACAAGTGACTTGAGTCATGAAATTATGTAGGTAGTGTGATATTTTTTGTTAATTCCGAGCTCCTGAATTGCATTGATATTGATAAGCAAATATCAACAAGTATGTTACTTGTTCCAAGACCAAAATAGCAAATTCCCAAGTTTTGAGACATTTTAGCCATAGTATATAATTAATCTACCTGGTAGGCTATCAGTGATAAGAATAACACAGCATTTCAGACTTCAAATATCTGTCAATAAATTGATCAATAACCTCATGACAGTTGACAGCTAACGTCAAAACGACATCAATACTACATTTGTATTGCAGTTTTTGGTATAAATAAAATATTAATACCACTGAAATAAACGCATCGTGGATTTGATTGACCAAAAGTAGTATAATATATTATTTTAATTTATTTCCCTACTTGTACAAAACCAGGCCTACGCTTCATACAATTTCGGACAGTCTCCTTTGTATCGGTCATGCTTCTCTCCATCACTAGTCTGCGAGATTTCGAATACTGTCATTAAATGTGTCAGTCACACGAACGTTGCTAAATAATTTGCTTGAAGAAATTGTTACACCTAATAAAAGTTAAAGCTCCTTTACGTACTATGTACAGAATTTTCTTAAAATAAGCATACAAAAGTGCGGACAAACTAGTAAGTTAGTAGTCTCTACCTGCGGTCTTGAGTTAAATGATAAGCACTATTTGCATTTGTCAATTTTTGCTGCGTGTAAATGTCGCATCGCAAGTATTTATTATATTTATACGAACAGAACACATCGAATAAATAATTATAGCTATACTATCGAGTTCAATTCTAACTCATTTAAACTTTCAACGTTTCCCCCCGTGACCGTGGGTGCTGCAAGGCACTCAAAACGTCGAAAGTTAAAACTAAGTTTAAAATAAACACAAAATCCGTATATAAGAGTTTTATTAAATGTTAAATAGTATCCAGAATGTCTAGAAGTTTAGAAAGCTTTCACATCTTTTTGAAGCTTTAAAGTGCACTGGATATATCATAGTGACACAAGAGTACGCGCAAACACGAAGGCATTGGGGCGAACGATTCCACCATCGGACAACCAGACGGTCGACGGGTCTCCACCCATAATATGTTGTCATTATTCTACGCATTAGTACTAAATGGTTTGCTTCTTCCTTTGTAATGCGTAAAGCAATGTATTGAAATAATTTACCGGTGTCTGTACCATGAAGTTTGATCATGTTGAAAGAATAAATGAGGAAAGAGTGACAATAAAATAATAATAATAATAAGGCTAACACTGTCGCATTTTGGCGTGGCCTGTGGTCAGAGCCCGTAAACCACAGCGAGGGCCCTTGGATGGAAGTTGTGGCGAGCCAGAGTGCAAGTGTTACGCCTATGGACCCCGTCACCATAACGCCTGAAGACGTGGCTGAGGCGGTCCGTAGGGCCCCGAACTGGAAAAGTCCGGGGCTCGACGGGCTGCATCATTACTGGCTGAAGGGGTTCGTAGTGTGTCACGCTGTGCTCGCCCGACAGTTTCAATAGGCTTTCGATCTCCCGAGCCTCTTCACTACTGGGATCACTCATTTGGTTCCTAAAGATCAGGATAGCACAGACCCGAGCAAATACCGCCCCATCACGTGTCTACCCACCATATATAAGACACTGACATCCATTTTGAGCGCGAGAATCACTCGTCACCTGGAGCTAAATCAGGCGATGTCACGCGCTCAAAACGGATGCCGGGGCGGTGGTCGTGGAACCAATGAACCACTCCTCATTGACGCGGTCATTGGCAAAGTGGTGAAACGCAACCGTCGGAATTTCTCCGCTGCCTGGATAGACTACAGAAAGGCATTGGACTCGGTGCCCCATACATGGCTGAAGAGAGTCCTCCAGCTGTACAAAATTGACTGTACAGTTGGAGACTTCCTCGAGCAGTGTATGGGGCAATGGAATACGATCCTTTGCTATGTGGGCGAGCGGATGATGGCTGCGGAGAACCACATAAGGATAAGAAGGGGTATCTTCCAGGACGATTGTCTGAGTCAAATCTGGTTTTGCCTCTCCCTGAACCCTCTCAGTACTTTACTGGAGGGCTCTGGGAGGGGATTTCAGCTTCGGAAAGGAGGTACAAAAGTGACCCACCTTTTCTATATGGATGACCTCAAGTTATTCGCCTCCAGTCGCTCCCATCTTATGGAATTGCTAAACATCACTTGTGAATTTAGCAATTCTATTGGAATGGAGCTGGGAACGGATAAGTGTGCGGTCCTCCATGTTGAAAGGAGAAGGGTTGCTAACTCTGAGGGCATAGACTTATCTATGCCCGTCAACTTAAGGACCCTTTCCGAGGCTGAAACATACCGATACCTGGGTATGTCACAGAACATCGGTATCGATGAGGCTGGTATGAAACAGTCAGTTTGCGACGTGTTTTATGCACGCTTGACCAAAGTGCTTAACAGCCTTTTGTCCGGTGTGAATAAGACACACGCATAAAACGGCTGGGTCATGCCTGTCCTCATGTATACCTTTGGCATACTCAGGTGGACTCAGACTGAACTTAACGCCCTGGATAGAAAAGTCCGCACCACCATGACGTCCCACAGGATGCATCATCCGAGATCGTCAGTAATGAGGCTGTACTTGCCGCGAAAGCATGGTGGGCGTGGCTTCTTGAGCGCGCTCACCATGCATAATCGCAAAGTGTGCAGCCTCCGTAATTACTTCCTGGCGAGATCGGATGATCCATTCTATAAGGACGTCATTTCTAGTGATAAAGGACTTACCCCTCTATCCCTAGCCAACGAGCAATGGCAAGACACGGCAGTGCAGACAATTTCCGACCGGGAGACCGTATGGAAGGAGAAGGAGCTCCACGGGAGGTTCTACAAAGCTCTGCATGAGCCTTTCGTGGACACAGTAGCCTCCCTCCACTGGCTACGCTTTGGTGATCTCTTCGGGGAAACCGAGGTTTTTGTCTGTGCAATACAGGATCAGGTTATTAAGACCAACAACTATCGGAGATACATCCTAAGGGATGGCACCGTGGACATCTGTCGAGCTTGTCGCCATCCCGGTAAGTCACTTAGGCATGTTATCTCCGGTTGTTCGGCGCTTTCTAACTCTGAGTACTTGCACAGGCACAACCTAGTAGCCAGAATTCTTCACCAGGAGCTCGCTCTGAAATACGGTCTCGTGGATCGGAAATTGCCGTATTACAAGTACTTGCCGGAAGCCGTGCTCGAAAATGATCGCGCCAGGCTCTATTGGGACCGGGCCATCATCACAGACAGGACTATTCTTGCGAATAAGCCTGATATTATGCTGATGGACCGGGCAGAGTCAAGGATATTTTTGGTCGACATTACCATTCCGTATGACGAGAACCTCGTGAAAGCCGAAACAGACAAGCAAACAAAATATCTGGACCTGGCTCACGAGGTGACCGACATGTGGGGTGGTCTGCCGACCGAAATTATTCCTGTAGTCGTCTCTGCAAACGGGCTAATCCCATTCAGCCTCTCGGGTCATCTGAGGCGACTGGCACTACGTGGCGGACCGCTCCGGGCTCAAATGCAGAAGGCGGTGCTCCTCGATACCGCCCGCATCGTCCGCCGGTTTCTTTCCCTTTCCCCCTAACCCTCGGCCGTTTGGTCTCCCCTGCCGAGGGCCTCCATCTGGTTGGGCTTTTATTTATTTATGTATTTTTATATTTATTTTATGTTATTGATATTTATGTATATTTATCTATTAATTTTCATTTATAATTATATATTTATAGAACCCAACCAGATGAGAAAACTATATAGATACCCCACAACAATTATAATAGTCTTTATTTGCAGAAAACATGGTAATTATACAGATGTTTCAGAGTCTTATTATGCCCATATGTTTTGCTATTTTAATTTAATATAGCATGCAAATTACATTTAAATCAAGATAACCTATATAGTATTAAAATTAACAAATTAAACATGTTTATTTAATTAAAACTACTTTTACGGATTTTATCGCGTTTATTTTTACTTTTAATTACTTGTACTTTTAATTCCCGACGTTTCGGGCGCTTTCCAGCACCCATGGTCACGGGGGACTGAGATGACTGACGTTCCGACGTCATTGTTAAACCCGGAGTACCTTCAGCATTTTTTAATTATTGTTTATGGTCCGATCTATGAAAAATGAACTGATTATGGTTTGAGGTCTTGCAGTGGTATGCTTGGGTTTAGTTCTAATTTTATTGATTATAGGATCCCAAGCAGGTGGTAGTACCCAGCCTCCTTCTCTATTGAAATTAGGATGTTTTTTAATTTCAATAGCCTCACGTATCATCCTTGGTAGGAATCGGTGTTCTTTCGCGAGGATTTGTGGTCTATCAAATCTGATGTAATGGTTGGGGCCGTCTAGGATATGATCACAGTCTGCAGTTGTTTAGTTTTAATTTCATCAGGTATTTTGTTGTATATACGTACACACATTGATAAACAGCATTTACTATATTTAGCTGACTTCGGAACTTCGCTTAGAACTAATCTATTTGGATTTCTTTTAAGCCTAGGATTAATATCAGATGACTTTTTAAATAAATATGTATGCTGTTTTACAAATTTACCTATCTCGAAAATATATAACGAGGGCATAGTTAGTAAAGACAGATTTTTGAATATTGGCTTACAGGATTCTCTAGTTGGTATACGACATATCGTCCTTATACACTTCTTTTGTGCGATAAATGCCCCACGCCAATCTATGCTATTACCCCACATTATTATACCATATCGAAGTATAGATTCAATATACGCCCGATAGCATAATAGGGCCGTTTTTTTATTAGTTGCTTTTTTTTTGGTACGTAGTGCATACACAAAACGATCAATTCTTTGACATAGGTCATCTATATTGTTACGAGCTTGAGGGTTCGTGACAATAAAAATTGCCGATAAAATTACCTAAATTAACACTTTAATTTACTTTATACAAATTAAAGTAAAAAAACACTAATAATTAAACACACTAATTCACTTAATTTCACTCCGAAGCTTCGCTTGTGTCGCCGAGTTAAACTCTCTCTCGATCGCATCTTGCGCCACCTATTTATTCAAATCAGCAAAACATCCGGAATGTTCAAGTAAACACGCGCAAGGTACCGAGAAATCGAGTATAGATTTTCTAGAAACTTAGTTCTTCGGGCGGCGCTGTCGGTCGAGAGATCCGCGATGTCATTCTCTGCAAAGCCCCCCTCGCTCTCGTTCCTGACACTAGATGGCGCTGATTTGAGCGCGGCGTAACACTGCCCCCTCCTAAGACATGCTCGTCCCGAGCATTATCGGCCCCATAATAACGTGCCAAGCGATCCACATGGACGATCTTAGGAGTCCCTCTTGCGCCTTTCTGTAACGGCTCCGCAATGTCAAGGGATGTCCTATCCCGTGGTGCATCAACATTGTACAATTTCGATGCTCCTCTACTCCGTGTCCGAGGTCCCCTCGCAGCCGCACAACTTGTACATGTACGACACCAATCCTCCACATCGTCACGATAATGGACCCAGTAAAACTGTTCTCGGACCTTCAGTAGAGTTCGTTTAACTCCCAGATGGACTCTTGAACGACCATTATGGCACAGCTGTAAAACATTCGGCACTTTAGCTTTAGGGACAACCATTTGTAAACGACAGCTGTCTCCTCGACCATTGTCCCATTTACGGCACAGGACTCCATCCTGAAGCAGCAAGCTGTCCCATTGGGCCCAATAGCTTTTCGTGGTTGAACTCATCGCTGAGACGTCCCTCCACTTAGGCTTGGTAGCACGGGCCTCCATCCATCCCAGAATCGGCTTGATGTCTGGATCTTCCTGCTGTGCATGACGTAGGCTGTCCTTCCACCCGTTGCTAAGGTGGTCTGTCCTGAGCATCCTCACGGATACCACTTCCTTACTCTCTTGCCTACTACAATGGTTGCAATCTTCAGGAAAAGGTCTTCTTGACAATGCATCTGCGTTGCCGTGAGATTCCCCGCTGCAGTGTCTAATAGGAAAGTCGTATTCCTGCTGCTGCTGGGCGGTGCGGTTAGCCGCACTTCCTTTCTGAGACCGTTCACCCTCCCTTCCTAGGGTGTGCTTAGGGCAGCTGGACCGAAGATGGCCCCTTTCCCCACAGCCATAGCACCTAGGGCTGTATCTTTCATTGTGGTCGCGAACCGTAACTGCTGTAACCCCCCTAGCGTGAGGTGAACGATGATCCTGTCGCCGCCAGGCAGTGCCGTTAGCTGCACTACCCTCTCGAGATCGATCAACTCTCCTTTCCACGGTTCGCTTAGGGCAGCTAGATCGAAGATGGCCCTTTTCCCCACAGCCATAGCACCTAGGGCTGTATCCTTTGTTGCGGTCGCGAACTGTAGCTGCTGCAACCTCCCTGACGCGATGGGAACGATGATCCTGCCGCACGGCTTCTACCTCCAGTGCATGGGCCAAGGCGTCCTTAAGCGTCTCGTGGTGCCCGAGCCTCACAGCAGCTCTGACTTCCAGGTCGCGGATGCCGTCGATGAATGTTTGCACCAGGTTCCCTCCAATGAGCGCAGGTACAGACTGGTATGCTTTACGAACCATCTTCTCCACCTCAAGGGCCCACTGCTGCAGGTTTTCGTTGCTGCGTTGCACGCGATCTTTAAGCTGCGCGCGAAAGACGTGTTCCAGGTGAGCGTCACCATATCTCGCCTCCAAGGCCTCAAGAAGCTGCTCATAGGTCACTTTCTTACCGAGAGCTTCCAACACAGTTAAGGCTTGGTCGCGCAGGCCTAGGGTGAGTGCAGTCATGGCTTGGCTTTTATTCCAGCCGTTCGCCTCCATGACGGCCTCGAACTGGATTTTGTAGGCCGACCAGGAAGAGGTCCCGTCGAACGGCGGCACTTTGAATCCACGTAGCGAAGGTGCTGCAGCTACTACGGGAGCTGTAGTTCCATCTCCAAGTTTGAGGTCGTTCAGCGTTTTCTTCACGTCAGCCATCACGTTGTCAACCCGATTGTTCACATGGTTGATTCGGGTTTCATGTTCTTCGATTCGGGTTTCAGCTTCCACCAGGCGGTTGTCATGTTGAGCAACCCTATCCTTCACCTCCCTTATCTCTTTCCCAAAGGTAGCATGAAGGTCCTTCATGAGGAGCATCTGTTCCTCCTGTCGGCGGGCCTGTTCCTCTTGTCCACTCTGAAGCTGCTCTTTCAACTGACGAACCTGTTCCGCCTGCTGGCGAGCCTGCTCCTGCAGCATCACCATCAGGGTGCCTAAGTCAGGTGCCACGGACGTAGAAGCTGCTGACGGACCGACTTCCGTGGCCGGCGGCTGGCCCTCAGACATCTGCGGCGTTGCACCACCAAATCTCCTCTGGTCCGTCTCCTGCTGGCGTTGACTTCGGGTACGGACACCCTCCGTTTCCTCCTTGGGTAAAATCGGCATTATTTTATCCCACTTCTGACACCAATTGCTACGAGCTTGAGGGTTCGTGACAATAAAAATTGCCGATAAAATTACCTAAATTAACACTTTAATTTACTTTATACAAATTAAAGTAAAAAAACACTAATAATTAAACACACTAATTCACTTAATTTCACTCCGAAGCTTCGCTTGTGTCGCCGAGTTAAACTCTCTCTCGATCGCATCTTGCGCCACCTATTTATTCAAATCAGCAAAACATCCGGAATGTTCAAGTAAACACGCGCAAGGTACCGAGAAATCGAGTATAGATTTTCTAGAAACTTAGTTCTTCGGGCGGCGCTGTCGGTCGAGAGATCCGCGATGTCATTCTCTGCAAAGCCCCCCTCGCTCTCGTTCCTGACACTAGATGGCGCTGATTTGAGCGCGGCGTAACAATATGTATTTTCCAGTCTAAATTTCGATCTATAATTACACCAAGAAATTTAATTTGTTCTATTTCCTTAATTTTCTTGGTATTTAGACTAGAATTAGTTTTTATTTTATTAAGATGTATGTAATTTGATTTATCTAGGTTTATTTTCATATTGTTTCTATGCAGCCAATTAGTTATATTATCGATTGTATCATTTATTTCCTTTTCATGATTATGTAATGAATTACTGTTTTTTGAGATGTTACAACTACGGAAATATTTTCCGCATACAATATACATTTGTGATTTGTTGCCAGAGTTATATCATTTATGTATAAAAGAAATAATACCGGCCCTAAAACATTACCTTGAGGAACACCATATTTTTTTCTCTGTACTTAGATGAGAAGGATAATATTTAATTTTTTACCATTTTATCAATAACGACACACTGCCGTCGATTTGATAAATAAGATGAAATCCACTCTAGAGCTATCCCTCTAATTCCAACCAAATCTAATTTACTTAAAAGAAAACCATGTGTGACAAAGTCAAAGGCTTTACTTAAATCAACGAATAATCCTGTTGTTAGTAGGTTATTATTTATGCTAGAAGTTATTGTTTTTACAAGATTAAGTTGCTAGCGTTGTAGATTTCTTTTTCTGGAAGGCATATTGTTCTGTTTTGATTATGTTAAACCTCTCAGAAAATTCCATTAATCTCTTTTAAAAACATTTCTCAAAAACTTTTGATATTATGGGTATAAGAATAATCGGTCGATAATTGTTGATATCGTCTTCTTTACCTTTTTTGTGCAATGGTTTTACAATTGAAATTTTTAAATTGTCGGGAAATTTTCCTGTCAAAAATGATAAATTAATTAAATAAGTCATAATGTCAACAAGTTCGCATACACAAGCTTTAATTATTCTGGTATTAATTCTGTCGTAACCTTCCGAGGCAGTGTTATTTAAGGACATGATCTCTTTACTCACCTCTTCTTTCGACATGGGTTTAAGAAACATTGAGTTTGATAGTGATATTGTATTTTTAGGTGTAATATTTTCCATGTTATCATTATTAATTATAATATAATTAGTCATGTCAATAAAATAGTGCGTAAATCGGACCAAAAATTAATATTAAAAAACTGAAGGTAGCCGGACTAACTATGACATTGGGACGTCAAACATCTCAGTCCCCCCCGTGACCATGGGCGCTGTAAAGCACCCGAAACGTCGGGATAATAATAAAAATAAATTAAAGTAATTAAACGCGATAAAATCCGTAAATAATAGTTTTATTCAATAAAATAGTCATTAAAAGCGGTCGCTATATCGTAAGAGTTCGTTAGGTTTTTATCATTTAGTTTTAGCTCCTTAATATTATCCAATTTTGTATTTGAAATTTCTGTTTTTATTACGGACCATGTTGCTCTGCATTTATTTTTACTCTTACTTATAATTTTTATATTACAATTCTTCTTGGATTGGTAGATACATTTTTTCAATAAATAAGAATATTTTTTATAAGAATCCTTATTTATTTTAGTTTTATTTTTAAAGTATCGATACCGCAGTGCTCTTTTTGTTCTACAACTATTTTTCAAACCTTTACTAATTCAATTATTTTGATTGCTATTTTGTATTAGTATTTTTATTCTTGGGAAACATAGGTTATAAAATAAGCAAAATAAATCATAAAAATTATTAAATGCAATGTTCAAGTCGGTTTCTAAATATGTTTCACACCATGATAGATTATTTAGACATTCCTTGAATTTCCGAACATTACTTAAATTATAATCCCTTTTGTATTTAAAACATATCTTATTTATTGATTTATTTTGTTGAACCTGGAAGCTTAATACTGAGCTGTATCATGGTCTGATAGAAACAAAGGCAATACTGTTGCAGAAGCATTCTCTATATTACTTAGAATATGGTCTATACATGTCTCCTTTCTAGTTGGAACATTAATATGAATTTTAAGACAGTAATTAAGACATAAATCATGAAGATAAGTATTGGCTTTTCCTGGTTTAAGAGTGTTAATATTTAAATCACCAGTAATTACAAGTTTAGTATTGGTATTATTGTTTTCAAATATTTCACGTAACATCCAAAACTTCAACTTGTCCAAAAACAGAATTGCGTCTGTAGAGGGAGTCCTATAGAGACAAATTATTAGCAAATTATAAAGAGGAATCTCAATACCACAAACTTCAAATAACTTTTGCGTTGCTAAACTATTTATCTTATTTAATTTTTTATATGCAATATCTTTCTTCACAAAAATACATGTACCGCCTCTAGACTCATCCCTACAGAAAGAACTAACTAATTCGTAATTATTAATGTTTAGGTATTTTTCATGATCAGTATGCAAGAAAGTTTCAGAAAGACATATAACATCTGGGGCGTTTCCTGCCTTATCTAGTTCATCCAATGTTAACAATAATACATCTTGTTTTGGTAATATACTAGCGATATTTTGATGTAATATTTTTAAAAGCATCTTATTTGTAGTATTCTTATTCACGAAAAAAGATTTTTTTTAATAAAGAGTTTTTATTTAATAGTTTATAGTAATACGGTATTGTACCTTTAGGCGCGGTATTTATATCATTAAAATTATTAATATTAGTCGCTCCCGAAACAGTTATACTCGATTGCATTCGAGCAAAATAATAGAGAATTGTTCCAAAGACAGACAAAGAATATTTATGTTCAGAAGTGAATGGCAAAGTAGGAACGGGAAGTCTTAGGCGAAATCTTATCTACTGAATTGGCAATATATTGAAAATGGGCCAAATTAAGAGTACCTTTAACCGACGAGCATTTGTGCGTAGGTATATGGATGTGGAGGAGGTGAGAGAGGTGTGTCAGGACCGTGCCAAATGGAAATCTGTAGTCTCTGCCTACCTGAAAACGTGGCATTCCATGTTGGTCCTCAAGAATGACGGCGCATCTGCGTTTTGATTCTTAATCGAGGATAAATGTAGATGTCTATGAGCCACAGAATCCACTTACCATCGGGTGGACTGTGTTCTCGTTTGTTACCATTTTTCTAAAATATAAAAAAACTACATTTATAAATTATCATTTAGCTTTTTAAGTTCATTTAACAACGAATGTTATTTATTTCGTAAGCGACGGGAAGTTATTGAACCAGATGATAACAAGTTAAACAACAAGTGGAACATTTGACGCTGCTGTGGGTAACGTTCAACTTCTACGAAGCACTAAACTAAATAGGAGAGACCGAAAATTTTGGCGTCTGTTAATCGATGCAGTTAAATTGTTCTATATAACAATAATTTGGAGAATGGATAAGTTCCGTGCTAAAAGATATTTATGTTTGTGAGAATTTATGAATATTTGCTAATTCTTTTATATAACCCTTTACCGCATGGATTTTTTAAATCACTCGAAAAAAATATATGTTGATAAGGGGAAAAAGTCTTTGTTCCAAATCTGGAACATCATGCATTCAGGCACGCTATATTGAATGTTCCATTTTTGGAACATCATGAAGTAAATATAAAATAAAAAATGTATATGTCACTTTTATTAATTATTTTTTAAATTATAACTTTTATATATGCAATAATGTGAAACAATTGCGATCTTTGTTTAAACACAAGTAACACATTTACTGCACATTATTTGTGATTTATGGATGCATCCCTTAGATTTGCATCTTCGGCGATCATTTTTTCCTTTGTGGCCAATAATTAAAGCCATCTTCTGCTATTTCTATTGGTGGTAGTTCCAGTCTTCGTCTTTTCTTAATATTTTCCACTTGGGTAAGTGGACGACCTCTTTTTCTTGTTGTTGGCGTAAACACACAATTTAAAATCCATGAAGGGCCTATACATGACTTCTTCTGTTTGCACCATGCTCCTTCACCACAGGAGCCAGCTGTTGACGCATATTAGGTTAACCATGTGGAAAAATGTCCTGTGGTACCATTTTTTGCTCCTTATTTTAATTCAAGGTCAACACCGCCCACATATTCTTTATATATTGCTGTTGCTTTTGGACATGGGATATCTACTTTTGTCTTATTTTGCTTTATGAATCTAGACACGGACCCCATTGGATCATTTCCTACATACGACATGGAACATAAGCTCACGGTCTTGTTATCCACCCAATTTATTACTGATATCTGGACATCATGGATGACAGTAGATTTTTCTGTGCAATGTCCTCTTTTATGTTTCATAAGATCTTTTTTGCAGATCAATATTTTTGGCACTATCCGGGATCATCAAAGGGTTAATTCGAGTTAGATTTCAGAGTTTTACAAAAATAAAAAATAAAATTACGTTATTAACACGCACTGCATGATGTTCCAAATTTGGTTTTGTAATAAACTGCATGTTGTTCCAAAATTGGCACTACTTATAAAATTCTTACTGCATGGTGTTCCATATTCGACCCATACTTTTGAAGACTAATTACGTAATGCTGCAAATATTGTCACTTACGTTTAATAACGTAAAAATGTTGAGGATCTATTCTTCTACATTGTGAATAAGGCTTTCGCGTCTTTTTTTAAAAATACGGTGTAAGATCTATAATCTACTTTTTGCAAATTAACACGCAAGCAAAATGATGGACTCGACTACTTTACCATCAGAGTACAGATACCACATGCACCTATAGTGATGCCACCTGTACTATTTTTATTGAAAAGATCCTTGGTAAGAGAATTAGTGCAAAACCCAGCACAGAGAAGACGTTAGAGACAGTTTCATTACGACAAATAACTTGTGTTCCAAATTTGTCACAGTATGCGGTAAAGGGATAAGCAAATACCTACTACTCATTAAATTTCTTGAAATCCTAACGTTTTGAATGCTTTGTAGTACCTATGTTAAGTGTAACTAAAGTTTTTAAGGTCATGACTTTATTGTAACACCGCGTTACCTTCAATGACTTTGGAATTATTATTGTTGAGCTGACTACGTAAACGAGTTCAGACTCAGTATGACTAAGCTCTGGACTGGAGTCTAGTCTCCTGGACACCTGCAACCGACACTAAGCAAAGAAAGCTACCAGTGTAAAAACGGCTGTCCAATAATGGACATAGGTAAGAGAATGACGGCTATCCTCTCGGACTGCTGGACAGAAAAGTAATACTACCTCATAATAATTAGCTGTAATATCTCTAGCAGTAACTTTTTCAAGAGACTATTACTTGTTGTTTCTTGATAACTAATTGACGTTTAACTACCAAGTTTAATTGGCATACTTTAGCTCCTTTAAAAACAAATATTTTTTCGATGTCTTTAGAATATTTTACGTTAAAAATTACTCTCACGGTATCTAGTAATTTTCATTTAATTTTTATTAGGTTTTAGCAAACTTAGTCTCGTAAAATTATATTTATAATTTCATTGCGGTTGGAAGAAACAGTTAATTCTTAAAATCTAACAATGAGCATTAAAGTTAAAGGGTGTAAGATATTAAATTCACCGAAGTACAATAAAAAATAAACATACTGTGTTCGACGTGATCGACATAAATAGGTAATCCATCATTTTTCAACACGTCGTTTCGGATGTTGTGACAATACTAGGTCTTTCAAATATTGCTATAACATTATAAACACAATGATATTATATTTCCAAGCTATCTATCATATGCGACAAATTTTTTCAACTCAGGAGAATCTTATAAGGAAGAACCTTATGAAGGATGATACAAGCCAATATATTTACAGGCCGTGAGACATTCTATCTTAGTCCACACAGGTCTTCGTTGTTTGAGGTTAGTTGAAGGTGTTTTTGAGCTAAAGAAGCTGATACATGAAAAAGTTAATACGTGGTAGGGCCACACGGCAGCTATATTATGGTTGTAGCACAAATGGGTCGGCTCGACCAGGTAAGGAGTGCGCTCTCACGACATACCAGCGTAAAATAGCAGCTTAATACTTGCTGTGTTTCGTATGGTGAGTGTAGGGATCCAGAGACCCTTTTTATTGGAAACGAAGCATTTCATCTCAGTACTCAGGGGTGACAACGCATCTATGCTTTGATTCTTAATCAAGGATAAATGTAGATATCTATGGGTCACAGCAACCACTTACCATCAGGTGGACTGTGTGCTCGTTTGTCACGCTTATTTTTTAAAAAACGCCGTATACCATCAGGTGGACTGTAGGTTAGATTGGCACTTTAATTTTTTTTATGTAGAAGAGGGGGCAAAAGAGCATGCGTTTCACTTGATGGTAAGTTACTACCGCCGCCCATGATCAACCGCAACACCAGGGGAATTGCAGGTGCGTTGCTGGCCCTTTAGAAAGGAGTAGACTCTTTTTTTGAAGCTCCCTAGGTCGTATCAGCCCGGAAAAATCGCTGGTGGTAAACTATTCCACAGAGAGGTCGTACGCGGAAGGAAACTCCTTTTAAAACGTACAGTGGTGTACCGCCAAGCATCCAGATGGTCTTGATGATATCGGGACGTTTGCCATGTAGTGCGTTCAAGAAATTTGGTGGCTGGGATTAATCCGAACAATTCCTCAGAGCACTCCCCGTGATAGATGCGATAAAATACTATCGTCTGTTAAGGGTTCTCCTAAACTGGGCGATTTTCAATATATCGCCGATTTGGTCGATAAAGCTTTTCTAGGGCGTCCCTTCCCGACTATACCGTTCTCATCTGCAATATAAATTGGCTTTGTCAGTCTTTCCTCGTTCATTCTTTCTATAGGTTTTGGGAATTCCCGACAATTTCAAAGTCCCGGGATACGAGATTGCCAACAATCAAATCTCGGGAATTCCCGGGACTTCAAGACTTAAGAAAAAAAATTTTAAGAGAGCTAAGCCTTTTTTGAAGAATTTTAATTGAGTTATTTCCTTATGAAACATATTAAAAAGGCATTGTTTTTGTAAAAATCAACATTTATGAAACAGAAAATTAAATCTTAATAAGTATAAAATTAATTTCAGTCTTAATAATTGCTTTGTTTATTTCTTTTAATCACACACAAATTCAATCTCCACATACGTAAAGTTGTTCTTATTTACTAAGTGCTCGGCGCTAATCAAAACCATTGGGAGGAAACCTATAACTGAGTGGAGCAACGGGCAGCATAGAGAACTCTCTTTTTCCCTAAAACCGCCACTTTTAAACAGATTAATCTTATAGTCATAAAACGAACTTAATTGAAAATCATACCAATTTTAATAACGTCAAACAACAACACATTTATTGTGTTGTGTACTCAGTAGTTATGTAGAAGGCCGAGTAATTACTCATTAAATCAACAGATGGTGCCAAGCTCCTTCAATTATTTGAAAATAAAAATGATTACATAACAATTTCGACAATCTTGTCTCGTCTCAAGTCTCGACCTAAAAGTCCCGAGACTCGAGACAACTAAAATTACGAAAAGTCCCTGGACTTCGAGACACGAGACGTCCCGGGACCCAAACCCTATTTCTGCGTGACTAAACCACTGCAGCATTTCTTTCTCTTTCTCTTATCACACAATTTCTCACTCCGTCATCCAGATATTTTTTAATATCTATTTAAATCAGTTTTTCAACATAATACTATTCTGTGTACTAAATATCGGGAATTTGTCAATAAAACAAAAATACAAATCATTCATCTAAATTTATTTTATCGCCTTCAAAGTAGGCCCCATCGCTTGCAATACAACATCTCCAACGCTTCACCCAGTCTTCCATACATTTTTCATAGGCTATTTGCGGTATGGCTTATAGCTCATTCAGCGAATTTTTTGTTATGGCTTCTATCGACTCAAAACGTTTTCTTCGAAGTGGTAATTTTAACTTGGGAAATAAAAAAAAGTCAGACGGAGCCATATCAGGTAAATACGGTGCTTGGTCGAGAACTTTTGTTGAATTTTTCGCTAAAAACTCTTTCACTATATTGGCTGTGTGTGATGGTGCATTATCATGGTGCAGCATCCATGAGTTGTGTTGCCACAAATCTGGACGTTTTATGTGCATATTGTTGGATAAATTTTGCTGATGATATCTATACCTCGTAGTGGCAGTATGAGAATATACACTACGCCATATCATCCTGTGGG
This sequence comes from Parnassius smintheus behrii, assembly GCA_036936625.1. Lineage (NCBI taxonomy): Eukaryota > Metazoa > Arthropoda > Insecta > Lepidoptera > Papilionidae > Parnassius > Parnassius smintheus. Next base: position 20,015,547 of record JAUPFT010000015.1, on the reverse strand, counting down.
TGTCGTAAGAGACGACAAAGGAAAACAAACCAGGAGATGGGCAGCAGCATCTTCCTAATGACAACTAAAAATGTAAAACTTCAGTTGCTAATCCGTAAGCCAAGCATGGTAACAGTGTAAATTATCCCACCTATGTTATAATCTAGGGTCGGGCCTATATTAAACAGTGGACGTTTCATAGGCTTTAATTAATGAAACAAAAATATTTCAAACATATACGATATTTTTTTTATAAATTCTATAAAAATTCCTATATTAATAGAACTTAAATATCAGATTACACGCAAACTTAATCAAAATAACATTTTAGTCTGCACACTGCACGAACAACAACAAACCGTGAACTCATGACTTACTTGTTTTCATAATTGTAACGCGCAGAGAAGGTCTAGAAGTGGTTAAAAGTTTAAGCTAGAGATGTATCGCTCAAAACTAGACTAGTTGCGGTCAAGTATATCGAAGCGGAGTACCTTATATTTGTAGCCACATACAGCCTTACATCCGACATGTTTGCTTAGCAGTCTAGAAATTCCTAATTGGAGAACTCTGTATGTGATTTAGGAAGTAGGATTTTAACATTTCCAAATTCACCTTTTTATTCATCAACATGATCGAGCAATTAAAATGAAATAAACATTTACACTTTTATTGAGAAATTAGTTCGTCTTATGCGGTTCTTAGATTAAATCATCTCATAAATATGAAATACATTTAAAAGATGATTGAATAAATATAAAAAAATATAACAATATATAGTAATACAAAATATTTCTAAAACCAAATTTGATACATACTTGGCCAAGGTAATATGTTATTATTATTTTTAATAATGCCTGCTAAAAAGTATAGCCCTCGCATACTAAATTAAGTAACATTTAGTAAACAACATTCTAAATTCTAATTCTAATACTAAAAACCTTAAAAATATATATTATAATAACTAAATTAAATTTTTAAAAAAGTGGTCCTTTAGGCAAGGTTCCGAAGATACTGGCAGCGTTTCCCCGTTAAATAGCTAGACTAATTCTTTGTCCGAGGTAACTGCCAACTCTTCGGTCTCCTGTGACGTCGATTAACCTTTTTGCTATTTCCTTAAAAAGGCTTATAGCGCTAGGACCCCACGGACCAAGGGTCTCGACACCGAAAGGGACAAAAATATATTCGGAGCCTAGACCCCTGTATTTGCAAACTTTAGCCTTTTCTGCCGCTTCACACGCCGCACCAGCTCTGTTGTTGGTTCCACGTAGATGGGAAGGGGCCAGCGTGTCTGAACAGGTTGCATCCCATACCAGCACCCGGCCCATCTTCCATGGGCCGGGTGCTGGTAATATGAAATATATGAAATAAACATTAGTGACTTTAAAAAACATTAACAAAAACTTTAGAGTCTCTCAGTAGTACTCTAATTATATCTCAATACAGTGTCACGTCAAACAAAGTATGACGATGTTATCTACATCTCGTGAAAAAGGAAAGTATGTAGAAGTCTTAATTAAAAACTAAGAAGACAAGTTATCTAGCTACTGAGAGAGATATTTCATCAATCATGGGCCGTTTGATTGATAATGCAACGTGAATTACTGATGGATAGATCGGGCTGCCAACTGCGGGAAACACTCATCTCAATTTATTTACATGTGTTTGTACTACTTGTTGATGTTGCCAACGGTAAAAGATAGATTTATGTTCGGGATGTTAGAAAGATTCGAGTCAGCAAGCTGGTAATAAATCGGTAATGTCAAAATCAATTTTAGTTTGTTATCAAGCAATGAGATTTTTTGAAATTGTCAACAGGTAAAATGTTAAATACAAGTAGGATTTGTGTAATTATGCCTACTCAACAGTAACCTTTTAATGGCGGTGTAAGAATTTCCACTACCACATATGGTTGGGAGGGTCTCGTATGAGAAGAGAGATGGGCAGCACTGTCTTCCTGATAAAGTCAATATATTAAAAAGCTGTGGTTGCCTACTTCTTTACCAAGAGTGGCAACAATGGCAAAATACCTCCAAGAGGCAATCTATAAGAGAGGCCTATGTTCATTAGACTTTTAGTGCCTTAATGCATGGATGGACTAGATAGGGAAAAAAACTCAAAGTCACTTAGTAAGAGACTCCTGTAGAGAGGACTTTACTCGGAGTTTATTAGGATACACACACAAGAACAAGAGTAACCGACATAGCCCAGCGTATCAGCAGCTTGAAATGAAAAAGTGCCGCCCATATAATCTGAAGAACTGGCACCAGACGGGTAAAAAAATTTCTGCAGTACCAACTTCGTGTAACTGGCAAGCGCAGTGTAGGATGAACTCCCATTAAATGAAGTAACGACCTGAAACATCATCCGTCGCTTGATGCAGGAGCCGCAGTACCCTATTTGTGATAATCTGTCGGGGAAGCGTATGTTCAGCCGTTGATTTGTGATGGGTAGTAATGATGATGACGATGATGTATGATGAAATGAAATGTATTTATATTTAAATACCTACTTCTTATATCGTAAATATTCATGTTTTACTATTTCGAATTCACGTATATATATATATATATATATATATATATATATATATATATATATAGCCAGTGAAGCTGATTATAGATACGTGCACTAACGAGGCGTCGGATGTGATTGAAAATCATTGTAGAGGAATGATGTCCTAAACGGAAGCCATTATAAATCATACTCTGACAGTAGCCTATACATCAATAAGTTCGATTATTTGATAAGTCCACACAACACGGTTACCTACATCGTTGATGGAAACAAACTTATCAAAATATTTCAATTATAATAAGGAAAGCTTGTTTACAATGTCTACAAACATTGTCTACAATGTTCGCGTTATTTGTTAGACCGGTATACTTTGTAACATAGGAAAACAAATTTGTAGTTTGATATAAAAGTTATATCGATGGGTCATGATCAGAATAACTTAGATTAGGTTCTTTGATCAATAATTATTGTTTTATGCTTTGGAATCAAATATAACTTGAATATGATCATAATGTATCATTTGTAATAACGTTAACATATCACTAATTGATAAATTAACACAGTGATTAACAATAACATGGCATTAAATCTATATCTGAGGCAAGACATACGTGATAAAATGAGACGTAGCTAAGCAACAAACAGTAACAACTCATTCAATCCACCTAGTAATGAATATAAAATCCAGCGAAGTTAGGGTTTGAATCTAAATATAATTGACACTATTTTCGATGTTATAGAAATACTTTATTACAAATACATAATATATTGTTTTTGGTTATTCAGCATTTCTTTGTTGATTAAAAAATACTACGTTTAGCAAGGTAACTTTTGTTCTCAAATAGGTATTCGACGAAAGGAAACAGACGTTCGACATAAGTATTTATGACTTATTAATTAAGGCAGATGTTGTTATTGAAGATCACGATCAAACTACCTAAAACCGGACATCAATTCGATACAAATTTGACCATTTAGTTACACCTCGTTGAGTCAAGGACTCTCCAACTCATTTCATGTACAATAAAAGAAAAAAACGTTACAAATTACAGAATGAACCTGTTCTGTATGAGGACCCCTAAAGAGCAAGTCTCGCTTAAAGTGAACTAATTTATACCCACCTGTATCATAAACAATATTCAAGTTCAACGATACGGGATGTTTTAGGAATCGTTAAATATTTTATCACTGTGGACATTGTTACACTCAAAGAGATTGTAAATATTGAACAGGTTGATGTTGCTCGAGTTTAATTCGCACCAAGAGTTTATGATTTAAGCAATTTGTTGGAATTTTATTTAAATAATATGTTTTAAGCTGAATTATTACTGCGAAGAATTTTATTTAATATGCACGATTTCCCTTTCGACTGAACAAGTTGGAACGTTATATGACTGTCATTTTATTGCATTTCCTTAATATTAAAATGACAAAAGTCAACCCGATTAAAGGTGGCTACTGCAACAAATTAGTAGCTGGTCTACTACAATCAAATTTAAAACAGAGAGCACACCACAACACTTGAGTTATCATGTCTAAGTAATGAGTATAAGGAGTTCACCTACACATATAAACTCACAGCATCTCTACTAAATGTTATATCCCTGCTAAATGTTATAAGGGGGCTGCCATAACGTCTCGTCTAAGGGGAGCTTTCTGCCTTCGAAATGAAACAGTATTTAAATAAATTTTAATTTTTGTATAGATTCTTTGAATTTAAAGATGTTAATTGAAAGCGTTAATGTATTTTTAAACTTGCAAAAAATGTAAGAATGGTGCAAAAAAACAACGTATTCATGACAAACAAATGTAATTTTATTATTTAAATATGTACTTTGTATTAACACAGTGATAACTTGTAACCATACTTAATACTTCAAAGAGCCTTGATATTTAACAATAAATTGCCAAACATCATCCTTGTTTATCACGAATCATTTGCTAACTGTGAGTATATAGGCGATACATAAATTAGATTCTTTTGGCGCCCTTTATTAGTGCTACGGCGGTGGCTCACAATATTCCATTTCGTCTGTCAGTGGGGGGCTCGACCGTTTCAATCGTCACGACAATTAATCACAGTACAGCAGTGTCATCCGGCACCGGCCAACAACATGACCGACGAATTTATTGTACAATCCCTTTCGAGTTTTATGTGTACAGTTAACTAAATTGGAATTAAGGCGACATCTAACGACATACACGTTCTTTCACAGTACTTTCATAAGACAAAAGATACACACCGTACTTTAAGGAACAGGCTTTACAAATTTATAAAACAAGAAACACGATAAAATTTCTTCTTACAAAATAAATTATTACGATTATTTTATTAGTCAACTTTAAAGGAGGAGGCTTACAATGCGACTTTATTTTTTGTGTTACGCGATATCTTCGTTAATTGTGAACCGTGTTTGATGATTCCTTTTAATTACATAGGTTTTATTTACTTCAGTGATGATCCTATATAAATTCGCAAAAAATTTATATACAGCTCGAAGAACTTTCTTGAGTGGCAGCCTCGTACTAGTAGGCGTATAGTATTGACGACTAGGTAAGACATGCAGGAATTCGATGGATGCAGGTACCTCAGGACCGTGCTTTGTGGCATTCCTTGGACGAGGCCTATGTTCAGCATGGGACTTGTGAAGGGCTGTAACGATGATGATGATGATGAAGTTTTAATATTACTTAGCCCACTTAAAAGGGTAAAAATAACTTTTATTAAAAAGTAAAAGCTAAAATTCTTTTATTCTTTTTAGTTCTTCACACTTACAATATTACTTACAATATTTTATGTAATAATTATAAATTTTCAAGGTGTAATTGGGGGGCTTTAATTCTTATATATACATTATATGTTAGAACCGACTTCAGAATATTGAAATTATTTTACGCTTTTTCGTTCTTTGAAGTCGGCTTTCTTATTTTTTAACTTTTTTTTTGAAAAATGAATTGAATAATATAATTATTTAATATTTTTGCTGTTTTCGACAAGATAACAATATATTGATAGTTGTATTTAAAATTTGGAAATAAATGTATCCAAAATATCACGCAATAGCATGATGTGATAATAATCGTATGATTAAAAATGATATAAGCTGAGCGCTTGCATTAAATTTCAAAGTACACAAGTAACCCCAGTTTGATCCCCTCCCCTTCACTATCACTAAACTTCTTAATGGAAATTTTAAGTGCTGTTTTACCACATGTTTCTACGTCAAAGAAATTGCGAAGAAACTTGCATGTGCAGAAACTTGAATAGTATTTCGAGGACATGTGAAAATTTCAAGCGTGCAACACTGCTCTGCGGACTTATTCCTGCTCTAAAAAAGAGGCTAAGCGTGCCCAGCCGCGCGACAGACAGACTTTTATTTATATTGATAACCTTCGAACCTTTTAAATAGATAACAAAGCCGATAAAAATAAATAAAAGGTGTTAGATAAGGAGACCCCATGAATATAAATTAAGAATATTTACACCAAATGTAGTTAATCGATCTATGTATATATATATATATATATATATATATATATAAGAAGTGTAATAATGAAAAATATAGCAAAAAACTACTACTACTAACTCCTGTTACTCAAGTTAACTTATTACAGGAACCTAGGGTCACATTGATATATGTACAAATTATTGCAATAAAGATTTTCCAATTTTCAATTTTTTATTTTTTTTAATTTTAAAAATAATGAGCTACAGAGTATACAACTATTAGTTGTTATCGTTATTAATAAGAGGCTCTGATCTTGTTCAGCGCAAAGGAAATTAGTAAAGTACTGGATTTAGTTGTATTTTTGCTCTGTTATTGTATTCCACATCATTATCCTTTTACCATGAATTCTTTTCGACTTAGGAACCTGCAATGTTGTATTCTGGTCTAAACGGTGTACAGAGTCAATACAATATATCGGTTCTAAGATATAATGTATTTTAACACACTGAGGCATTCCACCTTAGTCCTCGGAGGTGACAACGCATCATCATTTAAAGTTCTAAAATTAGCCTGCATAGACTGCAGTACAGTAGAACGTCGATTATCCGAACGTCGATTAACCGAACGACCGCTTAACCAAACTCGGTCAACTCGGTCAACCTCGGTCTTGGCACCTCATTGGGATGCGACCACCTTCTCGCTTCTCTGTGCAGTGTCCCGTGTTGGCCTACATTCCGTACCGATAAAATATTAATACGAGATTAACAAATGAGTAGAGAAAGGTAAATCTACAACCAAGTTATTTAAGAAGTACAAAGTGATTAAGCTAACAATTACAGATATAAAAACCAAAAGACGACTATAGCCAATTTTATATCCAGGCATGATTTTACTAATGGGTCGACGAGTCGTAAAACTATGAAGCTCGCCACGATTACCGATCTCGATGACGCTGTGTGTTTACAAGTGATTTACACAAAATAAATCGCAAGGAGAACCTATCTCTGATGCCGTTATATGTGAAAAGGCAAAACATTAAATGAAAAACTTGGAGGACCGTCGAACTTTCAAGCAAGCACGGGCTGGTTAAAACGGTTTAAGTCAAGACATGGCATTCGTGAGCTTCAAATACAAGGAAAAAAACTGTCTGCTGGTTCTTCAGCAGCTGATTCTTTCAAAATCAAATTAAGCCACGTATTGAAACAAGAAAATTATGTTTTAAAAAACATTTACAATTCTAATGAAACTGGACTCAATTTGAAGGCTTTGCCAAGAAAATCTCTTGCCTCGCGACGTGAATTTGCGGCACCTGGTCTAAAGTAAATAATCGTATCACTACTCTAGCTGTATTACAACTGTCATAAATTAAATTTCATATTATAAATATGTTTTTATTAGTTTATTGGTACATACAATTACACAGTTCAATTATCCGAACAAACCAGTTTTCCGAACACCTATGTTCCCCAATTGATTCGGATAATCGACGCTCTACTGTATCCCCTTATCATCAGGTAGACTGTAAATTAGTTTGTCAATTAAAAAATAATCTCTACTTAACTTCCCAGTGGGAAGTTATCGTAATGGGTCTGATTTTGCAAATTGGCAATTTCCACGTTTCAAGGCTTTTAGAGTCGAATAGTATGGTTTTTAAGAGATGTCCGTGTGTGCACCTCAGATGAAGTAAAAAAAGGTAGATATCGCGCCTAGAACAAGAAACTGTAACCAATTTTATAACTTTGTGTGAGTCAGAGAAGTGTTGCCACTTTTTTTTAAAAGTCCCTGAAAATCGAGATACAATATTACTACTATAAAAGTAATATGCGATGCGAATGCGAAAGTATATCTGTCTGTTTTAATTAATTTCAAAAATTTGACAATTCAAAAAAGATGAAACATGTAGGAGGCGTCTGTAGATCATTTAAAAGTCTTCTTGATAGATTGTCCAGTGAGCATGTAAGCATCGATAAAATATACAACATATGTTATGTAAAACATGTTTATTATAAAAAATAATTTAATACTAAAAAAACTAGTTGGAATAAAAAATAAATTTTCATGGAATTAAAAATATACTTTTTTAAATGAAAAAAAAGTATAATTTAATAAACACAAAATAGAACAAACTCCAGCCGGGAGCACAAAGAAGTGTTCTAATTTGTACCCCGGGTAGAGGAGATACGAAGTATCAGCCGGAGAGGACACCTGAGTCTCGGTTAAAAAGAGCAAGGCCGGCTTTGCTGTCTCCGGTTGGTAGTGGACAGCATTAAGATTGGAACGAAGTGTCCTGATGTTGCAAAAATTCATTGATAGCGTGACAGTGGTCGCCTTGGTCGCAAACTAGCAGTCGCGAGCAGTATTCCCCCCCCCCCCCCAGAATACGCGGAGCAGCCTAAGCAACCCCGCTCAGGAAGAGTTAAGTAGCTTGGTCGTGGATGTTCAGCGAGGGATTCTCCGTCACCAGAAGTGAGGTTACCCTCTTGGGGTAGTTTTTATTTGATTTCGCTACTATGTTAAGGGGAAGGGGAATTGGACCCCCAGTCCAAACTAAACGCAGAGGTGAACCTCTACTTCACACAGGTATTTTGTGAGGTCACCCCGGTTCAAGCTGGCCCATCCATGCGACATCAATAGCCACTGCGTGGCTCTACCACTGTCACGTCACGAGGATGGCTGCCATTTTGGTTCATTTCAGCTCAGTCTTATAGCAGCTACCCTTCATCTTTTTTATAGTATAGGGTGACAAATGAGCACATAGTCCACCTGATGGTAAATGGTTGCTGTGGCCCGTAGACATCTACATATATCCTCGTTTACGAATCAAAATGCAGATGCGTTGTCACCCGTGAGGACTAAGATGGAATGCCTAGTTTCCATTAAAAAGGATCTCCGGTTCTCTACACTCACCATACGAAACAGCAGCATTAAGCACTATTTTACGCTGGTATTCTATGAGAGGTCCTTCCCTGGTCGAGCTAACCCATTCGTGCTATAACTATACTACTAATAGTATAACTTCAGTATGGCTCTACCACGTAAAAAATTCATGTCTTATTAAAATGTTTATTAGTAGCCTAAAATCGTAAATATTTTTCGATAATAAAATAGTTTGTAATTACTAAACAATTAAAATAGAAACATCAGCGACTTAAAAAATTTAATATTTACCTTGAATTCAATTTGATGTAACAAAATAACAACTAATTAAAAAAATATGCGTCTGCATATATTGTTATAACTTAGCCAAAAAATTTAAAAAATTAAATATTTACCTTGAATTCAATTTGATGTAACAAAATAGCAACTAATAAAAAAAATATGCGTCTGCATTATATTGTTATAACTTAGCCAAAAAATTAATTACCCAAATCTTGGACCATTAGAAATAAGAAATACTGGCAATATTCTCCCGTTACGTAATCACGAAACATTGACATTCGTGCTTCGAATAACCTTCAAAATTGTGTTGGAATAACAAATAGTTAAATGAGTGTTTACGAGTGAAAAGTGAAACGACTTCAGCTTCAGACTTTTTGTTCACTTTAGTATTGTTTTTGTAACATTTAACTACACAGGACGGCATTTTGTAGGCAAAGGGGGATGCCCATATTAGGCCATGGAACGCCCAACAATGTGCATTTGTTAAAAAAATATATCTTTATTTATGGTTATTAATCGCGGTATTCATTTATCCTAAAACAATGGGAATATTTTTGCACAAATTAAAAGTACCGAAAAGATAAAAATAAAATTAGGTAAATACGTAATTCATTAGTCTGTGAATAAAATAAAAAATGTTGCCAATCACAAAAATCATTAAAAAATCGATTCCCCTTTTCGATCGATTACTTATGGTGTCATTATTACAATGCTTATATGATTTTTCGATAATTATTACGATGTTATGATATAGGTTTAAAATAACCGTTGACAATGGATATTTATCCAAAGCAGTCGATACGCAACCGTTATTAACCAAATGTTTACCGACTACAGACGAAAAAGGATGGTTATGTTTTTACTGTGTGTGCGGATTAGGCTATGTTGAATCGTTTTTTGCTATGGTGCTTAAAACGTAGGATGCATTTTATTATTGAGGGAGCTACTATCAAAGAATATTTTATTCGCTAAACTCGTAAAGTACTTGACCAACTTTAAGAATTCTTTCACCACTAGATTGTTATATATAATTTTAGATATCTAATATAGGGTTAATTTTATTATAGAGGGCGCTACTTTCAATGAATACGTTTTTGGCTAATCTCAAAAATTACTAGACGCTGTGTGTTTACAAGTGATTTACACAAAATAAATCGCAAGGAGAACCTATCTCTGATGCCGTTATATGTGAAAAGGCAAAACATTAAATGAAAAACTTGGAGGACCGTCGAACTTTCAAGCAAGCACGGGCTGGTTAAAACGGTTTAAGTCAAGACATGGCATTCGTGAGCTTCAAATACAAGGAAAAAAACTGTCTGCTGGTTCTTCAGCAGCTGATTCTTTCAAAATCAAATTAAGCCACGTATTGAAACAAGAAAATTATGTTTTAAAAAACATTTACAATTCTAATGAAACTGGACTCAATTTGAAGGCTTTGCCAAGAAAAACTCTTGCCTCGCGACGTGAATTCGCGGCACCTTCTCTAAAGTAAATAATCGTATCACTACTTTAGCTCTATTACAACTGTCATAAATTAAATTTCATATTATAAATATGTTTTTATTAGTATATTGGTACATACAATTACACAGTTAAATTATCCGAACAAACCAGTTTTCCGAACACCTATGTTCCCCAATTGATTCGGATAATCGACGCTCTACTGTATCCCCTTATCATCAGGTAGACAGTAAACTAGTTTGTCAATTAAAAAATAATCTCTACTTAACTTCCCAGTGGGAAGTTATCGTAATGGGTCTGATTTTGCAAATTGGAAATTTCCACGTTTCAAGGCCTTAGGAGTCGAATAGTATGGTTTTTAAGAGATGTCCGTGTGTGCACCTCAGATGAAGTAAAAAAGGTTGATATCGCGCCTAGAACAAGAAACTGTAACCAATTTTATAACTTTGTGTGAGTCAGAGAAGTGTTGCCACTTTTTTTTTAAAAGTCCCTGAAAATCGAGATACAATATTACTACTATAAAAGTAATATGCGATGCGAATGCGAAAGTATATCTGTCTGTTTTAATTAATTTCAAAAATTTGACAATTCAAAAAAGATGAAACATGTAGGAGGCGTCTGTAGATCATTTAAAAGTCTTCTTGATAGATTGTCCAGTGAGCATGTAAGCATCGATAAAATATACAACATATGTAATGTAAAACATGTTTATTATAAAAAATAATTTAATACTAAAAAAACTAGTTGGAATAAAAAATAAATTTTCATGGAATTAAAAATATACTTTTTTAAATGAAAAAAAAAAGTATAATTTAGTAAACACAAAATAGAACAAACTCCAGCCGGGAGCACAAAGAAGTGTTCTAATTTGTACCCCGGGTAGAGGAGATACGAAGTATCAGCCGGAGAGGACACCTGAGTCTCGGTTAAAAAGAGCAAGGCCGGCTTTGCTGTCTCCGGTTGGTAGTGGACAGCATTAAGATTGGAACGAAGTGTCCTGATGTTGCAAAAATTCATCGATAGCGTGACAGTGGTCGCCTTGGTCGCAAACTAGCAGTCGCGAGCAGTATTCCCCCCCCCCCCCCCCCCAGAATATGCGGAGCAGCCTAAGCAACCCCGCTCAGGAAGAGTTAAGTAGCTTGGTCGTGGATGTTCAGCGAGGGATTCTCCGTCACCAGAAGTGAGGTTACCCTCTTGGGGTAGTTTTTACGCGACGCCCCGGGAAGTACTGAGCGAAAATGAGCGTAGTTTGATGCACGTGTTTGCGTGAACGCGTGTGCTTACATGAAGGAGCGGAGTTTTTTGGCTTCACCAATAACAAAGGCCGCGCTGTATCAACCTTTTTTTACTTCATCTGAGGTGTTCACATGAACGTATGTATGTATGTAAGTTCGGATTCGATTTTCGCTTCGTGTATCTCGAGAACAAAGAGTGATATTTACATGTAACCAGTTTCATTTAACGCATAATTATGCCTCATTAAATTTTGAGCAAAATCAGTCAAGTCGTTTTTTGTGCCGCATGAAAAATTGTATTAATATCAAAACATATGGTTTTTTTATTCTTTCTACTGGGAAGTTAGTCGTGTGGACCTTTCGTGTCGCACCTAGACCGCTTTTTTTAACACTAAAATAGACACATGTAAAGAAGGATTTTCTTTAGAATTAGATTCTAAAGAATTAGAATCATTCAAAGTTTAGACTATTTATTATAATAGTTGTGAAAGTTAGCTATATCACTCGCTATTAAATTTCTGGTTCAGATAATTTAGGTTTTCAAAGTTTTTAGTATGAATAAAACTATTATTTACGAAATTTGGATGTTTTGAAATTTGGATGTTTTTTAATTTCAATAGCCTCGCGTATCATCCTTGGTAGGAATCGGTGATCTTTTGGGAGGATTTGTGGTTGATCAAATCGAATGTAATGGTGGGGACGATCTTGAACGTGTTCGCAGACTGCAGACTTCCGAAAACGCGTCTGTGCTTCACGTCAGCTATATATTCCTTCACGCGGGTTTTTATAGATCTTTTTGTTTGACCTATGTAAGAGAGAACACATTCACAATCTAGCTTGTACACACCTGCATCTTGTAGAAAAATATTATATTTGATGAATGTCAAAAATTGACTAATCTTCTTCGGCGGCTTGTTTTTTTGTTATTTTTTTTTATTATCCCGAAACGTCGGGATAGTAAAAAAAATAAATTAAAGTAATTAAACGCGATAAAATCCGTAAATAATAGGTTTATTCAATGTGTAGTGTTCGCGTAAATTTAAGAAATCATTATGATATACGTATTTGATTAAAACTGAAAGTTTAACGTATGTATTGGATTTGAAAACAAACAATCTCGGTATGATTCTCGGTTAATTGAAATTATTAATGCTGATTAACAAGGAGCCCCGCGAAGTAGGAATATAAATAACCAAAGCATAATAATATTACAATGAGGACACTACACATTCATGCATGCTGAAATGCACAAAAATATATTTCTTTCAAAATAAATATTTAACAAATTAAAATTTCTAGGCCGATCCTTAACTTCAGTCAAGTATTGAGTTAACTGCCGAGAATGTGTAATGATATAAGTTTTAACTTTGTCATTCGCGAGACTATATTATGTTTCTCAATGTTGGCCATTTTTTTCTAAATGCTTATAGTGTTTTGTCACGGACTTTCAACTTATCCATAAAAGTCTAAAAGTTATATGTTTATATTTTAATCTTCCCTTTCCCAGCTATATAGAATGCTTAAATCCTATATTAGAAGACTTTTCGTGTATCTCATATCGTATAAAAGATTATAAAAGATTTTGGACTAATATATCAATCAGAATTATAAAGGGCGAATAACGCTCAAAAAGTTCGACGTGAAAGCAGGTCGTAAGTTAGCAAACCGGATTAAAAATATAATTAATGAGTTTTGTTAGAATTTCCTATCACTTTAAGAAAATTGTTTTAAGTTATTTTAAGATCATTAATACAAAAATAACAATAAAATATGCATTATATATTAATACAAAAATAACAATAAGCAGGACATTGGAAAGTTTTATATATTAATATAATCCTAGTCGGCCGAAGACAGGGTGGTTCAATAGTAACAAATAAACGTTTTAAGTAAAAGATGCCGGAATAACCATATCAGTTATCATTGCAATACACAAACATTTAAAACAATTTGAGATATATTACTTATAAAACGTTATTATTCTGCATACAATTACATATTTTAGTAAAATATACTTTAAAAATAAAAACAAATTACAGGTAAAGAATCTTTCGTAATTGCTATGTGAGTTAATTTAATTGCGTGTTTAATGTAATTTTTTTGCGAATTAAAGTCATTAGTCTTGTAAATGAAAAGATAAAAATGAAATACATGTAGTGCTTGTATTGTTGTAATGATCGAATTAAAGCTTGGCAAATTGATAATCATGTAATAATAAAAGGCGGCGTCGAATAATCTTGGAGAATTTTGAGATCATTTGTTATTGTCCCGACATCTCGCAGTGAAACGAATTCACTCGAATTATTTAGTTCGCCTTGATACATTTCAATCTAAATAAATTAATTGTAATTCATAACTCAACAAATTATACGTAACTTGTCAAGTCAGTATTAGTTCCAGACTATGCATAGCTATTGATACGAGTAAGGAATAATTAATGGAGTAATACAAAAGCTGTTTGGTGTGTATTGTCATTACAGCATAAATAATAATAAATTAAGAAAGCGTAATTCATATTTTACTACATTGACTACATATTCCGTTCGGATACTACTTAGCAAAGGCCCAGCAATAGATGCTACACATATGCCTCTCCTAAGGGCGCCTCATAGTATTGATTTTTTCCATAGTTGCCAGCTTGGTAGGAACATAACATAAAAAAGCAGGAATAGGTACTACATATATAGATCTAAATAAAATTGAGGTGCCTGTCTGTTATTACTGCCTTCTATTAAGTTCAGAATGCAAATACATGCTATTAAGACATAAGTAACCATTTAAAAAAATCTGGATTTACCCGGTACTGATCCCCGGTCTAGCGTTGCCAGGCGTCCGGATAAAGCTGGACACAGTCAGTCTTTTTGATTGCGTGTCCGACCAAATTGGACGGTGTCCGGCCTGTCCGACTTTTGTTAGGCTTTTTATATTGGACCATTTTTTACATTTTTCATGTACTAAACTACTACTAAATACATACTATTGCAATTATTGAAATTAATATTGTAATAAATATTGAATGATTATTAATAAAGAACACTAATCCGTTCAATTTTAATTTAAGATTTTATGGAAAATGATATAAGCTAATAATAATGATATAATGGTATAATTGTTTTACTTTAAAAAATATATTACCGTGTTATACTAAGACTGAACTTTTTACCAAAATGTCCGGCTAAGCTGGATGGTATGTCCGGCTTTTCGGTTTAAAGACCTGGCAACCCTACGCCGGTCTAATCTTCGTAATGGTTTAACCGATTGTGAAACAACTTTACAAACCCATAGAGAGCAATGCCAGGAGGTATAGGTTCTATTTTTCTACTTTTGTAGATAAAAAATACCTCAGCGTTAATGTATATATACTGGATCTTTATTCTCTCTTTGAACCAGGACTCCACATTCATTGCCTAGATGCTAAAGGTACACCTTACAAGTTTCTGTTGGATATGCAATCAAATTTCATTAAAGAATCATCATATTATCACAATTCATTATGTCTTATTATGACATTATTATCATAGAGAACATTATAGGTGTCCTTATTACTTAAGCGAGATTTCTAAAACTAATTTCTTTGGCCACCTCATAGTACTTAGAACACAAGGCTAGAATCTACGTAAGAGCTGATATTTGACTGACGATAATTACTTACGTTTTGGTCTAGAGGTGTGGTGATTATTTGTGTCGCTGACAGACTACGTTTGATTACATTTGATCTTACTCATAATCATTATAATACCATAAAATAGTAGCTTTGACGTGAAAGTTCTGTTTGGGATACATACTACGGTTAAAACCAGTTTTTGGACAGAACGCTTTTTCCCTAGTTAAAACTAATTTTTATTAAATGCCTTGGTAAAAACTAGAAACACCTAGTCAAAACTAGCATTTACCACCGATATATTTATATGATTTTCAGATATTATAGTAGTCACTCCGAGCTTTAGTTAAAACTAGCACTAGAGAAACTAATTTGGGATTGAAAACAAGATATATTTACTAAACATTTATTTAAAGTCTTTTACACAGTCACAGGAGTATTGACACAGTTCTTTCTGCAACGGCTTCGGCGCTTCGGGAAGTTCAGCCCCTTTGCCCCTGCGTACCAAATCACATACTGATATAGGGCACTATAACATTTTCAACACAGTTGCGAGTTTACGATAATTTTCGGAAGTTATCAAGATTTTTTCTAGCACAACAATGTCTGTCGTAATTTTTTCTAGTCCACTTGTACCGAAATCTACATTTTTTCACGCGGACATAAACGATAAAAATCAACTTTCAGCTAAGAAAAATAAATACTGAAATAACAAAATTACTTTAAATATTATCAAAATGGCATTACAATCACATGGAAAATTTTCTGTCACAGTGAAATAATCTAAGCGTGTTAATTCCCTATTAAAATAAACGTAAACAAAGAGGTGGTCCCGACATTGTGCAAAACGCATGGACTGCGCCAACGGAACATAAAAGCTCTCTTGCGTATGAATGTCGAGATCATAATGTAACTTGAGACGTACCTAATCAAAGACGTAAAACGGAATTTATTGTGTGCAGTGTTCCTTGGCAAGTTTATTGTACAGTCCTGTGACGCTTGCAATTACTCAACTCTCTCGTTTAACTTGGACCTGCATGTAACATTTGTTCTGTTGTTACAATAAACGTTCCGACGTCCGTATGAAATTATGAAACAATACATTGTTGATTTTTACACCAGCTACTTAAGTTTGAAAACTGCAACCCATAACAGTTGTAATTCTCATTAAGTTTTGAACTTTCGTTTTAATCTTTAGAATTCTGGCAAGTATACAAAGGTCCACTCTTCTCACTGCCCGAATGCGTGCGTGTTGATAGACTTCAAATTGTAACTCAATGACTTCAAATGTCTTCGTTCTTTTTTAATTTCTCTTTGTGATGGTTCCTTTACGATGTTTTCTTAACCACCAACACAAGACAAACCAGCACTTTAATTTCCTCAGATGAGTGCTTATCTCAGAACAACGCTCACGCTCTTATGTTTTTTAAATATTTTTTATAAAATATTCAATGACAATTCATTGACATCCTCCTCATTAACCCGAAAGTAAAAAACAGGACTTGCTTGCTCACGCTTGCCAGTTGTTTCACACTGTTGACACTGCCTCCCCGCGATGGTCTGGCTATTTTACATATGGTAGGAATTTAATGAGGGTTTATGCCGCCATCTCTCGTAGGCTGTGAAGTATTTCTTTCATTGCCCTGAACGCCCATTAAAATATATTTTAAAACATTTTGTTAATGACGGAAATTTGTTGTTATCTATGATAAGACATACTTGACAATTATTTTTATCACTGTTATTTATTACAGTTTCGTAATGATTATTTGACATATTTACGCGCATACTATTGTAACAGAATTACTAGAAATATTTCACCTTATGTTTCAATTTTTTTTAACAAAACGCAGCTTTAAAAAGTTGTAGCGTACAGCTCAGAAGAGTTGTTAAGAACTCCCTCTGCAAGAGATTAGAAAGTAACAAAATAAAGGAATCCTTTAAGAAATATAAAAAGATAAAAGTTAACAGTTTTAATTTTAAAGTTTTCCGTTTCAACCGCGCCCTCAACGTTTAATTTCCGGGAGGGAAGTTATCAGCGAGGATTTAACCAGATGGACATTTTTAAAACGGGCGAATGCAATGTTTACTATTAATTAATGTTTACTGCTTGTGAATGGTATCATCAAAATAACCCATAATCAATTGCTCAAAATGAGTTGTATGTTGTGTTCCATTTTAAAAAAATTGTGTAATTTAAGTTTTTAAATTAAATCAATGGATAAAACCAAAATTTTACCATAGACAAAAAGCCAAATTCTTCTTTAAGCGCTTGTGATGAGCACTTTTCTAGAGTTGGCAGAAAACTGGCAGATGACACGATCAGTTCATTAAACTCTCAAAAAGACCTGATAGCTGCAGAATACAAAACAAGAGTTCTTTGCAGGATAAACAAACATGTTCTCTAGATAGCGAGCAAAAAGAAACAGCTATAATGGACGAACTCTTCTCAAGCTTGTATTATCATGGAAATAAGAAGAGACTCTGATGAAGTGGGTGAGGTTTCTGATAGTCTTGGTTTCTTAGCAGAGTCAACGAGAGTGTTGGAGTATGACGAGGACCTTATTTACTTGCTAAGAAAGACAGATAGTGAACCGGGTATCGACGGCTGCTCCCCAAGGTTAATTGAACATATAAAACACACAGTTCTGCAACCACTTACCCACATATTTAATCTCAATTTTTCGAGTGGCATTTTTCCTAATTGGTAGCAATTAATAATTGTGACTCCAATACACAAAGATGAGAAAGATGATCATTATTAAAAATATTTTACAAGTTACTGGAAAATTATAAGCAGGCGCCTTACCAACTTTATAAACCGTAATAATCTACTCTCTCTAAATTAATTTGACTTCAGGTGGGATAAGTTCACGGATTATTCTGTTGTTCTTCTGGCAGATGCAGTGTCTAGGTATATGGATAATAAACTCAGCTATGTAGGTATTATCCTGGATCTTGCCAGGGCTTCCGATACCGTGTTGGTCCCGATACTGCTATGAAGCTTGAAACAAAGGAAATTAGAGAAACGGCATTAGATTGGTTGCGTAGCCATCTTTCGGATCGGCGTTAGTGCATAAAAATGAGCTCATATACAAGTACGCAATTAAATATCAGTAGTGAAGTTCCTCAAGAAAGTATTTTGGCCCAACCCTATTCTGAATTTACATTACCGACGTCCTTGAATTACCCATACAAGTAACAGATTTTATCTGCTATGCGAATTATACAGCCATCATATTTAATAATTTAACTTGTAATCGAAACGACTTAGAAAGGCATTGTAGTGTTGATTAATTGGTTAAGTTCTGATTTACTAAATCTAAACTACAAAAGAACAGAGTTCATAGGCTTTCACAAAATTCTCGAATCAAAACCATCTCCGCTGACAAACTTGATAATTATTACTTGCGAATCTAAAGTACCCTCTTGCTACTGTAACAATCAGCAACACAGATTACATCAGGTATCTAGGAGTGATCATTGATGATAAGCTGTTATTTAAAAACCACCTATGTCCACTTGTCGGGTAATGTTAGGAAAACCATTTACATAATGAAAGCTTTGAGACGCAGTACTACTAAAGACACAATTAAAATAGTTTACAAATCACTAACATAATACCTACTATACTACTGCACGTTGGCTTAGGGTGGGGCTATCAAAACAAAATTACTTGAAGTCGAGAGGGCCCAGCGAGCGCTACTAAAAGTAATGCTGTGTAAACACTTTAGATTTCGTACTGACGAACTATACAGGCCATGGAGGAGCTACGGGTTCACCAAATGTACGTTTTAAAAGCATTAATTGTAACCTACAAAAAATAATAAATACCCCTAACTATGACACTGCGCCAGCGTCAGGTCTTTCAAATATCGATTCCCACATCACACAGCAGCTTTATCAAATGCCACTCATCTTTCCTACTGCCTAGCCTCTACAAAACATTCTGCTGCCTCTTTCCAGACATGAGGTCTTTGTCCACAAGTAAAGTCAAGCACAAAATAACGATTTGGTTGCTCCATGCTCCTTAAAAGCAAACGTTGCATAAATTTATACTTAAATTCAGCGTACTTTATACTGAATCGGATTCTTATATATTTATCGGTATAAACGGTGTCAGTCAATGTTCTTGGTTCCTGCGATAAAAGCCTAGAGCTTAGAGTAGAAACCACTGTATTTTATAATTATGCAATGACTATTTGGTTAAATAAATATACTATATATATATATATATATATATATATATATATATATATATATATATATATATATATATATATATATATATATATATATATATATATATATATATATATATCTCACTAGTTGTTGCTTGTTGTAGTTGTTGCTAAACATAGGCCTCGCCCACAAAACACTGGTGAGCGAAGTATAAGGGGCCTACACTACGCTTACCAGCACGAGGCCACCACTTGGGAACCGTTTCATATGTCCTCCAGAAACTAATAAATGAGTAACAAAGTAAGGTAGAAGACACAAAAAATAATTAAAAATATGTCAATATTTGCTGAAACAATACAATTTAAAAACTTTTCTCCAAAAGAAGGAGGATTATATTGCTGAATGCGCCGAGCAAAGTTAAATATTAAAAATCTTTTCAAACCTAAAAATAACATTTAAATTTTGCATTCAAGATCTTAGTAACTTTGTGTTTCTCTCTTTGTGTTTATAAATTTTCCCAGCGGCTTCGTTATTTCTTACAAGTACTATTTCAAAAGTTAAAAAAATATGTTAATTAGTACAATGATAAAATACTGTAACCATATAACGTAAAATCTACTAAGTTACATATTCTATAATGCATTTGTTTTGATGTTCACAACGGCATACGCTCTTGAAGCTTCTAATAATCTTTTTAGCATATAATTACGTTCGGCTTCAAGTTTGAGGGCGCCCATTACTTCGTTTCTCTTCGCCTCGAGTCACGTCAAGGCCCAACGCTTTGTTGAACCCCTGTCACTCTTCGCCTACTACATGTTTACATTCAAACACATAATTAATGTGAATTACTCGTACATTTATACAGCGCTGTAAGAGTTGCGATTCCCAGAGGCCAACTTTGTATAAGAGTTAATTTTATCTAGTACGCTCTTTACGTACTGTTGCTAGAGTGGTTATCTCTTTAAAAATGTTCCTTTAAAATTTTATTTGAATCGGGTTTAGAAGGAAATAACTACAAACTTTTATTCTGAAAGCCAAACTACCCGCCAACGTCGATCTATGCTTTCTAAGCAATGGGGTTCCTTCATAGACCGTGGTTTGTGTCATCCTTTGGGGACGTTTTAAACGTTATAGAAAGCCCCAAGAAAGGCCACAAGACACGGTGTGCAACATTTTCATATATTAACTTTCTGCGTGTCTTTTGCATCGGTTGTTGCTTCTTCGATCTATAAGGCCGGCAAATTGCCATTTCAGCTTAATAATCCGTTGGCCCTTGTCAGTTACTCTGGACTTGCTGAGAATATCTTCGTTACAGATTTATCACACGTAGTTCTTTGTCATAGCTCGCTGAAGAAAATTTAGCTTCCTACGGTAACAGGCAGGATAGAAAGACAGTTTTGAAGAATAGGTGACAATAAAATGTATCGTAATCTAATCTCCCTAAGCCACCAGCCGAATTGGATCCGACGAGTGACTTATTGTTCGAAGTTGGGCTTATCTGGTGCGGCTCTGGAGATCAACAAATGATAGCATATTATTCAAAACGTCGACTGGTAAGCGGAGTAGCATCACCAATGTGTTGGTATGGGCAAATTTTTGGAGTTGAGCATTCCATTTGGTGTATTCTTGAAATTTCTTAGCTTAGCAGCAGCAGTAAAAGTGGTAAAAGATAAATTGTACGTAACGTGAACATTTAGGTAGATATAATGTTTGGCCCTTTTTTATTATTTTTCTATCAATTTAATTACAATCCATGCTTTCGGCCTTGAGTATTTTAAGAAGTACTTAAACATCTGTAGCAATTTTAGTTGTACTCACTTGCCAGTATTAACAATATTAGAACAATAATATTTAATATATACCTTGACAACTTGTGGTGTTTTTGCACAACAATATGATAACTCGTGGGTGTTGTAAAAACTGACAAAAGGAAAACAAACAGGAGGTGGGTAGCAGCATGTTCCTGATTACAACTCCAAATTATAAAATATTGCGGTTGCGAGCCCTCCAGTTAAGCGTAGCAAAAATAGCATATCCCCTCTATGCATCAATCATATCTCTTTAAAACAATCAAATAATATCTCTTTGGTTCCAATCCTTAAATTACCAGAAAAAGTCATCATTCTCACAAAAAGAAAAATAAAGAGTAGCACAAGTGCCTCTGTTCTAGCGCTTAAATTATAAACCTGTCATATCTCTACCAACTTTACAAAAGGTAAGCTTCCCTTTATATTTCGTAACGTTGGTAGAAGTAGCTCCGGCAGAAGTATACCGTCCAGTAATTATGATGTAGGCATTTGGTTTTTTTTGTCGTAATAACCTTAATAAACAGAGTTATGGCCTGACGATAACATTAATAATAAAAAATGACAAACTATGTAATTATCGCAGTGTTTTTTTTTTTCTTCTGATATTTAAAATTACGGTTGTGAATGTTGGTAAGTATTGAAAAGGATTATAATATAGGATAGGATTAAAAAAGTAATTCATTCCAAACTAAATATAAACCTAGTCGTAAAGAAGCTCTTATATCTGCTAATATTGAAGCGTGAAAAAGCGGCAACTATTCGAATGCACTTAAGCAATTTCACACATCTGCTTTTTCCAGATCATGCGCTCGTGAATTTGATGTTACACACGTTGTTATGTATGCTCGTGAAGTTTCATGTTCGTGAGAATAAAAAACAAAATTATAGTCAATTTGCTGCAATATCCTTATGAAGAGGCAATCCTCTTACGTGTTGAGTTATGGAGTGATAGGAAAATTGAAGCACTCGAACATCTCATTTTCGTATTATGTGAGATTCCTAATGACTGTCTTGGAAGGAGCAAAAGGTTTTCGTTTTGTTGGTGGTGGATGTGACCTAAGGTTTATATTTTAATAGAATAAGTGTGAGACTTAAAAATAAACCGTGTAGTAGCGGTGTAAGAATATCCACTACCACTTATGGTCTAGTGGGTGCCATAAGACACGACGGAGAGAAATAAAGCAGGGGATTAGCAGCAGCGTCTTCGTAATAACAACTTATTTAAAAAAAAACTGTGGTTGCCAAACAACTTTAGAAAATGGACTTTTGATAGACTGTAATGGTTAATGGTTTTGGTTAGGATTTCAATAAAACTTTAAACTCAATAGAATGGTGCTAAAATATTCAAAAGAATGAACTACATTAATGAAAATATGGAAACTGAGATTGAATGCTCAAGAGATGACGCAAAACACTATTCCACGGAACCACATGCATTCATCGACTTCCTGCAAGTTGCATGTCTTGCCAGGTTACTCCAACTATTAGATCTGCTTTAAACTTTTCTTATCGCTATAGGACTACTACTTGAGAACCTTTCTTCCGCATCGTTTGTCAATGCTTCGAGCTATGTGGTCAATTGCTACTATCGTTTATTCATATGATCAAAATGCTCTAAATGTTGTTACTATTTCTGAATGTATCGGATTCGGTCAAAAGCGGACTAAACCTTTTACTGAAAGGCACTAAAAGCACTAAAGCTTTTTTGCCTTTCAGTAAAAGGTTTAGTTATACTAAAATTTAATGACATTTTACCACGTTATCTACCGCCGCCAAAAAAGCAGGAGATTCTCAATTCGACTGTATTTTTTGCGTGTTTTTACCTCAGAACTTTTTTCTAGGTGAACCCATTTTGATGATTTTTTTGATTTGAAAGCTGGTGTTTCTCATGTCATATGGAGCTCATATAAATTTGATCTAAATCTGACTAATCGTTTTTGAGTGGTCCTTAATAATGGGTATTTAATTGACTTCGACTACGTTAATAACGTTCTCGTTTTATTTATATTGAAGTCGGTTGTACAAAATGTTTAATTTTGCCATTAGTTATTAAGCTAATTTCTTATTTGTCTGTCTGCCTATCTGCAATTCCGGGTGGAATCTTGCAACTCGCTTTTAGAACACTTACCGATAGAGCTGGAGACTTGTTATTTTGAACGTAGCTCAGAATCGAATGACAATATAAGAATATAAAAGAAAAACGTAGTATATTAATTTTTTTAAGTACCAAATTGTAAAAATTATCTCTTGTTTATATTATATTTAAGGATTAAGTAATTTGTTTCGCTAGATATTGCTAGATATTGCTATTGTTTATGGTCTACGACCGCTCCTAATGGTCTATTGGGTTGTAACTGGTTTGTCCTCAAATATTTTACAGAACGGTTAAAAAAGTGTTATAATATATGCTATTATATTTTAAATTATAAAAAATTTGTACACTATTGAAAAATGTTACTATTGTTACTAAAATATTAAAAGCAATCAGAAATATGACATTCACATTTTTTACATGTTTATATAACGCCGTATAAACTTGTACATAGCACGAATACAGTAAACAAAGTTGTAACATAGTATGATTTTTTTTTTACTTTACTAAAACATTGATGATTAATTTCAGTATAAGAAAAATAAATGTAAATTTCGCATACATTATATTGCATGAATCATGAGATTCCTTACTGAGACCTTAACTCGTATATTTAAAGGCAAACGTTTCCTTTTGAGCCATATATACTTCAGTTCAAACCAGCAGTATGTTCATGAAAATGAGAAGGTTCTCTCTCTATTGATTTTATTATTATGACCGTGTTCTTTAAATATAAATATGAAATTTCGTTAAATTCATATGCAGTTTTTTAATTGAATGAAGGAAGGTATAGAAGATATATTTTTATATCAACCAGTAGAACTCATGAAGTTGTAGAATGGTCAAAAATTGCTTAAGACTAATTAACTATAAACTGACTAATGAAAGTTCGTTTTTAATTTTAATTTAATGTACTATCTTCAACTACAACAAATCTGATATTTAATTCCATAAACTAGAGACCAATGGTGAGCACAGAAGATTAATGTATATAGGCATTTACAGTAATTTTTTGTTTTGCTTTCAGATGGAGGGATCCATGTCCAACTGTAACGTGTTGATAAATAAGAATGTAATAAAGTCCCAACTCAACGGTTTTCGAATCCGTAACGACCCCCCTCCTATATATACTATTCACCAACGACATCCCTATCCCGTCGAATGGTGTTAAACTAGCCCTCTTCGCAGATGACACAGCCCTTTCTCCAAAGGCAACTTATTGCCACAGATTCGGAACAAGATCCAAAAGTCAGTTAACGACTTAGGAGCTTGGTTCCAAAAATGGCGTATCGACGTAAACCCGGAGAAGAGCTCCGCCATTTGCTTCGAATATAAACGACGCCGTCTCACTGCCACTCCGCCAATCAGGACGTTAGGAACCCCTGCCCCATGGCAAACAAAAGCCAAATACTTAGCCGTCACCCTTGATGCAAGGCTCACTTTCGAGCCCCATATCAAGAAGGTAACTCGCACCGCGCGATTTTACGTGGGTAGGCTCAACAGCATGTTGGGCAGACATAGTAACATGTCTCTCTGCAACAAGCGAACCTTATATAAGGTCTGTATACGACCTGTCATGACCTATGCGGCCCCCATTTTTGCACATGCTAAGCCCAAAGTTATAAATGAACTTCAAATAGTTCAAAATCAATGCTGTCGTAGGGCCACTAACTCGCCCTATTATGTCCGTAATGCCGACCTACACCGAGACTTAGAGCTCCCAACAATCCAGCAGTTCCTTAAATCACTCTCTGAGAGATTTTTCAAAGGCTCAGAGTCCCACCCAAATCATCTCATTCGTGAGACAGCTGCCTATGCAGCCCCTACCCACACTCGCTATAGTGTGTGCAGACCGGGAAACTCTCTCTCGGACCCCCCCCCAACAAGCTTTCAGCTGACCTGAACTGCCTCCTGGCGGCTCAGGCCGAGCCGACATAACACATTCCTTAATATGCCTTAGTTAGGCCACTTCTAAGCGGCTTTTCGCCGCTTGCGCCCTCCTTTCTGCCAAGGAGGATCGCGTTCGTATACGGCTTAGAGATCTCTCGTCAGATCTGTAAGCCAATCCATAAAGGCGGTGTTTAGTGGGTAAAAGTCTCCACATAACCACGCAGCCGGCTGCGTGGTATGCTATGAGCATTCCCCACCTCCCTCCCCCACTTTCCGGAGGGTTGCCAATATTTGCTTCGGGCGCAAACAAAATCTGTAACGAAACCGACACCGAAACAGAAAATTATATACTCAAGTTAAAATGCCCACCATACCTGGTAATCTGGACATTTCATAGCTTGATAACTGATACTTTTATAGAAAAGGTTAACAAATGAGCACACGGTCACGCCTGTGGATGCTGAGGCCTATAGACATGTACGTTATCCTCGATTAAGATTGAAAATGCAACTGCGATGTCATCCCAGAGGACTAAGATGGAATGCCTCGTTTCCAGTAAAAAGGGTCTCTCGTTCTCTACACTCACTATACGAAACACAGCAGCATTAAGCTGCAATTTTACGCTGGTATACTGTGAGAGTGTGGTCCTACCCTGATTGAGCTGACCCATTCGTGCAACAACCATAATATAGTTACAGCATGGCTCTATCAAGTTAAGAAACTATGGTATTATATTAAAAAGCCTTCGATTTGTTAGTAAATTACTTGATTTTTGAAAACCATGTAAGCACAAATATATTTTGATTCCAACAAAAATTTAAAAAATTGTAATTTGTGATTGTCTTCAAATTTGTCTTCTGAAATCACAGTCTAAGTGAAATTCAATAGATCTTTAGGTATCACAATCAAACAATCTTGTCTGAAAGTATTTATAAATTCATAATATTAAATTAACTATTCATTTGGTTAATGTGCACTTACAAATTTCACAAATCAATGAGAATCAAACCCGACATTTTCGCAAAGCACACAGCTGCTGAGCTATCGCCGTGCTTAAGAAAAAAAAATAGGATCTAATAAACAATAAAATCTACTGAATAACTTACAGGTTATCCCATGATAGACTTTTGAGAAATACAAGGAAAAGGAAAGTATAAAAACAAAACAAAAAAAAACAGTATTCGAAAGACGGACTGTGACAGTGCTTTGTTTACAATTTTACCCCAATTGCTACCAATAAACTATTGTAAATAATCGCTTCTTCATCTGTTGAACATAATTTTTCAAATAATACCAAGATGTTGTAAAATAGTTTCACTTTTTGAAACAAACGAATTCGCTTTTCGAACAATAAAGGCGTCGTAAACACGTTTTCTTAAAAAAAAAAACAACTTTCACGCTCTAAGTAACTCAACGTCACCTTTGAATATAAAAGAATAACTTTTTATTGTCGCCATTATTTATTTTGCTGTAGGTCTCTCGTTAAGATGTGAAAAAGAATTTGTACAAAATCTAAACACTTTTTATACATACTGTGAATTAACGTTAAGGCATAGTGTATGGATGCGGGTAACCTTAGCTCCTAACAGACAATGCTGGCTTCCTTAATGCATAGGTCTTAAATTGTAGTGCGGTTTCAATGCATGTGCCTTTGACATTAAATTACGGTCGCCATGCAACGTAACACCGGCTATAGTCGCTTGCACACGTGCACTAGGCTTAATGTGAAATTATTGTCTCATATACGCTCGCCAATTAAATTATTCCAACTTAATTACATCAATAATTATTTGCACTCTTAAGAAATAAACATATGGAATATTAATTCATTTAATAGCCTATCAAATGCCGCAGCACCTTTAACTATATACTTTGCTGAACATGGGTCTCCTCATAGATTGTCTAATAAGAAGGATATTCGACATAGTAGTCGCGCTTGGCAGCACTATCCAAGAGAACTCCTCTCTACATAGATTAGAGAGTTGAGTAAAATCCACAATGCCGCAGATAGGCCATCTCAGACTGAAACAGATGACCTACCTTTTTCGTGGTCTTAACCGACTACGAAAAAATAAGAGGACAGTCCAAGTAATGGGGCATACCCCGAGGCCCGAGACCTGCAGGGCCTAAGAAGGTAAGAAGCCCTTGCAGCAGACAACACTGGCGCTTGGCAGGATAGTTGGCAACCGAATTTTAGTATATTCTTCTTGTTATTGGAAAGATGTTGCCTGTTTCCTGTTTTTCTCCCTCAGTCGTAATGGATAGTTGTGTTTATATATTATATTTATACAAATAACTTCTATGCACAACATAGAAAGATATTGAGCTCTTTGAAAAACATAACATAAGTATAAACACAATTATTTTGTTAGTATTGTGCTATATATTTATATATTATATTATACTGTTTTATTATCCGACGACAGTTGAGGGTGTCACAAGGGTTACCATGCTTACACTATTGTTCCATTCGATTTATTACCTCACGTAAGTATCGAATGTCCTGGAAGCAAGTCGTGTGTACACAACATATTTAAAAAGTTTAGTCTATTCATCCCTTCATGTGTACTTTCATTACATTTTTAATGTTGATATCTCCCGGTAAGCTTACACATTTTAAAGGTATCTAAATATAGACAAAGAGTTGATAAAACTTTCAGCATGGATGTTAGATGAAGAGCGATGATGAATTCGCCGACAAGACGCTTCTAAAGGAGAAATTTTATTAACACTCACTGAATGCTTATGTATGTATATAAAACACGAAAATTGTTTCTACCTATGTCCGTTATCCTCTACAGGCTGTAGAGCTTTATGCAGTTTTTATCCAATGGTGATAACCAAGCATACAGTACACCTGATGGTAAGTACGTACACGAGCTATAGCCCATTAACACCCACATCTATTAAAATACAGATGCATCATCACTATTAAAGACCAAGATGGAAGAGTGTTAATGAGGTATCGTTAACACTAAATAAGGTATCCAGTTCTTAAATATAACACACAGCAGCTCCCACAAAACACCCGCGTAAAATTTTGTGAGAGTTTCTTCATCGATTTTTCTCTGTCGTGTTTCTCTGTTTCCTCATTCGTGGTATAGTTATAAGAGAACTGAAGCGTGACTGTGCCATTTTGAAATTCATAGATAAATTATAAATAAGTAGTAAAAAGTGAAAAACTTATCTACGGTACTCGCACCTTTGTTAATATCGACTAAATTAGACTAGTTCTCACACTTATAATGTGAATAATATTGATAATAGCGGAGGTCAGAAACGGGCGTTATTATTGGCAGATCCATGTCATATTCCATATGTAATATTGCGGCCTAATTCAACTTATAGTTTTGGTTTATCGTGACTATCATATTATTTCAAGCGAAAGCTACGTACCCTAGTTATTATTTTTAATGACTTCAATTTAGTGCCGTCGAATAACTCCGCTTTGTTTACGATCGCTTCGTATAAGTGAATATACCGTTGATGGAAAACAAATCGGTATATTTAAAGAAATAGAATCGTGATTGTGAAAAATGATGCTTTGAGAGCAATTTTAAAAATAAATATTTTCATTACGTTAACTCTATAAAAGAAATCTTTATTTTTTACGCCATTTTGAAGTTTTAATGGAACCGTGATGGGGATAAAAAATAACAGTTTAGTGAGACACTACAATATTTACTTACAAACCGACTCAAATTTTGAATTGTTTTATACGTGGTAGAGCCACGCTGCAATGATATGATAGTTATAGTATGAATGGTTTGGCTCGACCGGGAAAGGACCCCGCTCTCACAGAAAACCAGCTTAAAATTATTGCTGTATTTCGTAATATGGTGAGTGTGGAGATCCGGAGACACTTTTTTACTGGAAATAAGGCATTTCATCTTAGTCCTCAGGGGTAAGAACGCATCTGCGTTTTGATTCTTAATCGATAGATGTAGATATCTATGGGCCACAGTATTCATTTACCATCAGGTGGACTATTCTGGCTTTTCTGTAGTCGCTTCTTACGAGATCTATATCAAATAACCAACGTACTGTGTATATGAGAACGATTTACTATTTTCTATCTCGCTGCTGTGAGGATCGTATAGTTTTTTTTTTTGATTGCGTTTTTGGTCTAGTGGTCGTAAACATGAAAATCGGTTATTGGGATTTTGGGGCAAGAAATTTTCAGTAGCAGACCGGACCCAGGAAGACACCTCTGTGCCTCGGAAACACGTACCTAAACTATTGGTCTTGCGCCTGATCTCTCTCCAGTCATGTCGGATTACCGTCCTATCGGGATATAAGAGTGATGGATTAAAGAGTGCACCTGTACTCTTGTGCACCTGTACCCATACCATCGAGCAACATAATCCTATCCTGCGTAGATGCCTAGTCTCCATTGAGTCTAGCCGACGTAACCGGAATGCCGTCACGGTGGCCAGTCAATCCAAAAATAATCCATATTTTTATAGAATAATATTATGAATTATGTTGGATTCATCATTTTACCAAAAAAATATAAATGATTTAAAATATCGTCTCATTGGCATAAAAGCACAATCGATTCTTGAAGTACCACATCCGAATCGATAATCTAATAAATGATTCACTTAATTACAAAATGAAAGTCAGATTGTACCAAATTATTGCAATTGTATGGTATGAAATAACCGCAATACGTAGTGAGCGTGTTAAATCTCTCGAAAATGAGAATCTAAGTAGAAAAAGATTGTTAAGCCGGCTCTCAGGTTTTAATGATAGTACCTTTATTATGGCAAATTACTGTGTATGTATGTACTTAAATAAAAAAGAAAGCGAAGGAGTATCGCGACAAAACCTCTATAACGAGTGCTTAATCAATTAATGTGTATATTTCATACTATACAGGATTATTTTGCAGTAACCGGGCAAATTTGCAGAGAAGGTTCAAAATAAGTAATATTGGCAAATGGTGAAGAAAAGTTAATTAAAAAATAATCTCAAACATTCTGTCATTTTTATCTTTTAAATTCAAAATGCGTGGTAATGCATTATTTTAACTGATTTTACTGCGCACGCACATATTCGCAAGGGTCGATCGGTAGGTAAATAACGTTGTTGTTCATAAATCACATTCAATTTGGGATTAATTCAAAAAAAGTAGAATCCTTACTCACTCATATTTTCAAAATTAGCAATAACGCTACATCATTATTTATTTAATCGAATTTAAGTTTAAAATTTGGCTACTCTGGAAAAATAGCCCTGTAAAGAGTATTTCGGTTATTTCGGTTTCGTCATAATGATCGAATGAACATCAACGAAAATAAACTTCACCAAGTTTTACTAATATAACGACTAAGCTTTCAGTTAATTATACAAAATAATATAAAATCGCCTATTTGGTCCCCTTTGTTTATGCAGATATCCATCGGCTATAGTAGGGGCGCTTACCATTAGCTAGGAATTTGCCATAGTTGCCATCAAAGTTTCTTATAATTATTGAATTGTTATCAGAAAGATACTGCTTCCCATTACCTATTCGTTTTACTCTTTCGCCTTTTACTAATTCTCCAGCCAAAATGATGGTTCTTGCAGAGATGTGTTCCAGATAGATAGCTATAGAGAGGCGGTAAATTATATGCTTGAAGCATTCAATCTTAGACCTAGACTAGACTTAAATAGTTTATGACTTCAGTTTTATTAAAAAAAACCACACGATGTAGACTTATCCATTTCGCCACTACAAGACAAACACGAGTTTTGGTCGACTTTTTAAAAACATTTATATGTTAAACGTAACGTCAAGTTTTCCCTTAATCGCCATTAGTATGTAAAGGATAGATATTTAAATATTAATTCAATTACATCTTTCAAGAAACCGCTTTGACGTAAGGATAATTAATGTAACCGCTTGGCCAAAACGAATGTTCATGCGGTTTTCTCAGTATATGGCCCCCGGTAATCTATGTATACACGAAAATAAATTAGAGTAATTTGTGGATAACGCCTAAGTACTACGTAAATATTTAAATAGTTTAGCTTGCGTGATTTAAGAATTTATCACGGACAAATTTCATGATAGTGTTGTGATTTAATAAATATTAGTTAAAAAAAAAACTTAAAAACTCGTTAATGGTAAACCGAACTAATAAGTTAATTATATTTTTTTAAGAATAGTATGTATTTTTAAGTGTATATATACGCTCACCGGCACGGAAACTTGGCCACTCGTGAATTTGCTGATTTTTTTTTTTTTTTTTTTTTTTTTATTTAAAAAACGTTACCTCCATACTAGGATTTTCTCCTGTGTCGTGGGGCAGTTTACAAACAAAAATTTCACAAGGACAAACATCCAGACCCGGAACAATTACTTGTATGTAGGCCATACAAATACTTGTTCCATGCGGGATTCGAACCCGCAGCCCCCAGCGCAGCGCACTTATTGCTAAGCCACTGCGCTACGGAGCCGTCCAATTCCGGATTATTCCCGGATTATTTGCACTGAAACGTTTTTTTAACAGTAAATTAAGGGTAGATGCATTCAATAAGTGTCTCTAATGGTTTTAGAACATAGAAATTTAATGTTTACTTCACCGAAATTTTTCTTTTCAAGATAACATGTTTTCACTAAAATTAACATCTTTCCATTGTCACTTTAAAAACACTACAAAGTTAAAAATTAAGTCTGTTTCTTTATTGTCTATCAGTTTTAATATCGGGTGTTTCCTCCTCTAGCCCTGATAACCGCTTGCATTCGATCTGGCATGCTTTGAATGATGTTTCTGACATCAACTTGCGGTATGCTGTCCCAAGCGGCCAGCGCTGCATTTCGGAGCTCATTTAGAGTTTGTGGCGGTTTGGAGCTGGACTTTATCTTTCTTTTGAGCATACCCCATACATGCTCAATTGGATTTAAGTCCGGGCTACGAGCTGGCCACTGTAATTTTTGTATTCCAACCTCTTCCAGATATTCCTCTACACAATGTGCGACGTGCGGGCGTGCATTATCGTGCATGAGGGGGAATTGGTCGTGTCCAATGAATCCCGAATAAGGCATTACGTGCTCCTGAAGAACTTCCTCGATGTATCGAGTAGCTGTAAGCCGATTATCGACGATGACCAACTCTGTACGTGCGTCGGAACTTACACCTCCCCATACCATTATTGAGCCTCCATGGAAACTCACAGTTTGGGTGGTGGTAATGGGTAGAAACCTCTCTCCTCTTTTTCTCCACACTCGTTCTCGACCAGCTGGCTACTCGGTGCTGTCTGAGAAGTTCTGGACCTCGTGCTGGTCTACGAGCTTTTAAATTCACTTCCTCCATTCGTCTTCTCACCGTACGCTCACTAACATTAACGCCTCTTGCGATTTAGAGCCGCTGGCGTATCTCAACAGCGGTCAGGTAGCGGTTTCTCAAAATCTCCATAACAATAAAACGATCGTCCCGGGCCGATGTGCACCTTACGCCCCCACTGCCTGGCCTGCGGGTGTAGCGGCCTGTCTCCTGGTATCGTTTCAGTGAATACTGCATTGAGGACCGTGGTACGTTAAGCACAATAGCAACTTCACGCTGTGTCAGCCCTTGGTCAATTAATGCTACTGCTTGTGCAACTTGTGCTGGTGTTAATGGCATTTTTGTTGGCTTTAAAGCACCTTTAGTTATTTAAATAAGACACAAGATCACAATAATTGAATAACCTTACAGTAAACTTTTCACAACACACAAATTTAAAATGTGAACTTAGTCGCTCAAATGACCCGATTCAACTAAAAATTAAAGAATTCGTCATGGTGCACTTAAACATAATGAATTACCTTCTTGAACTTGAGGGTAAACATTTTTTGACATACTTGCATAACAAACATACATCAGAAACACTTAAAGCTTTTGCTATCGCGAGATAACCGCTTGGCCAAGTTTCCGTGCCGGTGACTTTTGCCGGTTGGGTTTCAAGGAGGCTATGGCACCATAAACCTTAAATTATACAGAAGACGAATAATTATAATCAGACTTTGTGTCTCTGTGTCTGACCTTTGTGGACTATCTGTTGTGGATTAGAAAGCCTTTGACTCCATTGAAACTTGGTCTGTTATAAATTCCTTGCAGCGTTGCCGGATTGACTGGCGATATATAGATGTCTTGAGACAGTTAATACTACAAGCTCGGTGTCTGTCCAAGTACAGGGTGGTCTTACAAAACCTATCCAGTTGCATCGTGGAGTGAAACTGTTCACAAATGCACTAGTAGATGTTTTTAAAACGCTAAACTGGAAAAGACGCGACATCAATATAAACGGCGAACACATCTCACACCTACGCTTTGCCGATGATATCGTCGTCATGGCAGAATCGCTGCAGGAACTACAAGACATGCTGAGTAGCCTAAATAAAGCCTCCCGTCGTGTTGGTCTGTAAATGTATATTAAATAAGACGAAAGTCATGTTTAACAGTCATGTCATACCAGATCCGATTATCGTTGATGGTGAAGTTCTTGAAAGTTGTTCAGGAGTACATATATCTACTTCGGCCAAATAATGCAAATAGATAAAAAAAACTTCGAGAAAGAAGCCGTTAAGTGGATTCAGTTGGGCTGGGCAGCGTTCGGGAAGCTTCGTCAGGTCTTCTCGTCACCCATACTGCAAAGTTTGAGGACGAAAGTCTTCGACCAGTGCGTCTTAACAGTACTCACATATGGTGCCGAAACCTGGACACTTACGGTACGACTACTCCACAAACTCAAAGAGAGGGCGATGGAAAGAGCTATGCTTGGAGTTTCTCTGATGGATAAGATTCCTAACGAAGGAATTCGCCGGAGAACCAAGGTTACCAACGTAGCCTTCCGTATTTGCAGGCTGAAGTGGCAATGGGCTCACATTTGTCGCAGAAGCGATAATCGTTGGACGCCCATTCCAACGATTATCACTTCTGACATAGAGTGGAGACAGCTTTTAGGTTAACGTATTGTGGGACGCCCCCTGGCAAGATGGAGCGACGATCTGCACCAGGTGGCTGGCAGTAACTAGATGCGTGAAGCGGAAGAATGGGCTAAGTGGCGCGCCTTGGGATAGGATATGTCTGTCGCAGGCTGATGATATATATATATATATATATATATATATATATATATATATATATATATATATATATAGTTACTTATACTTTTCTCATTTCTAAAAAAAATATTTTACCTCTATATTTCAGTTTACCATTAAAGCGTGGTTTTTAGTTTTTTTTAATTAGAATTTATTTTTCACTTTTTAAATAGAGCTACGAGCATATCACATTATCGTACGTCGTCGGTCCTTGATAAGTATGAAAGTTTCAATTTAATATGACGTTTGAAAGTGGATGAAAATGAAATTTAGAAGATTCGGTTACAAGCAAACATACACGTGAAGCTAATATAAAGCTCGTTACTTGTTAAAACAAAAAGAAAAATTACTTTGAATGTGTTTTAAAAAATATGTAGGTATATTTTATAAAAATTATTGTTTACCAAATTAAGTTTGAATAAATTAAGACACAACATACAAGTTGGCAACATACAAGTTGGCAACATACAAGTTGGCATTTGTATAAGATTTTAAAAAAATTATTAAAAAAATGGAAAATAATAACAAAAGTCTAGTCTAGTAATCATCATCACCATTGTAGCTCTACACAAATCCACTGCTGAACATAGACCTACCCAAAAGAAGGCCTCTATGTCAGAAATAGTAACACTGCTTTAGATTTAAAATTGCAAATGTACTAAAAAGTAATGGTACATAACATATCTAATATTTAAAATGATTCAATACAATTTTTTTAATGGAAACTTTACATAAAATATAATTATTCAGTTTATTAGCCATATGAATTCATTAACATTAACTGTACACGTACAGTTTTTTTTCTTATTGGCGGCGGAAAAACGATTTAACGATTTAAGCACAAAGGCAACAAGACACTGATCGGTGAGGATGATCTGCACTTTAGTTTTATATCCACCGTATTTTTGTGATTTGTCACCATACAACTTTACTGATAATAATAATTTAAAATAAATACATGTAGATTATTAACTTTCCAAATGGAAGATTTTGTAATAGGTCTATTTGAAATTCCAATTTTCATCATATCTTCTTTCTGTTCGGTCCTATTTGAGTGTTTTTTTTTTAAATTGTTGTCATCTCTAAAGACTAAGATGGATTGTAATCGCTCTCTTTACTTATATGATGATGATCTTTACTAATATGAACTCTAACATGATATCGTATACAAAACAATTTTATTCGATGAATTACATGAATACATATAAAACAATATGTGAATAAATTTGCAATTAAATTAATTCTGTAGAATAAATTCCTAAATGGGAAATTGATTGGGATGGAAGACTTAATAGTTATCACATTTTAATTTAATTTATTATTTAATTCAGTTTAGGTTTTTAGCAATTATTCTGCTATAACAATCACAAATGGAGCCTCTCGTAACTTCGGTGTCATCTCAATTTCGAGCATGAATGAAATGAAAATTGTCGACTATCACTCTTGATTAATTGTTTCAGTTAATTTTCTACGATGGATTTTTTAGCAAAAAGATAAAGGTGCGAATCGAAACAAAACTTGCAAACAAATTACAACACGCCAACAAAATAATTTAAATTAATGGAAGCGCATTCTTACTAACGTTCGGGTGGCAGCACGGAGTCTTAAAACGAAGTTACAAATTAAGGCTGACATTTCAATTACATTCTTGTGCAACTATTGTCTTTGCGGAGAGGCGTCTAGAACACTTAAAGACCTATCTCACTTTAACGTCCGATGGCTTTGAAAATAAATAGCAGCGAAACCAAGTATTTAGTCTCGGCTGCGATTCATCGCGTAAAAAGTTCAAATTAACAACCTATTTCGCCGCTGATCAATCACTTTTCACGTTAATAAGATGTAAATTGTATGGTGCCTTCTTTTACTTTGGTATGAATTTTTAAAGGAAAATAAAAGCATTATTATTGTATTTTGAAAAGTATATTGCATCAAGGGAAACGCTTTGCCTGCTAACTAAAGAATGAGGATCTATAGATTCGAAAAAACCGGCAAGTACGAGTAGGACCCGCTTCCAGCGGGATCCGTATAAACTTAAATATGTATGTAGATAGTTCATCAAATTGAATTATAAAAGCAAGTAAGTAAGCACTGAACATTGCTCTAAAAAATTAAACTTTTAATAAAAATAAAAGCATTATTAAAAAAACTAAAAAGGATGAAATATTTTCCACCTATTAGTTTGAGAAGTTAGTGCTAAAATACAGTGTATATATAGGCACTCTGAAAGCTCTGCGCTCCTGGCTGCTTATAAATGTTTGAATTTCGAATGTTATATTCTTTTTAATATAAGACACTCATATTATAAAATCGTGTGTCAACTATGTTTATAACAAGCTTAAATCCGTCTTACGAAGCAAAAATAGTATTAACGCGAAAAGGTTTTAGGACGATAATATTTTATGATTTAAAAGTTTACTCTTTCAATTGCAATTACGTAAGTGTGGCTTTACTTTCAAAATGTACTTTTGGTAATTAAGATCGAAGTCGAATTCGGTGCCAATAAAGGTACCGTTCATAAAACGTCCGAGTCCTAAGGCCGCACAGCGTCGTAACTCTGGCAATTAAGCCGAATTAAAAATAAAGTCGAAACAAACGCGAGCCGTACAGCTGTTGATTAAACGCCATCTCGCGGCGACCTCATCAATAACAACAGTTTAATTAAACACTTTTATAAGCAACTGAATAGCCGGGACGCTAGTCTCGGCTTTTAATTTGCTTTTTTATTATTTTTATATTTCGTAATTTTTTGCTTAATAGAGTTGACTGCGAGATCTCGGCGAGGACTCGCCGCTAAATGGGGGTTTGAAACAAAGAGCTCCCACAGCTCTGATGTTTGCTCTGCAAAATAGGAACGTGCTTTGTTTGAGAAATCTTTAAAGTCTAAATAAATAAACTTCTAGAAGATAACGAAGTAAGCACACTTAACTTAGTGAAGTGACATATTAAAAACTGCTTTAAATATTAACGAGAAAATTAGACGAACTTAATTACTCTCATTAATGTACGAATAGCAAGAAAATACTAATAATATTTATACTCTAATAACTAAATGTGCGAACAAAATAAAAGTTTCCCTGTTTGATACGCGTATTTTGTGAAACAAAATGAAAAGTTTATTGCAAGTTATCAAATTAATTAAACACGTATGATAGTTTAATTTTTCGTTTCGTTTTCGTACATAATAACATTTTTTCTCTGGCATGAATTCATATAACCATTAATTTTACATTAAAACTACCCTAAGTGTAAGCAAATTCTTCTCTAAATGTAAACCTCATCTGCATGCGTTTCACCTAGCTAACATAATATGAACCAGACCACAAGGGTTTGACCAACGAATGGCAGAATTTCCATTAGAACATATCGGTTCCAAGTCCCATAGACTATTAATGTTAAGTTCAAAAGACAATATTGTCGGAAGCGATAAAAG
Organism: Parnassius smintheus behrii; assembly: GCA_036936625.1. NCBI lineage: Eukaryota > Metazoa > Arthropoda > Insecta > Lepidoptera > Papilionidae > Parnassius > Parnassius smintheus. The sequence continues at coordinate 19,977,677 of JAUPFT010000015.1, read as the reverse complement.
AATTTACAACGAGTTCGGAGTTAGACTGCAATGAGAGTTGTAGCTATACATTTACATATACCACTGCAAAGGAACCAGGCAGTCCACAGCTGGTTCCTTGATCCAGCGTGAGGAACCAGGCGTGTGTAAACGTTAAACTAAGAAACAGAAGGGGGGAATCTAGGCTTCTCTCGATCCGGCCTCGTATAACGCCTACGTTGGGTTCGGGAACAACGTATGTGATCTCCGCAACGGAGTAACACACAAGGGCGATAACCGCTTCCTTTTCAGAAAATAGGTTCAGGCGGGGATTACGGGTCTTCCGAAGTCGTCCCGTTCCCAACGCCTTAATTCTTCGATGTGGACTGTATAATTTTGAGGGACGAATTTCTTGGGAATAAAACAGCAATTATCTTCAAACCGTTCCGTGAGAGAGTAATTACTTTTCCCTATCACTTCCCTACACTTTTTCTTTCTTCTTATTGACTGCTGGTCTTGCACTTTTTCCCGAAGTTTTTCCGAACTTTCCCGAAACTTCCCCGAACGAATTGCAAGTTGATTGTCGTCTGCTATGGGACTACTTTTATTCATCCCATGCAGGTTTCGGGCCTCGGGGAGTCCCCCATTACCCGGGTGATCCTCACGGCTCATGACTATGAGCCGGTCTTGGGAGCCGTACCAGTACGGCATTGTTTGCTATCTTGGTTGGCGTATTGCGCGCCACCAGGTCGGTGCTACCAGAGGGTTGGCCGTCTCAAAGCCCTGCGGAGTCCTGAGGATGGGAGTCGACGCAGGGCCAATCTTGCCGACAGGAGGGCGTTCCAACAGCAGCTGCTCCGGGCCTCCAGTGCTCCTTCCTGGCTCTAGTTGAAGGCCTGGCATTCCTAGGCAAGTGGTTGGCGTGTCTCGCGCCTCCGGGAAGGGAATCTGCCGAAGGGTCAGCAACCTCAAGGTTCCGCGGAGAAGCATCTCGACGCGGAGCCGAAGTCACCAACAGGCGCGCGCACATGGGTGCGCCGGGCCTTTGGAGTTCGCTTCCCAGCGTGTAGGTTAAGCGCAGTGTTGGGTGATCTTCATCCCGGGTGGGGTCAGGGGCGTCCTCAAGGCTCGACGCAAGCCGAGTTGGCCCCACAGCGCGCGCACCCACTGCGAAGCGACGCGCTGTACTTCTCCCACCCAGGCGGGAGTCGACGACCGGCGGATGTGACCGCTCGTTGGCGCGGTCCGGACGAGACTCAACAACGAATTGCAAGGAAGGGTTGTCGTCTTCATGTGCCTAAGCACATGCAGGTTTCGGGCCTCGGGGTAAGCCCCCATTACCCGTGCTGTCCTCGCGGTCCACCACTATGGACCGGTCCTAGGAGCCTTCTATTGGCATTGTAGGTGTTTATACGGTTTTTGTCGCAATCGGTAAATTTTTCGTAGTCGGTTATAACTACGAAAAAAGGAGGTTATCTAATAAAGTCGGAGTTGGCCTTTCAGCGGCATTGAGGGTTGTTACTCGACTTTCTAATCGATATAGAGAGGAGTTCTCTTGGATAGGGTCGCCCGTCCGGAGGACGAGTGTGTAGCGGCGCAAAGTTGTTAAGATGTATGTGTGGCCCGTTGTCTGCACGGTCGAACATTCCGCGCGCCAACCGGGCCACAAATTCCTGTATAGTTTCAATCTTCAGGTTGGCCGCTATGACGTCATTCCGGACGTAGCGACCCGCACCGACGATGGTTCTTAACGCCATATTTTGCTAGGCTTGCAGTCGCCGCCTCAGAGGCTCGCTCAGAAGCGCGTACCAGGCCGGAGCAGCATAGGTGATAATAGATCTTATGTAGGTTTTGTATACTCGCACTTTGGTGTTAAGTGGTAACTTGGATGCCAGGACCGGACGTAGCATCGCCCGCGCACATCGTGCTCTGCGGACGACGAGGTCGACGTGCGCAGTCATGCGCAGCGCCCGGTCGATCCGGCACCCAAGGTAGGTCACGGCCTTCTCGTACGCGATCTGCTGGCCATTGAGGGTTAGTTGAGGTGGTAGGTTCCTGAGGCGGCGAGTGAGCAGAGCGGTCGTCTTACCAACGTTGACGACCATCCTCCACTCATCTAGCCATGGTGGCAGCAGGTCCAGGAGACGTTGCATCCTGGCAGTGGCAATGTGGGCTCTTCTGGACGAGGTGAAATAAGCGCTATCGTCCGCATATAACGCCAGTTCCACGTCATCCTCCCACTCTTGCAGCCTTCCTGCCAGGGAAGCGATGTCGTTGGTATAAGCCGCGTACAGGACTGGAGACAAACAGCTGCCCTGAGGAACGCCGGCTCTGATGGTTCTGGTTGCGGACTCGGCGCCCTCTACGCAGACGTAGAACTTCCTGTCTGCCAGGAAAGACGCCACTAGCCGCAACATAGCAGGAGGGACACTGGTCTGTTCTTCCAATTTATAAAGTAGCCCAGAATGCCACACCCTGTCGAACGCCTTCTCAATATCGAGAAAGACGCCCAACGTAGTGCGGCCTCGGTTGTAGTCGGCCGCAAGCAGGTGCAGCACTCTGGTCAGCTGTGTTGCTGTAGAGTGACCCCTCCTGAATCCGTGCTGCTCCGCCCGAAGTTGGATGCACGGGCGGAGGCGTCTTAGCAACAATCTTTCAAGCAGTTTAGCTATGTGTGGTAGCAGCGTGATCGGCCTGTAGCTGGCAGCTCTACGCCTGTCCTTCCCGGGTTTCGGCAAGACGATTACTTTGCCTTTCTTCCAGTCCTCCGGGAAGTGGGATGTCCGCAATATCCCATTGTAGAGTCGACCAAGCTCTACTAGGACTCTATGGGGCAGCTGTCGGAGTGCAGCGTTGGTAATCCCGTCGTGCCACGGCGCCTTCCTCGGTTGCAGGCGGGTTGCTGTCCACCGCAGTTCAGCGGGGGAGATGAACCACTCTCCTGCAAGAGGCGGCGCGGGCGACGACAGGAGCTCCTGTACGCGACTCTCCTTTTGGGCATGAAGCTCCAAGAACTCCGCACTTGCTGGGTTCGGCATAAATTGCTCCTCGAAGTGCTCCACTAGGATATCCGCTCTACCCTTGGCATCGTAACAACGTTCGCCCGCGTTGTTGGTCAACGGGCAAACGGGAGGTTTGGCTTTAGTTAACTGTCGGTTCAGTTTGTAGAGCGACGCATCATGCTCTTCCGCCTTCCATATGCGCCGCTCCCAGGTATCTCCTCTGTGTGCCTGGACTGCAACCGACAGTTCCTCCGATAAGGTGTTCAGTTTTGTTTTGATTCTCGGGCAGCGAGTACGCGCCCAGAGTCTCCTTAGTGCCCTTTTTCTCTTAATCTGCACGCAGATGTGTTGCGGCAGATCATCCCTTTTGGTGGACATGGGGACGATCGTAGAGGCAGCGTTGAGGGCCTCCTGTATCGCCTTTGTCATATTTGTGGCTGCGGCCTCTACGTCGTCCGCTGTGTTTAGGGGGTGGTGTGCTGGAGGTCTCTCCTGCAGGTGTTTGTGGTAGAGCCTCCAGTCGACACGTGTCTTCACTGTTCTGGGCGGCGTAGTCACCGCCTTTAGGCCAAGGGTAATCAAGATCGGGAGGTGCTGTGAGTCCAGGTCGTACAGCACCTCTACCACTATCGGGTAGTTGATGTTCCTAGCGAGCACGATGTCCAATACATCCGGACGACTTCGTGGATCCGTTGGAACATGTGTAGGTTCTTCGGGACCTAAGACGTCATAGCCGTATCTTTCGGCATCTTCGAATAGTGCATGACCCGGCGGGTTGATCAATCTAGATCCCCACGCCGGGTGTTTGGCGTTTAGGTCCCCGGCGATGATGGTCGGTATTTCCCGTCCGGACGTCTGAGGAGCAAAATGGAGTCCCTGGCGGGCGGTATGCTGCGTAGATCCTAAGTTCCTCGCCCGCCGCCTCCATTTTTATGCCGATAGAGCGCATCGTTTGGTATTCCGGTAAATCGAGTTCTTGATGGACGATGTCCCTTCTCACTAGGACCGCTGTCTCTCTGTAGGCGGCCCCCTGAGAAGTGACCTCGTCCCTCCTATATATATGGTAGTTCGCCAGCTTAATGCGAGTACTCGGATTTAATTTCGTCTCTCCCAGCAAGATGACCTGTACGTCTTGTTGTTGGGCGACGGTGCGGAGTTCTTGTAACTTCTGCTGGATTCCTCCTGGGTTCCAGTAGAGGAGGCGCAGGTTAGACTCCTCCACTGTAGTGCCGAGCCAGTAGATTAGCCAGCGCCTTCATAACCGCTGTGATCGGATCTGTCCCGGCTCTGATATCCGCCAGGACTTGACTGCCGACCTCGATTGCTATGCCAACCAAAAGTTGGATGGCGTCAGCAATCTCGAAGCCGGCTGGAGGTGTTCTAGCTGTATGTGCGGTTGGCGCTGGTCTCGGGAGTTGGTGTACATTTCTTTGTATGTGGGCAGAACGCGCTCTATGTGTAGAACGGGCTCTATTTTTTGATAGAGCCCTTTCTGGCATTCTACCCATTCTGGTTCTCTTGTCATCCTTGGTAACCTGCGCCTGGGCTATCGTTACCGCTGGGGTTGGGTTAGAGGTTGCTGCCTGAGGAGGAGGCTGCACCTTCTTCTTCTTCTTCCTCCCCCGCTTACTCCTCTGAGAGGTTTGGCGCTCTATGGCGTCATTAGCGGGGGGCTGAAGAGTCGCCCCGGTGTTTGCCTTCGATGTAGTGATGGTGGGCACCACCGTTTCTGTGGGTGCCGTGACGGGTGAAGGGGGGGCAGGTTGCCTTCCCTTTCCTCTGATTGTAGTCCACCCGTCTTCCTGGACCACGGCCCTGGGACGACTTTGGGGGACCCTCTTGGGCTCCTCTGGGAGTAGTCCCGGCAGAGTGATCCCCTGCTTCCTTGCAATCCTCCTCAGGACTGGGCAGCGGCGATCGTTGGCGGTATGGTTCTTTGCGCAGTTAGCGCATCGCGGTTCCTCCTCTCTACCCCTTGGGCAGTTACTGGCGATATGGTCTCCGGCGCAGCGAACACACTTCACTGGCCTGAAGCAATTGGTGGACGCATGGCCAAAGGCCTGGCAGCGGTGGCACTGTGAAGGGCCCGCTCTTCCTTGCCAGGCCTCTATGACGACTCCTCTCATGAAGAGGAGTTCGTCGATCTGGTATAACTCATTTAGGCGCTCCAGGCTCAGGTGGTCCAGCTGCGCGAAGTAGAGGCACCCAGGTCTGCCTCTACGGGGGGGGGGGATCCCTTTTACATATCATCTCTATTAGGTACTTTTGTACCGTCCGGAATTCTTCCGGACTCTGGGGGGTGAATCTTACCACCTTGCCGAATGGACGAGCATTCGGTGGGTGGCCCAGCTTCTTATTAAGTGCCTCGAAGTGCTTCGTCCAATCCGGCAAGCACTCAGCCACTATAGGTGGGTACCTTTTAGCCGATTCTTCCGGCGGTTTTGGTGTTTCGGCAGTCTTTGTCCGTGGTACTGCCGGGGCAGCTACCAGTTGGGCATAGCTGATGGAAGGCCTCTGACCATCGTCCGATGGCCGGCCTGACGGGTTGGTGGTAGGCGCAGACGGTGAGTGTCCGGCGGATGCGCTAGGTGCTAGGGTTGCATACGTGGTAGCACTCCATCCGTATGACCCTTCTCCTCCCTGCTCCAGATCAGCAGCATCCATGCTGGTGTGTTCCGGTGTTCTGGGGGGGTGGGTTTAGTCGGCGATGGCGATTGAGGTGGTGTTCTCCTAATCGGCTTTTTCGGTTGGCGTTCTAATTCTCCCTCGGATGACGAGTAATCCGAGGAGTCGGAGGAACCGAAGCATCGCCTCTTTTCCTGGAGGGATGCTGCTGTCTCTGGAGGCGTATGTCTCCTCAAGGTTTTCTTGGCCCGCTGGGGTTGTGGGAACGGTTCCCGCCCAGTCGTACCTTCAGGTACGATGGGCGAGAGCGCGGTCCTCGGTGCGGGCTCCTTGCCCGGTGAGGAGGGTTTCCATGTCAGGATCTGAGAGTAGGAGGACACTACTCTAGTCCTTTCAGGATGGAAGATGTCACGGTACGCGATTGGACGCTCTAATACACCAGGACGGTCGGGTGGTCTTCTTGGCTTCGGTTTAGGTGGAGGTTCCCCTTTGTCCTTATCGGACATGTTGGTAACCTACTTACCTACCTAAAGTCAGTCAGGTAATCTACTAATGGCCCTGTCTAAATCCCAGCCGTTCGGCACGATGCGCGACGCGGATGGTTAAGTATGAATTACATTGGCGTAGTCTCATGGGGCACTGCCTACCCCTTTTACAATAAAAGGGTTGGGGGAAGTGCAACGGTGGCACTTTACACGCGACTAGGCACAGGATGCACGAAACGCATAAAGTGCCCAAGAATCACCTAGGGGCCGGTGACCTCGACGCCTCACGGAATCACGGGACTCAACGTTCGGCGGAGTATGTCGTACCGGCGGTCAATTGCAGCCACTGTATAACTGCAAGCGACGCACACCTAGGAGATCCTTGAATGCCTTAATTCTTCGATGTGGACTGTATAATTTTGAGTGATGAATTTCTTGGGAATAAAACAGCAATTATCTTCAAACCGTTCCGTGAGAGAGTAATCACTTTTCCCTACACTTTTTCTTCTTATTGACTGCTGGTCTTGCACTTTTTCCTGAACTAATCCTGAAGGATTCCCGAACTAATCCCGAAGGATTCCCGAACGAATTGCAAGAAAACTCGTTTACTGAGCTACCCCTGAGCTATACGCGAAAGTGAGCCGCGCCATTCGTGCGCTTGCGCAACTCAATTACATCAATTTGTACTATCACTCTCTCACGGTTTACTCAATAACTTTATTTGTATAAGACATACATTTATACAATTTACTTGTATAGATAGCACAAAAAAATATCTATACTACGATATACATTACATTTACATATCACAAAAATCCTTTTATTTATTTAACAAAATATGCCTATTTTACTCACATCTTCAAAGTTGATATTTCTTAGATATTTAACATAGAAAGTTAAAATAATGTTTTCCACTTGAAATTATACAAATCTTAACCAATACAACAGTTTAATTTACATTTTCTCTATACATTTCACTATTAAAACACTTTTAAATTTCTTATACAAAACTATCATTATTTCACTTATTCACAGGAATTTTCACATAAAAATAACACAGAATTCACCTCTTTTACACGTACAATCAATCTGAAATGTTTTACACGTCATTTTTACATAAATTGCTGAAATTGCAAATATCTAAATTTCTACATATTTGGCCTCCTAAGTACGTGGCTAGCGTGCGTCTATGAACTCACACTATTTGAACAACTAACTTTTGCACGGCTATCGACTATCAGTAAAAATGGAAAGTCTAATATCAACAATACTAGGTGAATAAATGCTTCTACACAATTCTCAAACGTTGAAAACTATTTCTAATCAGATTCTTATCAGTTATCATGTTTCTTATCAAACAATATAAGTGAATGTTTTCATAAATCAATCATAAAAAATAGGCATTTGTTTTCATACAAAACATATAAAACTCATATAAGCCAATACTTATGCAATTAATTTCCATTAATTCTACTTATGCACAGCGATCATCTCGACCGGGGAACAAATCCGGTAACTAACTTTATGTTAATATTTCTTTAAATTAACATCATTGGAAAGATGATTTCAACCGGGGAACAAATCCGGTAACATAATTTATATCTTAAAAATTCCCTATATGAATTTATTAAGAGATATTACTAAGAAAACGATAAACTATTCCGGCCTGGGAGTCGAACCCAAGACCTTCATATCATTAATTCGATATTTCTTTAAAACTCAACTAAGCATTTTCTTATCGGAATATTGTTGCTTGATAATTTGCTTTTTAGAAGCTATTCGTAATCGGTTAAATAATAAATTGAAATATTCTTATAGGCGCGTCGCCAACAACCATGGAAACAAAAGAATTATAGCGAATCATACATTTCGTTAAAAGCATCAAAATTAAGCATTAGGGTTAAAATTTTGTTTCTTTGTTCATTTAAATAGAGTTTATAATTGTACGCGTCAATTTGCCTGACCACTGACCAAATTTAAGGACTACTCAACCCAAATAATACTTAAATTAACATTAAATTAAAACGGCTATAATTTTTGGTCAGTGCGATTGAAAGGTGTAATTTGAATACGGAATAGTACGGAATAATAGTTAAGATACATGTTAATTAAGTTATTTCCCGATAAAATTGACATTGAAATGTAAAGTTATGTGAAAATAAAGAAAATACATTACATTTGCATTGATAGAAACTAAAACGGCGGTGAAAGTAATGGGTAAACATGTGGTTTGTTCCGCACATTTTTAATTAGTATTAGTAAATAACTCATCATGCATTATTATCATTACAACTCATGCCAAAGCATGGAGTGAATTTAATATAAAGTTATACCAAGCTAAAAAATTTGTTGATATCTATATTTTCTAGTTCACACATTTACAAATTACAAAACAACTTTCTTACTTACTTCTTACACTTTACAACTTCTTACAAGACAAATTAGAAAAAAGCGCTGGATGATGATGATGATTTGGCAAATTTAACCACAGCTTTATCATTTATTATCTTATTAGCACTTTTTACTGTTTTGTTTCTGTATCAACGGTACAATACAGTTAAAAAGTTAAAATTACAGCATAAGGGTGTGTACGTACCACTGTTAGGCGTAGGCATCTTCTTACTTCTGATGGGGTTTTAATGCAAGGTCGTGTCTTACAAATATTTATTTTTTATTTCTCAGATATACAGGATTCCTCACAATGTTTTCTTTCACCACAGAGCTCGTGCTAAACTGTATAACGACTCAGTATAATTACTTCGAGGTATTCTATTTTAGTCGTCAGAAGTGGCAAGGCGTCTGAAGCCTTATTTGCATGAAGTTATTAATAGCCACTCAAATAAAATAATCTTTTATTTTTAAAGTCATAAATTATAATAAAGTATTATAACCTTATAAACCACCAGCATTATTAAAATGTCATACATACTCTTTTTTAGCTTATGGCGCACACAGAGGAATGTGGTTTTTGGCATAGATAAAGTTTATAATATGTTTCACAAATAAATAAAATATAATTATTACGTTCATTCTGCCAATGTCATTTATTACTGACGTTCATACTGCTAATGTCTGAGGGTAAGTACAAGTCGAAAGACCGTACGTCATGGTAAAATAGAGTTTATTTTATATTTTGAGTATTAGATATATCTGTGTTTTAGTTGGAGTGAAATAGTGCTTGCTTAATACATTTAAGAATTTAATTAATTATATATCATGATCATTCAAATCATATATATTCTTCATTATTAGTATTATACATTATTCAAATAATTTGAGTGACTTTATATATTGTAGACTAAAAGTTTATTTGATATTTCATATTCCGTAAAAAAATATAACTTAATTATACACATATGTACCGGAACAAACTGTGTTAAGATGAGAACAAATTAAGTCAAGACATGTAATTAACATAACAATAGGTTTTTCATAACGATACACAACATTCGCAAGGTGAAATCACTAGTGGTTACAAATTGCAATAATGATACTGTGTCGCTAGCTGGAAAACTGCCAGTGAATCTAGCTATCTATGCTAGGTCGAGTTGGTTCTTCTCACGTAATCATTTTATGAATGTTGTGAGGTTCACGTGCACGAGATACGGCGTGCAACGACCGACGAATTATTTATGCGTTTCTCGCACTGTGTTTAGAAATAAATGGATAAGGTCTAAATTGTATTATAAAAGACTTTCAAAAAAGTTTGTTTATCCTTTGTTCCTTTCGTAGTAAGCGCAATAATTAATGTTTTAAAATATAAGACACTTTTAATAAGGTTGACAAACGAGTACAGAGTTCACCTGATGGTAAGTGGATACTGTGACCCATAGACATCTATATCAATTCTCGATTAATGAATCAAGATGCAGATGCTTTGCCACCCCTGCTAAAATGGAATGCCTAGTTTCCAGTAAAAAGGGTCTCCAATTCTCTACACTCACCATACGAAACACAGCCAAAGCGAGCTGCTATATCCTGCTGGTATTCTGTAAGAGTGTGTCCTTCCCCGGTTGAGCTGACCCATTCGTGCTACAACCATAATATAGCTGCAGCAAGGCTCTACCACGTATAAAACCAACTACATAAAAACTTGTAACATTAACTATTTAAAATGGTTTAGCTTAAAAATTATAAGAAATATGCTTAATTTCAAATTCGAGGGATATATTAAAAGCATTGAAAAAATTTAAATTTCATAGTAATCTAGGTCTACCTCTGAACATGTTGAGCACTAGACTGTTGGTAACTTGTAGGTAATGAATGAAAATATTTAAAATCTTATAATAACTTCGATGGTATTAATGTATAAGCTTGTATATTACCTATATACACATTCTGTAATTAGAGTCAATCTGCAATTAATCTGCAATAAGTCACATCTACACCACACTTTTCTCATAATAACGTGGCCGCAAAGCTTGGAAACTACTTTTCATCATAGCTTTTTTTTTAAAATTGCTCCTCCAATCGCAAATATTTACGTAGAAAGAGTTTTCAACGCGATTTTGCAATTGAAATTGAGCGAATCTGGCTACGGGACGACCGAGAAATCTTGCGATGCGTAACGTAATTGTCCATTTCAACTTATCCTTCTTGTTTGAAATATTTAAATTTCTTCCTCTTTGTTTCAAATAGCAAAATGCTTTAGGGTTTTATATTGTTGTTGCACAACAAATAATCTAGAATTGTTTTCTTTATTCTTTGTAGTTACTGTCTCATTTTTTTCAGTAAGCCCACCTTTTAATTAAATCTCGTGGTCGCCTAATATTAATTTAACAAAAATACGGATATTCATGTCTCCATATCTTCATTTATTCATTACCACATGGTCCCCATACAGGATTTTCCGCGGTTGGAAGGCGGATCGGTGATCACGCACTTTTCACACTGCATCCTGTCGTCAATATATATATTGATTAAGAATCAAAATGCAGATGCGTGATCACCCCTGGGGATTAACATGAAATGCCTCTATTCCAGTGAATAGAATCCCCGGTTCTCTACTCACCATGTGAAACAGGCATTGAGTTGCTAGTTTTTATCTTTCGTCAGTCTAGCCGATCCATTCATGCTACAACCATAATGTTTACGTCGTAGCGTCATGCTGCAGCGATATTGTGGTTGCAGCACAAATGTGTCGGCTCGACCGGGGTGGGACAACTATCTCACAGAATACCAGCGTAAAATAGCAGCTTAATACTGCTGTGTTTCGTATGGTGAAGTGTAGAGATGCCGAGGCCCTTTTTTTCTGAAAACGAGGCATTCCATCTTAGTCCTCAGAGGTGACAACGCATCTGCGTTTTGCTTTTTAATCGAGGATAAATGTAAGTAGAGTAGTAGTGAAGTCTGTGGGCCACAGATTCCACTTAACATCGGGTGGACTGAGTGCTCGCTTGTTACCCTTATTCTATGAAAAAAAGTAAAAACTTCATAATAGCACATTACCAGTTTTTTTGCTTGTGGGCGTCGATGTGTGTCAAAGACTTTCACATAATCATTACTTTTTGAGGAAATAAGAAGTAGTTTTAGTTTTCTAGGTGGTAGGACTTCTATTCTGTTGAAGTTACCCTTTTGGTTTGCTTAAGGTATTACTCACCTTTGCCGCCAAATACGAGTGGCAGTGCTTGCACTACAATGTTCTGGCGTGAAGGGTATTGCTACCCGGTATAATTATGGACTGTTGGGTATTTCATTTTAGTTCTCATAGACTACAACGCATCTGTAGACGTCTTCGTTTGAGGTTGGTTGCAGGTGATCATAAGCTGCACTACCAACTAAACATCTGCTAGACTCTTATTCGACGGCACTTCAATTTAATAAAATAACTTACAGTATTAAAAATAAAAAATAAAAAACACTGGAAACAAAATAACGTACGTAAAATTATTCTAAATTACAAGTTACAGCACTTTCTCTTAATCGCCTTACTCGTGTGTTTATATTACGTTAGGACGTGGAGATAAATTTAAAATAAGCAACGCTATAAAGTTATTTTTAAACGTAAATAAACAGTAGCTTTTAACCGTAAAATTCGCGGTCAGTTTTACGCAACTAAAATATAATGTTGAATTCATTAATATCTTAATTGTTCAGTTTCATTGCCGTAAAATAAGAAGTGTAAGTGTGTATTCACAGACTGATTAAGGATAGTGATTCGGTTTATTGTAAACCCAAACAACAACTGGTAATAATAATAACTAGGTATATGTCCACTTGCGGTGGACGGCAAAAGTGGGGCGGAGTTATTTATCGTTAAGTAGTAAGTAAAGTTACAGCCTATATACGTCCCACTGCTGGGCTCAGGCCTCCCCTCATTTTTGAGAGGGTTTTAGGGCAAGGAAGTGTCCGCCGCGCTGCCCAAATGCGTGTTGACGAACTTCACATGTCTTCGAAATATTTTTTTTCTTATTCCTCAGACATGCAGGTTTCCTCACGATGTTTTCCTTCACCGCCGAGCACATGGTAAATCAGCACTTAAAATTGCAATTAACAATTTCATTGGTGCCGGCGGGGATCGCACCCGGGTTACTCGCGTTCTGTTATATTTACAGCGAGCGTTAACCACTGAGCTACCACGGCTCTATTTATTTATTTATTTATTTATCGTAATAAAATTTATCCGTTATAGCCTACTAAAGTCCACTGCTGAGCATAACACCCCTCCCCCTGCCTTATATTGACTCATAAGGGGATACTTGCCATAGTTGCCACGCATGGCAAGCAGGTTGGCAACCGTAGTTTTTTATTTTTAGTCATTATTAGGAAGACGATATGGGGTGGTGGAAACTCTTACACCGCCACTACACGGTATAAAAATATCACATTAATGAAATTGAAATGATAAGCAACAATTTATATACACTTTATTAAATCAAAGCCTTGTGTACATATCTAGAGGTGTGTTAATTTAAAAGAAACATGTCCTATAATAAAAGTAAAATTACAGCCTACCACGTCCCACTCATGGGTATTTGCCTCCTCATTTCTAACGTTTTAAAGCTAGGAAAAGACCACCGCGCTGCTCCAATGCATGTCGGTGGACTTTAAGTCTATTAGATAACGATTGTTTTTAAAAAATTTTGTGTTAAAATGAGAAAAACATATAACTTTAACAAAGAAGAAAAACGATGATTCATATTTTGTTAATAACCCATAAAAACGATTAACGTTCAAAACTCTAATTGTCTAATTGTCTATTCATTTACGTAGATATAAAATTTGTGTATATAATATGAAAATCTCGATTTTTATAGTTACTAAAATATAACTATACATATGAAAATGAATCTATGCACTGTTTACACTTCGAAGATTATTCTTAGGTAAATATAATCGAAATTGGACTGTTAGTTTTGGAGGAGATAGCAATAAAAATTGCATCAGAGTTGTGGAAAATAGGGCAAACATAGTTTGAGAAACGTTAGTTTGAAATTTAAAACTGTTAATCCCAGTACAAACATTCAAAGAAAATTTTTATGAAGTAATGTTGGAAAAAAGTGTTTTAAATAACATTTTAAAATGAACTATAATAATTATATGATATAATTCCACATCTTACAATTGTGGTCAATTTAGGATTGTTTAAATGCTTGGGTCGAGATGACATGGTTTTAAGTGAACATATTTAACTAATAATAACGAATGTAGGTAAACAAAAACGAGGGAAACTGAACAAAATTCTCACGAACGTATATATAACGGATAGCATGTGTCCAAAACTAAAGACGATTAACTCCATATTTCCGTGTGTAATAATCGTGTAGCATCTTAAACATAAATGATGTATATGTGAACGCCCATGGACGTAGCGGTTAATTATCGACTGACCGCACTAATGTGATAATGTATAAAGTTCTGCTTTGATGAGTTCATTGGAATGAAAGCTTGACTAGTGTTCTATTACAGTTAAGCCCCGTATTAAGAATTCTCGATACAGTTCAAGGTCTTAAATAGAATTCTAAAGAAAACTAATATTCGAATTTGAAATGAAATCAAACAAAACAAATTTTTACCTCCGACTCAAACAGAGGGGGGGGGGGGTTATATGTTTAACGTGTGTATGTATGTATCCGTGTGTATGTCTGTAACATAATAGCTCCCAAACTGTTGAACCGATTTAGTTCTTTTTTTGGGAAAGGTGACTCGATCGGGAGTTAAGAAAATCTTTTCAGCCGTTTTAAGGGCATCAGTGGTTTTGATACGGTGTATTTTTTTTTAATTTTAAAGATCCAAAGTTCCGTAATTTTTTATTAAAAAAATTGTATTTTTAAGTTCTGTTTTTTGTTTTGCATTTTGTAGCAGTGTTAGAAAAATACATCATACTTTCTTCTCATACAAATTTACAAAATATATTACTGATCTTCAATTTATACGTATAATTTCTCAGTTGACGTGGTAGAGACACGCTGCAGTACCTATATTATAGTTGTAGCACGAATGGGTCGGCTCACACTCGACCGGAGCCGGCCCACACTCTCACAAAATACCAGCGTAAAATAGCAGCGCAATGCGTTTCCTATGGTGAAGTGGTAGAGAACCAGAGACTTTTTTACGGGAAACGAGGCATTCCATCTTAGTCCTCAGTGGTGACAAAACATCTGCATTTTGATTCTCAATCGAGAATAAATAAATGTAGATGTCTATGAGCCACGGCATCCACTTACTATCAGGTGGATTGTGTGCTCGTTTGTCACCCAATGCTATAAAAAATTTACAGAATAGCATATGTTTAAAAATAGGCTATAAACTTCTCACTGCTAGATGCTAAGTATAGAAATCTGGGGCTGTTTAAGTCATAAATATGTTATTTCTCATCGTAAAGTGGTGGCTTATGAGAACTACTGCCATATATCATACGCGTGGGTGACACCCACGCGTATGATATGTGGCAAAAAACTGGTAACGTGCTATTATGGTGGTGTTTCGCGTCGCGAACATCTCCTATATGAGGCAATGTAAGGAGGTTAATATTCAGCTTTTGATACACAGTAATGAATGAATGAGTTTTTTATTTTCCAGAAGTAACATTACGATAACTTTCTTCGTCAAAGAAGTTCGAAAAAGAAACCTGCCAACATTTGTCCTTGGCACAGGGTTGACTTGCAGAGAATGCCACATGGCAGTAAGTCCACCCTATGTACCCTTTAGCTTAAGGTGTTACATTTAAGTTTAAATAAATAATTAAAATGTCTAATTCGGATTCCGAAATATAAACATCTGACTATAGCGTAATAAATAATTATACCTGCTTACACAAATCTCGAATACGAATTACACATCATCATCATCATTATCATCATTACAGCCCTTCACAAGTCCACTGCTGAACATAGGCCTCCCCCAAGTAATGCCACAAAGCACGGTCCTGAGCCACCTGCATCCATCGACTTCCTGCATATCTTACCAGGTCGTCACTCCATCTAGTGGGAATTACACAACAATTATCTGTAGACTGTCTTATTAATTAGGTATTGATATTGTATGTACTAACGTGTAGGTTTTTATTTAATAAGCCACATTGACACTTTTCTTATTTTTCTGAGATACGAGTATAATATGATAGTTTTGTCGGATAAGAATAACTATTTTCAATTTAATTTTACTTTGACCATCTGTCACTCGGATGAATATAAAAATAAAATACGATAACAATATATATATATATATATATATATATATATATATATATATATATATATATATATATATATATATATATATATATATATATATATATATAACAATATATTTAATATGCCTATATTATTTAATGCCAATTATTTTAAGTTACACTAGTGAGTCAAATATACTCGTACATATCCTTATAAATGTTTAATATCTCGGGCATATTCCTAAAAAGGAAAAACGTAAAACTCAATTAGTATTCAAAGTAATTACATCTCTTAAATTATATCGCGCGCTGGTTAGTATGCGCGAGCGTCGGTAACAAGACAGCATAATGATATAGACCGGCTTTTGTCTGTGTGTTTCACCACCTGCCTAAACATTAATAGGGAATGAAAACATCTTACCATTATCAACAATCGATATGTCGATGTTTTTAAGACATATCTTTTTTAATACCAGGAAGATCAATTCAGCAAGATTCTAAATCACGAAGCAAGATCACAGTGTCCTGGTGAATTTAGATCACGGTAATGAATTCCGTCTCCCAAAGATTAACTACGCAGGACATACTATAACTCTAAACACATTACAGACAAACGTACTGATTCTAAAGGAGGTAGGGTTGGAGGTAGTGGCAGAGGTAAAGGGCAATAACAATACGGTCAAATTCAAAGTTTATCATTTCCATTTCGTAAAGAATAATAACCCATGTTGGGATTCAAACAAAGAAATCAACATGACAGTTCCGTGGCACAGTGGCTTAGCAATGTGCTGTAGCGTTTGGAGCCGAGGATTCGAATCCTAGTCGTTGTATGGCCAACAAAAATATTGTTCCGTGTACGTATATATATATCTTAATATATGTATAAAATACGTGTCACGTTGTTTGCCCGCGATGGACTCCTAAACTACTTAACCGATTTTAATCAAATTTGCACACCATGTGCAGTTAGGTCCAAATTGAGAGCAACGTCTGCCTGGCAAGCTATTATATATATATATATATATATATATATATATATATATATATATATATATATATATATATATATATATATATATATATATAAGTTATATACTTATCGCGATATATTATATACAATGAGGTATTTACACAACGAATAAAATTGTGTAACGTTTGAAAAAAATTTAATGAGCAAAAAATGTCGATATACAAAGTACCAAGTTGACATCCTTAAAAAGATGCCTTGTTAGCGACTGTTAGTCATTCCTTCCTGCGTTGAAGCGACGTTAAGGAGAGCGGGACTCTTAATTTGTATTTTAAAGGTGTTATCTTTAGTACCGTCTGGATGTGTTAAATAATTATTGAAATCGAACCTTTATGGATTAAGGTTAAGCAGAGTAATTTATACTTTAAATAAATTGGATAAGTGAGAAATATATCCTTTCTGTATGCAGTTCAAAATATGCATGAACAAAACATTGATGGTTTTCCTGACTTCTGTAGGCTTATAATAACAAACCGAATTGTATGAGCTTTTTATCGGATCGGGATAGCGCTGGAAATATATATGCCACTATGTTCCTACTCTATGATGAATGACTGTCTCATTGGTCTAGTGATCGTAAACACGGCCGTTGTTGATGTATTTCCGAGTTCGGATCCGGGATGAGGCCAAACCATTTATTGGTTATTAGTTGGCAAAAAAATTTCAGCAGCTGCCCAGTAAAGCCTTAGCTTAATGTATCTCCAGTCGTGTCTTTCTCTGGCACGAAGACAAACGTGAACACCGTCGTTTACTTCTGGCAGAACACTTGAGTTTTTAAGACAACAATATATTTTTATCAAACTTCAATCGCCGTCTTCCTCTAAACTTTTTACTTGGGAAAATGGCTAAATATACCCGCCTCGCGGGAGCAAGGACGGGCTATGTTGGACTCGCACCGATTAAAACCCCCTGGTTTTTCACCTTCGCCGCACATTGGTAGGGCCACGGAAACGCTGGTCTATGGCTTCGCTGCCAATAAATTCGGCCACAGAAAGTAGGTAGAGTGGCGCCTTGCATCACTCCTCTCCCCTGATCACTTGCCTTGCATCACTCCCTTCACCAATGCATCAACGGTGCGGTCCCGCCAAGTCGCGGAGGATAAGGTGATAGACGCATCACCATACTAACACTTCTCTTCCCCCGCCACTCCACTTCGGCTGCGGCTGTATAGTTAGAGGGCACGCCTCTCGCCGTAGTTCAACAAACACACATCTGAAGTGGGCTTGCCAAGCTGTAGCTGTAGGCCGCGTAGTGGCCACTCTGAGCCGGCCCTTCAACTCGTGCGAACCGTGTGGGTTCCTTTCTCCTTCTTATTTAACCTTGGGTGATCAAACCACGGGTAATAACCCCCCCACCCCCCGCCAATGACAAGGCGGGAATCCGTTGAGGGCCATATTCCTCAGATAGGTCAATTTTGTGATATTTCCGAAAATCAAACTTAAATGAAAAGGCAAGAGGTTATAAAGGCGATCAAAGAAGACGCACCGGTTCGCTATAAATTCAAAATCCATGACGAGTCTAAAATTTTGTGGTCAGTGTTGTGGTCAGAAATTTTTTATTAAGTAGTTAGTCATATGGTGTATACATTTTCAAAGTGCATACATAAAAAAGCTCGATACTAGTAATAAAGAACAGATGCTATACATTTTGAGCACCGAGTTTATTTTGGCATGAACCTCGAATGCTACTATTTTACGCTTGAATTTTATGAGGGCGTGGCTTTTACCTAATTGAGCCGACCAGTTCGTGCAGCAACGATAATACACAGCTGTAGCGAATGTCTATCACGTACAAAACGTAGATCAGCTGCAACTATAATATCCCTAGTTAAAATCTATCTGAAGGACATTATGTTATTTTATTATTTTCAATTTTGTTATTTTAGTCATAAATTGTTTTAGAATATGATAAGTGTAATACACCATGTTATTTTTTCCTTTTCATCAAAAAATAAGGAGCCGTGGTAGTTCAGATGGTTAGCGCTCGCTGTAAATGTACGCGAGTGACCCGGGTTCGATCCTCGCCGGCACCCATGAAATTATTAATTGCAATTTTAATATCGTGAAGAAATCTGCATGTCTGAAGAATTAGAAAAAATATTGTTAAAAATTTCAAAGACATGTGAAGTTCGCCAACACGCATTGGGGCAATGCGCCGGACACTTCCTTGCCCTAAAACCCTTTCAGAAATTAGGGAAGACCTGTGCCCAGCAGTGGGACGTATATAGGCTGTATGTAACTATATAACAGCCCATCAAGCATGTGCCGCTTCCCTGATTGAGATTTCGTAATAACCACGCTTGGTAGGACGCGTTGTCAGCCTACAAAGGATTGTTAGGCTGTCAACGGCCTTGATATATTTTTAACTCCACTGCTTAACTTGGTTAATATAAACATTGGACATTGAGACAATCTGGAGGGCCTATGTCTCCCCCATAGATTGTCCAATGTTCCCCATATTTACCATAGTTGCCACTCTTAGCAGATGACTTGGCAATCCAAGTTTTGTATTATTTTGAGCTATTATCAGGAAGATTCTGTGCCCATCTACTATTTTCCTCCGTCGCCGTGTATTATTTTCTTATGCCACCACTACACATGCGATTGTGATGCATTGCGATTTGCATCAAAGCTAACGCTCTTTATCGAATTTTAGATGAGCTTTCTAGCATTTCCCAAAGTCACATTGCAGGGCTACGTTACTTTAAACGTTACGGTAGCACGTTTACAGTGTTACGTTCTTTGTGTATACTGTTAACAATATTCAAATAAGATATTATGAACATTTGTTTCTTATGAATGTACGTCTGACACTAGAGAAACATATAAATGCCTTAGGTTATTTTTCAGAGAAGTCAATTTTTTGACTTAAGTTATTACAGTTTTTTAGGGTTCCGTAGTCAACTAGGAACCCTTATAGTTTCGCCATGTCTGTCTGTCCGTCTGTCCGTCCTCGCTTAATCTCTGTGACCGTTAGCACTAGAAAGCTGAAATTTGGTACCAATATGTGTATCAATCACGCCGACAAAGTGGTAAAATAAAATTGGAAAAAATGTTTTACTAGGGTAGCCCCCCTATATGTAAAGTGGGAAGTGATTTTTTTTAATTTCAACCCTTACGTGTGATATATTGTTGGAAAGGTATTTAAAAATGAATAGGGGTTTACTAAAATCATTTTTTGATAATGTCAATAATTTTTGAAATAATCGCTCCAAAAGTAAAAAACAATGTGTCCCCCCTCTAACTTTTGAACCATAAGTTTAGAAAATATGAAAAAAATCTGGAAAGTAGAACTTTATAAGGACTTTCTAGGAAAATCATTTTGAACTTGGATGGGAACAACAGTACCCACTACCGGGAGCAGTTGCAGGAGCGCGGAGCGCTGCTGGAGCGCGAACATAATGGATACCCACCTTTAAACTCATAGGTGGGAACACTTATTGTGACGGACGGGAAACTACGGAACCCTACACTGAGCGTGGCCCGACACGCTCTTGGCCGGTTTTTTTAATACATGTAAATATGAATTCTACTTTTATTTGAAATTATTACAAATTGAATATCATTTATGGGTAACAACGTTTTTGCCCACCAATCGACACTAACGAATGAGTGCGTGCGCAGTAAAATCAGTTAAAATATTGCATTATCACACCTTTTAAATTTAAAAGATAAAAAGTACAAAACGTTTGAGATTTTTTAGTTAAGTTTTCTTCACCACTTGCCTATATTACTTATTCTGAATCTTCTCTGCAAAGGAGACGGTCCGAAATTGTATGAAGCGGTAGGCCTGGTTTAAATGGAATAATTTAAAATAATTAAAATGGAAATAAATTAAAATAATATACTATACCACTTTTGGTC
Source organism: Parnassius smintheus behrii (assembly GCA_036936625.1). Lineage (NCBI taxonomy): Eukaryota > Metazoa > Arthropoda > Insecta > Lepidoptera > Papilionidae > Parnassius > Parnassius smintheus. Next base: position 19,957,104 of record JAUPFT010000015.1, on the reverse strand, counting down.
ATTCAAATCCACGAATTTTCCTTTATTTCCGTGGTATTAATATTTTATTTTTACCAAAAACTGCAACACTAATGGCGAATTGATGTCATTTTGACGTTAGTTGTCAACTGTCATAAGATTATTCATCAATTTAATGACATATATTTGAATTCTTAAATGCTGATTTATTCTTACCACTGATAGCCTATCGGGTAGATTTATTATGTACAGTGGCTAAAATGTCCCAAAACTTGGGGATTTTCTGTTTTGGTCTCGGAATAAGTAATGTTCTTGTTGATATTTACCTATCAATATCAATGCAATTCAGGAGCTCGGAAAAAACAAAAAAGTATCACACTACCCACATAATTTCATGACTCAAGCAAAGATAATATACTGCGTACTCAAATCACTTGTCAGACACGAAATTTGACATAATATAGGTAATTTTATGACTTTAAGGGCGCCATCTTGTAAAATCATCAAAAATTGGCATTGCATTTTTATTTTTAGCAAGTTATTTAATTCGATTTATTCTCTTATTTTATTTTTAATAAAATCACTGAATTTTTCACTTTTTTACGGTATAGTGTACATATACTGGACCTAAAATGGACCATCTCCTTTGGCCGGTTATTGCAAAATAACCCTGTATATTACGAACCGGTCATTGATTACTACCTCATGGTAAGTGGTGTGTAGCCAAAGATAGTAAAGCGCTTAGTTTAATAAAAACTTAACAAATTGATTTACGGGAAAATATATTGGTTTTCAATTCACTGTCAAAATATTACTTAAACATACGTAACATTTTCACGTGTAACGTCTAGAATTTATTATATCTATGATTCTACAAAGTATGTACTTTATAACCTTCAACAAAATTATCGGCTCGCAAACATTTCTCTTAAATACATTATCCTCTTTTTGGGACGTCAAAAACAAATAGAAAGTTAGAGTAACTTCTCAGTTCATACGAACTTAAAATATTCGATATTTTTAGTTATTAATATAGTAGGCGCTAGTCATAAATCATACCACATATTATTTATGGAAATATTTAGCACGACTGGTCTTTTATTGTACCAGCATTTATAATTCAAACAGGGTGTCAGAATATCGCCATACCTTACCAAAAGCACGCCTTTGCCGGGACATGGAGTATATCGTCCTCTTTGTACTAGATTTATAGCTATTTCATGAACTTTATTTACTTTTATAGATGCTTGATGCCGAAGAAGTGTGGGCTATAAATAACACAGTGAGGCGACCGAGACACTATGTAGCTTACAGTGTAGTGAATAACATTTTCCTCTTATTATGTTTTCGGATATAAATTAACGAGATTTATAGAGCCTTCTTTTGAAAACATTCTACCGCTACTTGTCCAACAATTGGAAGTGATTTTGATTGTGGAATCGACTCAATTGTACGAGGTATACGAGATAGTTATCATGAGATATGGCAGAGCGAGCATGGTTATTTAAGCTTTGGTACTACTGATTACTTGAAGTTTTATTACTGTGTACATGTTTTCGAGATTTTTATGTTCTTTTTAAGGTTTTAATTTTAACCGTTCATCATTTAGCTCTGTGTTGGTTATTAATTATCATATTTATATCTACGCATTTAAAACATTCTTAAACTCTACTTTACTGCTGCGATATTTTCATCAGTATTATTTTTTGGTATTTCCTTTTTTTCTTCATCCTTTGACGAATAAAAATGATCGAGACTTGATTTAACTTTAGTTTATACTTTGATATTTAAAGTTTGGTTTTATTTTCACCGTGTGGAGGCGGTGCAAGGCTTAACTACCACATATAATGCAGCTGGTGTTATAAGCGACAGAAGGCCATTTAACCAGGAGATGATCTTCTTAATAACAGCTGAAATTAAAAAAAAAACTGCGGTTACCAGCCAAAAAAAAAAGAAATTTCACAATTTTGGCAATCATAGTAAATATGTTATTATTACCTTATACGTGTCTATACATTAAACATCTAAAATATTGTTGTGCTACGGCATCTTACTCCAGTATTGAGGCTGATCGCGTAGTGGAGCAAACGATACATCGCTCGTGCTCCACTACGTGTTCACAAGGCTTTGTCATTTATTTTTTCGGCAATGCTGAATGCATGCATTTTTGTATTAGGCGACTAATGGATATAGTCCATAGGTTTGTGATTGCTTTAGCAACGAGCTGGTCACTTATCACTTCATTCGCATTTTTTCGTCTAAGCCAATTTTTTGATAAATATGGTCTGACGAGCTCCCCAATTGTTTTAAACTCTTCCTATCATAATACAATATTCTCCTGCTACATGAAAATAAAATTTCATGCATTTTTTTTCACCCCAAATACTTAATAAAATAAAATAAAAAAATTCTACTACATATTTTCTTTACATTTTTAAATAATGTATTGATGCTAATAAACTTTTCTGTTTTTGTTATTATTCCTAAGAAAAAATCTTCGATCGACATGTGCATTTGCGCTGGTAATTAAATTTCTATATGATTGTTCTATTAGTGAAAATAATAAAAAGTGTTTTTAAGGAGAAGTATTCCGAAGCTGCGTAGTTTTGCATATTTAATGAAGAGTTATTTTCAACCTTATTCGCAGACGCAGACATTCGCTTTAAAACGTGATTCGTAATTAATAGGGCATAATGCCGATGGCATTGTAGTATTTATTGTTTTACAATGCATTCTAGTCGTAAATTTCTTAATTGGTTTACACTGTGTTTCATTCAATGGCCCCTTATTTATAAGACAAGCGCGGACAGTGCGGGAATTTTTTCAACTTTAATTTGTTTACGATATTTTTGTTCCAAAACGTACAGTCAGCAACTATACTATTCGCAAAATGGCAGTACGCGTGTAATAATGAATTATAAAATAATATTAATATGAGTTTTAATATCAAAGGCAGACATCATCTGATTCTGAATAAATTTCAAACTAAAATATATCTGAACAATAATATGCGGCTATTTAATTTATATACTTAATATTTACGATTGTTGTCACTTGCTCCAATTTCAGCTCTATTTTTGTGATTTGGATATTCACTTTCACTTGCCTTTAAAAAAATATTTTGAAAAAAAAACATAAGTTTATATCCAATTCAGAAAATAAAACCGTTTATAATCCACTAGCTGTTCCCGGTGACTTCGTCCATGTAGAATTTATTAGTTATTATTATGGGATTTCGTGGGTTTTAATGTTTTCGCACGAAACTTTAATTAACTTTAATGTTTTTACTAAAATAAAAGTAGAATAACTTACTCCTTATAAGATCAGCTAGGATCTATATGTGAAAGTTCCGTCAAAATTGATCCAGTTATTTCGGAGATTAACGGAAACAGAGGCAGACCAAAAATTTAAAAAATTGTTCTTTTGTTATAAGTACCTACAGCTTATACTTTCATGTGAATTTATTCAAAAGCTGTTAATTCGACATTCCAAATACACACTTCAATTTTCTTTATTTGTATAAATAGTAAACTTTGTTTTTTAATAAAAAAATTAAATCCAAAAGTTTATATTCCTATTGTTTGTGCACATATTTCAACTCAATTGTATATTGTAAAAGATAAATTTCATATATGCTTATGATTCTTATTGATTGATGTTTGTCTCTTAAATTTGTTTTAATTAATACTTTATAACATATAAAAGAAAATTATTTTACAAAAAGCAATGAGCTCCGAATTAAGAGCCCGTCGGTACTCAAAAACAATTCCAACATCGTCCAAATTTAACAAGCCGCTTATCATTATAATTTGGGTCGGGATACCACTTTATTGTTAGGCAGCTGGTGCGCGAACCGCGCATCGTAACAATTTTCACATTTAAAAATAACCATAAGACATCGTCGTATAAGGTCGCCTTTAAAGTTTATTGGGTAGCTATTAGTCCGATATTAACAAGCCCAAGACTGAACCGGCTTGAATACGACGGCAATTTGTAAATTGAGAAGGGACCGAAGGCCAAGTAAATGTTTTGAAATAGAGCCTTAATTAGCTTTTATTAAAAGTAATATATTTTTAAACATTGAAAAGCGCCGGTCTCTGAGTGTGGGCTCTGTGTTGACGTGCACCCGAGATTATTATTCAGGAGTAGTATAGTCTTGATTATGATGGAAGCAACATTCCTACAATTCACTTATAATATATCGTGGGTACGTAGGATGAGAAAGTTAATTAATGAAACTCGATAAAATTTTAGAGAACTACCGTACATTAATTTTAAAAACTGGTTGTATTTTTAATAATCCGTTTTACATTTATGTCGCAATTCTTTGATGAATTATGATTGAGAGATATGAATTACTTAGTATTTAATTATTTGTAAATAAAATAAAAATTTAATAGCGAGATATTTTTGACCTTAAAAACGTTATCCTCAAACCAGGAATTTCACTCATATCCTATTATCAACATAAATTACACGTCGACAAACATCAAACTCCTGGAATCTAACAATTATTTGTAGACCATACCAATATTATTTTTTCCTGAGCAAATTTACTCATGTTTTTGTTAAAAATATGGATATACCCAAAGCAACTCTCATTTGTATAATAATAATAATAATAATAAAAGTCCGCACTACCATGACGTCCCACAGGATGCATCATCCGAGATCGTCGGTAATGAGGCTGTACTTGCCGCGAAAGCATGGTGGGCGTGGCTTCTTGAGCGCGCTCACCATGCATAATCGCGAAGTGTGCAGCTTCCGTAATTACTTCCTGGCGAGATCGAATGATCCATTCTATAAGGACGTCATTTCTTGTGATAAAGGACTTACCCCTCTATCCTTAGCCAACGAGCAATGGCAAGACCCGGCAGTGCAGACAATTTCCGACCGGGAGACCGTGTGGAAGGAGAAGGAGCTCCACGGGAGGTTCTACAAGGCTCTACATGAGCCTTTCGTAGACACAGTAGCCTCCCTCCACTGGCTACGCTTTGGTGATCTCTTCGGGGAAACCGAGGGTTTTGTCTATGCAATACAGGATCAGGTTATTAAGACCAACAACTATCGGAGATACATCCTAAAGGATGGCACCGTGGACATCTGTCGAGCTTGTCGCCATCCCGGTGAGTCACTTAGGCATGTCATCTCCGGTTGTTCGGCGCTTTCTAACTCTGAGTACTTGCACAGGCACAACCTAGTAGCCAGAATTCTTCACCAGGAGCTCGCTCTGAAATACGGTCTCGTGGATCGGAAATTGCCGTATTACAAGTACTTGCCGGAAGCCGTGCTCGAAAATGATCGCGCCCGGCTCTATTGGGACCGAGCCATCATCACAGACAGGACTATTCTTGCGAATAAGCCTGATATTGTGCTGATGGACCGGGCACAGTCAAGGATATTTTTGGTCGACATTACCATTCCGTATGACGAGAACCTCGTGAAAGCCGAAACAGACAAGCAAACAAAATATCTGGACCTGGCTCACGAGGTGACCGACATGTGGGGTGGTCTGCCGACTGAAATTATTCCTGTAGTCGTCTCTGCAAACGGGCTAGTCCCAGTCAGCCTCTCGGGTCATCTGAGGCGACTGGGACTACGTGGCGGACCGCTCCGGGCTCAAATGCAGAAGGCGGTGCTCATCGATACCGCCCGCATCGTCCGCCGGTTTCTTTCCCTTTCCCCCTAACCCTCGGCCGTTTGGTCTCCCCTGCCGAGGGCCTCCATCTGGTTGGGCTTTTATTTATTTATGTATTTTTATATTTATTTTATGTTATTGATATTTATGTATATTTATCTTTTCATTTTCATTTATAATTATATATTTATAGAACCCAACCAGATGAGAAAACTTTATAGATACCCCATAATAATAATAATGTCCTTCAGACCGAATTTAGGCCACGGCGGCATGCCTCAACGGAGACTAGCCATCGACGCAGGACAGGATTATAGTGCACAAGTGTATGCGCAAGCACAGGTGCACTCTCTATTCTCTCACTCTCGTAATCCGATGGGACGGTAAACCGACACGACGGGAAGAGAGATCAGGCGCAGGACCAACGGATTTACGTGTTTTCTGAGGCACGGGGTGAGGACACCGCCAACTTCCTGACTCCGGGCAGCTACTGAGAAATTCTCGACAGAAAAACTCAATAATTGATTCGAACCCAGGATCATGATCAGTTGTCGCACTACTACAACCACTAGACCAACAAAGCAGTTTTTTTTAGTTTTTTGTAAAATAACAGTGAAACGAAACAAATACAAATCCTCTGTTTAAACTGATTGTTTATTAAGCTTTTGACAAGCATTGACATCGGTGCATAGCCTTCTTCTTAGTGTTATGTTAATTAATGCGTAATGAAGTGTATCTGTTAGTTTAAAAATACTGGACTGGGTTGTTTTTATATTAGAACTTTATTCTTTTATTAAATAAGAAAATAGTAAATTGAACAGAAAAAATTAAAATTGTCTAAATCTATTGAAATCCACTATCAATGTGCGTTACCTCGTGTTACGAAATATATGATTCACTAGCTGTTCCCTGCGACTTCGACCGCGTGGAATTTATTACGTTTGAATTTCATAGGTTATGATTTTTTTCGCGCGGAATTCTAATAGTACAGTAATAATAAACGTTTTGTTTGTCAACTTTGCACAAAATTTCCGACCCAATTTTTTTTATAAGGTTTAGGATCACTTACTGAGCATAAAATCACAAAATTCTGACAGATCAGGCGCTTCAAGTGCCATCTTGAAAAACGTTTCAGCCGATATCTCGAAAATTATGCACTTTAAGGCAAAAGTTATACCGATTATTATTGTTGAGGATAAAATTTCGCACCTCTTGTTTCATGGAAATTTTTTGTTAAAACTTACCGTTTACTATTTATGACCCATTTAATGAACCGTTTTATCTATCGCGACCAATAACTCCTGGAATATTAGATTAATCAATAAAATGCTGTAATCCATTTTTAAAGATCAGTTTATTCCCTACAGCTTTTGTTTCAAACTTTTTTTTCTACTGTCCATACTTTTAGAGTTATATGACGTTTAATGTAGAAATGCCGACGCTCGACGGGTGACGCGGCATATATTTTTTTAAATTTATTTGTTGAATTTGTACTTATGCATATCTTAAAATTTTTAACTTTACGCCCGGTAGTACAACGCATTATTGTATCTAATATCATATACTATCGTAAAAAAGGTACGGAATTTAATTACTGTTCTACTTTTTTAACACAAATGAAAATATTATGTCATGTTTGAATTTATTATTTATAATTTTGTTTAAAGGGCTAAGCACCTTTCGTGAATTTTAAAGTACTCGAGCAACCTGGGTTCGTTCCCGCCGGTACCAATAAAGTAGTTAAATGCAATATAATGTTCTGATTTACCACGTCCTCAGTGGTGAACAAAATCATAAGCCCTTTACAAATTTTGAAAAATTTTTAGCTGCGCCACCTCGTTTCTAGTATCGATGTCAGCGGAAACCTTACAATTCTTTAGTGAATACTACTAATTATGAATGGCCGCTAGTACATAAACATAAACAAGTACAACTGACATCACTACCACCTGGAATGTCTAGAAACTTTTGTAACAGGCAAAAAATGGAATGACCAACACTACAGTTGGTACCGGCATAGACCGATGGCTCAACGTGCCGGATGGATTGTTATTTCTGTGTCTTTATTTTTTCTTTTATTATTAAATTTGCTAAACAGATTTTTTAATAAATTAAAGTGTGTTTGTTTTAAACTAAAAACTTTACACTGTTTAGCATAGATCTCTCTTTTCTAAAAGGGTTTTTCAGCAAGGAAGGAAGGCGTTGGCGGAATACACTTGTTTTCGAAATATTAAAAATTATCGAACATGCCGGCTCTTTAAGTTATAAAGTTAATGTTATAAGTTTGAATTTTATTTAGCACCGTGTACTTAGTAAATCAGCACATTAATAGTTTCAGTCTTGCCTTCGGGGCTCGAACGTACTATAACATTAAAAGCTAGTGGCTCTGTAGTAAGTATTTCAATTTAATATTTGATTTAAATAAAATTCAAACTTCTTTGGTTGAGGTTAACAAATGTGGCTTTAGTAATTTACATTTCTGAAGCGCAGAATTGTTAAATTTTGAAGTATTGAGCCGTGGTAGCTCAGATGGTTAACGCTCGCTGTAAATATAACAGAACGCAAGTAACCCAGATTCGATCCCCGCCGCCACCAATGAAATTGTTAATTGCAATTTTAAGTGCTGATTTACCACGTGCTCGGCGGTGAAGGAAAACATCGTGAGGAAACCTGCATGACTGAGGAATAAGAAAAAAATATATTTCTAAGATATGTGAAGTTCGCCAGCACGCGTTGGGGCAGCACGGCTGACACTTCCTTACGCTGAAAACCCTCTCAGAAATGAGGGGAGGCCTGTGCCCAGCACTGGGACGTATTTACGCTGGAACTTTACTTTACTTTACTTTGAAGTACACCATAACGACGAGAGTGAAATCACAAAATATTCTTATAATAATATTTTAAAACGGCTTCTAAATTTTTCAATGGCAAAAAGTGAAATCTTAAAGCATTGTTTCAAGTTTTACTGCCCAAATTGTTTAAAAGCAATATTATATTAAAGTAGTGTGGCGTTGTTCACAAACACAACAATTCGGTCGTAAAATAACTGGTGTAAACATTGCTTATAAAACAATCCAGGGCACTAAGACACAAACAAAAGTTTTCTACGAAATTCTGTGCCACCCTTTTGGCTTCCTTAAATTGTTACAGCCATAATAAGCTGAGAGCGGGCATGTGACTTTTATAGCCGGCAGTTCTCTCGAGTTTCGGGAATAGCACGTTTTGTCACCGGAGTAATTACTGGGCGCGCTTGCGGAATACTGTCCAACAACAGAAGACTAGTAAACATGTTGCTTACAATGCTGTTTATATTGCGAATATTAAATTGAACGTATATAAAAGCGTATACATATATTTATTAATTTTTATGTTCAAGTATAAATAATATAGTCAAAATTTTCTAATTTAGAATAACTTTCTTATACTTGTTGCGAAGTTCGAAAGCAGCAGAGGCAGCTCGCAATAATAATGAATGACTAAAGCATTTTGCGTTTTTAGTTTAATCGCTCTCCTAGTGGAAACTTCGACTTCGACTTCGATGTAAAGTCAGGGCTGTCCTCCGCGTAGTTCCCTTTGAACTCGACAACGAGGAAATCCTGGAGGACCTCAGGTCCCAGGGATTCACAGTTGAGACTGTACACAAGATGCACAGCGGTAGGGGCAAGAGGCTTGCCCTTCCCCTTTTTTCCAACGTGCCGGAGGCGAAAGACATATTCCGACATGTACACACTGTGTGCGGCCTGTCAAGAGTCAAAGTCGAAGCCCCTTATAGGCGTGGTTTTCCGGCACAGTACCACCGCTGCCAACTCTACGGGCATGCGGCGACCAACTGCTCAGCCCCACCCAGGTGCGTTAAGTGCCTAGACCCGCACAGCTCGAAAGAGTGTCCCCGGCCCCTTGATAAGATTCATCCATCTATCTTCGTCATTATTCATCAGCTTCATGATAACGCAAAACCTCATAATACTCCAAAACAGTTTTAATATTACAAGAACTGAAGCTTACTTTCGAAATCGTTTTCGAATTCGTTTCGATACTTATTTTAAAAGCTTTCTCCCAGACTTTCGAGTCAAAATAACTTTGTAGACCAGTAGAGTCTAGAGTTCTACCGCTAAAATAATATGTAGTTATTGAAGGTAAATATTTTGATAAAAGTTTTTTTGGAAAAACGGGTTCAAATTTATCAATTTAAAACGTCATTTTAATCATATTACATTTCATAAGAGGTGTCCGCTTAAGTTATTTGTTGCATGCGCCATCACATCGAACGCCTTTTGGCCTAAAACATAAATTTATTTGTTTTATTTATACGTCTTTATGTTTTATAAGATGTATAATATACTAGCTGGTACACGGCGCATTGTTGTGGCAGATGAATCAATTGTGTAAATATCGTTTTTAATTTGGAAGAGTTTAATTAACAATGTCGTCAACATAATGTAAATACTGCTATCTTTATCCAGACATATAATGTACGTATGTATATACGTTTTTATGTGTATGTATATAGGTTTAAGGATAATTGTTATGTATGGAATATTATGTATTCGTTTGTATTCATATGTATTAGTGTAATTTACAAGCTGTATTTTAATTTGTGTTATATCTATGTAAATTTGTTACTTATATTTGTTAAAACTACTTTTCCGGATTCTATCGCGTTTATTTTACTATTATTTTTAATTCTTAATTCCCGACGTTTCGGGCGCTTTCCAGCACCCATGGTCACGGGGGACTAAAAAAATAAGAGTAAAATAAACGCGACAAAATCCGTAAAAGTAGTTTTAACAAATATAACAAATTTATATAGTCACCTGCCACTAATTTCTCACCACGCCAAGGGTTGCCAGAGAGTGCTAACTGGCATTAAGTCTGCCCTTTGTTACCTTTATGGTTAGAAAAATAAATCTCTTAAATAAAAAAATAAATAAATCGAGAAACAGATTAAAGAACACAATTCGTCTCTTTAACTCCTCTCTCTTCCTTCTCTCATTTATGTTCATTGATCTACCTAAAGAATGTTGTCATTTTTATACATAAGTTAGTTTTTTTAATTATGTTTTTGCTAATTTAGTGCACCCTATCCGTTAATCTTTTTCTTATTTTTATTAATTTCTTCTTCTGGGTTGTGTGGAAGAGGTTGCTATGTAGCAATGAGACCGTCTTATTTATCTTTTATTGGTGTACAATAAATAGTATCGTATTGTAATGTATTATATGATAATACCCTCAATTTGAAATTGAATGAAATATTATGACTTTCAAATGATTTTTTTTGGTAGTATACGCGCTTGTACTATGCCTATAACATTGCAAGTGCAAACAATAAGTTGACAAAGTTCATCTGATGAACGGTATGGCAACGCATAAATTACGAACAAACAATTTTTTTTTAATATATTAGATTTTTTGTTTTCGTTAATATTGACAATGCGCAAATGCACCTCCAAATATTTTCATCCGAGGAAGTTCACCTAAGTGTTTTGACAACTGACGATCGATCCGGAATTTCTCATAGCCATCAGTTATGCTGGCTCCCTTGTTGCAATATATTTTTGCAATTTTCAGTCTCACATGCATGTGTGTATAATGCTGACGGCTCACTGGTGACCTATTGATGTCGGAATGGGCAACGTATACAGAGGTATACGTCAGTTAGTACTTGTAGTTGGTAATAGATAATAGTATTAGATAATTTTACAGGTTAATGATTACCAATTATTACCAATTATCAATTTACAATTACCAATTCACGTTTATTAGCTCTGGAACGAATGCACGAGTATTGGCGCTTTCTAGTAAGATCTATAATAAACAGTGGACATTGGCGGAAAGGACTGATAGTTATTACAACGAATATTGGAAAAAACATGTAATTTCACTATAGTTACAGACTGAGAGTGATCGCTGTATTTTTTTAATATAGAATATTGGTCTTTAACTTGATTTTTCATCATAAAATGAGCGTCGTCGAGGATGGTTTCTATCCAGGTTTGCGAAAAACACTCTCCTTTGAGTAAGCTGAATCGTAGTTTGTGATTTTAAATTAAAAACTTTTTAACTATACCTCCGACAAGGCGTTTTCTTTGACAAGCTTTTTCGAAAATCAAACACAAAAGTACAATGCAAATCAATTACTTGCTTAATTCTCATCTTTATTACAAAGTACTCTCCGGAGAGTTTCTTCAAATTGTCGTTAAGCTGTGTTACGTGTAATTAATTACCGTCTTAGTCGAAGAATTCCTTCCTTCGTTTCCCGAGACAATAAAACGCTTTCAGATTATGATATGAAACGTTGAAAGCTAATTCAAGTTGTAATAAATCTGAGACTTGTTAATTACCAAGACGTCTTCGAAGGGAGTCGTAAAGGGATTTTCCTTTTGTTTTAAGCGCAGAGCATTGCCTACTTCAAAGGATATTTTATTATTAAGTTAGCCAGAGCGCCCACAGCATTATGGTATTGTTGACTAGTTTCCCTCTTCAAAACTGCAAAGGTATGTTTTTCTCCTGAATGTTAAACTGTTTATGAAAATTCTAGACTTGGCCCTCGATTCTCTTCAGCCACTTATTTTATTAGGAGGATCTCAAAGGAAAATATATCAGTCTCGTTAAAAGAATTAAAAAGTTACCTGAATTTGGATTAACGTACTAACAAGTTAAATTTTCTTCGCCTTTAATCTAGCCCATTATGTATGTCTTGAATGTTAATTACTGAATAAAATGTTTACCTTACTTTGTAAGTGGGTAAAATATAAATACTGCAACTTGTTTTCGCTATAGTAAAGAATAAAATTTTTGTTGACAATATGCAAATGAGCTTTTTAGTGCGAGTGTTTTTCTTTATTGATTTTTTTAAACACTATAGAATTTTAAGGATTTCGATTAGGTAAATTACCTTAGTTTTATTTGCCATTATATAAACAAGTTCTCTTCATTAGTTCAGCATTAACTAATTCGCTTAGATACGTCTTCTATGATACTACACGTAAGTAGTTACAAACTATCGTTACTAATAAATAATCAAAGCAATATGACCAAAGCAACAAAACGGAGAAGCCCTTGCTTACTACTTGTAAATAATAATATACCCAAAATATTTGTTACAAAATCTGTCCAAGAAGAATAACATAGAAAAAACTTAATTAAAGAGTGATGAAAAAAGTTATATCTATTCGTATTTTTAATCACTGCAATAAATTTGCCGTCGTGTGTTATGTGAGTGGATTTTCGGAGATTTATAATAAACTGGAGTGGACTCGTGCGGATATGTGTTACCAATTTGTCTAACCAATTCTGTCATTTTATCGAATCGTTGTATGAGAATTGCTTAATGTAAGTTCTTTTAAAATAAGACTCACCCATCTCATGAACATTATCATTCAAACACAAGTTAAACAGACATAACTGACCGCAAGACAATAGTTTGCTGTATTTCGTTACTACTAATACCTACATAATATTATTTTATATCACCAATAGCAGCAGGTTTAAAATGTAGGGTTGACGCAAGCGGAGCGTAACCTACGTCGATTTTGTTCTATAACGAGCCTTCAAACTATATATTATTATGGCGTCACCATGTCAGTCCCACATCAAACAAGCCTACATCCGCCCATATTCCGTTATTTCTTACCAACAATCTGATATCATTTGTTTAACGTCGTTTATTTAGATAAAGTTCTAAACAAATATATTCTTATGACTTTTTGTTATACTAAGAACAACGTCGCTTTAAAAAATTGAATTAAACAGATTTAAATAATGATTCTGAAGTGATTTTTTGACAATTTAATGTTGAAACTATCGTGAATCGTGATTAATAAATTTAGTTACAAACAATTACTACAAAATGTACATCTGTTATATTATAATTAGCTTCTTGTTATAGAATTCGTTAATGCACTTTTAAGTAGATATCCTTGCTTTGATTGATGGGTTGTATTGTCCCTCAATTTGTTCGACGGCAGATAACTGGGCCGGTTATAAATTAGAAAGTGATCCGTATTTGTTTATCTTAATTAAGATTAATGGCAATGTGTACACGAAACAAAAATGTTGAAGCCGAATTTAATGAGTAAGCGATTTTACTTTTACAAATTTAAATTATGTTATATATATATATATATATATATATATATATATATATATATATATATATATATATATATATATATATATATATATATATATTATACCACTATATGTTCGTTTGTCATCTCAATGTTGCATAAAAAAGGCCTTTTCATTCTTCTTTTCGTCTTGGAGAATTGTGCTTGGACCTTAGCCTCTGTCCAGGAGAGAGTCGGTAAAAGGCTGTTACTGTACTGAAACTGTTCTGATCCGAAATAACAAATTTTTATGGTATAAATTTTAAGAAAATTCACTTCTACAGATGAAGTAGATAATACTGAAAAAATAATTTTCTCAAATTTTCTTAATTTTAGTATATAAAGCCTAAGAGCATGTAATCCCATGTTAACTGTCAAAAATATGATGTTTCAAATATTATAATCAAGGTAATGGGGATTTCAATTAGAACCTTATATACCTACCAATTTATTTACTTTTTAAATATTGTAAAATTTGCCGTGTTAATCCCAACTCCTTCCCCTTTGGACGTTCAAAGCTCCGAACAGACTTCATTAAAAGCTGTAACGCGTGTACGTTGTGGCCCACAACGCAATCCCGAAACTAATCTCTTTTGTTTGCATTTTGTACGAGAGCCAAATCTGAAACGTAACTGGAATCAGGCGGAAGATGGACGAAATAAGCGCACGGCTTGATTGTAGTCAAACTGTTAACATTTCAGGCATGTAATTATTGCATTCCGTACACTCTCACAAAACACAGAATAATTAAAATGGAGTGCAATAAGGTTATAAATTTAAAAGAATTTTACACAATGCATTTCATTAAGAAGTAATTATTAGTTAATTTTCAATGTGGATAAAGATGTTTCTCGTTTAAAAAAGCCGATTCAGCATAGCAACCCATTCATTTGGTTTGTGCTGTATAGCTGAATTATGCTATACAGCACAAACTGAATGGCAAATATTGTATTTCTAATTTGTATTACGCTATTAAAAATAAATAAATTTAACTTTCAAATTTGTTGTTTTTGCTTACCATTTAATATCAGCATTGAATAGAGCCGTGGTAGCTCAGGGACAGCTCAGGGACTAAGCACTCGCGGTAAAATTTCACAATACGTGAGCAACCCGGGTTCCACCAATAGAATTGTTAATTGCAATTTTAAGTACTGATTTACCACGTGCTTGGCGGTGAAGAAAAACATCTTGAGGAAACCTCAAGCATGTTTTAAAAATAAGAATAATCTTTAGAAGACATGTGAAGTTCGCTAACACGCATTGGGGTAGTGCGGCGAACATCACCTTGTTCCAAAACCCTCTTAAGCATTATATGAGGCCTGTGCCCAGCAGTGGGATGTATATAAGCTGTAATTTTAACAACAATGAGAATGTCTTGAAGTAGAGTCTCGGTAACTCAAGAGCTGGGGGCTCGCCTTATATTTTATAGTACAATTGCTATCCGTTTACCAATTCAAATTTTGATCGAAACTAAATGAAATTTGGTGAAAGAGAAGCCAGTGCCCAGCTATGGGACGTTTATAACCTGTTACTTTAATTTCACTTTATTTATTTCGTTTTATAGAGAAAGAACTAAAGATTGTACGTTTCCAACGAATTTTTTTTGAGTCTAATGCGAGATTAGTATAATATATAAAATAATATTATGTTTGTTTAGGATTGGAATTTCTTAAGTAGCTTAATGATTTCTTATATTTACGTGAACACTACACATTGATTAAAACTACTTTAAAAGTAATTAAAAGTAAAATTAAATGCGATAAAATCCGTAAAAGTAGTTTTAATCAATTCTTAAGTAGCTTCCAAGAGTAGGCGTTCTCATCTGCCTATTAGAGGAGATGATTTCGGTTTTTACTGCGGTGAAAAATAAAATGAAAAGAATAAATATTAGCCATGTGAATGAGGTATGTTGCTCATAAAGCAACACGGGCTGTCGACATACCGTACGGGAGTAGCCAAATGCAGGCGTTATTCTGTGCCAAAGTATAAATAAGCCTACGCGGTCCTGTGCGTACAATACAGGTGGTATAATTTAAAAATTTGTGTAACGCGACTTAAATATAAATAAAATGAGAACATCATCAATGTATTCGAAGTCGAATAAATACGCATTATTAAGGACAACTCAAGAACTACTGGTCAGATCTTAATCAAATTGATATAAGACCACACTATAGCACCTTTCTTATAAAAAAAAGAATCATCAAAATCGGTTTACCCAGAAAAAAGTTCTGATGTAACACATCCA
This sequence comes from Parnassius smintheus behrii, assembly GCA_036936625.1. Classification (NCBI taxonomy): domain Eukaryota; kingdom Metazoa; phylum Arthropoda; class Insecta; order Lepidoptera; family Papilionidae; genus Parnassius; species Parnassius smintheus. The sequence goes on along the minus strand of JAUPFT010000015.1, from coordinate 19,941,152 downwards.
AAAACATACAGTCGAATTGAGTATTTCCTCCTTTTTGAAGTCGGTTAAAACCTAGTTGCATCCGCACTGCTCACTAGACTAAACTTAGTTGCGCGATTGATTCGACATCCTACAAAATGTTGAATTGTTCATTTTTTGCTGCAAAAAGAGATCTGCCACGTCAAATTTACAAAAAGATGACATTACCTTTTATTGTAAGTAATTCTTAATAACATTACCAATATATATTTCTTTTAATCTTAAAAAATAACAATTACAACTATAGATGCCATAGTAACAGTCGTGCTGTTTCGGATTTGTTTACCAACATGGACCCTTCGCCCTCATACAATATTCTGAAAAAAAGTGCTTGGCCCAGATTTCCCCCGCAAATATGACAGACAGTTTGGTATCGGAAAATAACGCTTTGGCTTCTTCCCTCTTGTCTCCGGAAAATAACGCTTTGGCTTGTTCTACCCTTCATGGTGTTGCTTATTTAAAATTGTACATTGTAACATATATTTTGAAACTTTTAAAAAAAGTAGCGGGTTAATGCTAGTGAGTTTCGAATTGTGACCATATTATATACCTTAGTTTGGTACGAGTATTCTATCTTAGCCCTCAGGGGTGACAACATAACTATAATATTTTGATTTTTAATCGAGGATGGGGAGGAGATGTAGGTGCCTATAAACAATAGCATCCACTTACTATCAGGTGCACTGTGTGCTACTTTGTCATCAGGCTTTAGAGTGCTGTCGAGAACCCGTCTGCCTAGCGTGATAACTACGTAGGACTTGCTGTGGACTTTAGACGGACAGAGTATCTCACTATTGGGAGCTTTTTATTTTGTTTGTACATTGTTACGTATCACTGTTACATGTGTTACAGCAATTCATATACTGCAATAACCACTTAACATCGGTTGTCTGCGTTGACTGTTCGTGTGTCATTATAGTTTTAGAAAATTAAAATGGCGACTTAAAATTTAAAAAAAGTATACTAGAAAATAATTCTTAAAATAATTACAAAATGTGTGCATTCACTTGCATTTAATCTTATATTATGATATATTTACTATTTATATAAATGTATATTATATCGAATAGAATAAATTCAGTATTTCAGAAAAAGAATCAATCGACACTTTGACTTCAAAGCGCGGTATTTAGTTAAAAGAACCCCGCATTTGCATAATCGACGTTTACCACGGGTGCATTGGCAGCTGATTTAGGTTCTATACAATGTGACAAGGGAGCGCTTTGGGCTTATAAGGCAATATCTGGCGGCGGCTATTTTTATTTATCATCCTGACATGACAAGCCTGCGGTGTTTACACTCTGCTATGAAAATAGAATAAACGTAAAACGTACTCGTATGTGCCTTTTTTGTGATGGTTCTTTGTTTTAGCACGACCGTATAAAATGATATTATAGCAACATTCTTATTAAGAAAAGCTAACATAGTATAATGTCATTTATTGATGTAATATGATTTATTAATATTTACGAGATGATAGTTTAATAAGAAGTAAGTCAGTAAGAACAAATAAAAGATTCGAACATACCTGATATTCATTACTTAAAAACAGCACATACTAAGTAAAAAATATGTAGATTTATTATAACGAAGAAAATCTATGACAAAAAGTTACTCTCGATTAATATAATAAGACACAATACTTTTCCTTTACATATCTATTGCGTATTGATTGTGTAGTAACTTCTCATATGCAGAGCAAAGTCACTCAAAGTACTTTTTTCTTTTACTTACTTATTTTTATAAAATGTTAGGATAGCCACAGTAGAATTTTCTTCTGTGTCGCGCAAGCTGTTTACATGCATAAATTGCACAAGGACACACATTCATCCTCAAATTAATAATTAATAGGCCATATAACACTTTTTCCGCGCGGGATTTGAATATTTATTTCATTTATTATTATTATATTCGATTCAAATACTTAGCCATGGAACTACAGAGCAGTCAACTGAATTTTAATATTGAAAATAAACTTCAACACTGAAAACAAACATATCTAAAGATAACTATCATTTTAAGTGCTACAGTTTCAGTGACTTAAATGGGTAATGTAAAAAAAAACACAAACCTCCGGTTTTGTGTATTTTAGATATGTTTTTAAATAAAAGAAGAAATACTTGCAATGCTACTAGCAGTATTAATATTCCCGTTAATCACTTGATGTAAGATTAAAATGCTACTCTGTTTCACCACAGTAGTCAATTGGCGGAATAGTACCCACGACTTTCGAGTTCGCTGTCCTCGTTTTACCATTAGGCTACAGTCACGTATATGTAAAAGGTGCGGATTTTAGGTACGAAAATAATAAAAATAGCTCTAACAACTGATTATACGATGTCACAAAGGAATTTTTCAAATTTGTTATAGTTTACGTGAGATTCAATTTAAAAAAAAATACTGCATTTAACATTTTTAGTACCCGAAAGATAAAATTTGTCCAATTCAATCAGACTCGAACCAGATGTAGGGTTTATTTCAGAAGAAAAATAAATTTATTTATTTAGATAGATTGATATACCATCGACAATATCAATAAATATTGTTACAATCAAAATACTACATTTTTAGATAAAGGATATGTATGTCTTTACAGGTGTATACATTATTATAAGAGAAAAAAAACTAAACAACATATAAACTCTAAAACAAAAAAAATCAAAATAAGCAATCAAAGCAAAAACACCACATCCAGTAAAAATTACAATAAATAATAATTTTGAATAATGAAAAAATAATGATTTGGTATGATTGTTGAACAGGGTCCACTACTAAACTATGTTTAACTAAATAAAACTAGTTTTTTTCGGATTTTGTCGCGTATATTACCTTATTTTATATTCCCGACCTTTCGAGCACTTTACAGCACCCGTGGTCACAGGGGGGGGGGGGTTAGGTGTTCGGCGTCCCATAGTCAAAGTTAACCACGGCTATCTCCAGAAAAAAAAACTTCATGTCAAATCAAATCATTATGTTTAACTATCTTCAGCAGTGTACCTGTCAAGGGTTGTAATTATGAAAATAATGACGCTGAGCAGGGTTTGCAGCGATTGCCGACACGCGCGCTTGAATTCTAATACTTTTCTGACTTTGATAGACGTAAGATATAACCGACGTGTTAGTAACCATATAGAACTTCATTATCACCTTAAGAATTTTTTTAACGTTGTCCTAATATTAATGATGAAAAAATAAAAAATAATTATACTACATAATAATAATAATGTCCACTACTACTGTCATTTCAAATTTATATCTTATACTTCAAATGCTAGCCATCCCTAGTTTATAGTTTTAATTATAATTGTAAAAAAAATTGCACCAATATTTTATTAAATTCTGTGCAAGGGTGGTCCTTTCTCGGTCGAGCCACCCATTCCTGGTGCAAACATAATATGCGGCTTCGTGGCTTTACCAGATATAAACATACAAAAACAGCAGCATTATGTTTCTAATTAACAAGCACAACATTTTCACCGGTCAAGGTGAGCCAGTTTTACAGTAATAACACGTTACAGCTTGACTCTCCCACGTAACAAATTCAGTGAAGAAATTCTTGTATAATTGAAATTGAAATTATCAAAATATTACAAATCATAATGATGTGTAGTACAACCCCCACGGCAATATATATTTGTTTTAAGGAAGAATAATTAGGCAGTATAATTAAAGTCTTAAACTGAGCAACACGTCTCCTTTTTATTGAACACCGTCCAACATTACATGGCGACCCTGCCAGGATCTCTGCTTTGACGGTTTATTTATTTATTTTAGCATTTATAAATATGAATCCGATTTTAAAGAATTTGATTGCATATTTGTCAACAGATCTAGAGTATATTTTAGCATAAGGCCTCATAAATCACAAACAGTCTAGATTCCTTGAGATGAACACTCGCAAACACTTTTCTAACAAACCGAAATCCAATTAAATACATCTTGATATGCACCTACTGATCATTAAAGTGTACAAGGCTCGTTAAAGTTTCTATTTATACAAACAGAGGTGCTAACTCACTATAACAGAGTCATGATTTCAAGTTACTTGTTCAACAAATGCCTGTGTTTCTGGGAACTCATGTTTAAAACTATCACAGACTCGAAAATCCCTACCCTTGCTTTTAAATATTAAGACGGCGATGTATATTACAATTTTAAAAGTATTGATTACAACGTTATCGTATGAATTTATTGTTAATAAATCATTTTTATATACTGTACCTCTTATTTTTATGGAATAAATGTAACAAACTAGCACACAGTCCACTTGATAGCAAGGGGATGCTCTGGACATAGACATCTAAATCTATCTTTAAATAAAAATCATAATCTAAGATGGAATGCCTACACTCACCGTTAGAAACACTGCAGCATTAATCTGCTTATTCACGCTGGTAATTTATGAGAAAGTGGTCCTTCCCCGGTTGAGCCAACCAATTCATGCTACAACCAAAATGTACCTCCAGTATTTCTCTACCACGTATAAAATAATTATTGTATTTGTAAAATCAACAAAAGCTTTTTTTATTTCTAAACAAAATATTTACGATTTCTCATATTTACGCGAACAAACTATTTTTATGGATTTTATCGCAACTAATTTTAAACAGGTTTTGATCATAATGATGTCAAACATGTAAATCCCTACATAAGCTTGTGTTCGGTAAATCACCCGAAACGTCGTGTAGTATCAAAAATTTTAAAATTAAACGCGATAAATTACTCGTAAAATTAGTTTTATCACATAGTTTTAAATAAAATATTTACGTCCAATCCATGAAGCAATATTTAAACCTTAATTAAAAACAGTTCATGAAATATATGAATATGTTTATTATTAAAAACTATGGTTGGTGTAGTTATACAAGAAACCAGTGCTACTGTTCATTAATTAAACGTTCACCCTCGTTATTATCAACACCTGTTCTTGAAAAGCGTTTAATAATGACGTCAAGTAGCAGCTGTGAACGGTTGTGGCACTAACGTTGGCAGAACGTTAGTTTTCCGCTGTGAAGTCTGCAGGAAAATTAAAATTAAATTAATTGTACGAAGGCGCTGCTTAAATCACGAGTCCAAATCGCAGTATATTTCACTTACATGAACATAATTTTGTTATGACAGACATAATTTTGTTATACATACACTTAAATTCGAAAGTCATATTTTTTATGTTTGGGTATGTTAATCACAATGTTGAAAAAGATGACCAGTATTATTATTATTATTAACTCCTAGTTTATTATTTCATTTTTTATTGCATCAGAAATTAAAATCAAAATTAATTAATTTAATTTAAATTAAAATCAGAGTGGACAGGATTCGGAAAGCTCTGAGTTGACTTATCCGTCAGCCTTTTTATTTAGACTGTGATGTGATATTATTTGTATAGTCCAGATATAAATGGTATGAAGTTATTAAGTAAGTACAACAGCCTTTGCTGCTTTTTTTCTTTTCTTCTAAGAAGGAAGCATGAAATTAAGACGATAGATGGATGGTTCTAAAATCGCCATCAATAGATGCGATGGTTAAAAAGAAGTTGATTTGTTTATTAATGTTCCAAATTCAGCAAAGCGGGACACTTACGAAATAACCTTGGTGTCTATCTATCTATTTATCTGTCTTTCTCTCACAGAAGTTACTTTCAGAGTGTGCTTCGCGTAGACGATTGAAATTGAGCATAGTTATGAAATGCGGTTACCTAAATACTGATTTTATGATACAAATCTAAATTTACGATTGTAGAAGTCAGTTTCGGAGTGTAAAAGAGGAGTTGAAAACGAAAATTCTTATGCTTGATAATTTTTACTTCAACGAGCAATGTTAACAAAAAAAACCTTTATATAGGATTTCTAAGAAAATGCGAACTCAGTATTAATGGAGTTAATTATAAAATGTAATCTGAATCGATTCATTTAGTCGATTGCACAAGCATCACGATATCGAATGCAGACTGGCTTACCGCTTTATTCGTAACTACAGTCACTTCGCCGAATGATCGCCCGATTCTGTAATTAGTTTGCTTATCAAGATCGATATACGGTGGGAGCAATTGATGCGATGAATTGGACGTTAAAATAATCTTTTAGAATAAATTCACATTTGAATTCATAATTTTTATGCGATAAGAATTTAATTTGTTTTCATTACCGTGTGAAATTAAATTTGTAAGAATTTTATCAATGCCACTTAAAAGATCGCATCGTATTTGTCAATATTAAAATATGTTTTTCTATCAAAAAAATAACGATAATATTATAATAATATTACAAATTAAGTATAATTTTTACAAGCAGCGTTATTTTAATAGACTTATAAAAACACTTATCTGACTTTTAAAATTTCTTAAATAAATCAAGAGTGTCAAAATCTGTGAATTAACGAATAAAACAGCACAATTGCGTTATAACTGTTTTTTTTTTAAATATATATAAATTATTATCGATCTAAAAAGTCGCTCGGTAGAGCGGCAAACATTTAAGTGGAAATTAAAAATATATATTTCTATTTCCAATCGAATAACATTAAGTCTCATTACCGATGGCAGATGATAAAATCTTGAAGCCTGCATGGCTGCTCTTGGCGTCACATGACAAAATGTCCACGAGTTATAAAAAATCTTATCGAAATATAATCTCCAACCGAATATTGAATCCTAAATTGTATAATGAAATGCCACAAAAATGTCACTACTTTATAGTTTTAATTTAAAATAACACCACAAGATCACAGAATTATCTAGGTAAATGATATCCTTTATTATTACCTAAAAAGGCAAGAGCATTTCAGTGATATAATAGTACTGACCAACATATACAAAAAATAAAATCAGGTGATAAATTTATTCAAAAATTTATTTATATTCAAAGATACCAAATAAAAAAAGTTTCAGCAGCATTTAGTGTCTGTTCTCTTATTATTGATTTACTTTGTGACTACATCGTAGATGGTTGATGATTAATAAAATAAATAAAATTCAATGTTGCATCAATTTCTTATCAACCCATTATACATATTCTCATATCCTCTTTATGCCCCAACAAAAGATCTTTGTCTAAGCTTTATATCTGAAATTAAGAAAATAAATCTGATTCATTTCGTTCAGAAACGGTCCGTTGTTATAAAAATTTTAACGTTTCTCTACAGAAATGTTATAGCTTCAATAAAATTGCAATATTACCTTTAAACAATATCAAAGTAACTCTGTCGTAAAACTGTAATAGCCGTTTAAACTGTTACCGATCAATACAAACATAACGATCACTCCGACGTACTCCTAGCTCCTATCGTTATACTTGACGATAAATTAGTAACAGCTCGCATTAACATACATCGATACTACTTCCGTCAATTTTAAAAGGTAGCGATAAACAAGAGATATCGCGGTTTTAAAAGTTGATCTACGTCTGTCAAAGATGCCGGTCGAGCCACCCAAGTTACGTCAGAACAATCTCGGTTAGAGAACTTGATTCTATTAATTAAAAATATAACTTCTTATCTTAATTACGTCTAATACTTATCCAAGAGACCTTCCCTATAGTCAGAATTTTTATTATACTCTAATGAATACATTTATAATATTTTGTAATCATATTAAAGATGTTAACATGCTTATATAATAGGTCGGAGAAAAAGTTTCTTCGTGTTTTATATACAAGTTGAAGAAATTTTAAAAAGTTTTATTACGTTTAATTTTAATTTATATGTGCCATTTTTTTAATAACTTTTTGACAGCTTGTAGGTAGGGACATCCTGTTGCTGCTGCACGACCTTACAGAATACCAGCGTGAAGTAGACGTTTATCTTTGCGTTTCGCTTGGTAAGTACAGATCAGGTCAGGGCCGGCGGTCCAGTCCCCCCCCCCCCCTTAAATTGTAGCGAAATCAAATAAAAAACTACTCCAGGAGTGTACCAGCACCCTTATGAGAGACGGAGAATCCCCCGCTCAGCATCCACGATCAAGCTATCCTATAATCTATCCTGAGCGTGGGTGCTCAGGCTGAACACTTGAACACGTCCAAATGGCTACAGATTCCTTGCTACACAGATCCCATTCACAGAGACCGTGGTCGTTGATGATTTTAACGCCCACCACGCCGAAAGGCTTAGTTCACGTTTAATCGAGTTTATGACTTTGTCACTCACACTGACGTTGCGGTTGCATTCTGCACTCTGCCGCCGTGTTTGGCTCTATAGGTCGACTGATTGATATAGGATGCCGTCCTTTTTTGCATCCGATTAGGATCGAGGGCGAGTTTGCTTCTCGCCGGACGATCCCAGCGTTGTTATTGATTCTGTCACTGATGTGGTACTTCAGCATATAGAACTTTTTATTCCATCCTCTGTGGTGCACATTGGAGGCAGACCCCAGCCATGCTCAAGAGTGCTACCGGGCCTGGGCTGAACATCAACGTTTCGGGATGTAAACACCAGCGCTCTTAAAAAGAAGTTTCATTCCGCCTCCAGATCATTCAAGAGTCATTGCCCAGGCAACGTCGATCTGTGATGTCTAGATCGGCGTGAGAAGGTGGAAGGGATATTCGTATGCAATCCCACGCGTAAGACCACTGTGTTTCTAGGACTTACGCGTAGTCATAATAGACTTTTGCACCTTGCACGCTGTTTGTTGTCAAAATTTAAGATGAACAGCTCATCGATTTAGTAAGGCGATACAAATGTATTTAAAGTATTAATTGTATAGAATGTCACGATGCTAAATACGTTATAGAGTTTGGGAAAAAACGAATGCTATAACTAGTGGGTACCCATCCACCTACTGCTATCATTTTTGTTATTAATGTGAAAGGTATAGTTCGGAGCGCAAAATTAAAAAAGTAGATTTTTGTATTTCTATCCCAGTTAATTATGTTAAGTTATGAAACACGGTTATAAAAATATTGTGAAAATAACACATTGTATTCTACATATTTATGTATGTATTTGTTTGCGTTACAAATCTTAAATTTTGACAGAATTACTACCGAAACGTTTTCTTTGTCGGGCGGATATATTCGTTTACGAATATCAGACTAAGTAAATCATTCTTAAACTTACACTCAAAATCAGAAAACATGGTATAAATATATACTCGTATTCGTGCGTCCGCTAAGAAGTGACAAGGATGTCTGACGCCAAACGTACGTTGAAGGCCAAGTGTGTACACCAACGTGGACGCGTTGCACCGTATACGCTGCATACGTGGGATCATTCGTTTCCTCTCTTTAGGGTTAGGCTTTAGGCTTTAGGGTGGCCCAAGGACCACCTCAGCCACACCTTAAAGTACTGTCACTGATATTGCAAGTTTTGACCTGTAGTCTCAACTTTAAATCAGACAAAACCACTTATGACTTAAAAATCAGTCAGAACTAATGGCATCGGTCAAAACCATTTTTGTCTGATTTTCGCATACAGAATTAAAAAAATCATGGTTGCTTAAACATATGAACTCAAAAATTGATATTTATTATGTAAGTATTTTGTGACCGTGATATTTCATACTATTAACTATCTATAGTGTTTTTGAAATGTTTTTCAGTGTTTTAATTTTTTTTTACTTCATCAAATTTTGTGCTTTACTACGGTATGTGTTTGATAAACAACATCTCATGCAATCGAACGAATGAATGTTGGAAAGCAAAGTAACTTAAAGCGTTAGCAAATGCCAATGCTAAGAAGATCTAAAGCTAAATCCGCATCAGCATATATCCAACGTTCTAAACAGGAAACCGGTATTCAGTTTTGCACTTACTCATCAACTGCGACTCGCCTCAATCTGCGAACTTCCTCCTTGAAACATATTAACTAAGCAGTGCTTCAAAACTTAAGATACTTTGACAATAATTTTGTGTCTAACAGATGTTACTTGAGAAACACTAAATTTAGTTAATAAATATAACTATTTTAACGTGGAAAATACCCACCAAACGTGCTCTTAACACAAAAAAAACTATATATATATATATATATATATATATATATATATATATACTATAAAAAAATTGTATTCACAACGGAATTAGAGGCGAATAATTATTTAGCTATCTTAGATGTTGTATTAATCCTTATAACACAATATACAACATACTGTAATGTATAAAGGAAAAATACCACACTTATCACTTACTGATAATGAAAGGGATCTTACTTTATTTTAGAGAACACAAGGGATCTGTAACAGTAAACACCTCGTTGGTAGTAGGTATTCAATTTATCTTTATTCAGGTCCTGCGTTCATGTCGTAGGGACCGAGTAAAACCGACCTCATTTAAGTATATACCACACACCAAAGGAGTAACAGGCAATATTGGCTACATACTAAAGCGATCAATAATGAAGCGTTGCAACAACAATACAATCTACAAGCAATTTTACGGTAGAGCTATGCTGTAGCTTTATAACGGTTGTAGCACGAATGGGTCAGCGCGACCGGGGAAGGACCATGCCCTCACAGAATATCAGCGTAAAATAGCAGCTTAATGCTGCTGTGTTTCGTATGATAAATGTAGAGAACCGGAGTTCGTTTTAACTGGAAATGAGGCATTCCATCTTTGTCCTCATGGGTGACAGCACATCAGCATTTTTCATTAAAGATAAATGTAAAGGAGTCACAGCATTCACTCACCATCAGGTGCAATCCTTAGTTTTCATCACAAGCAAAAGTGTGCAAATTTAATTGTGAACATGGCCTCTCTTAGGCTAGAGAAGGAAAAATATTAGCTGACGTGAAGAATTGACGCTCCGGAAAGCTTGCGGTATGTGAAGATGTTCAGGATTTTCTCCATCATTATATCAGATACTATGATAAGTCACAAATCGATGTGTTCAAAAGGACAACGACCCCTAACCAGTATGATTCACGAGAATATTGAAATAAAAAAAAAACAATTTCAATAGGGAAGATGGCACGGTGCTACCAGCTGCTCGGGATCCTACAATTAATAAAATTAAATCCAAACCCAAGTAAATGTACCACTGGTAGACTTTGAGATTCTGTGAGATTATTCTTTGTAGATCGAAATAAATATTAATATTCAAAAGCTGAAGACAGAGCAGTGAGATGATTTAGGTCCTAATGCCTTAGTTGCCCACTGTGACATTAGTACGTCAATCATATCATTGCTCCCGTGACCGTGGGTGCTGTAAAGCACACAATAGGCCGGGAATTAAACCTAAGTTAAAATAAACGCGTAAACTCCGTAACAATAATTGTATTAAATGGCGCGAATATATAAGAAATCAATATTATTTTTATTTATATCTGAGCATGGTCACGTTATATTATGTCCTTAATTTAAGCTGGTAAGTAATTTAAATAATAATTTGAAATCACGGTATCCAAATTAGCAACTTGAAGCCGCGGGTGGCGAAAAGCATAATTCCACACCCTTCATTATTAAGCAACTGCTTACCGACCATTGGATTTTGTTTATTATCCATGTGTAACCGTAGACGAAAATTGTAATGAAGGGTGAGGGGTTCCCGCAAGACGATAGACTACTACGAGTACAAGCTCTCGAGGTAGAATGAACAGTCACTTCTTATTATAAGAGATAGCGGTAGCATAGGAACTTAAAACTTTTATATAAAACTAGTTTACGTATCTCGTATCTACACAGTTACATGGGTGATCAATATTAGCCTAGTCTAAACTTATCCACAGTACTTTTTTGCGAACACTTGTAATATTGGTAACATACCCGAGGTTAATTTATTTGAGCATGGCTATCTTTTTATAACCATAATTATAATCTTAATCATAACTTAATCATAACGACTGATCCCGAAAGATGCTAACGTGTTTCGAGAGTATGTATGTATTTATGCATATTTCTTTTGAATGATGAATTTAAACAAATGAGGTGCATTTAGATTTGTCTTAATTGAGGGAGTGCTATGTAATATTTATATATTCCGTTTGCAAATGTCAAAAAAAGGGAAGGAAGTGATCCAATATCGAAGTCACAAACAAACTAACAGTAGTACGATAGCTACCCAGACGGATTCAGAGGCAGATGAAGAGTCCCAACATTCAGTAAAGTAAGTACAGATTGGATAATCTAGCATGTTATATAACAGGGAGCGAAAAACTAACGTATGCGTTTGCTTGCCTAGGTACGAGCATATACAAATTATTGTTTTTCTGTATACTCACACAATTAGTTAACTGTTGATAATAACACACACACACACACACACACACACACACACACACACACACACACACACACACACGGCACGACACGTTTTTGCTCTATTCTATTTTACATATAAAATTAGTTTACATTTAAAATTAAAGTAACAATCGACATAAGTGTTTGTGATAAGTGATTATTGTAGTTGTGGTGAGTGATTATTTACTGTAATAATAAAAGATTTTTAGAATTGTAAATTTGGGGAATAAATCTTAATATATTGATTTCTAACCCAATTCGTTATCCTAATCAAGAACTATAGGGTTTTTCAACAAGAACTTTGTTTTTCAATTGGGGCAACACCAACAACATGACAATTTTAACATTTATTTTTTTGACCTATTATATAGATGCTTTGGCAATTGCTACAATGAATTCAATTTTGCTTGAAAATCGCATTAAAGTAATTAAAATCCACTATGGAAATGGTGATTCTGTTAAAGTTACGTTTCGTAAAATTCGTGATATTTTCGGACAACATAATCATCCTTCTGAGACCGCTATTAAGAATTTGGTCCCTAAATTTGAATTGACAGACTCGGTACAAAATGTGCCAACACCAACGCCTGTTCTACCGGGTCGTTCAACCGAAAACATCGCAGCCGTGAGCCACATTGTTGAAGAAGATCCAAATTCGTCAATTCCTCGACGTTCTTAACAATTGGGGTTATCCAAAACCACCACATGGCGAATTTTGCGTAAGGATTTGGCTTTGAAGCCTAACAAAGGTCAACTGGTGCAGGAATTGAAGCTGACCGACCATTCACATTGCCGTAGATTCGCTCAATTCATTCAGGAACAGCCCGCTGGTTTTTCTAAAAAAATCATTTTTTCAGACGAAGCCCATTTTCACTTGTCAGGGTACGTCAACAAGCAAAATTGCCGCATTTGGGCTTCTGAAAATCCTAAAGCGATTATTGAGAAACCTTTGCATGCTCAACGTGTCACTGTACGGTGCGCTGTGCGCGTGTGTAATCTGGAGGCGTGATTGGGCCGTTTTTTTTCGAAGATGAGGCTGGAAATGCGGTAACGGTCAATGGATCACGCTATCGCGAGATGTTAACATCTTAATTTTGGCCTATTATTGATGACATCGATATCACGAACATATATATATATATATATATATATATATATATATATATATATATATATATATATATATATATATATATATATATATATATATATATATATATATATATATTGGCTGTTATATGCACAATAGTATTTGGTACAATTAAATATAGTTTAATTCTATAAAATATAATAAAGGTAATAATCTACTTAATTTATCCTATCAGAATACTTTATTTAAAAAACATATTTTAAAGGCATATGAATAAAAGGCAATGAGGATATTTCTCTTTGTGTGATGAGTCTATATAGTTTTGATGATAATAAAGGCTTACATACGTTAATTCTTTTAACCGAAACCGCTCGTAGCTTGTTTCTCAAATTGCCTCGTAAACTTACTGCGAAGTTGATTTATGCCCACGGTCGGTTCATGTACTCCGTGTACGTTGTATAACTGTTCCTGACCTCAACGTCTCATCAACATACGCTAATCCCGCGAGATGAAAACTTTGAAAGGTTTACCACGTTCATATACCAAAAATGTACAAAATTAATTTAATTAAACTCGTACTTGTATAATTTATTTGTATATGAAATATCGTAACAATGTCTCAATTTAACAGCAATTAGTTTAATTTAAATTTTCGTGTTTTTTTAAAAAAAGGGCTCGAAATAATAGGTTTTCTCAAAAAAGAAAGGAACTTGAAAAAAAATTAAAAAAGTCAGTCGGTCGGTCTGGACACGAACCATGGTATTACGATTTTGTGACCGACCAATACACTATATAAGCTATTTATAATCATTAATAAACTGTCAAAATTTACCTTCTTATTCTAACGATATTGTAGCAGTTTTTCATTGCCTGAAAACACCGACAAAAAGACATTTTGTAAAAATAAATCTAAAAAAAATATAAAAAATTATTGCCCCCGAAACTCCCTGGACACTAAATTTTATGAAAATCGTTGGAGCCGTTTCCGAGATTCCGATTATATATATACATATATACAAGAATTGCTCGTTTAAAGGTGTAGAATGTATATTCTGTCAATTTCTGTCTTTAAGATATTTCAATCACAAGCTTACTGAAAAAAATTACAGTGCTACTTTTACTATGAGTATTTCATTCGCAAGCCCCATTAGAGCGTATAATAAATTCACTGCTAAATCTAGGCCTGCCTCATAGATTGTCTTATAGAAGTTTTGTAGATAGTTTCGGAATTACAGTTTTTTTTTAATAATTTTTAACTGTTATCAAAATATGCTGCTGCCCCTCCCCTATTTCACATTCTGATAAATAGTTAGGAATAGGAATAGTTGATATTCTCACGCCGCCACTACATGGCACGAGTATTTGATCAACATTAATACATTCCTTCACAAGTCCACTGTTGAACATAGGGCTCTCTCCTGTAGGAATACCCCAAAGCACGGTCCTGAACAACCTACATGCGTCGAATTCCTCCATCTCCTACCAGATCAGAAATATTTATTTCCAAAAATTTTTCTTTCAAATAAATAAATTTATTCGAAAAGTCTTTTACTGACAAGTTTCATGTTATAAATAATTTTCACTCTTGGTTAATTGTACTGGATATAGTTTAAATTAACGATTTGTTTTCTGTTGTTATTTTTAGATTTGTTTTTGTTATTTTAGGCTCGAAATCATTTGATGTTTTCCAATAGCACGATTGATGGATTGCTGATAAAAAATTTTATTAATTTAAAATAAAATAATTAAGACATTATAAACAGCATTTTTATAAAACATAAGACGAACAAACTTAGTAGCCAAATTCAAACGAAGAAGTTTACAGATGCGTTGTCACTTTTAAGGACTGCGCAAAATAGGGTAAGCAGATACCGCGGGGCGGATAGAAACAAGTCTGGTTATTTGTTCAAGTTGTCTCTAGGTTTACCAAAATAAGGAAAAAATGTTAACTTATGTATGATAAACAATAGAAATAAACACACGTTCTCGATATGTAGAAAAACCTACACAAAACTAAATCAAATAAACAATCTTGTTTCTATTCACTCCATTTTACTCGCTAATGTGGAATTGCCTTACAGCCTTTTATTATACTGGCTCTCTTTGCCCTTTACATCAGAACACAGCAGTGTTTCGGTTAGTAATAGGTAATTCATTACTAAACGGAAAAATAAGCGCTAGCACCTAGTTACTGCGTTAGATAAATAACCAATATAAGCACAGTACTCCAGATATAAGTATGCACAGCTTTCTGTGCACATGTACAGCTTTCTAATTTAGGAGTTCTCTAAGCAATGGATGGGACTAGTATCCCAAAGTCTGTTGATTATGTTATTGATATCTAACATCTTCGACCACTATTACTACTGGTATATCTTATGCCGACTGCTCCTAATGTTAGAGTTCCAATTTATATTTAAAGGTTTGCATGTAAAGCTTAGACTTATTATTTTAATAATCTATAAGTAGTTACTCGTAGTTTTGCTTTACTTATCCGCACAAGAAAGAGAGGCTATGGTGGTTAGGCAGCGCATTGCGAATGGACGTGTTGGTCTTTGTTAGGTTAACATACATTGGTTATGCTATATTTAAATTTGAAAATTCTTTACTAAAGTTCATGAAGTAAATATTTCTTTCAATTAAAAGAAATATACTAGACGGATAATAATTCATCGATAACTAATCGAATTGTAAGTAGTACACTGACGGATAATCTCTATAATATTATTTGTATATTAAATAAGGACTGAAGGAAAATCTTTTATGGTTTTTCATGACTAAGTTAACGTTGGTGGGGTGGTATACCGCTGTATAGAAATATAACGGTTATATAACTGATTTATATTTTAAATATGGACCTTAAATATTTAAAAAGCACCATTTAATTTTTAGATCAATATCCTAGCACACATTATATAATATGGATTTTATTTACGTATAATTACACTGTCATATTTTCTTGATTATGTCACACAATAACAGATAACTAAAATTATTATGAAGTTTATACTCCTTAATTTACTTTAGTAAAAACTTTTTACTAAAGTAAATTAAGGAGCAAACGGAATTTAAAAGTTTTATTTTTTTCCAATTTAATCTTTATTTTATAAATAGAAACTTCTTAACTTTAACTAAAGATAATACTTTTTCTAATTTTTAAATTAACTTCTGAATATTATTTTTATTATTCAGAAGTATCATCCAAAGAGCATAATGAAAAAGCATAATGTAGTAAAAGTAAAAATAAAATTAACAATCCAAATCATATATTTTTATTGTTGCATTCACTAGACTTAATTGTCAGACCAATGTAAGTGAGACAAATTTCAGCATTCATTTTAGTAATAAAGAATTTCTCTATATAAATTTATTAGTCATCCTGAATGGACAGTGAACTATAATAAAATCCTGAGTACAACATTATTAAATAACACTTGGTTAATCAAGAAGCAAATCTGGCTCTCTTGAGAACACTTAGAACCCAGACCTGTAGATCCTAGTTTCTTCAGTTTTAGCATTTTCTACTATTGTGATCACAGTTCTTCAAATTCCACAAATATTTATTGTTTGAACCTAAATACTGAAGAAATAAACTTAACTTTTCATTAATTCGTAATTTATTAATGGATACAGATATTTTACAAAATTAAAATTTACATTTCAGAGATGTTAGTTCCTAACAGACTGTCACTATATTGAACCAAACTATTAATAGAGGTAAATCGTATAGCAAAAAAAGTCGTCACTTATCATCTCTCCATCCATTCCCATTCAGCCATCCATTACAACCTATAAAAGTCCACCGCTGAACATAGGTTGCCACCTAGGGGATTTTCCCATAGTTGCCACGTTTGGCAAGCGAGTTGGCAAACGCAGCTTTTTTATTATCTTGAGTTCTTTACAGGAAGATGCTGCTGCCTATCTCCCGTTTTATTTTCTTCTTACTTTTACTTCTTTTTACTTCTTTCTTACTCTTACGACCTTCAGGGGACGGTATGGGGTAATGAATACTCTTAAACCGCCACTAAACGGTAAGCTCATACATAATGAATTATTTTTGATATTCCCTTTTCCCAGAAGCGATAGATTCTATTCTAATCCGTTACTATTTAACAACAAACATCAACGTCAACAATTGTTCGTGAATTGTATTGTAACAAACGTTCCATGTCGGAATCTAAATGAGGTTAAAAGCTAGCTAGGAACGATGTTTTGTGAACATGTCGATCAAATGTCAATCCAGTTCGTGGAGGTAAGAAAATGTAACTGGCATTAATATTCTACTCTAATACATATTGTGTTACGACGTATAATTTGACTGCCTCGTTGGTCTAGTGATCACTATTGCGATTGCTGATCATGTTGTGTTTCCGGTTCGAATGCCCGTCCGGGCAAAATTCAGTTACGGGTTTTTCTGTCAAAAAAATCACAGTCACCAGAGTCAAGAAGTTGGTGATGTTTTTTTTTTTTATAATGGGCCTCGGAAGGCACAAAATACCATTGGTCCTGCACCTGATCTTCCTGAGAGTGAGGAAATAGTGAATCTGTGCTTGCGCAAACACTCGTTCACTATACTCCTATCCTGCGCTGATGACTAACTTTTTTAGGGTGACAAACGAGCACACAGTCCACCTGATGGTAAGTGGTTCCTGTGGCCCGTAAACATCCCTCGATTACGAATCAAAATGTAGGTGCCTTGTCACCCCTGAGGACTAAGATTGAATGCCTCGTTTTCAGTAAAAAGGGTCTTCCTTCGTTTAAACTGACCACAAGCATCGAATTTTGATATAAAAATATTATAATTTGTCGAAAATTTACACAACTATATTATTTATATTTTATTTGAGTACTACAAGTATTAAGGATAATTAGTAAGTATGTATTTAAAAACGACAGTAGCCTAATGGCAGGGCGCGGACCGGGAACTCAAAAAGGTTGTGGGTTGGAATCCGCCATTCGTCTACTGACGTGAACCGCTCGTAACACAAGCAATTTAAGCATACCACGAGTGGTTAAGGGGAATAT
Source organism: Parnassius smintheus behrii (assembly GCA_036936625.1). Taxonomy (NCBI): domain Eukaryota; kingdom Metazoa; phylum Arthropoda; class Insecta; order Lepidoptera; family Papilionidae; genus Parnassius; species Parnassius smintheus. The sequence continues at coordinate 19,922,852 of JAUPFT010000015.1, read as the reverse complement.
TGGTAATATATGTATAGCATTGTTAATATTCTTTTAAAAAATATAGACAATTACGATTCAAACCAATAAAGTTTGTGTAAGGATTAGATTTTAAAATAAATATTTCTATTTTCTAATTACATAGTAATGGATTTTGTTCAGCAATAAAATATATTTTGTGTTGAAGCTGTTATAATTTTTGCCTGTATGCTATTTCTAAGAATATTTTTAGACGCCTGTTACTCTTCATTATGCTGCTCACATTTTTGTGGCTCCACGGTCACACGTCAATCTTTGTGAAAGAGTTAACGAGCAAACGCTCCGAGAACTTAATAAATTATCTTAGTTGCCTACAGCGAGTTTCCTAGGGGAACACGAGATAACATAAAATTACTTCAAAAGTAACCCACTTTGAAATTAGGTTTCAAAACCAAGGTCCCCCGTTGTGCTTTGAGGGAAAACATGTGACGTACTCAGAGTAGTTAATGTCGGCGGTAAAACTGAATTGCGAGACGTAGTTTATTACTGTAAACTCCGTGTGATTTAATTGTTTTTCTAAAAAAATGTCGAAATAAAGCAGTTTGTATTCTAGCACGTATAATTCTAGTGACAAATAATCAGTCTACCTCATGGTTAGTTCTACGGCAGACCAACTACACCATGCGCCAATTTCGAATATGGAAAATTAACTATTCGTAATATATCTGAATATGAACTATTCATTTCAATATTTGGTACTTCTTAATATCTCATTAATAGATTAATTTATAATTTATTGTTAGATACATAAGACTAAGGATTACAAAAGGCGAGCTGTTTAATTTTTACCAGCCAACCCCGAAAAAAGTTGGCAGACATAAAAGCCAATGTTAAAATTAAGTAAGGTGTAACTTATACGTGTATTTTAATATACACTTTGAGAGTTGAATGTTGTTTTACTATGAATATTAAGCTAATTTGTACTTTTATAATTTCTCATTAATAAATTAATTTATTCTTTACTTCTCTACATCAACTGCCGGAGCGTTCCAGGAGAGTATTGCCTAAAAGTGGTCCACGGTCTTGAATAAAGAAGGTTGAAGATATTTTCAGGGAAGAAATAGAGATCGCTTAAAATAAATAAAGGTGGTTTTATTACTTACTTACTTACTTACTTATCGTCACGCACAATCCCTAACGGGGTAGCCAGAGAGAACAGATCGCCAAGTGTCACGATCCTTACATACCTCTTTCGCTTCTTTCAGGTTCATTAACTTCTTCATACATGCACGTCTAGGTATCCGAGTACTCTTGACCCTCCCCTCTTCGAGCAATTTGCTCACATGGTCTTCGAAAGTTAGTCTCGGTCTACCTCGACACCTTTTAATATTTACTTTCGCTCTATATATTTTCTTCACCATTCGGTCTTCACTCATTCGTTCAACGTGTCCAAACCATTGGAGTACGCCCCTATCAATTTTTGTGATAAGGTCATCTTTCAATCCTGCCATATTGCGAATCTCTTCGTTTCGCTTTCGGTCGGCTATGGTAACGCCACACATTTTACGAAGAGATCGCATCTCCACTGCATTCAACTTGCTTTTATGCTTCTTCTGGCATACCCAGGTTTCGCTGCCATATAACAAAGTCGGTGCCAACACTGCGTTATGTATTGCAAGGCGTGCACTCTTCACCACGCCTTGCCTTTTTATTAATGCATTCAGGGCACCATTGACTTTGTTTCCGGCAGCGACACGCCTATCCACATCTAAATCACATCTTCCATCCCGGCTGAAAGCACTCCCCAAGTATACAATTTCATTTACCTGTTCTAGACATTCCTGATTTACCCATATTTCACATTTCGTTCTCTCTTCGTCCTTTTCAAATACCAGAACCTTAGTTTTATTAGCATTCAAACGGAGACCTTTAATTTCACATTCCTCTTTCATACACGTGACTAATGCCTGCAGTTCTGCTTCTGATGGTGCAATAAGCACTGCATCATCAGCATACAGCAGACAATTAACTTTTATGTCACCCAATTTCACACCCAAACAGCTATCTTTCAGCTTCTGTAAACAGCTGTCGAGATACAGTATGAACAGCCAGGAAGACATGACACAACCCTGTTTACGTATAATTTGACTGCCTCGTTGGTCTAGTGATCACTATTGCGATTGCTGATCATGTTGTGTTTCCGGTTCGAATGCCCGTCCGGGCAAAATTCAGTTACGGGTTTTTCTGTCAAAAAAATCACAGTCACCAGAGTCAAGAAGTTGGTGATGTTTTTTTTTTTTATAATGGGCCTCGGAAGGCACAAAATACCATTGGTCCTGCACCTGATCTTCCTGAGAGTGAGGAAATAGTGAATCTGTGCTTGCGCAAACACTCGTTCACTATACTCCTATCCTGCGCTGATGACTAACTATTTTAGGGTGACAAACGAGCACACAGTCCACCTGATGGTAAGTGGTTCCTGTGGCCCATAAACATCCCTCGATTACGAATCAAAATGTAGGTGCCTTGTCACCCCTGAGGACTAAGATAGAAGAAATAGAGATCGCTTAAAATAAATAAAGGTGGTTTTATTGTTCTGAAAAAAAGACAATATCCCACTGTTGGATTTTTTCCTGTACCTTGGAGGCTGTATATAAACCGCTATATATAATGCTGCTCTATATAAACTGCCCAAGAAACAAACCCGGAAAAGTTATTAGTAGGATATACAAACTTATATTCCGTGTGGGGTTCAAGCTAGTAGCCCTGCAGCGCCAAAACCAATCGATTAGTCACCACGCTACTAAACTAATTTAAGAAATCTGTATTATCCGTTCATAGTGTAGTGTAATGTGCAAGGCTTCGGAAAAAACCTATGTATAAATCCTATACCTTTAAACGAGCAATTCTTATATATATATATATATATATATATATATATATATATATATATATATATATATATATATATATAAATTGTGAAAAAACAATTTATACAATCGGAATCTCGGAAACGGCTCCAACGATTTTTATAAAATTTTTTGTGCAGGGAGTTTCGGGGGCAATAAATCGATCTAGCTAGGATTTATTTTTAGAAAATGTCTTTTTGTCCGTGTTTTTAGGCAATGAAAAACTGCTACAATATCGTTAGAATAAGAAGGTAAATTTTGACAGTTTATTAATGATTACAAACAGCTTAATAGGTATATTGGGCGGTCAAAAAATCGTAATACCATGGTTCGAGCCCAGACCGACCGACCGACTTTTTTTAATTTTTTTTCAAGTTCCTTTCTTTTTTGAGAAAATCTATTTTTTCGAGCCCTTTTTTTAGTATTTTTTAAAAACACGAAAATTTAAATTAAACTAATTTCACCCATGATTTTTTACTCAAGTAACCAGTTCAGTTTTTTCTATTATATCGCTAAGATCAAAAAATATTATTCGTATTTCATCAGTATGTAATTTGTATATAAATATAATTTCCAAAACACACGAATTAAAAAAACCGAGCGAAAAATACCGAGCAAAGCTCGGTCAACCGGGTACTAACTACCTCATAGTGCAGGGACGGGTTACGCAAAATGGGTTATCAACGTGGTGGCGCAGTGTTTCTCGTGAATTTCAAACTACGTAAACAACCTTAGTTGGAATTCCACCAGCATGCTAGTCTGAGGTCTTATCTATTAGAAAGAAATAATATGAAGTCGCCAATATGCCACTAGAGTAGCATGGTGAACATTCATGCCCACAAGTGACACGTATTTAAGCTGTAACTTTACTTTTACTTACTACTCAAGTACGTAAAGTACAATTTGAAATTGCAATAGTTTTTATCTATTTGATTTACTTATTATATATTAATGATTTCTTATATTTACGCGAACACTACACATTGAAATAATACTAGTTTTAACGGAATTTATCGCGTATATTTAAGATTAAAAGAAAATATCATTGAATGTTAGAACGGAGGCCTTATATTTATTCAAAATAAGTTCCCAGGGCCATTAGAATCAATCATGTAGGTCCCCATTACAATATTTTGACGCACAAAAGAACAAGGTTGTGCTGTACGTTTTGAGGTTCGTCGGATAAACATCGCGTCGTGAGCGAATGTGGCTGTTAACACGTAACGAGGTGTAGAGTTTAAGCCCACCAGTCATGATCATGTCTTAGCCAGTTATTTGCCGACCACTGACCTCACGGCTCAACCAAAAAGAATGTATGTAAGTCCAGTGATAAACATAAAACTCATAATTAAATATGTACGAAATAGAGTCGTATTTTGAATGACTACAGACTTATTTTATGCGCTTTAATTTTTAAAGGCGGCAGATGTCGGCGCAGGCGATAATTTGTATGCTTCATCGTAGTATTATTATGTACGTGTTGTACGTATAACAAGTGTAAAAGAAGAAATAATAGTGTATAAACAAGGAAATAAGAGGGTATATCTTGTAAATCTTTATTCAGAACCGAACATTAAAAACACTTTATAATTATATACGCTGCTGTAACAACAATCCGCTGATAATATAGTATTTATTCCAAGGCTTTGTTTTCTTAGCAAACCAAAGTAATTTACTTATATGCTATGCCTTTGTGGTAAAAAGTAGCGTGTTTAAATTGGTCCTATTTCAGTTATAATTTTTTTTTATAACTGATGTTAAGTGGCTACTGAAGCTCATGGATATCTGTAAGAATATTTAGATACCAAAGGCTATAGATACGCTGTTCTATGGAGACTGATAGAAAACCTCGCGGATTGTAATTTAACTGTATATGTAATTTAACTATAACTGTATATAACCTTCACACCAGTAAACAACAGCTTATATCTGCTTAATAAAAACAAAAACAGAAACAAGCAAAAAGTTACCAATCCTGATGGAATTCCAGACAGAGCAATCGTAATACCAAGTAAAGTTTATAAATCTTGTACGAGTTGTAATATTAATCCCAACCAAACCGATTGATAAAATTGTTTCCTAATTATAAACAGCGCCAGAGATTGTGTGCACTCAACCTATCCTTCCATGGGCAAATGTATTCCCGCCTTATTGAGGTAGGACTTAGTATCTGACTTGCAACGGCTTAATTACTACCTTCGCAGCAAATGGACAGGGACTGAGAAACGATTTTGTATACATCCGAGGCCCTACCAGCGCAGACAAAACTCGCTGGAACTGAAGGTTGAAAGCTTCTTTATAATTATTTTTGAAATTTTTTAATATTATAAAAATGCTATTCTTCTAGGTGGATGAAATTACCTTTCTGTCTAGGTGTCCATCTGGGTAAGAACAACCCTCCTACATATTTCTGACCCCAAATAGCAGTGCTTGCACTGTGGTCTGAATTGTCTAAATATTCATATACTTACAGGCTAAAAATTGCACCTTAGTCCTCAGATATAACCACGCACCTGTAGCTTTCTTTGTATTTTTTACAGCATAGAGATACAAATGAGCACACAGTCAAACTGATGGTAAGTGGTTGCTGTGGCCCATAGACATTTTCATCTATTTTCGACTACGAATTAAAATGCTCTTGGACATGCACAATGCGTTGTCACTTGGGAGAACCAGGATGAAATGTCAAGTTTCCAGTAAACAGGGTCATCGGTTCTCTACACTCACCATACTAAATACGTCATATATAGCATTCAGCTGCTATTTCACGCTGGTATTATGTGAGAGCGTGGTACTTCCCCGATCGAGCCGAATCATTTGTGTTACAACTATACTACTAATACTCGTATAGTTGCAGCATGGTTCTACCACGTAAAAAAGCATCTATCGACTTCCTGCATGTTTTACCAGGACGTCACTCCATCTAGTGGAGCCACTTACCATCAGGTGTAAATCCGTGTGTCACTTTATTTTATAGGAATAAAATAAACAAAACGTACAAAATAACTCATCCGGTAGCATATTCTCAAACATTCTAACACAAAAGCGCATCAAAACCGAGTTCAACGCAAACATACGTGAAGTCGACAAAGCATATTCTAACGCGTCGTGTATGAAACATGGCCTTTGTAGAGTCTCTTCTCTGGTGTTGATGGAACACTCGTGACTTATGGTCCAAGTTATAAATTAGTTATTCAAAAGGTTTAGTATTTTATTTCTAAGTTTACATACGATATAAAAAACTTGCTTATTTTCGGACTTAACTTTGCTGATTATCAAAAGCTATCAAATTTTGTTCTCATGTTATTAAAAATAAATTTACATTTTTATTTAATGCCAGGGTTCTTATAACACAAAAACATTTTGTAAAACACAATATATAACACATAAACTAAAGTTACATTACGAGTAACTTTAGCTTTAGTTTAACGATAAAGAAAAACGTGGGTAATATTTTAATAATAATTATTATTTAAGGCATACGATAATGAGATACTATGTCTGTATATTTATTTATTCCAATTTTTTGAATCTAAATACATATTTATTTCACTAAAATTTTATGTATGTAAGTAATAATTTTTATTATGTACACGTGGACTGCAGACCCTCAATTCATAATGTTAAATAAATAATATTTTTTGTCTTGTTTGATTTTTTGTTTTATTTCTGTTAGTGTTGTGTTTGTATTTTTTTTGTTTATAACTGTACTGTATTGCTTGTAATATATGTAACTGTTTGTTTCTAATGTATACTAAATATCTGAAATAATTTAATATTATTATTATATAACTAAAAACTATTAAATTGTACCAGATTATTGTAGACAAACGTAACAAGACCTAAAGCAGCACTCGCCTTTTGCCGACACTCGCTGTGTCCTCTCTCTATTAAACGACTTAACTTAGATGAGAGAGATTATATAATGTATAACTTGTTAAATTCAATTGTTTAATTTATGATATCTGTCAAAAAGAGGATTACATTCTGGTTTTAGGGAATATTACAAGTGTTTACTCAATGTAAATATACAAAGAGTTAAGAAGGAGTAAATCCCATTTTCGGTCTAAAATAAGATTTTTGAAGTAAAACTTATAAAGACGACGATAACTTGATCTTTTTTCCGGACAGAAGTAACGTTCCGTGAAAATTGTAATCCTTTTACGCAGTTTCCACAGTTATAAAAAATTACTCTAGTGTATTTTTTTGGTATACGGTTATTTACATGTAAAAATGAGGATATTCTATTTTCTAAATTCTGTACATATTTTTTATGAGCCAAATAATTGAAATATTTATCGTATTTAATTCCAAAATGGTGCTGCGTCGTGAAAATGTCGCGCTATGATATTTTATTTAAATGTTGCCTAAAACCAGATGAATATTTTGATAGACTATCAAATTGCATTTATGTATAAAGGTTATTCTAGGGCAACCTTATACATTATGACAGCCTAGTATTCAGCACGGACGATTAACTTTGAGAGATGAGGAAAGGAGTGCCCTTTGACCTTTGACGGCCGGAACGGCAGGAGACGTGGTAGCAGTGAAAATTTTAATTGAAAAGAATAAGCAAGTCACAAACGTTGAGATACCCGCTCGCTTCGCTGGGCGTACGACAATAAACGATAATAACGTAGATATAAAACATCAGGAATTTTTCTTATGGGCTATTGTAAAATCCGTTCTCAGTGAGCGTCCAAAGTGCGAAATGAGTCATCATCATCATCATCATTTCAGCCCTTCACAAGTCCACTGCTGAACATAGGCCTCCCCCAAGTAATGCCACAAAGCACGGTCCTGAGTCACCTGCATCCATCGACTTCCTGCATGTCTTACCATCTTACCACTCCATCTAGTGGGGGGTCACCCTACACTACGCCTACCGGTATGAAGCTGCTACTCGAGAACCTTTCTTCCCCATCGGTTATCGGTTTTTCGAGCTATATGGCCGGCCCATTGCCACTTCAGCTTACTAACCCGTTGGGCTATGTTGGTCACTCTGGTTATATGCTCATTTCTGAGTCTATCACGTAGAGAAACTCCGAGCATAGCCCTCTCCATACCTCGCTGAGCGACTTTGAGCATCCTCATACGACCAACAGTGAAGGACCACGTCTCAGATCCGTAAGTCATCACTGGCAACACGCACTGGTTGAACAATCTAGTTTTCAGAGTTTGAGGTATACCTGACAAGAAGATGTGTCGTAATTTCCCGAACGGGGATTTTAAGACGAACGGGTGTGCTAAGAATCGCCAGTGGAGGTTCGGTTGCCACCTACGGTGAAATGAGTAAATTTTCTAAATTTCATGACAATCGGGGGTATAGATTTCGAGATATCGTGATGAGTCAATCAGTCAGTGGTACTTCGCTCAGAGGACGTTCACGATTTTTCACGCATACCCTAGCAGGAGGAGAATAGTTTCTGAGGGTGCCGCATCACAGCACTGTTGCTTATATATATATATATATATATATATATATATATATATATATATATGTACCCGTATGGCATGGTGCCGTGGTGCCGTGAATGGTGCCGTTACGTATGTAGTATCTTACATACGCCTGTTTATGATGTAATATCTTCCAGACCGAATATATGTCTATGTGTAAAAATAATATTGCTTACACACAGGCAGTGCACTTAGTTTTTACGATAACTGTGCCTGTATATAGAACGTGGAAACAGTGTAAGACGAGCATAAGGTGAGCGTGCAAAGTTATGCCCTGTTAAGTTAACAATATTCACGCTAGGATTTAATGAAACCACCTCTTACCATGCAGCTTCGTGGGCAGTTGCGAAATAGAATATCCGGAGATAAGGTGGGCATAACAGCTATATGGGTAATAGAAAAGTGAAATCATTGTGTTCTATACCGTGGTTAAGGGTAGTTTAAAGTCTGCGGTTGAATATAGAATATAAATGGCAGAAAATTTTAGTTTCAATGTATACTTGTTCATAATATTGTGATTTTTTACTGTGTTTATCCGTTTATTATTTAAGAAATTAATTATTTTTATTTTTAAAATTTCTATTTATTTACATTGGTTCGGGTCGATAAAATGATTTAATTACGTTAAATACGATTATAAATTTACCTACTACTAATAATTTAAGAAAGATTTGGTGTTTCCACTTTCTTTTATAATTCATTACAAAATGTTATTTTTGCTCATGTTTACTAATTAAAGAAGATAGCTCTGACGTCCGACAAATTTAGTTATATCCATTTTAAAATGCTAAACCAATTCCCCATGGACTGGTTATGATTGGTGGTTATGTATTGGAGCAGCATTTCCAATGCGAGGAATTTACCAAACCATCTGCTCCGTGCGGTAAAAACATGCAATTTTTTTCAAAAAATGTTGAGTTTTTTTACGACGTGGAAAGGCTTTTATTAAAATTATACAATATAAAAAAATACTCGTACATTTAAACACCCTTAATATGGCCGTGAAGTGAAAAGGGTAGAATCTCACGCTGTGCCGGGGAACGTATTTAGCCCGGAGAGCGGCAAACTTTTCGTATGGTACAAAGTAACTGCAGTTCGTATTATTGTCGTTACGACAAATTAACTTTTTAATCCACTGCTTAATTAAAAAGGCTCTTACAATCATGCGCCAACAGGCATGCAAAACTTAAAAAAATATCAGTACCATGATTAGGTATGGTGGACACGCGGTGAAAATAGGTGGTGGGCGTATATACGCTCGCACAAGTAATACTGATTTCTATAACTATTAAGTGGGATTTTTGAATTGGTCCATACCGTCTTATGTCGGTTACTCATGTCTCGTTTGTTGCTCGCACAACCTAGTGAATAGAAGTTGCACCCAAGTGGGTGAACAATCTTTTTCGTGGTTTCGAACATTCTTCATTTTCATTTTTACTATTTTGGACCATTTTATCATATAAAAACAACGTTCATTAGCATTTCTAATATTCGTACGTATCCTATAAAGAAAAATATAAAGGGCAGAATTTTATTACCTGCATCAACGGCGGCCAAAAGTATTCTTCATATAGTGGCGGTGTTAGAGGATTCTTAACTGCATTTCGTAAGAGTAATGAGCGGCTATGTAAAAGATCAGTGAGACCTGATGAACTCCGACAGAATGAGATAAACCATCTCGTATACGATAGATGTAAATACCCAGTCTAGTTAACGGATACAGCGTCATTTTTACGAGACATCTGACAGATTACCTGCCATTGGAATCGACAGCAGATCCTTCCAAAAGACTAAAGAAATTTTCCGTCGCAGAGAGGAACCGTGATCATAAAGGTTAACATGTTAACATGTTGTAACCGTTTCTTAAGTTCATTAGCGGTGAGTTCCATCCATTAGAAAGGTGACAACTGAGAAAAATGCCAGCATAATTTTATAAAACCTCAGTTATGCCTCAACCAGAAGGAACGTTTATCAATTCGAATAAAGAAGGTTTGATGTATATGATGACAGCATGGCTGCTACAAATTTTTGATTTTATTGGAGCTTTTATGTACTCAATAAAATATTGTTCGATTAGAGATATGTTTATCTTGACTTTTAATATTAATAAATTTAGATATTGAAACACCATGTAAATATTAAAGTGTTTCCAAAGCTAGTAAGTGCCTGTAGTAAGTAAGCATAATATGTATTTTCAACAAGTTAGGAAATGTAGTTTATTTCGGATTCACAATGAAGCGGAAATGAAAATTTATTGATGGTTTGCCTTCGTAATTTTTTACAAAAGTAAAATAATTCTATAATTCAAATCCTCTCAATAAGTTTTAATAAAATTTAAGTCATTATAATTATCATTATCAGGAACGGATTTCGGTATTCCTAATCTGGTCTTCAAGTTTAATGCCCAGAATACTCCGTTCTATTTATTTTGACAAACCTCAAGTGTGTACCTCTGCTAGACTGCGAAAGACCAAATCTTGGCAGGACAGGTTATGATGGGTATGCAAATTTCCATAAGTCTTCTTTTCAGGGATACAGGAAGACCACCCTTCATAAGATCTTTTACAGACCAAACGCTCTTCCAGGCGTTTTCGGTGCGTCTTGCAACTTCTTTGTCTTGTCTTGGCCTGAAAAGAGACTTTTACAGTAATCTTGTGATATGTGCTGTTCATCATCAACTTTGCTTTTGATATGTTCATTCAAAGTCCAACCCTAAAGCTTGCCTTACTAAAATCGTCTAGCATTTGAGTCAACTCGTTTACCGAAGAGGAAAAAGGACAATATCATATGCGAAACGGAGATTAGATAATCTCACATGCCTAATTGAATGCCCCTATGCGCCTAGCTAACTGTCAGCGTTCTAAAGACCTTTTCTAATACGGCCGTGAATAGTTTTGGAGATCTCCTTGTTTCACCTTTACTAATACAAAATGATGATCTTGTCATAGAACTGATCTTAATGGATGCAGTGTTATTCTAGTAAATGTTTTGTAAGAGTTGGATGTATGTGTTGCCTATATTTTAATAGTGCATTTTGCACCATGCGAAATATAATCAAAAAATATATATTTATGATAGATTTTGTAAAAATTAAACGAGAAATATTATACTTTATATTTCAATTTTAAGAATATTTTTTTCGTCTGTGCCTTAAATCTGTAAAACGGTGTCCTTCGTATAAGTCATGTCGTGACGTCACTGATCCAGCCTAAGGATACCTAATGTGTTATGTAAGCGAACTAGCTAACGTGTTGTATTAGCTAAAATTTTATTGAAAAGGCATCATGGAAGACGAATTCGTAAAAGCAGGAAGTACTAATCTACCAAGGATAAATAAATGGATGGTGCCGAAAATTTTGCATGCAATCGCAATTTTTGTTATGCTGAGTTGAGGAATGTTAAACCATCAATGTAAGTACCTATTACCAACTTTTGTTTATACAAAAAACAATACCAGGTGTGAGTGTATTTTGATAAAACACAGTTTAGTAGCTATCATAGTTCAGTTTATCTATAATAACAATCATTAGCAATCGTTAGTCATAATATCTAAGTTAACGTAATTTATTACAAAATTTGACTTGCGATACACTTCACCTCATGTTTGTTTTGTATTAAACGACAATTAAATATAAGTCATACTTACATCAAAATGATCTTTTCAGAAGAATAGTGTGATTTACGTAGACAATGTATTCGGGTGTCTTCTTGCCATTTTAGCCAAGTATTTCTTATATTTATATCAGTGAGCACTTAAATCCATAACTTTCCCAGCGTACTTATGCTCGTATTTTTGCATTCAGGCACAACACAACTATAATTTAGATGATAAATCATTATTAAACATTAAAAAGTATCTTATTCCTTTGCAAAATCGGCAGAAGCGACGACTTTGACGTCACGAGTTAAAAAACATGGCGGCTAGCGTTTTCACGCGAAAATTTAAAACGATAGATTAAAAGTAATTTTTATGGTACTATTCGGTTTTTAAAAAAAATATATAAAAATTAAAGTGGTTCATTATTACTCTAGGATTAATTTAAAACAATTTTTGAAAATAGGTAAAATACCCTATTCTCTAAAACTTCGAAAATTGAGTCGTCTCTGATACTATCAAAAGCTTTTGAATAGTCTATATTCTTCGATGAGTAGATTGATGGAGTGGAGGTGATCGGTAGTAGAGAGGCCACGGTGAAAACCGGCCCGTTTTGGAGGCTGGTATTTATAGAGTGATCCAGAAATTCCGTTTTCGATTACTTTAATAAAAGCTTTGTCAAAGTGTGATACCAGACTAATGGGGCGGTAAATGCCAACTCCTGTTTTGTCACTATTTTTAGTTTTATAATTTGTGAAAGACAAAATGTGCGAGGTAGTTTTCCAATTCCTAAAATATTGTTACAATGGGTGGTAATATGTTGTGAAAGGACTGATTCTCTTGTTTTTAGGGCTCCGGTACAAATACCATCATTGACAGGACTCTCGCTGTACTTCAAATTCCTTAGTGCCCTTATGCAGTTCCCAATCGGTGAATGACGATATTATATTGGATTTTGAATATTAACTAACATTTGGTGGGGGAGTTGAAAATTAAATATGTATAATTTTTGGTAAAATTTCGTGCAAATGTTTAATACTTTGCCCTATCAGTTTGTTTCACACCTGTACGATCTCTAAAACAAGCAATTGTAGATTGTCTTTTGCTAGATATTCCCTGCTTAGACGTTTTCAGCGAAGTATTTTGTTCTAAAGACGGCTGGATGAGATAAGTGTTGTAATTCCTTATGTCTCTACGAATGCTTGGTTTAACTCAACGGTATACACTACAACATTGCATTATGGTGTGTACATGTTAAAATTTATTCACTCGTCATACAATTGTTTCCTTTAGGAGCTGTGTTTTCTTACTTTATGTTTAACTGTTGCTTTTAATACGTACTCGTATAATTTTATTCTATATTGTCTTGATTTTTTATCTATAAGCTAAAATTATTTGTTAAATCTAGAATGAATTGTTCCTGTTTAGCTATAAGAGTAACTTTAATTAATTTTCTATTAGAACGTGTAATAATTTGAGCACGTTTATTTTTTTAATTAAATTTTACTATCCCGCATAAAGGTATGTGATCCAAACTAAACTTGAAATTATATAATTATGGAAATATATTAAAACATAATATTAAATCAAAGATTTTATTGCTTTAAAATCAAATTAATTTAACTTGAAAGACTTTTTATTGTCTTTGGATAGTTTCCTCTGCGACTCAGATAGGAAATTAATTTCTATAAAAGTATATTACATGAATAATTTAATCATCTGTTCAACCAAATGCAATAATATGTTATATCAAACAGGCGCAATTCGTTCCAAATCTCAAATAAATAAAAAGCAGCGGAAGCGTTTCCACGATTGATTACATAGGAATCCAATCTCAACGAGATGAGTAACCGCACTGACCCTTTTCATTCATTAATTAATCCCAAATGCGCGGAACTCTCAAATAATAGTCTCTTAAATCGATTACTGACGTGGAAGCGTCGATCGCACTTGTACAGATGTCAATTAACCTCAGATTGCGAACACGAATACGTTAAACGATGGGCTGATAGTTTCGTGGATTTAATTGTTTTGATAGTTTAATATGGAATTCCTACTGCCACTTTGAAAGTTAGAACGTTAGATAATGTTTAATTATGGCTTCATTTTACTATAAGTATTCTTTTTAAATACTTTTTTCACAAACGACCACACAGTCTATCTTTATTAGGCCCACCGACATCTACATTTATTCTCAATTAAGAATCAAAATTCGGATGCGTGCCTCTGAGGACTAAGATGGAATGCCTCGTTTCCACTAGAAGGGTCTCCTGTTCTCTTCATTCTCCATACGACACGACAGCCGAATTGAGCTTCTATTTTTCCCCGGTGTTTAGTGAGAGCATGGTTCTTCCCCGGTCGAGACGACCCTTTTATGCTGACCACCATAATATAGCTGCACCGGTTCTACCACTTAAAAGCTTCCACATTTAAAAGTAAGAGATTAGGGGTTGAAGATTTTTGTTTTCGCTTTATATTTCTACGTGGTAGAGCCACATTTTCGTTTTGTATTGTTGTAGTCATCTTGAAGTAGTCACTCTCATGTCTACTCAAAGGGACAAAAATTGATAAAAATGAAAGATCGTCGAACAAAAAGGAATAAAATAATTTCATAATAACAGCTACTGAAGTGAGAGTTTTAAGTCTTCTTTAAGCTACGTCTTATCACAGACTTGGATTGCGTTACGTGGAAATTATTTTATTTCTTTGAAGTTGTTTTAACTTTGGCATTCAAGCCATTTCCTTAAAGCTACTGTCGAGGTGTTTTAGATACAAGACAAGCGATATTTCTCCAATTTCCTTATGCGGATGTAATTCAAACCGGACCACGTACTAGCCATGTAAAAATATTCTCTACCCCATATCTTCCCGTGGGTATCGAAGATGTGACAGAGGCAATCTAATAGATGGGCAGCAGCGTGTTCCTAACAACAACTTTAAAAAATTGCGGCTGCCAACCCGTCTGCCAAGTGTGACTACGATGGATAATATTTCCTCAATAAGGCAGTCTATAGGTATAGAATACCTAGAGTTCAGCAGAGGACTTTCGAAAGGTAACTAATTTAATTAGGTTCAAAAATAGGAACAACTAAAAAACATTATAAATTACATTACTTCGGGTTAGATTTTAAGACACTGAAATTTTCTTCTTTAAAATAGTGATGCATTTCTGACCGATTTCGATCACGGATACGGTAGTTCCGAATGCATTGGAAAATTAAAACCTAAGGAAAATTTTATGCAGTAGATTAGTATGTAATAAGTTACATGCGGCAAGAATTAAAACACAATCAGATCCAAAACTTAATCATTCATAAATATTGTCCTCTGCTAGAATAGCTCGTCACCTCTACGCTCCGCTTCTTCACTAGTCGTTCTAAGAAAAGTCCGAATCGAAATTATCCTAATAAAAAGAACTGTATGCTTAAATGAACTAAAACCTTACAATCGGAACCTCGAATCGCATTAGTAACCAAGCACGAGACAGCACGCGAACACTTTTGCGGTGCAGTCTGTGTTGGTGCAAATTAATTAATTTTTATCTGCGGTCTAATTAGTGGTCGCGGGACGTACTATAAATGGTCTGGAAACTTTATAATTATCAGAGTTCGAAACGGACAAACGTTTATGAGGTGAGGACTAGGCGTTTAACGGGTATTAACGCACTAAGCTAAAGTTTTGAACGTCCAACTTTAGTGCTTATATCACGAACTTAGTCCTGTAACTATATTCATGAACTTCCTACCTCTTGTTTTTTGAATATATTTTCCTAATTAGCTGACTCTGTAATTAAGACTTTATGCAGTTCAGGTCATTAAGCACTAACAAAACTTTCTTGAAACACCATAATAAATAATAGCTAAAACTTTTATTTTTCACTTTAAGT
Organism: Parnassius smintheus behrii; assembly: GCA_036936625.1. NCBI lineage: Eukaryota > Metazoa > Arthropoda > Insecta > Lepidoptera > Papilionidae > Parnassius > Parnassius smintheus. The sequence continues at coordinate 19,907,047 of JAUPFT010000015.1, read as the reverse complement.
ATCATTTATGTATATATATTTAAAAAAGTGTTTGTTTATACATAATTCATCATTCATTCCCTCTTTACAACCAAACAAAAGTTCACTGCTGAACATAAACTCTGATCCTTCCACCATCGGAAAACCAGACGTTCTGCCAGTCTCCGAACATTCGTTGTTGACTTACCACGCATTTGAACCAAACGGTTTGCTACGTCGTTTGTCATACGTACAGCAAAGGAGTGGAAAGTAAAGTCTTTCCATCCGATTACAATGTTGGTGTCTTCAAAGTAAGAATGAAAAGGCTTTTCTTAAGTTATTGCGCTTTACCACCTTATTCTACATAACCACTTACCATCAAGTGGGATTTGTGTATGTATTATAGTACTCTATGGTTGGGATTATGTGGTTAATCGCTGGCTTAGAATATTAAAAAATAAACCGAAAACAGATTAATTTAACAGCCGAGTAAACTTCATACGAACAAGTTAAACAGGTTGAAGTGTTAAACACTATTACTGAGATGGCACAATACTCACGTATACACAGTCATTAACTGATTGGCAATTCCGTTCGGCTACTGGTGCTTGATGCGGTTGATTGCAGAGGTGCAGCCACAAAGACAATTAGTAAATTAAGGGGTTCGATTGAGAATATTCTGATAAAAATTTCTGTCGTTCAAAACATGTACTTCAGTTTGTTCAAGGTAATTTTATTTGTTTATAAATAACAAACTTTTTTTTGATTCAGCTCTCACTTTGTTTTAATTTTTATTGCTTTAAATTTTAAATTATATACTTATTACGCTATTAACAACAATTTTCCAATGGAAGAAATGTTTTGTTTGCATTAATTTTGGTTGTAATTCTAATTGTATTGTAACTGATTAGCTCTTGTTGCTATATGATCCATTGTTTTTATTTGTATCACAAAATTTTCTTTTGAAATTGCTTTTATTTTAAGAATATTGCTGGTGTTCTGAGAAGTTGCTTTTGTATTTCTTTTAATATTTTGTTAACTGTATTGCTGTACTGTTTTGTGTACTAAATGTTACGTTGCTGATGTCCTGAACATATAATTGAGTTATCATTTGCAATTGTAGTGAACACTGCCCCTGCGACCTATAAGTTCTCTATTCCTACAGATCGGATACTTCGCATTCTATGCATTTTAAAAAGTATTTTTTATCTTTAGTCATTTAAAATCCAACTTTAGGAGCAAGGGAACAAAATATGTTTATTGAGAAAAACATACAACACACACTTGAGCATATTTAACGTTGTGCGAGTGCATTGTTGTACGTGGGCAGCGAGTGGAACAGACTGGAAAGGAATGGTCTGTGGACGCTGTCCACGGAGGTGTAGAATTACACGGCAGCCGTTTGTGGTTAAAGGTTTCGTGATAAACATTAAAATCATGGAGAAGGCATTTTTAAATGTACATAAAATTTAGATAAATCTTGTTGTTTTTTATGTTATAGGGGCAATAAACTGTAGAACTATTTAGATAATCATGATCATATTTGATCTGACTTTTTATAGAGTCTTTATACAAATGTTGTTTTTATTATTGAACGAAATAGTCACTTTGTGTAGATATATTGAAATATTTTTTATTAATATTCGATTGACAAACAAATTTGCAACCAAACTGATGAAAATAGCTGATAGTACTACAGCCCATGGAACTTTGCGACCAACTTCACGAAATGAAGTACTTACGTAGTTAAAGTAACAAGGTCGTCCACATCATCATTTTGACTTTATATTTATGCTTTGTATAGATGAGTCAACATAGCCTTTGTTATTAAACTCCTAGTATCTTAATCCATAAAAGTCATTATAAGCATTTTCTGCTAATTCTCGGGTACCAAATACTGTATTTTACCTTATAGAAAGTAGTTAAAGTCGCAAAAAAGATGCTTTCTACTAACTATTGTTGGTATAGTTTGCTGCGCAAACTCTTCTATTGTCGCAAAGAAATGTAAAGATAAATAAAATGCGTTACTGGACTCTTAAAAAAGGGTAGGTTCTTTTCTTGAAGCTTAATAATCTCTTCAATGCTATCATAATCAAACACAAAAACTTATGTTGTAACTTATGCTTATTTATGCAGCTTGTCTTACAAAGAATTTCATGTTGGATAAATTTCTTGTAGACAAAGACTAATTCTTTAGTTCTAACGTCAGTTTATACTAAATGGCATAAATAGTTAAATCATACCACCATGAATTTCGTGTAATATATTTTCACTATTATTATATTTATAAAATTGACACCTGCAAACAAATTTAAACAAATAAAACTAAATATGCGTGATGAGGACTATGATAGAATGCTTCACAGCACACACAGTGCTTGTATCGGTGCTTGGTGACAGCAAACGTATAAGAGCGCGTGTCATTTATTCCCCGTTTGTCGTTTGCTTATATTTGTATTTAAAATTTTATATATTTATACAAATAAATATCAAAAATTCCGTCAAATTCCTGGTAGTTCAACCAGCTGTATTATGGTGGGTTAAATGTGTGCCCGTTTCATCCTCACCAATGACTGCAAAAAAATAAATGTCGAACAGATCAACGGTAACATAATAAAAATTTATTATATAATGTTACGAGCTTGAGGTTCGTGACAATAAAAACCGCCGATTGAATTACCAAAATTAACACTTTAATTCACTTTACACGAACTAAAACTTAAAAGACACTAGATGGCGCTAGTTCCAGGTACCTGACGTCAGCTTAGGCGCGCAACAATAATAATAAATAAATAACTTAGTAATCTTTTAAGCGGCTAGTAATATATTAGCCGACTTTAATAACGGAGGAGTTTCTTAACGTCCTTTGACCGCTTCGATATTCCGTCAAAATTCAAGCGGTCAAATATGACCGCACCCACCCACAGCATTTTAACCCACAAAAACTTATATTTAGAGACTACTTTTCTTGAAGTTTGGCATTATAGAATAAATACGAAATTTTCTATCCTCTAGTTGAATAAAAAACAGTCTATGGATATTGTTACGAGCTTGAGGTTCGTGACAATAAAAATTGCCGATAAAATTACCTAAATTAACACTTTAATTTACTTTACACAAATTAAAGTTAAAAACACTAATAATTAAACACACTAATTTTTCTAGAAACTTAGTTCTTCGGATGGCGCTGTCGGTTAAGAGATTTGTGATGTCATTTTCTGCAACGCTCTACTCGCTCTCGTTCCTGACACTAGATAGCGCTAGTATATCGTCGACTTGAGCGCGTAACACTACCCCTCCTAAGACATGCTCGTCCCGAGCATTATCAGCCCCATAATAACGCGCCAAGCGATCCACGTGGACGATCTTAGGAGTCCCTCTTGCGCCTTTCTGTAACGGCTCCGCAATGTCAAGGGATGTTCGATCCCGTGGTGCACCAACATTGTACAATTTCGATGCTCCTCTACTCCGTGTCTGAGGTCCCCTCACAGCCGCACAACTTGTACACGTACGACACCAATCCTCCACATCATCACGATAATGGAACCAGTAAAACTGTTCTCGGACCTTCAGTAGAGTTCGTTTAACTCCCAGATGGACTCTCGAAAGACCATTATGGCACAGCTGTAAAACATTCGGCACTTTAGCTTTAGGGACAACCATTTGCAAACGACAGCTGTCTCCTCGACCGTTGTCCCATTTACGGCACAGGACTCCATCCTGAAGCAGCAAGCTGTCCCATTGGGCCCAATAGCTTTTCGTGGTTGAACTCATCGCTGAGACGTCCCTCCACTTAGGCTTGGTAGCACGGGCCTTCATCCATCCCAGAATCGGCTTGATGTCCGGATCTTCCTGCTGTGCATGTCGTAGGCTGTCCTTCCACCCGTTGCTGAGGTGGTCTGTCCCGAGCATCCTCACGGATACCACTTCCTTACTCTCTTGCCTACTACAATGGTTGCAATCTTCAGAGACAAGGTCTTCTTGACGATGCATCTGCGTTGCCATGAGATTTCCCGCTGCAGTGTCGGATAGTAACGTATTATTCCTGCTACTGGGCGGTGCTGTTAGCCGCACTTCCTTTCTGCGACCGTTCACCTTCCCTTCCTAGGGTGTGCTTAGGGCAGCTGGACCGAAGATGACCCCATTCGCCACAGCCATAGCACCTAGGGCTGTATCTTTTACTGTGGTCGCGAACCGTAACTGCTGTAACCTCCCTAGCGTGAGGTGAACGATGATCCTGTCGCCGCCAGGCAGTGCCGTTAGCTGCACTACCCTCTCGAAATCGATCAACTCTCCTTTCCACGGTTCGCTTAGGGCAGCTGGACCGAAGGTGGCCCTTTTCCCCACAGCCATAGCACCTAGGGCTGTATCCTTTGTTGCGGTCGTGAACTGTAGCTGCTGCAACCTCCCTGACGCGATGGGAACGATGATCCTGCCGCACGGCTTCTACCTCCAGTGCATGGGCCAAGGCGTTCTTAAGCGTCTCGTGGTGCCCGAGCCTCACAGCAGCTCTGACTTCCAGGTCGCGGATGCCGTCGATGAATGTCTGCACCAGGTTCCCTTCAATGAGCGCAGGTACAGACCGGTATGCTTTTCGCACCAGCTTCACCACTTCTAGAGCCCACTGCTGCAGGTTTTCGTTGATTTTTTTTATAGGATAGGTTGACAAACGAGCACACAGTCCACCTGATGGCAAGTGGTTGCTGTGGCCCATAGACATCTACATCTATCCTCGATTACGAATCAAAATGCAGATGCGTTGTCACCCGAGAGGACTAAGATGGAATGCCTCGTCTCCAGTAAAAAGGGTCTCCGGTTCTCTACACTCACCATACGAAATACAGCAGCATTAAGCTACTATTTCACGCTAGTATTCTGTGAGAGCGTGGTCCTTCGTGGAGCCGACCCATTGGTACTACAACTATACTACTAATATAACTGCAGCATGGCTCTACCACGTATAGAGCGTGGTCCTTCCCCGGTCGAGCCGACCCATTCGTACTACAACTATACTACTAATATAACTGCAGCATGGCTCTACCACGTATAAGTCGATCGCGCTGCACGCGATCTTTAAGCTGCGCACGAAAGACGTGTTCCAGTTGAGCGTCGCCATATCTCGCCTCCAATGCTTCAAGGAGTTGCTCATAAGTCACTTCCTCACCGAGAGCTTCCAGAACTGTTAAGGCCTGGTCGCGCAGGCCTAGTGTGAGAGCAGTCATGGCCTGACTTTTATTCCAGCCGTTCGCATTCATAACAGCCTCGAACTGGATTTTGTAGGCTGACCAGGAAGAGGTACCGTCGAACGGTGGCACCTTGAACCCACGTAGCGAAGGTGTTGTAGCTACTACGGGAGCTGTAGCTCCATCTCCAAGTTTGAGTTCGTCCAGTGGTTTCTTCATGTCAGCCATTACGTTGTCAACCCGATAGTTTACTTGGTCAATTCGGGTTTCAGCTTTCTCGATTCGGTTTTCAGCTTTCGCGATTTGGGTTTCAGCTTCCGACAGGCGGTTGTCATGCAGAGCAACCCTATCCTTCACCTCCTTTATCTCATTCCCGAAGGTAGCGTGAAGGTCCTTCATGAGGAGCATCTGCTCTTCCAACCGACGGGCCTGGTCTTCCTGTCGGCAGGCCTGTTCCTCCTGTCAGCCCCGCAGCTGCTCTTCCAATCGGCGTGCCTGTTCCGCCTGCTGGCGAGCCTGTTCCGCCTGCTGGCGAGCCTGTTCCTCCTGTCGGCGAGCCTGTTCCTCATGCTGCTCTTTCAACCAACGGGCCTGTTCCTCCTGTCGGCGAGCCTGCTCCTGCAGCATCACCATGAGAGCACCTAAGTCAGGTGCTGCAGATGTAGGGGCTACTGACGGGCCTGCAGCCGGCGGCTGGCCCTCCGACGTCTGCGGCGTTGCACCACCAAATCTTCGTTGGTCCGTCTCCTGCTGGCGTTGACTTCGGGTACGGACACCCTCCGTTTCCTCCATAGGTAAAATCGGCATGATTTTATCCCACTTCTGACACCAATTGTTACGAGCTTGAGGTTCGTAACAATAAAAATTGCCGATAAAATTACCTAAATTAACACTTTAATTTACTTTACACAAATTAAAGTTAAAAACACTAATAATTAAACACACTAATTCACTTAATTCCGCTCCAAAGCTTCGCTTGTGTCGCCGAGTTCAACTCTGCCCCGATCGCATCTTGCAGCGCCTATTTATTTAAATTAGCAAAGAAGCGTCCCGAATATTCAAGTAAATGCGCGCAAAGGGACGAGTGTGCGAGTATAGATTTTCTAGAAACTTAGTTCTTCGGATGGCGCTGTCGGTTGAGAGATTTGTGATGTCATTTTCTGCAACGCTCTACTCGCTCTCGTTCCTGACACTAGATGGCGCTAGTATATCGTCGACTTGATCGCGTAACAATATTAATTTATATTCCACGTTCATTACGTACGCCATTTTCATTTGAATGTCATTCATTTGAATGTGTTTTGACTGTTGGATTTCAATTTCTAGTGTTTTATTAGTATTTTACGATAGTGTTTTATTATAAAATTGTTATAAAAGTTTTTGTGTGAATATAAATTATCTTTTACGTAAATAATTTCGAGTACTATGTAGAAATAATTGTGTTTTCACGCTGCCGACATCCGCTTGGTATAATTTTTTTTGTTATCAAAATACTGTTGATTTTTATTTTATTTATAGGAATTTAGAGAAATCAAACCACACTCGTTGTACCATAGAATAATAGAGAGTTTATTTTATATAGAGCTGTCATAGACTACATTGACCATTGATTGTCATAGGTCAGTTAAACATCGGCTAAGAAAAGGCGGCAAATTTAAAATTAGTTTAACACTCCTGCCAAATGTAAGCCTTCTATGTACTAAATTATTACAGCAGAAATAAAGTAAACAAACATGGGTACATACTTGTTTAGATTAAAGATTATATAACATATATTTGGATAACATTCCAATTTGGTCTCTCATATATTGAAATTTATCTCTAGGTAAAGCCTTAGTTAGAAAGTCAGCAAGTTGATTGCATGTTGAGACATATTTTAAATCAATAACTTTAGCATAATACTTTTCCTTTATAAAATGATACTTAGTGTCTATATGTTTGCACCTCTTGTGAAAGTTAACATTTTTAATAACACTTATTGCTCTTTGATTGTCTATATTTATCACTACTGTTTGTTGCTCAAATTCACCAAGATCACATAATAACTGTTTGATCCAAATAGCCTCTTTGGTGGCACCACATGCGGCCATAAATTCCGCTTCTGTAGTCGATAAAGCGACAGTGTGTTGCCTTTGACTACACCATGTTACAGCAGCTCCACATTTGAAGAAAATGTATCCAGTTGTTGACCTTCTAGTACTGAGGTCATTAGTATAGTCAGCATCACTATAGCCAACTAATTCAGAAGATTTTGCTGAATGATAGCATAGGCCAAAGTTGATAGTGTCTTTGAGATACTTTAGAATCTTCTTGACGGCTGTCCAGTGAGACTCATCATAGCAATTCAAAAATCTACTCACCAAGCTCACAGCGAACATTATGTCTGGTCGGCTTTCTATGGCAACATGCATTAGAGAACCAACAGCTTCTCTATAAGGAAGATTCTTGTCAGGCTGGTGCTCACTCTTCTCCAGCTTTGAGTGAGGGTCAACTGGAACGCTGTTGGGGTTGGCATTATCCATATTAAATTTATTTATCAACTGTTTGATATATTTGGATTGATGTATAAAGATATATTTGTCTGAAACTTGGATATCCATTCCAACAAAGTTTCCAGGTGGGCATATTGTCATATCAAATATTGTTTTCAAATCATTTGTTACAGACTGCAGAGCAGATTTTGATTTAGAAAATAGGAGCCCGTCGTCCACATAAATACAAAGATAACACTTAGTTTCTTTTATATTTGCAACATAAACACATTGGTCTGCTTTGCTATTTATGAAGCCAAATTTCTGAAGTACAGAGTTGAATTTGGTGTTCCAGCACCGTGGTGCTTGTTTAAGACCATACAGTGACTTTATCAATTTACATACTTTATTGGGTTCATGTATTAGAGCTTCAGGTGGAGACATGTATATGTTTTATTCTAGTTCTCCATACAGGAAAGCTGTCTTAATGTCAAGTTGAAGAATTTCATAGCCGTTTTAGCAGCTAGAGATAATAATAAACGTATTGAATCATACCTTATTGTCGGTGAGTATGTTTCCTTATAGCCAATACCTTCTGCCTGTGCACAACCCTTTGCACACAGCCTGGACTTGAAGCGAGGACCCGTTGGTTGGTCTTTAACTCTAAAAACCCATTTACCGCCGATTATGTTTGTATTTGCAGGCTTGTTTACCAATATCCACGTGCCATTTCTTTCATGGGCTTCAAGTTCTTCTTCAATTGACTTTTTCCATTTTTCAGCATTCATACAACTGATAGCTTTTTTGTATGATTCAGGGACTTGCTCAGGCTTTCAGGATTCATCATAGCAAAGGTAAGTTTGTTCTTTATTCTTATTTCTAGGTCTCAACGTTATGTTACTTCGCGGAGGAGTATCAATCTTCATTTCTGGTAAGTATTCTTCTAAATCCGAGTTATTTTTAACAGTATCATATGAGCTATCTGAGTTATAAGATTTTTTCTTGCCTTCTTCATTGGACTTATTTGACATTAAGCTTTCATTATTACTTTTACTATGTGTATCTAATGTTTTGATTTCTGTTTCAGATAATTCCAGAGCTGCATAGTTCCTCTTAACGGTGGACTCAAGAAATACAGCATCCCTACTCTTGATAATAGTTCTTGTGTTTGGGAATATGAATCTGTACCCTTTTGTGTTCTCGCAATAGCCAATGAAGATCATTTTCTGTGATTTTGGGTCCCAATTCTTGCGTTTTTCTTTTGGTAAGTGGACCATGGCCTCACACCCGAACACCTTCATATTACTTATATTTGGCTTATGTCCTGTCCAAACCTCTTCAGGTGTTTTAAGCAGTAAGGATTTAGTTGGAGATCTATTTATGATGTATGCAGCAGTTTTTATAGCTTCAGCCCAGAAAAACTTTGCCAATCCAGCATTCAGAATCATACACTTTGCTCTCTCGACTAATGTCCTGTTTAACCTCTCTGCAGCTCTATTTTGCTCAGGAGTATAAGAAGTTGATGTTTGGTGTCTTATTCCCGCACTTTTAAGGAAGTCAGAGAATAGTTTGTTGACATATTCCAGGTCATTATCCGTCCGAATACATTTGAGTTTACATTCAGTTTGGTTTTCAACTTCTGTTTTGAACTCTTTGAATTTTGACAATACCTCAGTTTTGTTGTTCAAAATGTACACAAACACCTTTTTGGAATAATCGTCCAAGAATGTTAAAAAGTATTTGCCCCCTCCTAATAACTGTGTTTCCATGGGGCCACATAGATCAGAATGCACCAGTTCCAATAGCTTTGAAGAATGTGATCCTGGATTCTTGAAGGGCATTCTTGTTTGCTTGCCTTCTTTACATGTTATACAAGTTATATTGTTTACTTGTTTATCAGACAATGTGAATCCTTCAGAATTCTCTTTCAATTTCTTCAAGATGTCTAGGTTCAGATGACCCATTCGTTGGTGCCATAAAAATATATCATCTTGTTTAATATCAGACATGTATGCATAGTCAGTATTCATGTTAAGCCGGTACATGTTGTTAACTTTTGTTGCTGTTGCTACAATAACATTTTGTCTGTTCAGTATAGTACAGCCATTGGAGTCAAATTTAACTAGACCACCCTTTTCTGTAATTTGATGAACAGATATTAGATTCAGTGCAATTTCTGGTACGTACAGAACGTTTGTAAAGAAGTATGCATTTGACTGATTTTCTCCATTCAATGTATTCAATGTCACATCACCAGAGCTACTCACTGAAAGTGTTTTGTTGTTTGCAACTTTGATTTGTTCTACAGGCGGTGAGTGTTCGTTTTGAAGAAGGTTTTGATGTCTTGTCATGTGCATGGTTGCCCCAGAATCAATGTACCATGCAGAGCTGTTGTTGTCAGATGGAATGACAAATGCGGCAGCATAAGAACTATTTGATTTGGCAACCTTTTCTTTCGGTTTTGTCCTGCATTCCGTACTCTTGTGTCCATATTTGTTACACTGAAAACATCTAGGACCTTTTGTGAACTTCTTTTTCACATTCTTGGTTTGATAACCATGAGCAGATGTAAAAGCAGAGTTATTGTTTTCAGATTTTACTTCTTGGAGCAATTTTGATTTAACAGAATCTGCACTTATTTTCATTCCAGAGCTCTCAATGGCAAGGATCATTGGTTTGTAATGGTCAGGTAGCCCGGAGAGTAAAAGTGTCCCGAGCCACTCATCATCAACTTGGAATCCTATATTTCTGAGCTTATGTGCTGTAGACATTATCTTGCTCACGTATTCATCTATGTTTTGGCAATCAGAGAGTGTAGTAGTGCAGAGATCACGTAGTAGGCCAACTCTGCGTGTAAGCCCAGAGTCGTCGAAAGCGCGGGATAAGTTTTCCCACACTTCTTTCGCCGTTTCTGCCTCTTGGATGTGTACGTAATTGATACTATCGACAAGTAAAATTATCTTAGATTTGGCTTTTGGGTCCTTCTTTGCGTCGAATAGTTCATTGTTGGGATTTTCTACGCATTCCCAAAGTTCTTCATGTTGAAGGTATGTTTTCACAGCAAACCGCCAGGTATTGTAGTTTTCTCGGCCTGTTAATTTTTCTATTAATGCCAGAGGATTGCTGCTAGCCATGATCACTGGGATTTTTTTTTTCTATTTGGAAAACTGAACCGCGAGGCTTGGAGGTTATGTCGACGACACAATGTCGCTTCACAGGTACAAGTTATTTTTAACTTTTACTTGTTATTCTAATGAACTTCACAATCGCTTTTCTTTATAACTTTGGCTTTACTGGGCCCATAACCTGTTGATTTTTATTTTATTTATAGGAATTTAGAGAAATCAAACCACACTCGTTGTACCATAGAATAATAGAGAGTTTATTTTATATAGAGCTGTCATAGACTACATTGACCATTGATTGTCATAGGTCAGTTAAACATCGGCTAAGAAAAGGCGGCAAATTTAAAATTAGTTTAACAAATACAATAAAACCTTTTTGTAATGAAGCAAAACCCAACTTTTGTTTAGACCACAAGATAGTAAATTATGTATAGATTTTATAATTCTTCATATAAACGTAGTCTCTAAATAAAAGTTTTAATGGTTTTAAATGCTATGCGTGGGTGCGATCGCATGCGACCGCTCGGAATTTGCCAGGCGCATGCGACTGCATGGGAATTTTATGGTGATTGAAGGGTTAATTCGACTGAATGCTTTTTTTCTATAGTTACAGCCTATATATACGCCCCACTGATGGGCACAGGCCTCCGCTCATTTCTGAGAGGGGTTTAGGGCAAGGAAGTGTCAGCCGCGCTGCCCCAATGCGTGTTGGCGAACTTCACATGTCTTCGAAATATTTTATTTTCTTATTCCTCGGACATGCAGGTTTCCTCACGATGTTTTCCTTCACTGCCGAGCACGTTGTAAATCAGCACTTAAAATTGCAATTAACATTTCATTGGTGCCGGCGGGAATCGAACCCGGGTTACTCGCATTCTGTTATATTCGCAGCGAGCGTTAAGCATCTGAGCTACCAGGGCCGATTTTTTTTTGTATGATGTTACACAATATCTTCTTAAATTATGTTTTAATTATTATTTTTAGTACGTAGGTATACTTCAGGGTAGGAAAATAGGAGGTGAAGTTTTTGATGTAACTATTTGAACGATATATATTTATACGTGGTAGAGTCATGCTGCAGATATATTATGGTTGTAGCACGAATAAGTCAGCTTGACCGGGGAACGACCACGCTCAAACAGAATCCTGGCGTAGAATGGCAATTGAATGCTTCTGTGTTTCGTATGGTGAGTGATCCGGCGGCCCTCTTTTACTGGAAACGAGGCATTTTATCTCAGTCCTCAGGAGTGTCGAGCATCTGCATTTTGATTCTTAATCGAGTATCATCCAAGAGAATTCCTTACTACATAGATTAGTAAGTTGAGCAAAACCCACAATGTCACAGAAAGGCCAAGTTTGACTACCATTAGACAACCAACCCTATTTTCACCAGAAACACAAAAATGAGATAACCTCTTTTTGTTTAATAATTACCCGACTACGGCAAATAGCCGTAATCAAGTTAACATCGAATTTAACATCAAAGGCGCCCAGGACCGGCCCATTGTAGTGGGCCGTGATGACCATTCGGGTAAAGGGTTATACCCCGAGGCCCGAAACTTGCTGGGCAGAAAGCCCACGCAGAAGACACGACGAATCGAGGATAAATGTAGATGTCTATGGGCCGTAGCATCCACTTACCATCAGGTGGACTATGTGCTCGTTTGTCACCCTTATTGTATATAAATAAAACGACATCCTACTTATCACATTGAACTTGCGATATTCTTTTGTCCAATCTAAAGGGTAAAAAATTACACTTAATAAAAAGTAAAAACCGACTTCGGAGAGCTAAAAACAATAAAATAATTCTATATTCTGAAGCTGGGCTTTCATTCTTCTATACATAACGTACAAGAACCGACTTCGGAATATGAAATTGTATTATTATTTTTAGTTCTTTGAAAGGCAGCCTATACAAGTGTTAAAATTAAAAAATTTGTACAACAGACTTCAATATAATTAAAACGAGAACATTAACATAGTATTCGAAGTCAATTAAATACGTATTTTTAAAGATAACTTGAAAACTACTGGTCAGATTTTGATTAAATTTATATAGAGACGAGAAGTGCCAGCTTTCAGATAAAAAAGGATGATCAAAATCGATTCACCCACAGAAAAGTTCTGAGATAACACACGTAAAAAACATAGTCGATTTGAATACCTTGAATACGGTAGAATAGCGAACGATACAATAGTTCAATTTCATATTGTATCACTTATTATTCTTCGACATATTAATCACAAAGGTTAAAATACTTTTCATTTCTTATTAAATTATTTAGAAATTTAATACTGCGTTAATTATAAAAATATTTTTATCCCTCAATGGTAATTTATAAGAATCTCACGCAAGCGTAATCTTATAGGTGCAGAGGACCTACAGTGGCGGTCATGTCGGGCCGGACTTCATTCAAAGTCACTGACTCTGGAATTCGGTGACGTAATCTGATGACTGACTCATGATTGAATGCTCTATGTCATTAGATTATAATATGGATATTTTACGTGAAAGAAAGGTAGTTTATATTACAAACTACTTTATATTATACTCTACTTTTCTAGTCACTTTTATACTAAATAAGTTGTACTTATATTGAAACAAAATTATAACAGTTGTAATTTTGAGAATTAGATTATAAATAATTGTACTTAAACCCAATATTTTTTTACGTTTTCTTTTGAAGTACACGTGACTTTCAAGTAGTTTAATTTATTAATAATGATATACCTACTTATATTTCCATGGTATAAGGTTGGAAGTAATTAATTGTATAAAGAAATTATACATTTTCACTTAAACGGTATCTTACAACCATAGAAATATTAATTCATTATTATATCTATGCTTACAACCATCTCATACAATGTCACTACACCCACACTAAATGGGACAAACACTGTTAAGATTACGAATCGGGCGCGTCTCACCCGTAGACGGGCACGACGCGTTCCAGCACACACAGTACACCCGCGTTCCTGGGCGGTTCGCACCGCCCAGACCATCGACCGACACGAGCTGAGCAGTCAGAGACGGGGGTCCGTACTGCGGACTATCCCTCTACTACGACTACCTTCGGACAGCGGTTAGATAGCTCAAATACGGCTAAAAAGGCGACACGATGATTGGTAACAATACCAAATCATAAACCGTTCATCATCATCCTCACGTCATTGCCTTTCCCTTTTTAATTAGCTCGCGGTCGCATAGACTAACAGCGTTAACATCCTGAAACTAGACAACGATCTAGTACAATTTTTTTATAGACTAGAGGGTGACAAAACTGAGGTGTACAGTGATTATGCATATATATTTATAAATGATGCAACTTTTGGATTCTGATGGTCTTAGATAGATATAAGCATGTAGATATTTTTTTTTTTTGTAAATATAAGACATCATATTTTTTCGACATAATTTTAAGGTAATTTATAACTTACACTAATATATATTATATACATTAATATATTGGGCTCTGAGGTGAGTATAATATGAATGGAATTTCCTAAAGTTTTGTTTCATATTTTCTTATTACCATTGGATAACACTATATAATTTTGGGGAAAACGTGTCCCTAAGGAGCAGTGTGGCTTTTCAAATGTCGATATATAGATGTAATGGACAGGAACAAAAACTATTTTAAATAATATATTTGCAAAATAATTTACAAGCCAATTTTAGAAAAAATTAAAAGAGAAAATTTTATTGGCTCCTAACTTTCAACACCGATGAAGAACAAATACAAAATAATGATTTTTTGGAGTGATTTTGATCCGATTTCAAAAATAAGGAGATTCTCAATTCGAGAATATGTTTTTTTGTATGTATATAACGCGATATTTTCGCAGATTGTCAACCAATTTTGATGATTCTGTTTTTTATCAAATAGAAGTGTACTTCTGCTCATATAAATTCAGGAAAATTTCCACCCAGAAGGGTAACAAATAAAAAAAGCTTCTTTTTAGCAATTTTATGTCGGTTTTTACTTTTTGTTAAAAATATAATTATGGTATCTGGAAACTGAAAAATAAATGTATAAATTAGGAGTCAATACGAACATCAAATTGTATTTACACTTTGGCTACTTACTTAACCTACAAATTTCAGTTAATCTGGTAAAAAGCGAGGAATAAGAGTACTTCTCCGTGTTCGTCTCTGTCAATAATAATATCAAAAATGTACGATTTTAAATATTCAAAACTAAAATAATACAGCGAATACTATAAGAGTATTTCTTAAAAATGGCGATTATTCAAATATCTAGGGTAAGTCATGCTCAATAATCACCGTCTTACGTTTCCATTGTTCATTAGAGCCTGTAAAATTCATTGCTGAACGTAGGCCTACCATGTAGAATCACCTCATATTCATAATCGGTATTTTGCCATACTTGCCATGCTTGGCAAGCGGGTTGACAACCACAATTTTTATAATTTTGAGTTATTGCCGGATAGATGTTGCTGAGTTTCTCCTTTTTCGGTTTCCCATTTCTTATTTATATATTTATCAATATAAAATTATACTAGAAATATTTTAATGTAAAAGTCATAAAATCATCCAACAGTATAAGCTGTAGACTAATTGATTCACAATCATAGTTCACTCACTAAAAGCCGGGATTAGTAAGTTAGGAGGATTATAATATTAACATTTCACTATTAAATGATCTACGTCTAGGTATCTAGTCATGTAATACTATCAACGTATTTAGCGTCAAATTAATTGCCTTTCCCAATAAGTTACATATAATTAGATGATTGATATTCTAACGACTCCTTCTAATTATCGATAATTTCGAATTTGCTTAAACAAATAGTGTGAGCATACTTGCATTACATTACCAATGTATGCTTATGATTTATTTATTTTCGAATAAAACCTTGGTTTGATATATTCGCTTTTTTATCAATAAATTGTGTAGAAATGTTACCTAGTATATTTTTATGGGGCTGAAAAAATTTTTGTAGGCATAATTCGATAGAGACCCATATCACAAATCATATTAGAAAAACTTTTCTCGTCCGTACTAATCGCTATAAACACTGAACTTGACACTTTTCCCCATCATCGATACGCACATTTCTATTACAGTCTTCTTCTTGTCGTATACACTGTGCTGCTATTTAGGAGATGCTGTACCACAATAATTGTTTCACGAGAAAGTTACATATCTTTTTATATGCTTATATTGGGAGTAGATATATACAAATAAATAAAATTTAAGTATCTGTAATGTCAAAATAACAGCTTTTACCTAAATACATATGAAAGTATATAGGTACGATATTTATTTCAAAAAAACAATTTTAAAATATTTGTCTGCCGGTCTGTCTGTCAGCTTGTCTCACTGGTTATAAGATAGCTGATGTTATAAGAAGTAACTTAGGTTATGTTTTCGAAAAAAAATTGGGGTTCTGCGCAAACAAATTAAAAGCCATGATATTGTTAACAAAATCTGACTCAAATAGGAAAGTATAATATAATGATAAATTAATAAAAATTATTCTATGTGAACGAAGTAGCGGGCACACTAGTAATGTATACATATGAAGAGATTTCGGATTTTCTGCTATTTAACTAATATACTGTTACTTATGCATGATCGCATGTGAGAAAAAAAAAACAATGATAAAAGTGTTTGATTACAAAAGCATGGTGTACATAGGTTTAAGTATTTAAGAAATTTACAACTTTAAATTATATAGCTCCCTATCGGCTATTTACTAAATCCTATTAGAAATATACAATAAATACCCTTTATTGTATTTACACGAAGGAAAGAATATCAAAAATATTTTTTTTAAAACAGGCAGTCTTAGTTACTACATTGCAATATCTGTCAAATAACTCAGAAAAATAATTAAATAAAAAGAATGGAAAGATTAATGGGTAGGTGCAGTATAATAAAACAGGACACCGACTTATGCACTTTAAAGTTATTATTTTAGTATTTTCTAAAGAATGTTTACCATTACGCCCGTATTTTACGAATAACTCTTACTGGACTATGGTATTTACGGGCTGATTAATAAGATAAATGAACATTTTTAGACGATTAGATAAAGTATAAAATAAGGAACCTTATACACGTATTTCTTATTCTGAATATCAGTTGGCTATTGAAATTTTAACTTTTGATAAAAAGTTGAAACCGACTGCAAAGAAGTCGTTTACGCAGTAGAGCTATTCTGCAGCTATATCAGTAGTATAGTTGTAGCACGAATGGATCGGCTCGACCAGGGAAGAACCACGCTCTTATAGAATACCAGCGTTAAATAGAAGCTTAACGCTGCTATATTGCGTATGGTGAGTGTTGAGAACCTAAAACCCTTTTTACTGAAAAGGAGGCATTCCACCTTGGTCCTCACGGGTGACAACACATTTGCCTTTTGATTCGTAATCGAGGATAGATGTAGATGTCTATAGGCCACAGCAACCACTTACCATCAGGTGGACTGTGTGCTCGTTTGTAACCCTTCTCCTATAAAAAAGTAAATAGACTATAATAATATCCACATACTCACTTACAGAACTTGTTGCTAAGAAATATAATATAGAATATTAAAACCCTGACTTCATAATCAATATGTGAAAATTATTTCATTCTTTTTAATTATTTGAAGTCAGTAAATTTTTGGACTCTTATAATGGACTAAGGATATTTTTTAATAAGATAAGGGTTACAAACGAGCACAATTTCGTAGTAAAAATAGAATAGTAGGCTATCTTCTAAGAAATGTAGCGAACGCCGCTAATATGTCTGCGTGCCTGGCACGTGACCGTACGAACTCGTACGCACGAGCCACAGCACGCACACAACGACACTTGATAAGTCGCGAACATCGGGCCACGCTCCGCAATCACGATCACGATTATTTGAGACTTTGTTGGCTTTTAATAAAATTTTGCTAGCAGTCTTTTTTTCGTTTTTATATTCTCTTTTTGTAAAATAAATTAATATATGCATTCCTTTAAGTAAATTAGCTTTTTATTAATAGGTTATATTACTAAGTATATCTATACATAGATACATACCTCATAAGTACATTAATTATAATATCACATCAGACTGAATTAATTTTAAACATTAAATCTGACCTGACACAATATGCTCAGTGTTAATTTACTCGTATTTTAGTTATTTAGAATTTGTTGTAATGTAAAGCTGGATTTTTTTTGACGAACAACGATTATTTGAGAGAAAACTAAAGAAATAATTTACAAATACGATGCATAGGTACGTATCCGTATGTATTATGTTTGTAAATATTATAACTAATAAAACTAAATGAGACTTAGCTTAATGATTTCTTATATTTACGCGAACACTACACATGATTAAAACTACTTTTACGGATTTTATCGCGTAGTCAGTACATAGTCAGTTCATTTTGCATAGATCGGACCATAAACAATAATTAATAAAGCTGAAGGTACTCCGGGTTTAACAATGACATCGGGACGTCAGTCATCTCAGTCCCCCGTGACCATGGGTGCTGGAAAGCGCCCGAAACGTCGGGAATTAAAAATAAGAAGTAAAAATAAACGCGATAAAATCCGTAAAAGTAGTTTTAATCATGAGACTTAGCTGTTGAAAAAAATACAGTGACAACCGTGCAATATTTGGCATTTAGGTTTTTGCTATAACAATGTCCACCCGATGGTAAGTGGTTGCTAGAGCTCATTGATATTTATATCTTTCCTCAATTACGAATCAAAATGCAGATGCAATGTCACCAGTGAGTTTTTCGATAAAAAGGATCGCCGGTTCTCTACACTCACCATACAAAACAAAGTAGCGTTAAGCTGCTATTTTACGCTGGTATTCAAAATACTCTAGCTCGAATGTCGTCTCGATAGTTACAGTTAAAACTTCATTCTCTACGACGCGATTTTTCGTCAAATTCATATGAAACCACCCATGATGACCTATTTTTCGAAAAAGGAATCAATAAAATTGGTTCATAATTAATTAAAATATCGCGTACAACATACAAAAAAATGAAAATACATTCAATTTTAGAATATCTTTGTTTTTGAAATTGGCTAAAAATCAGAACATGTGTTTTAAACGTTGATTTGTAATCCAAGGTTTTTATTTTTTGTCACAATAAAGATCACAATGATACGATCATTACTTTGAAATAGAATTAGCTTACACGGGGTATCTTTAAGTAGTTTACTTGTTATACAAAATAATCCTAAACAAAAACACATCCAAGTATTTCATTACAAAAGGCTTAATTTTAAAACCTCGAGCGTGAAAGAGGATTTACATTTTTTAAACCTCCGGAGAAAACGAGGGTGGACTTAGGAGAACAAATTCAGAATTTAAAAGATCCCGGGATATTTAAATTATGTTTATACAGATTTTCATTAGTGTTAAGTCTGTTCACACACGTTTTATCATAAAATATTTTTTTTATTGTTTTGCTATTTTTGTTTTATAACTTACAACTTAATTATAGATTAATTTATGTGGCGTAATTTAAATGAAAAGAATAATTAAAAAGATAAAAATAAATCGCTTGTTTCGTCGAAGAAATATATGAGAAATATTTTCTATATTTTCTATAATTCTGGAATAAAACTATAATACAAATCTATTTAGATGCAAAAAATACAATTATAATGCAGGGTTTACCAAGGATGTACATATAAGTCCTTAAAAAATATCTACAATAAAAACATCGGGAACATAAAATAAGTTAATTAAACGCGATTAAATGTGTAAAAATAGTCCTATTCACAAGAATAATAAAAATAATAATTTAATTAAAACTAATAAGGCTATTTTTGCAAGATTTAGTATAGTTTTTACTAACAATATGTATTTGATCCCCACGAGATTTATATTTAGTAAGACACAGAAAGCAAAAATTTCGAGCGATTGGAGAAATTCATAAAATGGGTAACTAAAGATGGGTATTTAAAATATTAAATTGCAAGAAATTATTAAGATAAGGATTGTACTTATTAAAAATTTACCACTAATTCGGATTTTTTTAATTTCTAAGAAGATCGCGAAAAAATCTACGTGTATATATATATATATATATATATATATATATATATATATATATATATATATATATATATATATATATATATATATATATAGCCTAATTTAATCAAGTGCTTTAATTTTGTTTGTGCAATAAATGGTTATGAGCATGCCTGTTAAAGAATTCAAGATTACGTAAGTTTTAAAATTAAGTGGATAATTCCACATCTAGAAGAGAATACTTCTAAACTTTTCCCATTCTCGATGCTTGCCTTGGAAGTGAAAAACAATAAATCGTTCAAGAAGAACAAATAACTTGACTTACAAAATTAGCTCAAACTTAATTGTTGAAAACAGAATAGAATTTGTAATTAACAAAGGACTTGGTAGACGAGTTTTATTTAAGGATAGAGTGCAAAGTACCCCGCTTTTAATTAAGTTGCTTATTTTTTAATCCAAGACCTACTTATATTATTTAAAATCATTATAAATTGTTAAAGTTCGAAGTGTTTTAACAAATATTTAATTTTTTGTACAAAACGATTAGTTGTAATAGAAATTTCCTTCGCTTGTCTATAGCTCATAAGCATAAGACAAAAAAGAGACAAAAACAAGAAAGATAATGTTACTATTTTTCTTGTTTTAAAAAGGGAACGCTACCGCTGTGTTCCACACTAGGAATTTCTCATGTGTTGTTCTATGTCATCCTCGTATGCGTCGTCCATATTGATTAAAAAAAAACAAATATTCGTTTACCTTTTGTTGACGTTAAAATAAAAATATAAAAGCGACCACTTAGCCGTATATGTGTTTGGATTCATAACTCTAAAAGGCTTAACTGTCTTGGTGAATTGATGTCGAAATATTTTTAATGCATATAGCGCCAATTTTTTTTAAATAAACTGATACAACAAATGGTATTTTCTAGCATCTTTTTACTTTATAATCTTCATGTTTGAAATTACCGTTTTACATTAAAAATTATATTTAAAAATAAAAATAAACTTAAAGAAAAATACCTTCTTGCTATTTTATGTGACCTTTGTTGATCAATTGTTTGCAGGCGTTCTTTACTGCTTTTGGAGATTGAAAATTTTGCATAACAAAAAGTCATCTAAGCTTCAAAAGATGTGTGTTGTCTATCCGATCAAGGTCTGCAAAATATGGTGGATGAGAAAGAATATATTTTGCAGGGCATATTTTGTGCAATATGTGGTCGGACATTTTTTGTGTGCCACTTTTTAACACACTCGACAATAATGGTCAGCAGGATTGGTGGTATCAGATGGCAAGAATTTGTGGTGAAAAACTCAAACAGTAGACCACCGAAATGTCACCATAAACTTCCTTTCCTTAACTTTCATTTTGGTTACTGTTTGGCTTTGGAATCTGGATCTAAGCACCACTTACGACTATCGAGTAGGTTACACTTCTCATTGAAAGTAACCATTCAACTCATAATTTCTTCTTACTATGCCGATTCAGAAATTATGATGCAAACTCGAATGTGGTTCTCTCGCTGTACGTAACTCGTTCGTTGTAATCAAGCGTATTTTACTGATTTGGCGCACATTATCTCTAACTTAGCTTTATGTTTTTTTACTTACATCAAAGATCAATATTAGCTAAGCCGTAATTTGAGCCTTCCTCCCTTTTTTGAAGGGGTGGACACTGTTCATTTGTTAGTTCAAAATTTCCCAACGAAAGCGGTGGAATCAGTAACACAGCTCGCTCGTTAGTAGTGGTCGTATACGTCGTTGATATTGCGTGTCATTGGAGACTTGCTGTTACAACGTGGTTACGTTGTTATAATTACAAACAGCACGATATTTTCGAGTTCATGTGTATACGAGTAAATGTAGAAAATTAATAACTGATTTTGAAAACCGGGTAATAAGTCTTAGATATAATTTTTTTTTTAAATTTAGAACTGCAGGTTTTTTTGTGTGTAAATAGCTATTATTTACAGTTCAAAGTATTACTGCCCAAATTATATATAATTTTATACGTAAAGAACTAATAATATGATTAATGCTTAATAACGTTATTTTTTTACAAATGATGGACCATCGCTTTGGTATAATTTTTCTTTATAATGTATTATTCATATTATATAAACAAAAACATAAACACTTACGCCCTTGAGCCAGAGGAGAAGGCAGAGATTACGGATTTCTACTAGGCTGCACTAAAAGTATCGGGAATGGAATATTTCCACTGTTCTTGTCATATCAAAATATTTTAAATTGAAAACTCCTTGGTTTTAAAAATCGAATACCATTTATTCATTTAAAAAGGATTCTCTTGTTTAGTCGTCGAGAAAATGGAATTGACCCGAGAAAATTCAAGAGCGATGATTTATTATGACTTTCGAAGTGGTTTAACACAAAAACAGTGTGTTCACCGAATGATTTCTGCATATGGTGATGAAGCCCCATCCAAAATCACAATTTATCGCTGGTTTGCTGAATTTCAACGTGGACGTGTCAAGCTCAGTGATGATCCCCGTCAAGGTCGTCCAAAACTGCAGTCACCCAAGAAAACGTTGATGCTGTGCGTAAGCTGATTGAGGAAGATCGACATGTGACATAACGTGATATTCAGGCAACTTTAGACATTGGCATGAGTCAAATACGAATAATCTTGCATGAACAATTCGGTGTAAAAAAGTTGTTTTCCCGATGGATACCGCATTTGCTCTGTGAAGAGCAAAAAGCGGCTCGCGTTACTTGGTGCGTCAGAACTCTCGAAAGATTCCACGCAGGATCCTCAAATGCTGTATACAACATTGCATCAGGTGACGGATCCTGGATATATGCGTACGAACCCGAAACAAAAAACCAGTCACGAGTTTGGGTGTTCGAAAATGAATTAAAGCCAACAAAAATTGATCGTTCACGGAGTGTTGCAAAAAAATGGTGGCCACGTTTGTCTCCAAAACCGGCCATGTTACGACTATTCCTCTTGAGGGACAAAGAACGGTTAATGCAGAATGGTATGCTAGCATTTGTTTGCCACAGGTCATTTCTGAACTCCATAAAGAGAACTGCAACCGCCGCATCATCCTCCATCACGACAATGCGAGTTCTCACACCGCACACAGAACAAAAGAGTTTTTAGAGCAAGAAAACATAGAATTCTTAGACCATCCGCCGTACAGCCCCGACCTAAGCCCTAATGATTTCTATACTTTCCCTAAAATAAAGAATAGATTGCGTGGACAGAGATTTTCATCACCTGAAGAAGCTGTACGCCTACAAAACGGCCATTTTGGAGACCCCAACTTCCAAATGGAATGGTTGCTTCAATTATTGGTTCCATCGTATGGAAAAATGTGTCAAATTTCGCGGAGAATACATTGAAAAGCAATGAATACATTTTTAAATATTAATGTTGTGTCACTTCCTTGGTTCCCGAAATTTTCAGTGCCGCCCTCGTATTTGGTACGATCCTGACACACTTCTCTTGCCTCCTTCACATCCATATACCTACGCATACATGCTCGTCGGTTAAGGGTAGTCTTAATTTGACCCATTTTTAATATATCGCCAATTTCGTTGACAAACTTTCGCCTAGAGTGTCCCTTCATGGTTTTGCCGTTTACTTCTGCTTCATAAATTTACTTTGTCACTCTTTTTCCTCATTCATTCCGTTTACATGACCAAACCACCGAAGCACGTCTTTCTTAATCCTGGTCACAAAAACACAAACAACACAAACGACACTGTTCTCTTATCACACAGTTTCTCACCCTGTCATTTAGATTCAGCCCTAACATATAACACATTGACCGCATTTCTACAGCATTTATTCTACTCTAGTGCTTCTTCTCAAAAAATAAATCACATTTATATAACATTTAAAGAGAAATAAAACTAATTTTAAGTTAATAATATTCAATATTCCGACGCGAGTTTTCTTATTTCTTATCAACTTGACAAGTTATTTCGTTATACAATTATTTGAAGATTACGATTCACTTTACTGGGAACGGATGATGACGCTTTAATAAACATCGGTAGAAGGAAAGAAGGAAAGTCACAATCAATGTAAACCTTAGAGTAATTACATAAGTACTTACATATGCTAATAATTACTTTGAAATACAAACCGTATGAAATGTCAGTAATTTTTGCAAATATGAAATAACTAAAAAAAATAACATGTAAAGAGCTCTCGAAAGAAAATAAAATAAATTACGCTATATTAGATAGTGTGAACTATACGCACCTAAATTCAATAGGACCATAAACTGATTTGTAATAAAACATGATTTCCGTCATGGGTGCATGAGTAATACTCGTCCCGTTTAGTAAGAAGCTGTGTGTGATAATCCAATCGGCGATATACCACCAAACAGTGACCATCTGTTTTACAGGTGTAAATTTTCGTTTAGAGCATTGTTTAGGTTTTTTTTATAGAAGAAGGGGCAAACGAGCATGCGGTTCACCTGATGTTAAGTGACTACCGCCGCCCATGATCAACCGCAACACCAGGAGAATTGCGGGTGCGTTGCCGGCCCTTTACAAAGGAGTAAGCTCTTTTCTAGGTGCTTAAAAAGGATCCGATTAACTTGCTGAGCGTTTGCGATTACCTAACAGAATCCATTTTTCGTCGCAGGTAACAATGCGGTATAAAATTCCTTGTTTTGTATGCCTGTTGAGCAGTGCAATTGAGTTCATGAGTTCAAGTCATATTTGCGTCGTCGGCGGCTGAGTTGCAAATGATGGTTACATTAATGAACTGGGCATTAAAAGAAAAGAGAATGAAAGTGAACACAAGTAAGACAAAAGGGATGGTTTTTGAAAGAAAAGAAAGTAAAACGTTATGTGAAATAAGAATAGAAGGGGAGTAGATTGAGCAAGTGGGTGAGTTCGTATATTTGTGATGTGATGTTTAGTAGGAATGGTAGATATGATAAGGATATATAGCGTCGAGTGAATGCAGGAACTAAAGTGAATGGAACTACAGTCTGTTATGAAGAATCGGAATGTGTCAAAAAGGCACGTATGGTAATTC
Organism: Parnassius smintheus behrii; assembly: GCA_036936625.1. Taxonomy (NCBI): domain Eukaryota; kingdom Metazoa; phylum Arthropoda; class Insecta; order Lepidoptera; family Papilionidae; genus Parnassius; species Parnassius smintheus. The sequence goes on along the minus strand of JAUPFT010000015.1, from coordinate 19,882,283 downwards.
ATAATGCTGTGTTAATTCCTACTTTATTGTATGGTAGTGAAAGTTGGGTGTGAAAGAAGCACAAAAGTAGAGTAAATGTTGTAAAAATGCGGTCTTTGAGGAGTACGCTAGGATTGAATCTTAATGACAGGGTTAGAAATTGTGTGATAAGAGATAAATGTGGTATGCAAGATGATGTTGTGACTGGGATTAAGATAGGAATGTTTCGGTGGTTTTGTTATGTAGAAAGAATGAATGAGGAAATAATGACAAAGCAAATTTATATGGCAGATGTGAACGGCAGAGTCGGGAATGGGCGCCCTAGATGAAAGTTTATCGACCAAATTGGCCATATTTTTAAAATGGGCCACATTAGAAGTACCCTTAACCGACGTGCTTGTATGCGTAGATATATGGACGTAAAGGAGGCGAGGGAGGTATGTCAGGACCGTGCCAAGTGGAAGTCCGTAATCTCTGCCTACCCCACTGGGTGACAAGCGTGAGTGTTTTTATATATTTATATATATAAAATAATTATTCACAATGTTTATTTAAGTGTTTGATGAATAATGTCCTTATACTTTTGTTTCAAAAATCCACTTATTTGAGGACTCCTTATTACCAAGAGAAGGAATTTACAGTGTACATCTGTAACAACCAAGTATTTGGAGAGAAAAACAGTACGATGAGAGGGAATTTCTAGTACTAGATTGTCTTGAAACCGAAGATTACGATTGAGAGAAGGACGCAGATATTGATACTTTCATTTTTAAAACTATGAGGTTAATGGATCTTTAAGTATTGTGAAAAGACTTAAAACTGTTCTAAGATTCCTTCTTTGTGGGACATTCAACTATTTAAGTTCAGAGCGATAGAAGACGTGATCATACTTTTGAGGACTGAAAACGAAGCGAATACTGTTATTGAGATGATACTATTAGTTATCTGTGGGTTTATATATATTAAAAGTGTTGCCTTTGTGACATAAGACTAAAAAAGAATAAAATGAGTGTCATACTATTGCCTTGCTATTATCTTTTTAGCGGAAATAGCAAAATGATAAGTAAAAATGTTAACATTATAAAGTGGCTCGTTTTTGTGACATTATTTTACGGATTTGGCTGTGAATTTGGTCAAGAGGAAGAAGAATTGGTTTTATTAACAAAGCCTCTACTATCTCTTACTAGTTTGAATAAAAGTTTACCCGAGTTTACTAGATCCTCAAGTTCCATTCCTTTACATTACGAAGATATTACTTATAAAAAATTTGGGAAACTATTTACTGCAGACCCATTCTATTATGAACAACTAGAATTGACGAAAAATGCTGGCTTAAAAAATGTAACAGACATAACTACACAAAATTATATAAAAAATAAAGATGATAATAAAAATGATAGTGGTATTCAATGTTTGTGGTGTTTTACGGACAGAGGATATATGTCTGATGAAAAATGTTACAATGGCAAAGTGTAAGTTTAATAATATATTGTTAAAGAAAAAATTTTTATTCCAAATATTAATTCTGAGCATATTTTAACCTTTGCGGAGAAGATCTGTCCCTCTCTCCCACTCTCTTTTTCACTTTGCTAAATTTACTCGATTTTTGAAGCAGAATGTGACGACATTTTACTAGCCAGAGTTAATATTTGTGCATGAAAATACAAATGTCTTATTTCCGAGTGTGGTTGTTTTGTTATTTTCTTCGTGTATCTTATGGTCAATATTAGTTTACATCGAAGATGCCCTTTGGGCACGTTCAGTAGTGACAATGTTTGCTATATTATCTCTTGAGCAGCTTGAGTCCTAATTATTCTCAAGGTTTTAGAAAAATTAAAATTACATTTGTAATTATATTTTATAATCAAACTGAGCCTTCTTTTTCAGCCAAACAAATGTACAGTGTGCAGAGGCAGAAATATGTTACACGGAGCTGCACCCACAGTATATAAAAAGAGGATGTATGATGCCAAACAAAATGAATAGGACTTTCGTATGCAATTGTCCGTTGTGTAACGATAAGCCTGCGAACGATTCCGTTTATTACCAATACAAAAAAATCGGTGATTGGGATTACCACAACAAACGCGTTCAAATACCGATAGCTGGAATGCAGTTAATTTGCAAAGTTTGTGAAACGAGAGGTTTTAATACAATTGTTGACATTAATTGCAGAAGTGGTAAAAAGTAAGAAGTTTTTTACATATCTAGAATAAATGTAAATAAATACTATTCTTGAGTTACATTGTATTGAAATGGTGATCGTATTAACCCAAACTATAAAAAACCATATAAAGTTCTAATAGGAAAAATTTACTTTAATCGTCTCATCAGAACACTCGAACCTTGACGCTGCTCTCCACCGTCAATCCGCATATTTTACGTCTAGCGTAAACGGGATGGTTTTATTTTTATAAGATATTTCTAGTTTAATCCATGGTCGCCTTTTATGATAGCTAAGGGACGAAATGATTCAATGGATTCGTAGTCGATTACTCAAATCTTCAAATATTTGACTTACCAAAGGTTTTGAGTTTTTATAGAATAGGGTGACAAACGAGCACACAGTCCACCTGATGGTAAGTGGATTCTGTGGCCCATAGACATTAACATCTAACACAACGCAACGCAAAACGCAAATGCGCTGTCACCCGTTGAGGACTAAGATGGAATGCCTCGTTTCCAGTAAAAAGGGTCTCAGGTTCTTTACACTTATTGTACGAGACACAGGCATTGAGCTGTTATTTTATGTTGGTATTCTGTCAGAGTTTGGTTCTACCCCGGTCGAGCCGACCCATTCGTGCTACAACTATAATATAGTTGCAGCGTGGATCTTACTCGTAACTATAGTATTGATGACCTATAAGTATCTATCAGCTTATGATTTAGTAACTTGATGTTCGTTTCATTGTTCGCTTATTCATCATTCACAATTACACTAATTAAACTTTTTGTTCTATCACCTATCCGTGTTATTACTGTGTAAAGGTGAAAGGAATATAATTTTTGATATTTAAATAAATTTAAGGAAACATCATCACGATCATTTTTACTCGTTAAAGACCACTTTTTACATAAACCAATACTAGATAATGAAACCAAATTCTAGTTAAGTCAATTTATGGTAGTAATTAGACATAAAACTGGAACTAACTTACAATCCACCTAATGCCTTATGGAGCCCATGGGACTTGGACAAAAACGAGCACTTGGAAACACCAGCTTTCCCGACCCCAGTGATGGAACTGGTCTACGGCTCCAATACCAACGATGTTTCGGTTACGAAGGTTAGAGATAGCGCGCCTCACAATAATGACACACCTGCCCCCCTCGCATCCCCACCATGACCATATAAACGGTGCGGCCATGCCAGAGTCACAAAGGATGGTACACCGACATCACTCAAATACTTCTCTTACACGAATCTACGTAGGCTGCGTCGGTAGGGTGTGAGGGGTGGGAGTGCAGGGATCTCACTGCAGCTCACTAACACACATCCGAAGTGGGTTTGCCAAGCCCACTCGGAGTGGCCAACTCGAGCTGGCCTTTCACCTTGGGTCAAACGTGTAGGTTTCTCTTCATTCATCATGGTGACCAAAACTCAGCCACCTTTTTTTATAGGATTGGTTGACATACACTCAGTCCACCTGATGGTAAGTGGTTGCTGTGGCCAATAGATATCTACATCTATCCTCGATTACGAATCAAAATGCAGATGCGTTGTCACCCGTTAGGACTAAGATGGAATGCCTCATTTCCAGTAAAAAGGGTCTACCTGAGGCCAGCCCCCCCCCCATCTCGGCACGTGACAATGCGGTAACCTGTTCTGGAGGGGGGAGTTCCACGGACTGCCCCCCTCCCGAACCTACAGCCATATTTAATCACCTCTGAGTGCTAAAATTTGAATAAAACTAAGTAAAATGAAAATGTTCGCAAATATTATTTAAGAAAATTTTCGTCTATTAACTATTAAAAAATAAATACAACACATAATGATACTTTTCAGTGTGGACTATATGCTTTGTGGGCGTAATCAGGTGTGTTATGTAAATAATGATGAAGTAACCGATTTCGTTTCAAGAGGATGTATAGATACACCAGCTTATAACTCAATGTTTTATTTCTGCAACAATTCATTATGTAACTCAAAACCGTTTTATATTCCAAAAATACGCTCAGAAAAGTTATTATTAAACGACCTTTCACAGAAATCTGCTTTACCCAAAAATTCTGCTACCTCGACCGAGCGCCTAAGTGTTTACGTATTGGCTATTTTAAATAAGATTTTATTCTTTTAAAATATGACTGGTTATAAAACATAATATAAAACTCTACTACATTTTAAGAAATGTCAGATGTTGATAGAATTTGTCAAAATGTCAAGTAAATATTTTTCTGTAAGGATGGAAACTATTTCAGTTTTATTGTGTTTATTTTTTATAATTACTTTTACAAAATGCAATGAAGAGACAACTCAAAATATTAAAAAGCCACTGCTTTACTTTCGGCGACAAGTTGAGGAGCTTCCAGACGAGACAACATTGGAACGAAGTGAGGAAGACGCAAATATAGTAGCGTTCTTAGTTCAAAATGTAAAAGAAATTTTTGGCGTGGAGACTACAACAACCACATTAGAAAAAACAAGAGCTCCTAATAAAACAGTAATTACTTCCCAAATAACTAATAAAACAATTAGCCCGATCAAACCTAACAAAACTACTACTGCTCCTGTAACGAGAACTAAACAGTTAACGAATGTAACTTTAGCAACGCGTACAACCACTGCTAACCTAACAACTGCTATTGTAACCACTGCTATTATAACCACTACTAACTCTGTTTCTGTATCTACGGTAAACAAGAAAAGTAAACAAACCGAGTTATTCAATTTAACAAAAAATATCGATGTTATAGAGAAAAAGAGAAGATCTCGTATCAAAGCTAAACCAGAACCAAAAATTAATTTCTTTATTGAGCATCCTTTTCCTAACACAACTGAAAACCCTCCAAGAAGATCTTGTATCATATGTAACAATGTTCAGTTGCAAGAATGTAATGATCCTAAAAATAAACTGTAAGTACCTACTTATAAAAAAAATAACTTTAATTGTATTAGATCTTCCTTTTTTAATTTTATTTTATAAACAGGGTTCCATCCGTAGTTTGTGATCATGAAGAAGATCTATGTTACTCTCAGCAAACACCTTTTGGATTAATAGACCGTGGATGTTTCAATGGCAATCTGAATTTAACAACTTACGTGTGCTCTTGCAACCTTTGCAATTATATTTCAATTTCTGAAATGCCATACATATTTTCTAAAAAAAAGGATTGGATTGAAAATGTCATCGATCTATCACGATCAAAAAGCTTTCGTACATCTATTTACAAAGATATGTCTTGTTTGAGCTGCGAAGTTAATGCTACAACAAAAACTCTGGACATGTTAGACAACTCTCTCTGCTTGGAGGGTAATATGTAAGTAATTATTAAATGTAGACTATTATTATATATTATATAGAATGTTTTGGAAAAATAAACCTCTCTCGTAAAAACTGGTAAGAGAATTAGGGGTATCTTTTGAATGCTACAATATTTTTCAATAATTTTATTCTATTCGTTAGCTTTTGCATTTTTCAGGTTCTTTCTAACTTGTACTATGCCACATATAACAAACTATACAGTTTAAATTCAACTTTGATTGTCCAGTTATTTTGAGCTATTTATTTTTCTTACCCTCTTCCTTCTTAGACTCCTAAACTGCTATATTGCTGCTTATATTAATCAAATTTGCACACCGTGTGAAGTTTGGCCCAACTTGAGGGATATTTTTTTGCCCATGACCCACAATTATTTTCTTGCGAATTTAAGGATTTTGAATAGAATATGACAAAGATTCGTCGAAAAGGGCAGAAAAAGGTCTGTCTAGCAATCTAGTATATACATAAGTTAGTGCCAAAATGAGCTAAGCTTAAGGTGTTATCTGTAGCAGGTTTAAAATTAGGAATCAAAATGGAGAAGCATTGTGACACTCTTAGGGTATTATATGGAATATTTACTTCATCGTGAAAAAAAATGTTCTGTTCTCATCGCATCGCTCACCAAACGAAACAGTAACAATGTGCTACTATTTTCGCTTGTTTTGAAGTGTGTTCTTTCTCCTTTCGACCACGAAAAGTAAAAATGCGGTGCGTGCACAGGCCATCCCTCGTTTCTAAGGGGATTAATAAAACAATTACACCGGTACTGCCTGATGGTGGACTTAATGTCTCTAAAATATTTTATTTCTTGAGATGCAGATAGATGCCTTATGACGTTTTTCATCGTCTAATATATTATGTTAAATTAAATATTTAAATTGAAATCTATACATATTAATAAAATAGAAGTGTTTGTAATACTAAATAACCATTATGTAAATAAACTTTAAAAATAATTTATTTCTGTCTGTCTATTTATCCGAGCTAATATTCGGAATGGATGAACATATTGTGATGAAACTTTACAAAGAGATAGAAAGCTTTTATATGCTTGTTACTATACAGTTATATTACTTTTATATCCAGCTAAAAATCATGTCTCATTAAGTTATCACTAAGCCAAGTAGGGGTCCCCCTATACACTCCTGTTAAAGATACTTCTTTCCTTATCGTTGCCAGATCTACAAGCATTATGACTGGCTTTAACAATTTTAGTTTGTTATAAACTAGTGCGTGTAAGTTTCTATAAGATATATGTTTCAGTGGGTTATTACCAACGAAACAGTGTGCGGAAGATGAAATATGCGGCATTAAAGCTCTGAGGAGTGATGGATATATTTGGCGCGGTTGTCTTAAAAGTCCGCTGTACAACTACTGGTGGTCACTTTGTGATAGTGATTTATGTAATTATGACAGTGTTATTTCTTTGTACGATGAAAATTAATTGCGTTTAATATGATATAAATGATCTTGTGATTGCTTATGCCTATTTAGAAGCACAATTTGTATTTTTTATGTATTATTATAAAAAAAATATACATCAATTTTTTCTTATAATTATTTGCAAAATACCCACATATCGTTCATGCTGTTAATTTGAAAACATTTTTATAATTTTGATAGATATATTCCAGGCATGCCATATCCTATTTAGTAATTTAAGAAAAAAATATGAATAAAATACTGTATTTTTTACGTAAGCCTATGAAAGTCCAATGTTGGATATGAACGACTCCAGAATACACTGATGATTTACCTGTACATTTCTTGAAAAATAAATTGTATCACGGTACAGATTTGTCTTCACTCGTATGTTTTGTAATCATCATCATCATCATCATTACAGCCCTTCACAAGTCCACTGCTGAACATAGGCCTCACCCAAGTAATGCCACAAAGCACGGTCCTGAGCCAACTGCATCCATCGACTTCCTTCATGTCTTACCAGGTCGTCACTCCATCTAGTGGGGGGTCGCCCTACACTACGCCTACCGGTACGAGGCTGCCACTCGAGAACCTTTCTTCCCCATCGTTTATCGGTTCTTCGAGCTATATGGCCAGCCCATTGCCACTTCAGCTTACTAATCCGTTGGTCTATGTCGGTTTTGTAATATTAGATAGTTACTCTGTACTTTCATTTGAGAGCGGTAGATTTTTGAAAGATACAGCATCATAGATTCATCGACAGCAAACAACATATACCTAATAGGTTCTGTAATATTATCGTTACCGTTACAGCCTATTAAAGTCCTCTGCTGAACTTAGGCCTCCCCGTAAATTAGGGGGATATTTACCATAGTTGCCACGCTTGGCGAGCGGGTTGGCAACCGCAGTTTTTTTTTAATGTTAGTTGTTGTTAGGAAGACGTTGCTGCCCATCTCCTGATTTATTTCCTTCTGCCGCTTCTTACGTCACCCACGGAATGATGAAGGGCAGTGGAACTTCTGTCATATTACGAAGATTTAATTAAAACTGATTATAATAACATCTTTTAAAATAATTAGTAGGACTCACATTCTGTTAATACACAATTTATACATATAAACTAACTTCTCATTCGTTTTTTCAATAATCTCGTCTTAAGTAAATGATTAAACGTGGACCTCCCTCAAAGATTGTGTCATATGGGCCTCATTTTGCCACATTTGCTATTTTTGTCTAATAATCCTGGAATATCTGAAAAAAATCTGATTACCATTTGTTTAAAAAAATAGAAACCATTAGTTTGTTCAAAATCCGTGTAACAGCGAGGCTTACTCGCAAGGATTGTTTTGTGTCACCAAGATAAGTTTGGTCACAAGTCAACATTGCGATGGCCACAATTTGAGATTCTTAGATAAAAGCCATTCCAAATGTAGAGTATATAAATTATGTCTCATAAAATAAAATAACATTTACCAATAGTTACCTTATACATACATTATCACTTTTTATTGAATGTCCCTAGTATGTACGAAAGCGCAATTGTTTATAAATGAACACTCAAGTCTATTAGCTATCATAACAAACATACTGTTCTGGTCTGCACTCTACGTATCGGTGATGCACATCGCTTTCTATTTGTCGCGTAAAAGCTAGCGACGCGAGCTTCTGCAAATATCCCCGACGGGCTCTGCAAGCGACGAAACCCTCTCATCACTCTCTATATGCGATGACAAGTTTCTGTGGCTTTTATTGCCCTGCTAAAAGTAATGAATTCAATGTAAAAAATAGACCGTCCATGGTTTTATTCTGTTCACCACTGAATCATGTATTTAAGCATAGAGTATGTTTGTTTTTACAAGTTGCTAACAATCTAGTTGACGATTCCGATTCTGAAGCCCAAGGATACCTGTAAGCAACTTTTTAACAAATATCATCTCTGAGGGTGTATAAGAAATGCTTCATGGCCTAATATTGGACCTCTTCCTTATCAATCTGGTACACAACAGCTATGCTTCCTGGCGACAGAAATAGTGATGAAACAAGGTGGTACAAAGTTATGTAACAATGTGATACAAAGCCGGACGAGTACAAAGTCAAGACATAAAGGAGAAAAAGGAACTTTTGTACATTTTAGCAAAGGGTATGATATAACGATAGCAAAGAATGAATTTTCTTTTGAAACTTTCAGAATATGCTCATAATGTGATGGAAAAGGTAAATAACTAAGGATATCAATGTTTTCCAGTTGCATTTTTTTACTACCATTTTATTTTTAACACTCGGATTTTTATGAATAACTTTTTGTAATTATTTTTTTATATAAAGTTCAGCAACACTGACAAAAACTACGTAGACTGCGGAGAGAACTAGAAACTAATTGAATTTCACGGTCATGGACTGCACCCTTTTGAACGATTTTGTGCTAGTGGAAACACCTAGCGAGCAAACTAAGCTCAAACTCTGAATCGCTGATCTGGAATATTCAATAGATACATCAATACAATATTTTACAATTCGCTGCACAATTATCTGAGAATTTTTGTTAAAATAATATCTAGATTTGTTATATCTATATTTTTACGTGGTGAAGCCATGCTGCAGCTATATTATGGTTGTAGCACGAATGGGTCATCTCGACCGGGGTAAGACCACGCTCTCGCAGAATACCAGTGTAAAATAGCAGCTTAATGCTGTTTTACACTGGCTTAATGCTGTTTCATATAGTGAGTTAAAGATCTGGAGACCCTAATTACTGCAAACGAATATTCCATCTCAGTCTTCAGGGGTGATTAATCACCTGCATTGTGATTCTTTATTATGGATAAATGAAGTTGTCTATGGACCACAGCATCCACTTACTATCAAGTGAACTGTGTGCTCGTGTGTCAAATATATTTCATAAAACAAACTCTAATAAAAAATAATGGCGCTGGAATATTTGTTTGGTACGCATTGAATTTTTTCTGCAGCTGTAGTCATTGCAAAGAAAAACATGACACGAACCTATTACAATTACAAGCCGAACTATATTAATTTCTTCTTTTTAAACAGCCTTTTTAAAATTGAAAATGAGCTCACTCTTGACCTTCATCTAGCTTGGGGGCAAACATTAGTTCTACGATTGAGAGAGTTTACCCAGGAGAAGCTTGTTAACACGTACCTTGAAGAGTTAAAGGCTACAGGTTCTTGAAAAAACAGACGCTGGCAGGGCATTCCCCTCCTGGGCCGTGCGCATTAAAAATATGATTTATAAAGTTCCGGTGTGGGTCTGTTGTCAGCAGAAGGTCGAAGCAATTGGACGTATTTCAGGTTACATTTGCTACTCGCGTCGCTAAATGAACGGGCTGAGAGAGATCTAGCGACAATGCAAGTTTGAGCGCCTCTCTCAGCATGGTCGGTTTTCTTGTATGGGAGGAACCACTCCTTGTGATGGGCGTAAAAGTCCCCGAGAAAAACTAGCTCCGCATACGGATACCGTTGACGGGCTATATCTGCCATCTCTATCAGGTATTCAATGATCTTGATTGTCTCTTGGTCTCTGTTGTACGATCGATAGACACAGGCATAGAAGGTGACTGTATACCGGTGTCCACCAAAAGCCAAATAGCAGAAAATCCTGAAACCTCATAGCAACGGAGACATCGACAGCAAACCTCATCGCGGACGTACACAGATCCCAGTGCGTTTTTTGAACTTATTTTCAATTGTGTAACTAGGTTACACCAGGTTAATTGAGGTACGCCACATCAGACGGAGTTTTTTTATAGGATAGTGTGACAAACGAGCACACAGTCCACCTGATGGTAAGTGGTTGCTGTGAACCATAGAAATCTACTTCTATGGACGATTACGAATCAAAATGCAGATGCGTTGTCACCCATGAGGACGATGGAATGCCTCGTTTCCAGTAAAAAGGGTCTCCGGTTCGTCTGATCTCTTTCAGGTAGAGTCGGATTAGACGGCAATAGGTCTATGAGTATCCTGTGCTTGCGCATGTCACTTGTGCACTATAATTTGTTCAGATCCCTAGTCTCCATTGCGACTGGCCACTGTGACTAATAAATAATCATCTGGTCTGCAGGACTTTTTTATTATACATACATATAATTTATATTTTACGCATATATGCGTAAATAAAAAAATATAAAAGTCTAAAAACAAATTAAATATATATATATATATATATATATATATATATATATATATTTGTTTTTAGACTTTAGAATGTTATTAAATTTAATGGTCCAAAGATATATTCCGATATTCATGACTGAAAACTTAGTTATTTCTGTTTTTGCAAAAACGGAACGGAAGAAAGCTTTTATTTTCACGTTACGATGGGAATAGCGAGCCGTGGTAGCTCAGATGGTTAACTCTCGCTGTAAATATAACAGAACGCGAGTAACCCGGTTTCAATCCCCGCCGGCACCATGAAATTGTTAATTGCTATTTTAAGTGCTGATTTACCACGTGCTCGATGATGAAGGAAAACATCGTAACTCTGAGTCTGTGGAATAAGAAAAAAATATTTCGAAGACATGTGAAGTTCGCCAACACGCATTGGTGCAGCGCGGCGGACACTTCCTTGCCCTAAAACCCTCTCAGAAATAAGAGGAGGCCTCTGCCCAGCAATGGGACGTATATAGGCTGTAACTTTACTTTACTTTTACGATGGGAATCACATGTCTTTCTTCAACATGAAAGAAAAGTAAAGCTTGAGAAGCTCAGCTTCATTATTTGAAAATTTACTTTCAATTATTGATGCTGATACAGTATTTTATTTATACCAAATACTGTGTACCTTGTTAATGTCATCTATTTCATTATACGTCGTATATTTACTCATAACGTATCGCATATCCTATTTTTTGATTCCGTTCGATCCCAGCCGGAAGCAATGAAATTGTGAGCTAAAAGTGCTGATTTGTGCGTGCTTGGCTGATTGGCTTGATTTAAAAAAAATGTTATCTGATGGTTAAATGTACTTTTTCAGTATTTTCTAAATTCGCTCAATATTTTTTATTCCTAAACTACGAGTAAATTAAAAATTTTTGCGAATATTGGTGTACGGGATAATATTCAAATAAAAATTATATGTACAAAATAACCAAAATAATTACACTTAAATAAACTTTTGAGAATTGAGTATATCAGTTAAGCTTAGAGCATTTTACCAAATCGTAAAGCCGTATAACAAATTTCAAGAGGTACGAATTTAGTTATTTTAATAATTACAACAACTGCTTTTAGATAGCATAAAACACGTAGAGCATAAAATTGGCAATTATGCACCAAATTATGTTTGAAAACAAAATGATTTTAATTTGAAATCGCATTTAAGGATTTGTATAATATTAATACAACAGAAGTGCTGATATTGAACGTCGACTATTACCTGGCTTGTCGCCCAATTTCTCGCGATGCTACCTCTGGCTTCGAGCCAGATGATAAATTAGTTATTCTTAATCAAGCCTTTGCTTTTTGTATCATCAAAGCAGTAAATAAGATTTTATGAGGAAATGTTATATACATTATTATACCTACATGTTTATTTTGATACATGCATTATTTCGTACGCATAAGACAAAAAAAGCCTTTAACCTTTATGCGTAATTGTAGTAAAACTTAATAATATTAATAAATATTATTAATTAATTCTGTTATATATTTATTTTGTTGTTATTATTTTAATTTCATAAAATATTCATCATGATTATCAGTATTGACATTTATAAAATAGAATAAAAATAACATATATATAATAGCATGTGTCTGTTAAATACCTTTAAAAATGCGAAAGGGCGTAATCGGAACACTGATTATTGAGCTGCACAAACAGGTGAAATGTCTTGTGCAGTGACTAATTTTTAATTAATTAAGTCTAGGGAAAAAAAAGCCACGGCACTTTAATTTCCCTAGACTTAAGCAAACCATGTTTTTACTAACCCTTGTTATTATTTATTATTATTATTTTTGTACTTTTAACCGACATATGGATTTTATATTATCTAAAATAAACAATTTTTATTTTTTTAAATTATTATTTTTTATTACGTGGGACACTCAATAAGTTTTGAGATATACAAAAAGTATTCAAGATACTATTAATATTTATTTTATATCTTTTCAAAATATTTTCCATCATTCTCTATACAAAGTTCTATTCGCCTAAGCCAACTCTGAAAACACTTATGCCAGTCTCGATCTGATAGGTCGAAAATCGTTCGTAGGCAGTCAAGGCTTCTTCGGCGCTTGAATAAACTCACCTTTTATTTTTTCTTTGACTCTCGGGAACAAAAAGAAATCACAAGGAGCTAAGTCAGGGCTGTAGCCGTTTTCAAAACGTAGACGCATTTTATGGCACCAATCCACACGAGTCTGTTTTTCGCTTTCGGAGAACTAACGAGGGATCCATCGACAACAAAACTTCCTCACTCCAATATGGTGATGTAGGATGGTATGAATGCTCCCCGAACTAATATCTTCAATCTTTTCGATGTCAGTATATGTGATTCGTGGGTCTTCTCGCACCAATATTTCAGTAGTTCATACATTTTCTGCCGTTAGTGCTGTTTGCGGGGCCCCGGTTATTTGGTCATTTCAACGTTAATTTTACCCTTTTTGAATTCAGAAAACCATCTAAAAATTATTGCTCGTGATGGATCTGAGTCCTTTAATGCTGATTGTTACCGTTGTAAACTTAATTATTCGGTTAAACCAAATTAAAAATCATAATAGTATATAGTACGCAAATGTTCACGGTTAAGATCCATCGTTTTAAAAGACAAGCTCGGGAAGCGAATCAGGAAAATAAATAGAACTTTATTTTTTATATTGAGCAATTAGCTTATGGAGTTCTATTTTTAAATAAATTTGCTTTTTAGAAACATAAAACACGGGTGCGTTCCATTTTTAAATTTCGAGCATCTCAAAACTTATTGAGTTAGCTACGTATATTTACTGAACGTTACTATTACCAAAAAAAGATCTGAGTTACCTTAAAGTAATGCCTTAAGAAGTTTTACTTCAACAAAAATATTTACTTATCATCCATATATAAGTTGTAATGAAAAGTTGGTACATATATTCTTAAACTCTTTAATTAGTCAGTCACAGTCCACAGCTGGAACATGGAGCTCCTCCATAAGTACTCGGTTTCGCATTCGTGATTACAGTACAATATTATGTCTCGTTTCTTTGATGATGTAAATGACAAAACAACTCACAGTCCACCTGATAAAAAGTGACTGTGGCAGCCCATAAGCACATACAATCAACTTTAAACAAATATGGCTACTGATATGTCTTCACCACGTAGCACAACGATCGAATATCTCACAGAATAGAATGTAATAATTAGTATAATTTAGAATATTTTTTAGTAAATATAGAATCCATGTTATTCTTAATGAAAGTCATTGTTTACTTTTACCATTGGTTTGAAAAATACCTTTGTCCTGGGAAGAACCAATGAGAAAACCAGCAAGATTTTTTTAAAAGTATGTAATAAGAAAGGTTGTACAAACTATTTACAAAGTATATTTTAGAAAGAGCTTGGAAGCGACCAGCTCATTGCTAGGGGTTATTATTAACCATGTGTTAATTTATAATATAAAATAAATGTTTACATAATAAATAAAATAACTTTTTTAAACAGTCTTTATTTAATAAAATATTTAAACTTGTTAATAGAGACATTTCCTGGGACTTTGTTGTAATAGCGTATACATTTACTTTTGAATAAATTATTTACATTGTAAAGTTGAGTAAATGGTACCACTAGCTTATGCTATATGCTTGTAGTAGCAAGAAAATAGGTTAATAGAAACCAATTATTTCTAAATTACAGACCGCCAAAAAATTTAATCGAAATCATACCAAAAGAGTTTTACCGCTAAATTACTAATCAGAATATCACGAAAGATGGCTGAACTCTTATATGAATATGTTTCAAAGATTATCTAAATTCCTCAATTTTTTTTTTAACTTGCATGCTACTACTTAGAAATGAGAGATAATATTTAAAGGGTAACTTAGTATGCCTTGGAGGTGGCCAGGTATAAATATAGGTAGAGCGCAAAAAGCATGACTGACGAAACTACCTTGAGGCGCTTGTCTTACTTTCAACACGTAGGAAATTGTGTGTTTAATGGCCACTTCTAAAGCTTAATATTAGACGCTTCTTTGACAGCCTGAAAGGTTTGGATATGAACAAGCACCTTTGACTTTAACGAGATACCATTTCGCCGAAGCAAACATATCTAGATATTATAACATTATAAACAAGGTTGTTTTTGTTGGAATAGCGATTTTACAAAAATTAATACTTATGGTAATAATAAAAATAATAAATAACAAAGTTTTTGTATTCCAACTAGACATTACAGAATATTACTACTAAAATATCCCAAAATAACTATAATATAAAGTTAAGTTCTTAATGACGGTAGTGACGGTGTAAGAATATCCACTATGCCATATCATCCCGTGGATGTCACGAGAGGTAACATATGGAAACAAATCAGGAGATGGGCAGAAGCGTCTTCTTAACAACGACTAAAAATGAAAAATAGTCATCATCAGAAAACGATGCGATAGACGCTCGACAAACAAGCCAAAATCAATCTCATATTTCTGCGCCCTTCAGGTTTGAATTCACAATATCCTGAATTTTATTATGTTTTTTTTTTTAATTAAAAAACGTTACCTCTACACTAAGATCTTCTCTTGTATCGTGGGGGCAGTTTACAAACATAAATTGCACAAGGACAAACATCCAGACCCGGAACAACTATTTGTAGGCCATACAAATACTTGTTCCGTGCGGGATTCGAACCCGCGACCCCCAGCGCAGCCACTCGTTGCTAAGCCACTGCGCCACGGAGTCGTCGAAGATTTAGTGAAAAGTTTGTGACATTTATTAACTAAATTTACTAACTAAAATGTATCATTAGAATCACCTGATATGGTGAGTAGGTGAGTATAGAGAACCGTAGACCATTTTTATCGAGAAGAGGTCATCTTAGTCGCCAGTGCATTTTGATTTTTAATCTATGTCTATGGCCTCCAGTATCCACTTACTATCAGGTGGACTGTGTACTCATTTATTATCACATTATTCTATATAAAAAAGGCCATTCCTGGAACTTCCCGCTAATTTCAAATGCTAAGCGCTCCAATTTGCGACTATAGCTCTTGGAGCTCAAAAAAGTCACAATAAATAAAGTTTTCAGGTGGTCAACATAATTTCACTTACTGCTATTACAGTATGTCCGTTATGCGAAGTCTCAAGATTTTACCCATCCAAAAAGTCAAACGCATATGATACAGTGGAGTATAACAACGTTTTAGTGTATATATGCGTACACATATACACAGGCCGCTATTCTACGCGTCGCTAGTTCAGCGCAAGCGCAATAAGTTTTTCACCTTCCAAAAATCGCTCAACGCATCTAAAAAAGTTTACACTACAAAAAACTGCAGCTGTCAACCTGCTAACCAAGAATGGCAACTACGGCAAATATTATGTCTATAAGGTTATCTATTGGGGAGGCCTATATTTGGCCTAGTAGGTTGGAACGGTAACGGTGCAACGATAAGTTATTTTACTCAAATAATATATTAGTAATGACAAACACGCCCTCTATATGAGAAGTTAAATATGCATACCGAGACCTTGCAAGCAAGAAGAAAATCACCTACAATATATCATCGCAAGCTAAGCAAATAGCAGCGCGTGTTTAAGAATAATCAAAACAGTGCCATTAGGAAGTCACCTACCACCGGTTAAGCAAAAATCCAGCACTTTACTTACGTGACGTAAGAATATTCATTACTATAAAAGCCAAGGTATAAAAGTTAAGTTTGTAAGTTAACTATTCTAGTATTCCTGTGTGCTAACATTGTCACAGTAGTTAAGTTAATTTGTAAATTAGAAAATAAAAGTAATATAGGAAAAAGTCTTCGTCTCCTTCCACTCCCTAAGCTGCATCAAACGTAAGTGAGACGTCATAATCCTAGCTTCAACAGTTATAAAATTTATAATCGATTCTTAACCAAATTGTTCTGACGTCACGAAAAATAATTGGTTATAAAAAGTCTATCAATTTCAAACAAAATACATACAAAAATGAATGTCTACATAATACGAATACTCGTACTCGTATGTAGCGAAGAGATGAGCTTTTCACAAACTTGTTATGATATACCTACACATAATCCTCTGTTTTTTACAGCAGGGCTATGGTGGCTATCCGAGTACAGAACCAGAGTACGAAACCTATCCAACCGCAGAGAGATGTAATATAGGTTGACGTTATATCCCCGAAACTCTTCACCGCTGCATTGGAGGACGTTTTCAAGCTTCTGGACTGGAAAGAATACGGTATTGACATCAATGGCGAGTACATCACTCACCTTCGATTTGCCGACGATAGATCCCTTATGGCAGAATCGCTGGAGGACCTAAGCACTATGTTCAATGACCTCAACAGTGACTCCCAACGGAAAGATCTTAAGATGATCATGGAAAAACAAAGATCCATGTTTCACCTTTGCCGGTAGTTCTTGGGAGCACTAAGCTCTAAGTTGTTGACGAGTATGAACAATTATTGACCATGAAATATTGTACAAACTACACACAATCTATATTATTAAGTATGAGATATTAATATAATTATGAATGTATAAAGATGATTATTGATATAATTAAAATTTGCATTATTATTGTCAAAAATGATACGATGTCGGAGCAAAAGTCATTCATTCAGTTTATGCGCTGATGCATTTAATGAAGTGATGAACTGTTAAGACCATTAGTGGATTTGTAATAGTAGTATCAAATATCTCGCATCTTTGATACTGCTCTCCGTAGTCTGTCTCGGTATTTTATGTCTGGCATAAAGGAAACGATGCAGTCTATCAAAATTTATGCGGTCTTTCTAGCATTTTCTATGGCCTCATCATACGACACATATATGACGTAATGAACTGGAATGGGATTATGAATTTTCTTTCGTCGCACCACATAATCGCGGAAAATATGTCAACCAGGACAAAAAGAAAACCAGTAGAAGAAATTTCTTTAAACAAGTCATTTTTGCAATAAAGGCTTTTTAGGGTTCCGTAGTCAACTAGGAACCATTATAGTTTCGCCATGTCTGTCTGTCCGTCTGTCCGTCCTCGCTTAATCTCTGTGACCGTTAGCACTAGAAAGCTGAAATTTGGTACCAATATGTGTATCAATCACGCCGACAAAGTGGTAAAAAATGTTTTATTAGGGTGGCCCCCCTATATGTAAAGTGGGAAGTGATTTTTTTTTTAATTTCAACCCTAACGTGTGAAATATTGTTGGAAAGATATTTAAAAATGAATAAGGGTTTACTAAAATCATTTTTTGATAATGTCAATAATTTCGGAAATAATCGCACTAAAAAATAAAAAACAATGTGTCCCCCCCTCTAAATTTTAAACCATAAGTTTAGAAAATATGAAAAAAATCCGAAAAGTAGAACTTTATAAGGACTTTCTAGGAAAATCATTTTGAACTTGGATGGAAACAACAGTTTTTGTACAAACTCATAAGTGTGAACACTTGTGACGGACGGGAAACTACGGAACCCTACACTAAGCGTGGGCCGACACGCTCTTGGCCGGTTTTTACTTATGAATCCATCGAATTCATATAAAACGATTTTTGATAAAGATATTTTTATATAATATTTGAGCAGACAAAGTTGGAAAGCGCTGACATCAAAAGTCTACTTTTACCTGGCCATCTGCCCGACTCTCTCTACAACGTTACCTCTGGCTTCTAGCCAAATGACATGTTAGTTACTCTTAATATCTGTTTTATTTTTTAGTGTCCCGGAAGCAATATCACTTAATGCATAAGACGTTGCAGTCATTTCGATGAGATGAACTGAGTTAGTATGGAAAAATCATATTCATCATTTTCATCATTGCTTCGTAAGTCCTATGTTGAAATTGGAATTCTCCCAATCTCTACTCCGAAACGTGATTCTGATATACGTTATAACTTATTCCTGATTTATATATTAAAGAAACATTCATTTTCTATTAAAATATGTTGCACAACATACTAAAATCTGTTTTGGCGATTTTTGGCGACTTGAAGCCAAACGACCTTTAGACATCATTGCATTGCAGATCAGGTTAGTTCAATTATCAGTTCACAGTTGACCTTTATATCCAAAAAACGGACAATAATGAAAAATTAAGCGTTTTTTAAGAATAGTAACTAAGCATTTAAGGGTTACTCTAAGACATATGTTTACAGTTTACAACAAATTTTTTTACCGAGACTTAATTGCCAATGCATTAAAACTGTAACTAAGCTGCCTTTGATATAAAAATACTTATTATTTTCCTTTTAGTAAACCGTCACAGCGAATGTGTTCACGCTAAATATTTTTTCTTATCTTTTTTTTAAAAATAAATTGCTGTCCCAACGGTCTATTGAAGATTTCTAACTGAGTGAGGAAATAGAGAGTCCTATTAGTATTAATACCTCAATGGAGCGCATCGGGGATTGCGCACACAATCGTACACTACCTATAATCCCTACTCAGATGCCTTTGAAGAGAGTAGCCGCCGTAACCGAAATTTGGTCTCGAGGATTCTCATAAAACCATTAAATGAATTCTATTTTAAAATCAGTTATAAATTATCATCAGTTAAATGTGAAACATTGAAACATTATTTTAACTGTTACTAGACGACCAGTATTAATGTAATACGCGATATGTTCTCGTAATGACCGCATTTATCTTTTTAATGAACTACTAGCCCGTTTTCGCTATGAGAAAACGGGCTAATGCGGCAATCTCAAAAATAGACGCTTGATAATAAGATGGATTCCTTTAAAAATAATAGATTTATAGTTAATAATGAAGTACACGGTTGTGTAAGATATGACGACTTAAGAACCTTTGTGTAAAGAACTGTTCAAAAGATCGGGAACGCACCTCGATTCACTGGAGTTGCGAAGGGATGTTGCTCCCTTTGCATATTCTATCGCATTTACCACGGGGAATGCTCTGAGGAATTATTTAGATTAATTCCAGATACCAAATTTCAGAAACGTACATCGCGACAAAACTTACGATACCATCCATAAATTCTGGTTGCTTGGCGGTCAACCACAGTGCGTTTTACTAGGAGTTTTCTTCCGCATACGACCTCTTTGAGAAATTTTTTACTACCAGCGATTTTTTTCAGACTGATACGACCTACGGCCCTTCAGGAAAAAAGGTTACCTCTTACTAAAAGCCCGGCAACGCAACTTCAATTCCCCTGGTGCTGCAGTTGTGCAGGTCAGCCGCATCTGGTGAGCCGCATGCTCATTTGTCCCTTCTTATATATACGGAAAAAAGCCTGCAATTCACCTGGTTGTTGCAGTTTTTCATAAGCGGCGAGCCGTATCTGGTCTAGAGATATGATAAAAACTATTGAAATAATTAAATTGACAGGGCTTTATGAATGAAGTCCGTTAGTTATTGGGCTGGATAATAGGATAAAACGATAGGTTAGGTTAGGTTCCCTACCAGGAACCCATACGAATGGGTTCCCGCTGGGTCATGGTGAGGGAGCTTAGTAGCCGTGGCTTGGTTACCCACGGTAAATAAAGAGAAACCCACTTAGATGGCCCGATGTGTAAGGCCATCCTGAGGTGATCGCTCCAAGTGGTCATGTCTATCTTCCTCTGACTGCGCGCTGGTGAACTTGACGGTAGGGGCTTTCTCTCTTCCTTCCCGCCGCATCAGAAGTGGAGTCGCAGGTGAAAAGGTGTATTGTTATGGTGATATGCTACTCACCCTATCCTCTGCGACTCTGGCTGAACCTTACCGTTGCTGCGGTGGTGGTGAAGCTGCTGGGGAAGGAGAAGCATCGGCATTACGTGATATCGCTCTCCCTACCCTCCACAGCCGAAAATTTGTATGCGGCAGGGCAAAGGAAGCTCCTCCGCTAGAGTCAGGAAGGCTTTTGCTTACGAGAGCATGACTTTCCTGGCCCCGTAGCTTCCACGTACCGGCATTGGGGGGAGGCACCTTACTTGAGAATAAGATGGGAAGGAGTAGTTTCCTTCCGAGGAGGGGCCGCCATGGAGCGGTCGGCGCTGGTGGGGCCGCGGATGTGTATAATAGCGTTCCCGTGGCTCAGCCAATATGGCGGTGTAGGTGGAACACATTGGGGTTTTAGTCGGTGCAAGACCGACATAACCTGTCCTAGCCCCCGCAGTAAAAAAAGGCTACGACCGGATGATAAATAATAAAGTATAAATGACTATTAATTTCGTAGTCTAATTTCACTTGTCATTATTCATATTGCCCGGGTATTATAAATAATGGCCTGATTACAACATATGTAAAATATCGCAGTTCACAAATAGATTTAAGCAAATCAAAATATCAAGCAAGTCTTGGTACTGGCACCTTAGCACTTAACCAGTCAATTATTTTATTCAAATTATTATTCACAAATCGGTAAAGAATCCTTCTGTTGGACATGAGTCAGGAGAAAAGGAAGGAAGGATTCGTCTTAATCTCTTGGTATGCGATTAACGATTGTAATCTACGCAAGTCGCTTCGCAACGGGCGCTGCTCTTCGTCGACGGTCTAGGTAGTTTACGTATACAAGATTGTTGTTTATGCTATGCGTCGCAGACCATGACATCTTTACGGCTTCTTCCCAGTATAATCTTGCAATACCTATAATATAATACGGGCGAATATAAATACAATATTACATAATATAATGTTTGCAATAAAATTCATCTATACTTAGGAAAGAATTACCACGTAATAATATAATGATTATTATAATAACAGACTAGTTTAACATCGTTTTTGCATTAAATGTAAATGCGACATTTGTATCGCAATAACTTTGAGTTGAGTATTCTGCCCTTGACAATGACTTGTCGCATCGCTGCTATATCAACAAAAAAAAAAACTCCAAATTATTTGAAAAAATTGTAAACATTGCGATAAGGTATTAAGTCCGTCCTTTGCCTCTAGTTGAACGTGATTGCAATAAAGGACAAAAATTAATAAAAGAACACTAAATTCTAAAACAACAAGCCTAATATTGATAACATTTCCCACCAATAAGAGAACTATTTTGCCATCGACATGTATTTGTTCATTATTAAAAAAGCAATTATGGACTAATATAGATTAATATCATGTATAATTAAAGTAATATTATTGGAATCTTGCCTTAGTATCAGTATAACAAACATATGTGTCAGCAGTCCGTATAATATATTGTCGACATAAAGTCTTGAGATTCTGATCGATATCATTTCTCGAATAGTTGGTTTCCGCTCGAGAGGACCCCGATCCTTCTTTAACCTGACTACGTAAAATATGGTAAAATTATAGAGATAAGGCCCAGCCAAGATCAATCAACGTCTGGAACGTCTATTGTATTTTTAATTTCAGGCATTTTTCGAATAAGAATATATAATGAATACCACAACTCGGAGGAAAAATACATTACCGTTTGCTTATTATAATTCAAAAATAAAATTTTATAAGATATAGGTATTTAATTTTTCTCCATAAATTCAAAGCCTAAATAAACATTTTTGGATCGCATAGAGGGGTCAAACTTTATTTATTTGTTAAAGTTTCTTGAAAACTAATAGTCATATTAATTCGTGTATTCTTTTTTCTGTCGTGAAATGTTGTGTCGTGTCTCTTTCCCAAGGCCAGGACGGGGTATGTCGCAATGACTAAAACATCATTGTGTTTCACCTTTGACAAGACCGGAATGCTTTTCAACATATCCACATCCTCATCTTCAAGCAGGTACGCCGGATCGAGACACAAAAAA
This sequence comes from Parnassius smintheus behrii, assembly GCA_036936625.1. Classification (NCBI taxonomy): domain Eukaryota; kingdom Metazoa; phylum Arthropoda; class Insecta; order Lepidoptera; family Papilionidae; genus Parnassius; species Parnassius smintheus. Next base: position 19,859,541 of record JAUPFT010000015.1, on the reverse strand, counting down.
CGATACCGTCATTACACCAGTTTTGATAGAACACAAATCCTTGCAAAACAACGCCAAATCCTATGAAGGAAAATTTTTGAGGCTAATAAAATAAAAATAAATAAAACTTTCAAATTTATTATCAGGCCACAGTAGGCATAAATAGGCCCAATTTTTATGGCTGGATATATTGGCTAAATTCAAACCCAAGCATACTACTACAGAAATTAAAGGTACTTTAGGTTTTAGCCAGTAAGTTGTGAAGAGTGCAATAAATTGAATTGAATGTTGTGTAGATTAGACCAAAAATTATTAATTGAAGCTGAAGGTAGCCCAAGTAAGCTACCTGGACGTTGAACATCGTATTCTTGTCCGTGATCATGGTACAAAAATGTGAATTTATCACATTAAAATTAAAAAAAATAGGTTCTTGCAATCTGTAAAGCGTGACATTATGTTTTTTTTTTAATTCTCTCTGTGATTAGCTGTCTTTCCAAAGTACAGGAAGGCGAAAAAAGAAGTGCAAAAGTTATAATAAGTGAAGCCTTTATTCACATGTGTCTATTTCATTTTAAACAAATCATGCTTCTAGTACACTTACGCTTGTTTAATTATAGTAAATTAAAACCGTCAAATATACTGAACCATAAAATTTCAAAATATTTCATTTAAAAAAAACTTTACACAAAATCAATTACTTTATCAAGCAAATAGTTTGAAACTGTTGAACAGTTGAATGAATAGGCCGAAATTCCAACAAAGATATCGTCTATAACTTTCTTAATAAAAACTTTTTATTCGAACGTGTCCCACATTATCTTTAAAACAAATTATGATAAAACTAAAATAATGTTCGACAGAGAAATAACTGCTTTCTGATACGTTTTAAGATCTCCGTTCGGGACGTATTTTATCCAAACGTTATTGAACATGATAAGATCACCAGGTTTTATAACAGCATCACAGAAAATAACAATTGTCAATAAGTCGCCCGCGATGGAATTCTCTGGTAGGTACTGTTTTATGTTCTTCTATAGTATTTTAAAGTTTCTATTAAATTTTATTGTATATAAGTTCAATGGGAATAGTTTAGCTAATGGGAAATGTTTTTTTATTTAATATTGACGTTTGGAATAAGATTCTAGGGCCTCGTACCGGCAAACAAAGTGTAGGGGCCGCCTTTCAATATACAGAGTTAGTTCGCAATAATCGACAAAATTTGCAGAGAAGGTGGGATAAGTAATATAGGCAAATGGTGAAGAAAAATTAATTAAAAAAATCTCAAACATTCTGTCCTTTCTATGTTTTAAATTCAAAATGCGTGGGAATGCATTATTTTGACTCATTTTTCTGCGCACTCACACATTCGTAAGAGTCAAGCGGTAGGCAAAAACGTTGTTTCCCATTAATCACATTCAGTTTGGGATAGTCACATATAAAAGTAGAAGCCTTATTTAGTTGTAATTTCAAAAACTGCAATTACGGTATATCATTATTTACATATTTCGACTTCAGTTTAAAATTTGACTACTCTTTGAAAAATAACCCTGCACAAGAGTGACGAGACGAGAGCCGTGGTAGCTCAGATGGTTATTGCTCGCTGTAATTTTCACAATACGCGAGCAAACCGGGTTCGGTCCCCGCTGGCACCAATGAAATTGTTAATTGCAATTTTAAGTGCTGATTCACCACGTGCTCGGCAGTTAAGGAAAACATCGTGAGGAAACCTGCATGTCTGAGAAATAAGAAAAAAATATATTTCGAAGACATGTGAAGTTCGCCAACACGCATTGGGCAGCGTGGCGGACTACTCCTTGCCCTAAAACCCTCTCAGAAATGAGAGGAGGCCTGTGCCCGGCAGTGGGACGTATATAGGCTGTAACTTTACTTTTACTTTACTATAAGAGTGACGACCCGGTATGAGATGCAGCGTGGCTCTACCACATATATCATATAATAACAACACCGTTATACACATATAATAAAATAAAAATTATACTTGTTTTCTTTGCTGGTTTTCTCATCATATTATCTTTTAAATATTACTTTACGAACATTATTTATCACTTTTTAGTTACTTTTAATTATTTTTTCAGAAGTAGGTGTGACATATGACCACACAGTTTACCGAACGTTAAGTGGATACTGTGGATTTGATTTAAGTTGGAATATATTGATCGGGACTTCTTTTTTTAAATATACTCCAGTTTAATCAATTAGCAATATTCCCCTGCTAAATATCATGTCACCTTTATAATTTGGTCAGCAATATTTTCCAGTAATTGGTTTTATTTTCTTGTAATTTAAACAACTTACTTTCGTATAAATATTTTAACTTATAAATAAATAAAGTATTAGTTCATACATGTCATTCGTGTGACGAAAAAAACATTTTCTTATTTATACCTTGTGTTATAAAATTCAAATTAATATACATTTGCCAATAATACTACCAACGGTTACTCCATTTTTTAAATTAATTTATAATATTCAACGGATCTGATATTGTTTGGCTGTTGATAGAAATTCAAGGGATAGTTATAGATTTTATCACTTAAAATTTCATCACATCGTTTATATTTTTATTTTAAAACCACAATTTATATTACGGAATTACAAAAATTCTGTTTAATCCTTAGATAAAAAAACATAATATCTCTAAAATTAATAAAAATATTTGTTTGCAAAGTCAGAAATTTACGTGTCAACTCAAACTATCATCACCACGTTGTGATTTATACACAACTTTACATAGCTTTAGGTCATCGGCTCTTGTATTGATGTTCGGTCCGCATTGTTTCGACTGTCATACCATTCATCAATCACTCGGGTACAGTTAGCTTGAATGGCCCAGCGAGATGGTATAATCTCAGTTAGCCTATATTGGACGATATTTGGGTTATTTAGTTTTGAATACGTAGTAATATGTCTCGATAACAATATAGCGAAGACGTGATACTATAATTGATCGTTTCTAACAATCTTTCTAAAATTCTGATGACATCAAGATCACAGTATTAGCAATATTTATATTTGTATAATTTACATAATATCGACTAACAAAAGCTATTTTCAGGACTGATACAACGTAGGGACCTTTAAAAAAGGAGCCTACTTTTTTTAAAAGGTTGGCAACACACAAGTGATTCTGTTACTGTTGTTCATGGTCGGCAGTCGACATTTACATAAGGTGAGCCGAATGATATTATAAATAAAAATAGGAATATCATTGGGTGAGCCACATATTCGTTTGCCCTCTCTTCTATAAAAAAAATAGAGATATAGAAACTTGTCTAAAATTCTGATGATATAATGTAAAAGTAACAATAATGTAATAAGTATAATGTACATAAAGTGATACATTTCAGTAGTTTCAGAGGTAAATATGGACTGGGAAGTTAAAGAGGTTATGTTTTTGTATCGTACTATAGACAGATACACTAACAATCTGTTTTGACCAGGCGAGCTGTGAAAGCAGTCAAAGCCAGAGGAATAAAATTACTATCGCGAGAAATGAAGATATCCGCTAAGACCTTGTCGCTTATTATTAAAAAAGACCTGAAGCTAGGCGCTTACCACCGATACACAGGACATGCCATAAATTAGTCGTTTTCACTTAGTAGAGTGGATCGATCTAAATACTGGCTGTTCAGATAAGCTGTCTGTAGACACAGAAATGTGTACATATTACCGTTACCGTAACAGACTACACCGTAACACAGGCATCCCCATAGAGTACCTCATAGGGGGGATATTTGCCATAATTGCCATGCCTGGCAAGTGGGTTGGTCGGGTATCATTGGTAAACAAAAAGGCTACAAATACACTATCACGTATTAGGGCAAAGATGGAATGTCTCACATCCTGTTAATTCCATCCAATTGTTCTGTCTCTCTATAACCGTTTTAGTCTTCAGATAAACGGAGATATAACCATCTTCTTTAGGCCACGAGAATAATACTCGGGCCGGCAACGGGCAGCAGTGTCAAGTATGTGTGACGACTATTACTTTAGTCGTCAAATAACCAGCCGAATAAAATTAAAATACAAAAATTAAAACTAACTTCAATTTTTTATCCGAAAGTAACCGTTTTCAGATCCGAAACAATGCAGGTTTAGTTATGTGCTCAATCTTAAGCAGTTCTGTAGCGTCGAGGCTTTGTTAAGCTTTTGTGGAAAATGTATGTCAGATAAAAGACGCTTATCGTTCATAATAATGGTTTGCAGGTTTTCCGCGTACACTACAAGTAAAACCTGAGACACAACGGAAGTATTTGCAGTTTTATCCACTTTGCTGATATTGTTCGGTCAAATATTTTCTTTAACACATTTAAATAAAAATGTTATTCTATTTATAAGCTAAATTGTTTTTTTTTTTTTTTGTTTTATATTAGCTTCACATACATACAAAAATTAATAGCTGTCCGTTACTATCGCTAAAACTCGAAACTGGCTCGATCGGTTCTCGTTTAACTTTTTGTGTATGTTTGAGTGGATCACCGGTTGATTTAGAATAACAATTGGATACGGTAGGTGGCGTTGTTGTCGAGATCCAGAAATCACCCGTGCAAAGCCGGAGCGGATCGCGAGTAGTAAATAAATAAGCAAAGTTGCAGTAGAAGTGGAACCTACATCTATTTATGTCGCAACGCAGGACATAGGCTTTATAATATCGTTTTTCACTCCAGAACTGTTATCAGACTTTTCAATCAGGTTTTTCATATTTATTTATTATACATTTCTTACAGCATTCGCACAACAATTTCAGAAATACATTGTCATTATAATTTATATGTCACGGTATGATTGTAGTTTCCGTTAGTGTATGATGTCTCGCGAAATTTTAAACCATCGGAAAATTGGGAACTGTACCAAACCGTTTTCAATTTAACGCAATATTTTTTACGAGCACACAGTCCAACTGATGGTAAGTGGAAGTTGTGGCTCATAGACATCTACATTTATCATCGATTAAGAATCAAAACGCAGATGCTTTGTTTTATCTTGAGGACCAAGATGGAATGCCTCGTTTCCAGTAAAAAAGGGTCTCCGGATCTCAAAACTCACCATACGAAACACAGCAGTATTAAGCTGCTATTTCACGCTGGTATTCTGTGAGAGCGTGGTCCTTCCCCGGTCAAGCCGACCCATTCATGCTACAACCATAATATAGCTGTAGCGTGGCTCTACTACGTGTAATATATTTTAGTGTTAGTTCAATCATTATAACGATCCAGTATTTGTGGTTCTGTTATGGATGTTTATATGTCATCTATATTAGATTGGGAGATCGAAATCGATTAGATTGTGAGATTAACTCTATTGGTACTTATTATTGGTTATTGATGTTCTTTATTATGGCTGATGTTAGCAGAATTTAGGAAAGTCGTTGTTGATGATAAAACTTAACCTAAGGTAAATAAAGTTTATAGCACCATACAGTGTATTGTTACAGGAGTGACAGTATTAGTAGTTGACATGACTGAAGTACATGGTTACTATATTTTTTTCCGATTTTTCATTTAAAAGACTTAAACTCCACAATACGCTTTTCTCATTTATCGTGTGGTAGTTGCATTTGGAGATCTGTCTGTTCAGTTGCCTGTATGCTGTCAAGTCTGTTGACGATTGCAGCCTCATCTCCCGTCTAACAGCCATGAGATTAAGAGTGTGATCGGAGAGTTTTTGTGTTCTTCTGCGGCGGGTCTTGCAGAACTTAGCTCCGACCGCATGGACAGTTTCCACGAGCTTGTCATTCATATCGTTCACTGCATTGCAATCTTGTAGGCACTGAAAGCGGTTGTGTAACTCGAGCTGAAAGTTTTCGGGATTCTGGATTAGAGCACGAGGGGGACGGAGCGTTGACTTCATTAGACGAGACCTCTCCAACTTAACGTTTAGGTTCAGTGTGCCTCTAACCATTCGGTGATCGCTGCCAGTTTTCACCCTTGCGATCACTGAGACATCACTGAACAGTTGGCGTCTGGTCGTCATAATGAAGTCAATCTCATTTTTTGTCGAACCGTCGGGGCTCGACCAGGTCCACTTCCTGTGGGGCCGCTTCTGGAATAAAGAGTTCATCATAAAGAGTCCCTCTTTCTCCATAAAGTCGGCCAGCTGCTGGCCCCTTCGGTTCCGTTGCCCTACTCCAAATTTCCCTAACTTCAGCTCACCGCTTTCTCTTGTGCCTAGTTTTGCGTTGAAGTCTCCCATCAACACCGTGTAGTGGGTTTTGGAGGAATGCATGGCTTTGGAAATATCCTCATACATTTCCTCCACCTCCTCATCGGGATGTGCCGAGGTTGGTGCGTAAACCTGTATGACCTTCAGCGAATACCGTTTGGTGATTCTGAGTATCAGGTACGCGACCCTCGTCGACACACTCCCAATCTTTACAACGTTGTTGACGAGAGACTTGTGGACGATAAATCCGACACCTCCTTGGGACAGATGGTCGCCCTCCCGGTGATAGAACAAGTTGCCGGATTCGAGAATCACCGTGTCCTCCCCCTCTCTTCGGACCTCGGATAATCCTATAATACTCCAGTGCAACTTGTCTATCTCTTCTTCCAGCTCCAGGATCTTCTCGTCAGTCCTCAGTGTGCGTGCGTTAAATGTTGCCAGGTCGAGTCGTCGTAGGTGGCAACCGAACCTCCACCGGAGATTCTTAGCACCCCCTGCCCCGCCGTTACCATGGTCGCCACCGTAGCCAGGAATAGCGGGGCCGCCGGGGACTGGGGGCCGCGTCTTTGCGTCGTTATTCATGGGGGGATATTTGCCATAGTTGCCACGCTTGGCGAGCGGGTTGGCAACCGCAGTTTTTTTTTTGTGTAATTGTTGTTATCAGGAAGATGCTGCTGCCCATCTCCTGCCTGTTTCCCTCTGTCGCCTTTTACGACACCCACGGGAAGATATGGGGTAGTGGATATTCTTAACCGCCACTACACGGCAAGACTTACGCAACTTTAATACTGCTCGTATTAAAGAAGCGATCGAGCGGAACCAGGGCTCCAAAGTCTTTGCCAGAGATCTGTCTGCCCGTAAGAGCCAACTGTCAAAGCTGAAGACTGAGTGTGGTAGCATCGTTTCCGGGACACCTGAGATTTTGAGTGAGATTGAGAGGTTCTATGGGCAGCTGTACACATCATCGTTGGAGCCACACGTAAGTGTGAGTAACGATCCAAGAGCAAGTCTTATCCGACACTATTCCGATGATATCCCGGACGTCAGTCTAAGCGAGATTAGAATGGCTCTCCAGCACCTTAAAAACGGCAGGGCCCCAGGCGAGGATGGAATTACAGCGGAGCTTCTGAAAGCGGGTGGAACACCGGTACTTGAAGTCCTTCAGAGGCTCTTCAATTCCGTCCTCCATGGTGGCACTACTCCAGAGGCGTGGAGCAGAAGTGCGGTGGTCTTGTTCTTTAAGAAAGGTGACAACGCTCTCTTGAAGAACTACAGACCGATTTCCCTTCTGAGCCGCGTCTACGTGCTGTTTTCGAGAGTCATTACGAATCGTCTCGCACGCAGACTCGACGACTTCCAGCCTCCCGAACAAGCCGGTTTCCGAAAAGGCTTCAGTACCATAGACCACATACATACCCTGCGGCAGATTGTACAGAAGACTGAAGAGTACAATTTGCCACTTTGCCTGGCGTATGTGGACTATGAGAAAGCCTTTGATTCCGTCGAAATTTGGGCGGTGCTGCAGTCCCTTCAGCGGTGCCAAGTTGACTGTCGGTATATCGAAGTGCTGAAGTGTTTGTACAGTAGGGCTACGATGGCTATCCGAGTACAGAACCAGAGCTCGAAACCTATCCAACTGCAGAGAGGTGTAAGACAGGGTGACGTTATATCCCCGAAACTCTTCACCGCTGCTTTGGAAGACGTTTTCAAGCTACTGGACTGGAAAGGATACGGTATTAACATCAATGGCGAGTACATTACTCACCTTCGGTTTGCCGACGATATAGTCCTTATGGCAGAATCGCTGGAGGACTTAAGCACTATGCTCAATGACCTCAATAGTGCCTCCCAACGGATAGGTCTTAAGATGAACATGGACAAAACAAAGATCATGTTTAATGTCCATGTCACACCTATGCCGGTAGTTGTTGGGAGCACTATGCTCGAAGTTGTTGACGAGTACGTTTACCTGGGACAAATAGTCCGACTAGGTATGTCCAACTTCGACCGAGAGGTCAATCGACGGATTCAACTCGGCTGGGCAGCGTTCGGGAAATTACGACATATCTTCTCGTCAGGTATACCTCAATCTCTAAAAACTAGATTGTACAACCAGTGCGTGTTGCCAGTGATGACTTACGGATCTGAGACGTGGTCCTTCACTGCTGGCCGTATGAGGACGCTCAAGGTCGCTCAGCGAGCTATGGAGAGGGCTATGCTCGGAGTTTCTCTGCGTGATAGACTCAGAAATGAGGGTATCCGCAGTAAAACCAGAGTGACCAACATAGCCCAACGGATTAGTAAGCTGAAGTGGCAATGGGCCGGCCATATAGCTCGAAGAACCGATAACCGATGGGGAAGAAAGGTTCTCGAGTGGCAGCCTCGTACCGGTAGGCGTAGTGTAGGGCGACCCCCCACTAGATGGAGTGACGGCCTGGTAAGATATGCAGGAAGTCGATGGATGCAGGTGGCTCAGGACCGTGCTTTGTGGCATTACTTGGGGGAGGCCTATGTTCAGCAGTGGACTTGTGAAGGGCTGTAATGATGATGATGATGATGACGTGTGGTAGTTTCCATGCGTAACACCACTTTCACTTTTCACTCTCACTTTCACAAGCATAAACACCCAGGCCCGGAACAATTATTTGTAGGCCATACAAATTCTAGTGCCGTGGGTGATTCGAACCCGTGGCCCTTAGTGTCGCAAATACTGCGCCGCGGAGCCGTCATTTCTGAGAGAGCAATCTTATCGCATAGGCATAGAAAGATTGCTACGAGCGCAATGAGCGCTATCACTTCAGGCACTATCATTACACCCTGCGTAGTTTTTATATTTCTACAGCATTTGAATATTATTGCCTAACGAAATTGTTCATAGCATAAAGTCACGAACGTAATACTATATATAATATCACAAACACGAGGTCCACTCCGAGGAAACCACTCGTCTTAATCTTCAAATGCTCGTTGTAAAACTATGCTTATAAAATATCTACCAGACACAAATATTTATGTGCAAAATTAAAAAGAATCACAAGAAAGTAATTAAAACGAACTTAGTGATTATATTCTATAGGTATGTGCGATTGCTGATTATGTAGGCTCGGTTGAAACATTGATCAAGCTAAAATGTTATTTAATTTTTCTGTCGAGAAATTCTCAGTACAATGAAATTCAATCTATTTCTATCAATAATCGCACCTAATCGAGCAGAATCACTAGATGCAGCTTTCAGACTTTGCTGACAATCTGTGAACGAGGCATCTATTCAGCAGTAATTGTTAAATGATGAGCTGCATTACATAAAATTAACTAATAGTGGAATAACCATTTTATAACCGGACTTAAAAGAGGAAGGAATTCTTTTGACAGGCTTGTGATACTGCAGTTTCGATGGCGATGGTGCATGGTTTTAAAACAAATATTTAATAATTGCCTTAAGACAACAATTATAGTTTTTGCATGTCACCATAACTACATTAAGCTTTTAGTATTTTACGCCAATACATATCCAATACGAAACTCCAGTAAACACCAACGAGATACTCCATAATTATGTGTTTTGTTGAAGTTTAACTGCGCCTTGTTTACCTTAAAAAGTTGCCTTGTTAAACGAAATTTACAAGGGGCCAGATACACTCGTATTCTTTCACAAATTGTTTTATTTTTATATTAACATTTGTATCTCTGCTCTTAGGCATGTTTAATATGTCGTTTACGTACATAGACTCAATGTTGTTCTAATGTAAAACATATCAGAATTGTTCTTATTTAGGAATTCTTTTTAAAAACAATTAGAACTTTGTTTTAAATTATTTAAAATAATTTTCTTTATCTTCCTTTAAGGTTATTATTCACAAAAGATGGAATTGTGGTCAAATTTATCGTATCTAAAAATTAACTAACGAGGTTAAATTGTCGCCATAAATGAGATTTGGCACGCGAGTAATAAGAGTTGGATCCTAACCCAGCAAAAATGAAAATATGCAATAACTGAATTTTTTTTATGGAAGAGGGGGCAAACGAGCATGCGACTTACCTGATGTTAAGTGACTACCGCCGCAGCATGAACAACCGCCACACCAGGGGAATTGCAGGTGCGTTGCCGGCCTTTTAAAAAGGAGTAAACTCTTTTATTGATGATCCCTAAGTCGTATAGGTCCGGAAAAGTCGCCGGTGGTAAACAATTCCACCGAGAAGTTGTACGAAGAAGAAAACTCCTAGTAAAACCCACAGTGTTGGACCGCCAAGCATCCAAATGGTGAGGATGGTATCGTGAATTTTGACGCGATGTGCGTTCGTGAAATTTGGTGGCTGAAACTAATCTGAACAATTCCTCAGAACACTTCCCACGCTAGATACGATAGAAAACGAAAAAGCATGCAATATCCCTACGCAGCGCCAGTGAATTGAGTCGATCAGATAGACCTCGGTCGTTGACGATTCGAATCACACTGCGCTGAATGCGGTCAAGTGGAAGGAGCTGGCACTGGGGTGCCTGCGCCCAGAGATGAGAACAGTATTCCATGTGCGGCTGAACTTGCGCTTTGTAAAGTTGCAAGCGATGTGCCGGTATGAAATACTGTCTCACTCTGCTGAACACGCCAAGCTTTATAGAGGCCAATTTGGCCTTCTCTTCCAAGTGACCACGAAACTGCACACTATTCGATATGTCGACGCTGAGGATACTGATGCTGAGGCAGCTAAGGGAGTGCCTTCAAACTGAAGAGATACGTAATATTAACGTGCAAAATCACAACAATTTACACAGTCATACCGTCATTTGACATATTAAACCATAAAACACGGCACTTTAATCCATTAAAACTAATTTTCTATAAAGAAGTTTGGCATTATAGATCTATATAAAATTCTCTATCCTATGGTTTAAAAAGATCAGTTACTCTATGGATCTTTATTTTTGATCTACCGTAAAATTGCGCCATTTTCGTATGATTGGCAAATGACGTAAATTGACAGTAGAGTAAAAATAAAAATACATAGAGTAACTGACTTTTGTTTAGACCACAGGATAGACAACTTTATATAAATTCTATAATGCCAAACGTCTTCATAGAAAAGTAGTCTGGTTTAAAGGGTGGGTGCGGTCAAATTTGATGCTCGGAATTTGACGGAATATCACCGCGGTCAAATTTGACTGCTTGGTAGCTAAGAGGCGGCGGTGTGTTCCCCTCTTCATCGAGAGTCGAGTTGGACGCAAAGCGAGAACCTAACAGATCGGCTTTATCCTTTGCGGCGTGGGCCGTCCTCTCTCTCATCGTGCAGAGATGGAAGAGATGCCTGGCAAAAGTTTCCTTGGACATCCTAGGCGGGAGACCAGAATACGCAGGTTCCCGAATTAAGGCGAACTAGCTTCTCACCAATTCTACCAATGTGCTCAGACCTTGCCTTGGCAATTACTCTTTTGAAGGACCTGGAGGCGGAATTTACCAACTGGTACGTACCGGACGGACCGGTAGCACTTTATAGCGTGATGCTATTTTGCAGGAGCAGCCAAATCATGGCTTGGATCTGCCTTCGATGGACACCACAGAGGACGAAATATAAAGTTCCATACCCTGAAGTACCGCATCAGCGATAGAATTAGCAAAAACGCTAAAATCGTCCGGCGAGAAGCAAACCCGCTCTCAAGGGTAGGATGCAAAAAAAGACCGCATCCTATCCCAATCGGCCGACCTGTAGTGTCAAACACGACGGCAGCCTGCAGAATGCAACTGCGACGTTAATTTGACTGGCACCACACTCCGGACAAGACAATTGTCCGACAAGCCCAAAGGGACGTCGACGGAAACCCGATATCCGTCCGGATCAGTGGTCAGGAGAAAGTACAACAGGGAAGGTGTATGGTGGTGTATGAATCTGCGTACGCGAAGTCACCAGTAGTGTCAGACCATATGCCAAAGCAAAGACATAAACAGATCTATCCGCATGATCGGTTAAACGAGAACTGAGCCATTCCGCGTGGTGGGCGTTAAAATCGCCAAGGATCATAATCTCTGTGGATGGGATCTGCTGTAGCACGGAATCTGTAGCCATTAGGACGTGGTCGACGAGACAGTATGTTTCGGTATTACCGCTTAGGGACCTATAGAGGTAGAGGCAGGAGGCGTAGACGTGGGGATGGTCGTCGCCTAATGTCTAAATATAGGAATGTTCTCATTTGTACCCCAGGTAGGAGAAATATGAAGCTGGAGAGGATATCAGAGTCTCAGTTTGAAAGAGCAAGGCCGGCTTCGCCATCTCCAGATGGTAGTTGACAGCGTTAAGGTTTGAATGAAGTCCCTTGATATTGTAAAAATTCACGAATAACGTAGCAGGGGCCTTGGTGTCTTTGTTCTGCTTGCCCCGAGCAGTTTTTGTCACGCCTTAGAATGCGCGGGGCAGCCTGAGAACCCATGCTCAGGAAGAATAGTATAACTTGGTCGTGGATGCTCAGCTAGGGATTCTCATTCACCAGGGATGCTGGTACCCTTCTGGAGTAGTAGAATTTGGCCTTCGATCACCTGCATTCACCAAGCGAAATTTGAGCCGGCCCATCCGTGCGACAGCAAAAGCTGCCGGGTGGCTCTACCACTGTTAAAAAGAAAGTGATTAATTAGAAATGTTATTTTTTTACTACTTGACAGAAAAAATATAACATGCCATGATAGCCTAGGTCTAGGATAGGCTAGATCTTGCTCTAGGACAGATATACTGAATAATCTTTTTTACAGTCTGGAAAAAAAGGGAAATAAATAAATTAATTAATGTACCCTACTTGCGTGTATAATTTTTTCAAATATTTTCCCATTAATAGAAACATTCTAATTAACTCAATAATACAAACATTATAACGATACTCAATGAGCTGCCATTCTAATCCCATTCTTTATCCATACGGCCTTTAAAAAAACATTTTTTTAATTTTTGTCTGTCTGTCTGTTATAACGAGACTTTCATTTTAGAAAAGAATTGGGGTTCCGCACAAAAAAAAAATGAAATAAAATCACATGCCGATATTTTTCTTTTAGGAGAATCCAGGGAAACTTTTTATTATAAAATATTATTTCTTACTAATAACTTTTTATTATAAAATATTATGTCTTAATATTCATGACTCTTTTTCAATGGAACCTGGGTAAAACAGGGACCAATGTAACAACAAAATATAGGTTTTACAGTCAATTGTGTATCACAATGTAAAGACACTAAAATAAACTAATAATAGGTCATAAACCTTGACAACTGTATAATAAAAAGTTGCAATAAATTAAACTACATACAAAAATATTTAAGAAGCATGCTTTAATTTTTTGGGAACTCTGATTAAAAAAATAATAATAGAAGAGACAATTTCCATGCTGTTTTCAAATAACTAAGTATTATTAAAACGATGCGAATTTAAAATTTTATGTGACGTCATAAAATAAGCTAATTGGGTATTAATTTACATATATGCAATATTTTTATTTATTATATTTCTGGTCGATGCACTTGGTTTGTTTTTGCAATTTGCGTGATTATGTGTGATCACTGCAATACTAACAATTATGTCGATCTGGCGAAGATCCATTTTAGAAAATTAAGAATGAAGACGAGACTTTCTGATTCTAGAGATTATTCTGTCATGTCTGAAGTAAACGAAATGGTTATAATACATGGATGTACATGGGTATAATCGCACCTTTGTGGGTGTCGTAATAACCGAATGAAATCGGATGATGGATTTTCTTGTGCTGCTACCACACGGCATTGAAAGAGAGTATTATAAGATTATTGGATAAAAAGTTAGATTTTTTTAAATCGGCCATTGTTTTCGAACGTCAATCGTTCTACCGTTTTAACAATGAAGGAAATACGAAATGTTATTGTCTCGATTCGCGTCGCTGACTTTTATTAACATTCTCCTTATTTGTTGAAAAGTTCTTTTTTGATACATACTAACGACACGATGGTGTATCGAGGCGCGAAATTTCCGATCCCAACTTTTTGTGTTCCGTCACTTTTAAAGGCACGAATGCCGCCTCGTTAGAAATGTCAGGCAGTTCAGAAGCGCATGCAACGCAGATTTAAAATAAAACAGTGGTTTCAAAAACAAAAACTGCCGACTTATGTAAATAAATGGTATTATGTTTTTATGTAACATCATTCTCATTTAGGTATGTTCTTTGCAAATACTTTAGGTGTTTGCAACTTACATTTGGTGATAATAATACAACTTTTTGCGTCGATAGTACTCGTATAATAAGAAAGAATATTTGGTAGTAATATCAAGCAGTTACCGAAGTCTGTCGAATTCAGTATATTCAATTACGCAGAAACTTGTTCCAAGCGCCTCCATGTTCTGATGTGCTGATTCCATAATGTCGGTCGTACATCGTACGTAGGTTAAACGTGTTAAGAAATGAATAAGTCAAAACGGTTCTGCAAAAAATAAATTCGAAGTGTGAGTTCCAGTCACGACGAGTAAACATTTAACTAATTTAATAAAAACTTTTTCTTTATGTTTGGTTCACTTTTACATACTACAAGATAAATATGGATTTTTTTTCAATATTTACCACTGAAGCTAAAAATTAATAAAATTAAGTATATTTTACACATGTCCCAAATAATTAAAACAATTTACATTGTGAAGGTATAATTGTGGATTAAAATTATTACTTCCAAATAGAGGAAAAACTACTTGTAAATAGAGGAAATACAGAGCTATTTATTCCCTAAGTTATCGGGCTTTTAATATTAAATGATATCATGATCAAATCGAATCATCAAAATATATGGAAAATAATGGAAAAATGGTTTTTCTTTTTCCATTATTTTCCATTATTTTTCGAGTCTAAGCTATGCGCAAAATTTCAAGTCTCTACCTCATCGGGAAGTTAGTTTAAAGTCAAATATCTACTAAATTAGACCCGAATAGACATATGTGAAATATTACATACTAAAGACCCGAATAGACATACACGAAAGCGAGTTATTAAAAACGTAGTAATAAAATAGGTGTCAAAATTAAAAATGACACTTGGTCTCTTGTCTTATGGATGGTCCCATGGTTTAGCAATGAAACTATCATAAAACTCCTGTTAACGTAATGTTTGCTTTGCCACTTCTATTCATGTCCACCTAAATGAGATTAATGGCAAATCACGGAGCGCTAAATCAGAGCACTCGTAAAAACCACCTGTCGGCCCCTTTAATTCTAAGTATAAAAGTTTTAACGCGTGAAACACTATCTTTTGTGTATTCGTGTTAAATCGTAATCATCTAACGTTTTGTTTTTCAATCGGAGTTTTTGAACTAATACATATTATTTTTCAAATAATTAAAAAATACAAATGCTTAGTACACTAATTATTTTCAATGACTATAAGTTTTTGCAGGTTTGGTTCAATAACGTTTAGTGATATAAAATCGTTATCCTATATGTAGACGTGCTGTCTGTACTAGTAAATGTTGTAAAGGCCTTCACTAATGTAAAAGTACCGTGTATATAAGTGTGTCGTATAAAAAATCTACTACCCTATATCTTACCGTGAGTGTCTTAAGAGGCTACAGAGAGAGACTTAGGCAAGAAAGGGCATCAGTATCTCAATAAAAAAATTGCGATTACTTACCCTTTACCTATGACTAATACTCTCCCCTGGGAGGCAAACTATGGAGGAGGCTAAGTTGTGGGCTTTAATAGGCTGTAATAGTAATGGTAACATAAAAGTAAGAAAAAGATAATGCATTATTTTTTTCAACTCCGGTCTGTAGGATTTCAGGCAGGAATTTTATGTATGATTAATTTTTTTAACTTGTTATACGCCAGTGTTTGACCGCAATCCCACCTGGTGGTAAGTGGTGATGTAACCTTAAGTAATAAATCGCACTACCTTAACATAACATAAGCCTATTCACTCTTGCTTTGAAGACGCCAAGATTGTATTCAGACAGAAAATATACGTGTGCATATTATTCCACTACTTTGCTGTACGAATTACAAAAGAGAAGGTAACTGTTTGGTTCTAATACGTGGAAAATCGACAACAAAAGGTGAACCCACCCACCAGGTCTGGTTGTCTGATAGCGGAAAGGAGAGGAAGGAATTAAAGTGTGAAATTCCTGCGCACACTCATCGAAATGCTATAGAATATTGAGAGGCTGGCTACTCCGCGCCTGTGCTTCAGGCATGTCAGCCTTCTCTCTTTGTTTCAACCAAATCAAGGTAACCAATGAAAAATGCTGCCAGGTGGCGTTTTGCAGCACCAGCCCATATGTGACAGCAGCACTCGATGGGACGACCGGACTTGTGCCTAATATAAGGTAAGAAGCTACCCCGGCTTGAAGTACCGTCGCACTCTTTTCTTTTTATTATATGCGAGCAGCTATGCAGGTCTAGGTAAAGAGACCAGTATCACTGCGACCTAAAAGATCTATTGTAATCGCTGCTATGGCTATAGTTCACGACTAGGCCCTACGTCTTCAATGAATCGAAGGAGTTGCTTGGCCGTGAGCAATTTCACTTCTTCTGGGCGGAGTAGATAGTGTCCCAGATGAGTGTTACGTTTGCGCATTAAGGGTCCGCAATCGGTTAGGATGTGTAGAGGCGTTTCTTCCGTTATGAAACAGAACCGACACATCCTTGAGTTGCTTAGTCCCAGGATAGACATGTGCTTTTTAAGACAACAGTGTCTAGTTAGGGCTCTTTATTTTTACTTAATTCCAGGGCTTCTGAAGCGAATTTACGATCAAAAGCCCGGATTAAGGTTTTAGAATGTTTTAAGCCTGGTATGTCAGACCAGATCTTAAGTGATTTATTGTGATAAAGAGTTTCAAGGGTCAATCGGGCTAGGCTTCTTGAGATTCCACAAAATGGCTCAGGTCCCAATTGTGTGCACTTTGAGCCCTCCCGTGCAAGTTTGTCGGCAAATTCGTTGCCTACAATACCCTCGTGACCCGGAACCCATCTTAAAACGACCCTGTTGTTACATCCCAGGGCGTTTAAACGGTTCACGCAGTCTCCAACTAGCTTTGAGTTCACTAAGTTTGATCTCAGCGCTAACAGTGCTGCTTGACTATCAGAGTTTATGTAAATTTTATGGTTGACGTAGTGTTTTTGCAGATTGATTTCCGCACACCGAAGTATGGCGAAAATATCTGCCTGGAAGATAGAGGTGTATCTACCCAAATTCATACTAAGTTTGAATTTGGGGCGTTTCCCGTAAATTCCAAAGCCTACGTCGAGGTCCATTTTAGACCCATCGGTATGCCATATGAAGCTACTGACCTCACAGATAACCTGGCCATTCAGCCAGTCTTCTCTGGAGGGTAAGTCCACTATACATTTTTTATCAAAAGTGTGTAGTGGACGCATGACATTTGAGATCATGCGTAAGACCGGTGATTCCCTAATTGAGTTGAGCATGGATCTCAATCCGTAGGAGAGCAAGCTCAGACCGCCTTGGGCGTTAATCCTATACAAACTAGCCCTCGCCTCCTTGTCTAGAAAGAGATCAATTGGCATTAGGCATAGAAGTGCATTAAGAGCCGCTTCAGGCGATGATCGCATAGCTCCAGTTGCCATTAAGCGGGCAGTCCTTTGTAGACTGTTTAGTCTGTCCGCAGTCGTCTTTTGGTTGGCCTTGTTACACCAGACAGTAGAGGCGTAGGTGAGAATCGGCCTCACTATGCTGCTGTACAGCCATAGGACCATACTGGGACGTAAGCCCCAGTTGTTCCCGACCAAACGACTACACGTACCTAAAGCGATTTTTGCCTTATGGCATACGTTGCTAAGGTGAGAGTTCCACGTTAGTTTTTGGTCGATTGTTACGCCCAAGTACTTAACTTTCGTGGAAAATGGTACTTCCTTGCCATTAAGTTTTGGTTGGACTAATTTGTCCAACCGTCTCTTTTTGGTAAATGGTATTATAACAGTTTTGTGGGATTGGGTTAGGATAGGAAAAGGGGAAGGGATAAAAGAAAAGAAAAAGAGGATCGTCCGAGTGTTTCTGTTCTGTCTGTTTCTTATTGATCCAAATAATAGGCGGCAACCACGTGAAGGAGAACTCCTCAGACTTGCCCCGGGGATCAACACGACCTGTGCTCTCCCCCAGAGCCCTACGCCAAACTGCTGGCCGGACAGGAGAGCAGAATAGGTGTTAATCTAGTCCTATTTTTAATATCAAAAAGTTAGGAGTAGACTAACTCCCGCCCTTCTTCACCGTCGCACTCTTGTAAGGATGTCTATTTTCTTTGCCGCTTCTTTGCCTTTAGAATCAATGAACCGCCCATAGTTGAGGCTTGGAAAAAAACCAACCCCTAATAACTAAAGGCGGTCAGTGTGTTTCAAGGATACATGCAATACAAGCAGATTGGTCCGCTTTCTCCTTACCCGCATGCGCCAATAAGCCATCTGATTTTGCCGTAATAACTTTTTGCAGGAATCGGCGGCTTGGTTCAAAGCTCTTTTCTTATAAGCAACATAGGGAGCTTTACCACCAGGATAAGTACGCCATATGCTTTTACTTTTCACCACGAGGCACTACCGGATTTAAACCATGGGTGAGCCTTACCACCAATGAGCTCGGCAGCAAAGAGCAAAGCAAAATGGAGGTAAAATGCTCCATCGCTTTACGTATCCCATCAGTCATGGCATCCGTGTAGAGCTTTCACGAAATTTGGCGGCTGGGATTAATCCGAACAATTCCTCAGAGCACTCCCCACGGTATGCGAAAGAAAATGCAAAGAGATGCAACATCTCCTCACAGTGCCAGTGAATCGAGCCGAGCTTTTTCCTTTTTCATTAATAGTGGAGTGAATAGGTAGAGAGAATAACAGTTAGACGTGGCGTTACTCGTATAACCTAGGGAGGCAAACAGAGTCAAAGCATCGATGATGCCTGGCATAGAGATCGCAGGGACGCCCAACCTCCCTGGAAATCGCCACCAGGCCCTCTCCTCTGGATACCAACTGACATATTGGAGTTATACCAGGATTTTTCGTAACGAAGCAGCCTCCATAACCTCCATAACCAGGCACCTGACACTAAGAAACTGCTGCGCTTTAACCGGTTCTCTTTAGCAATGCAACTGGCCAGACCCGTTCTTTCCGTCCTTAATATTATTATTAGACATAGGTATCTATCGTTGCAGGAAGGATTTTCATGTTTAGCAGCTGTATTGAGGATCGCAGTACCTGCCGCCTTCAACGCTGCTCCCCATTGGTACTCTGATGTAAACGTCTGACCGAATTTCGGTGTCGCCGCGGCAGCCAATCTTAACGCAGCTAGCCTTCTGCGCAAGACAGTATTATAAAAAGGAAAGTGTGCACAAATGCATGTGCACTTTCTATTCCCTCATTCTAATAAATCCGACAAGATCGAAGAGAGCAGGTCGAGGTAATGCGCAGAACGAATTGCTTAACGAAATTTGTGGTGGTAAACATTGCCAATTTTTTGACTAATGGCTGCTACTGTGAATTTCTTGACAGAAAATACATATAATTTAGGTTTAGCCCTTCCCGAGATTCGAACCCGGAACCACATGATCATAGGTCGCGCTCGCGGCCACTAGACTCACATGGTGTTCGGAGACATTAGCATAATAATTATACCGCCATCTATTGAAAGATTTTTAATACTCCTATAATATTGATAAAGTACGTTTACGTATTTCAATATTGACGAAGTATTAGCTTGCGCCGTCACTATACAGTAAAGAAATTATTCTAAAATTATTGTAATAAGCATATCTAATTGTGTATTATTATTTTATTAACATTACTGTATTTGAAGTTTACCATGCTATCAAACATGCGAGTTTCATTACTGTAGGAAACAGTTTGTTTATTGTTTGGATTTCACAGTACGTTCACTGAAAACTCTTGCCAAAAGTCGTTAACACTATACAGACACACATCGTAAATAGTGGTGCCGGCTTCTGTTTGTTATATAATTGATATTTCTTGAAACACACATATATATATATATATATATATATATATATATATATATATATATATATATATATATATTACATCATTTATATATTCAATATGACTGGTAGATACGATTTCATGCGACAAAATGTTGGATTTTTAATTTTTAGGCATAGAGAACATACCTACGCGCTTTGCGCTTAAGGCATGCAATATTTGTTCTTAATCATTAAAAGAAATATAACAAAAGTAATAATAATCTCATATATTAAGTATTTTTATCGATCAACTAATGTTAAACAGTACAGTACACAAACCATAATATCTAGACATAGTTACAATAATTATCTAAACCTATCATAGTTAATGATAACATAGTAATTGGGTTATTAACAGAGAACTTCTCTATTTTACAGCCAACTTGTTAGGTTATTGTGTTAAAAATAAGATAACGTTAATAATGTAATTTTACTTAAAAAAATATAGTGTTCAAAATTATTTTAATATTGTAGTTAAATTGAGGCGGCAGAATTAGAACTCGTCGTAAATTTCGTAACACGCGAGCAACATGAGTCCCATCCAAGCCAAACCAATGAAATTGTTAATTGTAGTTTTGACTGCTTAACCACGTGAAAAAAGCTACATGTCTGAGTAATAAAATAATTTGACATGTTGTGAAGTCCGCCAACGTGCACAGGTACAACGTGTGCATAAATCTCTCAGAAATGATAGCGTGCTCGTACAAGAGTGACACTGAAAGTTCTTAGAGAATCAAAAACTGAAAAAACTAGCAAGTTATTATTTTTATTATATCTTTTCAAAATAGTGTCCATTTATTTCGCTGCCTCCGATGGAACCACTGAGATAAGCACTTTACTCACTTTTGTGGTATCTTCAACGGCATTTTGAAACGCAGCCACTGCTTCCTCGGCGTGCATAAAAAGTTTTCCTCGAAGTTTTTCTTTAATTATCGAAAATAAATAAAAATCGCAAGGTGCAAGGTCGGGGCTATATGTCGGGTGACCCTGTAATTCTACGTACGACGTCGCCAAGTAGTCGATTGTTCGCTTCGCGGTATGCGATGTGGAGTTATCATGGTGAAGGAGGATCCTACGGCGAGGTCATTTCTCCCGCAATTTTTTATAAAACAAGTGGCAGACAATTGTTAGTGTACCACCCTGCAGTAACTGTTTTTCGATCCTCTAAAACAATTGTTGCGTAATGACCTGTTCTTCCGAAGTACGAGGCCAACATCTTCTTTCCCACGCTTCGATTTCTCTTCACTTTAGTTGACAACTCCTCGGAAGGAAACACCCAGACAGCAGACTGTCTCTTAGTTTCTCTTAGGATTATAACAATAGATCCAACTTTCATCATCCGTAAGTATGTGGAGCACAGCATTTGAGTCGCCTTCGTTAAAGCTTTAAACCATTTAACGACGAATTTTTGGGCCCCTGTCAAATTATTACCACAAGGCACAAGGCTTCCTGACCGCTAAATTTTATGAAGCATTTTGTGCACTTGACTCAAACCCTCGCCTAAGCTTGTTAGAATCTGCTGATAAGTCACTCTTTTGTCAGTCTATATCACTCGCCACACAACACTGATGTTATCTTCAGTCATCGCCGTAAAAGGCCGTTCCTCGCGCAGATCATCGGTGAGAGAGAGAGGTAAACAGTGGCACGAGATGGGGCTTCATCGTGAAAGGCCCATTGAAGTCTATCATAACTTTCTTATTGACTTCATTGGACATCGAAAGTCATATAAAAATCATTGTACGAAAATTCTCGCGCGTTAAATTCATGCTGACGTGACACAGACAATTTTCAATTTGCCCCCAAAATCGTAAACAAATGACATAATAGTAAAATATATCATCATCATCATCATTACAGCCCTTCACAAGTCCACTGCTGAACATAGGCCTCCCCCAAGTAACGCCACAAATCACGTCCTGAGCCACCTGCATCCATCGACTTCCTGCATGTCTTACCAGGTCGTCACTCCATCTAGTGGGGGGTCGCCCTACACTACGCCTACCGGTACGAGGCTGCCACTTGAGAACCTTTCTTCCCCATCGGTTATCGGTTCTTCGAGCTATATGGCCGGCCCATTGCCACTTCAGCTTACTAATTCGTTGGGCTATGTCGGTTACTCTGGTTTCACTGCGGATATCCTCATTTCTGAATCTATCACGCAGTGAAACTCTGAGCATAGCCCTCTCCATAGCTTGCTGAGCGACCTTGAGCGTCCTCATACGGCCAGCAGTGAAGGACCACGTCTCAGATCCGTAAGTCATCACTGGCAACTCGCACTGGTTATACACTTCAGTTTTCAGAGATTGAGGTATATACACAATAATATTGGCATATAGTTCCATTTTCAAAATTGAACTTATATTTTTATTATATCGTTTACAAGTGGACAGTTCTAAAAACTTTCAGTGCGCCCTCGTCCTATGTCCAAAAGCGATGAATGTGATCATGAAGTTTTCATCTTATATAGCTGGAAATTTACTCTTTCCAATAATATTTTGGAACGAATTGAGTTCAAATGATATTAAAGCACACGTTGTAAAGGAATAATGCATATACGTGAAAATCACCTGTATAAAATCACAGTTTTCTTGTTATGTACAGTAGCATTTTCACTCGCTTGATAATAGGGGATGAGTTATTTCACCATCACCTTGCAAACTTTTACTTATATGTGCAACAAAGTTTCTAGAATGTTCACATTAATTTAAAAAATAACATTTCTTAAAAATAAATTAAATTTCAGAAATAGATTTTGATTCAAGGAATATCTTAAAACAAACGGCATTCTGAGTGTATACAAAATTATTTTACACTAAAACAATGCGGTAATAAGAAAATTCACATTTATGTTTTGCCCGTGCCATATAACAATAGAAGGGAACAATGTCATGGCATAATGAACCAGACTCTACTTCTACTTAATTAATTATTTTAATACACAACCGTCGTCTGGGCAATTTAGCGCACACGGGGCGCTAAGCATCGGGCTCTTTATCATTACATCTACGACACATTTATACAAAAGCGGTTATAAATTAAATGTGTGCCCAGCATACCGCCAGCCACAAGGTGCTGGAAGCTAGCCCAACATTGTATATGGTACACAAGTGGTACACAAACACAAAATACTTTGACGAAAATATTTTGAGACAAGCCTTCATCATCAATCACTAAGAGACCTCAGATGATAGGCCTTGTTTGGCTTAACGATCGTAATACTAGACGTCGATCGAAGGATCCATTTATCGGAAGTCATATTAAGATCTTGACATTATTCGTAGTCGTAGTAAACGACACCCACGGGACGAAATAGGTGATGGAAGACCCATTTGCTTCTCGGTTAGGAGAAAAATGCCTTTAAAGTTCGAATTTACTTTATATTCCAATTTATATGAAAACTTTTTTCCCAGACAACGGCAATGTGCTGTTCGAGCCCAATAATAATTTTTTCAACTTTTTTGGTAGCTTTTAATAACATAAAAACATAATAAAACATAAACACTCACGCCTGTCACACAGAGGGGTAGGCAGAGACTACGAACTTCCATTTGGCAGGATCCTGACATACCTCTTTCGCCTCCTTTACATCCATATATCTATACATACATGCTCGTCGATTAAGGTTACTTCTAACGTGGCCCATTTTCAAAACAACACCGGTTTGGTCTATAAACTTTCTTCTAGGGCGTCCCTTCCTGACTCTACCGTTCGCATCTGCCATATAAATTTGCTTTGTCACTCTTTCCTCATTCATTCTTTCTACATGACCAAACCACCGAAGCATTCCTTTCTTAATCCTGATCACAACATCATCTTGCATACCACATTTATCTCTTATCACGCAATTTCTCACCCTGCCATTCAGATTCAACCCTAGCATACTCCTTAAAGACCGCAATTCTTCAGCATTTATTCTACTTTCGTGCTTCTTCTGCTACACCCAGCTTTCACTATCAAAAAAGGGGGAATGAAAGTGAACGCAAGTGGAAGACGAAAGTGATGGTTTTTGAAAGAGAAGAAAGCAAAACGGTATCTGAAATAAGAATAGAAGGAGAGTTAACTGAGCAAGTGGATGAGTTTGTGTATTTGGGATATGTATTTAGCAGGGATGGTAGATATGATAAAGATATAGAACGACGAGTAAATGCAGGGAATAGAGTGAATGGGGCACTACACTCTATTAAGAAGAATCAGAATGTGTCAAAAAAGGCACGTATGGTAATTCATAATGCTGTGTTAGTCCCTACTTTAATGTGTGGTAGCTTTTAATAATTACTTAAATAATTATAATCGCAAAATAAACAATTTTATACATAAAATAAGTAGGTTTATAAAATAAATAGTTTTAATAATATCATCATCAATAATATTTCAATAAATTATTTATGTATGTTAAAATTACTTATGCGTACTAATATTCACTTAAATATATTAGTAGAGAGATTCAAATATGTGAAATATGCTCTGCAGGAAGCTACTATTGCCTGAATTATTAAATCCTTTTTATGTGCAACTGCGCAACGATTATATACATCTGAATGATAATTTTAATTAATACTTAAAATATTCATAGCCAACCTATAAAAGTTTACATTAGGACACAGACTTCATCCATTATAAGAAGAATTTACCATAACTTGACTCGTCTTTAATAAAAGAAATTGTTATGCCTGCAAATATTAGGAATCATAGGATCTTTCTGGTATTTTTCATAGTCAATATAAATTGTTAAGATTTTAAAAAGTAATTTAGGTAACGCCAAATGTATGATTTCCAGCAACAACTGTATTTATTGAATCGAAGGAAAGAAAAGAAAAGAAAATTTATTCGTGGCCACAACACATAATAATAAAGTTTCCACAAAGAGAAAAAATAAATACACATTTAAAAAAAAGTATTGTACTGCAGAATGAAACGGTCACCAACTCAGCATTAGTTACAGCCTATATACGTCCCACTGCTAATCATAGGCCTCCTCTCATTTCTGGGAGGGATTTTAGAGCGAGGAAGTGTCCACCGCGCTGCCCCAATGCGTGTTGGTGAACTTTACATATCTTTGAAATTTTTTTTTCTTATTTCTCAGACATGCATG
This sequence comes from Parnassius smintheus behrii, assembly GCA_036936625.1. Taxonomy (NCBI): domain Eukaryota; kingdom Metazoa; phylum Arthropoda; class Insecta; order Lepidoptera; family Papilionidae; genus Parnassius; species Parnassius smintheus. The sequence goes on along the minus strand of JAUPFT010000015.1, from coordinate 19,834,326 downwards.
TCCCCTTACAATGTTTTCCTTCACCGCCGAGCACGTGTTAATCGGCACTTATAATTGCAATCAACAATTTCATTGGTGCCGGCGGGGATCGAACCCGGGTTGCTTGCGTACTATGAAATTCACAACCATCTGAGCTACCACAGCTCATAATATTAGCATTAGTTTGCAGCGAATTTGCCGCAGCACTGTTAATATGTTGGTACCTCGGACTTTTTTGCATTGCAAACATGCGTAATAGTAACATTGTATATTTAAATTAATAACGCGAACGACCATATTAGAGGTACAAACAATGTATTTAAAAACTATATAAAATGGTCCATAAAGTCACCAATGATTCCAACAGCAGTATAAGATCGCGTTTGGTCGCTTATGTATAATTTTTCAGGTGATCTCAAGATAATGATAGTTGAGAGCTCGCGGACGCTTAACATCTCTCCCATAAAAGCTTTTCAGGGAAATGAGCTGTAATGACAGCGAAAACCACTTCTTAGTTCAATGTTTCTTTTTGCGCGATACGTTAAGGTATGGCAGGAGTTACGTTAAAAGGAAATCTCTTAGTGAAAAGAAAATTATACGAAGCTTTCCGAAAATACCGTTATCATACTTTGTATAAAGTTCTAAAGAGGTATATAAAACGATACATTTTTATTTAATATTCACCAAAACGGTGTTCTTCTATTGTTATTTTAGGCTTTTAATAAATAGTGCTTACCGTGGGAAAATCTTTTGTGCTTTGATGTAGATATAAAGTTTTATGTTGTTTTGTTCAAGACAGCGTCCAACATATTTGCACTTTTTAAATATACTGTATTATGTGGTTTCTACTAAGTTGTTGTGATTGCAAGAGTTAGTGAGTTACATGTACAATTTACATTACAAATGTAAAATTTACTAACATGACAAGAAACCAAGAAACAATAAGCCGAAATGGATAATTTTTGCAGTTGTTTGTTTCCCGTACCCCCTTTTTCAAAAGCAAGTCTTACCAAGTAATACATTAAGTGGGGGGAGTGCTGAACTTATAACATAAACATTGATAGAATTAGCTTAAATCAAAAATATAATTATAAGTAAACTGTAATAAACAGTAAAGTGTGCGGTTTTATTCGGTGAAAATAAAAATGTAATAAGGCCTGAAATTTAAAAAGTCTAAAAATATTAATCAATACGCATCACCTCTAAAATTATTCTGTAGAATATCTTATCATTAAAGATCTAACAGCCACTACATCAGTAACCTAGAAAATAGAGCTAAAAAAACGTTGCATTTATCGTAAAGTCGTCCTTGTAATTATTTAACAACCAAAAGTGCATACGAAAGTAATCCGTAACGCCCTCAATATACGAGCATTAATAGCATGCAAAAATCTTAAACTGCTAGTCTATGAGCGCTGTTACACATAAAGTACAAAGAGCTTCTATTTTAGATAACGCCGAGCTAAACTCGCATTATATGGAGTAGAGCCATCATGCTACCCGCAAATTTTAAACTTTCCCGCTTTAGCCGCTCAAACAGTGAAACTTTAGTGTCTGTTTAGTGAGTCTGAGAGCCAGTTTACGCCAGATGACTTTGAAAACTACGTATTTCTTCTATATCGCAGGTGAGAATAAAACTGTAATACAGTAAAGAAAACAAGTTCATTATTTATTCAAAAGAACTTTGCAAAATACATGCACTTTATACAAACGATTACTGTGTAACGATCAACGCTATAATTGGAGTGACGATAGAGTTCAATTTAGAATATAGTTTTAGGTCTCTTAAGTCTGTAAGTTATGCGTTCCCACTTATTTTAAAATAATTCAAAAGACTGAATTTATTCTGTCAAAAGTATAAGATTAGTTTAAATTTGGGTTAATGTTTATGTACTGATTACGTTACCGTTGCCCCACAGATTGTCTCGTAGGGAGCAGTTTTCATTTTCAGCTGTTATAAGGAAGACGCTCTTGCAATCTCCCGGTTTGTTTTCCTCGGTCCCTGTAACGACACCCGTAAGGCTGTATAGGCTAGTGGACTTTTTTATGGAATAATGATGACAAACGAGCACACAGTCTACCTAATGCTAAGTGATGATAAGTTCTGGATTGATTACACTTAAGGACCTTAAAGAAAAGTGCCTACCATTTTTTAAAAGACCGACAACGCATCTGCGATTCCCCTGGTGTAACGGTTGTCACTTACCATTAGGTGAGTATTGTACATGCTCGTTTGCCTCCTCTCCTAAAAAAAGGTAGAAACTGTGGCCCATAGATATCTAACAGCCATTATCTACATTACGGTCGATTAAGTATCGATATGTAGATGTGATGTCACCCCTGAGGACTAAAGCTTTGGTCTCTTGATCGTAACTCACAACGCTGCGGTATGCGGCTCATACGCAGCGTCACGACGCAGCGTTTAGCATCTCCGCGGAGAAGTGTTCAGATGATTTTGCCGCAGCTACCAAAAAGACGTGTCAACATGAACAGAACTTTTGAAATTTGTGCTTTGTTTGAGGAGGAGGAAGAAAGAAGTTTGTCTTTATTTTTATATGTAAAGAGGGATAATTGCGGATTAATTATATTAAATTATCTTCAAACAAATCCATTTTCAAGTTTTCAACGCGTGACGCACACCGCAGCGTCGCAACGAGAAGGACGTCGCGCAGTGCGGACTATCCGCTACCCACTTCACCGCGCTTGCCCCTCGCCGCTGACGTATACTGCGACGCAACAAGAGACCATTCTAGACGTTTTTCATACGATTATGTGTCTCGTCGTTGTTGTCTTCTGCAAGGCATAATGCCATGCAGGTTTTGGGCCCCTTTACCCGGATGTTCCTCACGGCACACTGCAATGTGCCGGTCCTGGGCGCCTTAGTGGTAAAAGGCGTGTTGTTTTAGCAACTTTTGTCGCAGTCGGGTAAAATGTCGTTAAAGGAGGTTATCTGAATAATTGTGTTTAACACAAATTATTTTGTCGAAGTTGGCCCTTCTGCGGCATTGTGGAGTTTACTCGAGTCCCTAATCTATATAGGGAGGAGTTCTCTTGGATAGGGTCGCCCGTCTGGCGGCCGTGAGTGCAACAGCGCGAAGCCGTTGAGATGTTCATGTGGCCCGTTGTCGGCGTACATATATACCGCGCGCCAGCCGGACCACGAATTCCCGTAGGCTCTCAATCTTTAGGTTAGCCGCTATGACGTCGTTCCGGACGTAGCGACCCGCACCGACTATAGTTCGTAATGACCAACTCTGCTGGGCCTGAAGTCGCCGCTTCTGATGATCGCTCAGGAGTGCATACCAGGCCGGAGCGGCGTATGTTAGCAGGGTTCTTATGTATGTTTTGTAGATGGTTAACTTCGACTTTGTCGGTAACTTGGATGTCAGGACAGGGCGGAGCATTGCCCGCGCACATCGAGCTTTGCGTATAGCAAAGTCGACGTGCGCAGTCATACGCAACATCCTGTCGATCCGGCATCCAAGGTAGGTCACGGCCTTCTCATATGCGATCTCCTGGCCTCCGACGGTTAGCGTTGTAGCGCGGCGCGGTGTAGAGCGGTCATCTTGCTAACATTGACGGCCATCCTCCACTCATCCAACCATGGTGGCAGCAGGTCCAGCAGACGTTGCATCCTGGCAGCTGCAATGTGGGCTCTTCTGGACGACGTGAAGTATGCGCTGTCATCTGCAAAAAGCGCTAGTTCGACGTCGTCCTCCCATTCGTGCAAGTATCCTGCCAGGATAGGTATGTCATTAGTGTACGCCGCGTACAGGGCTGGAGACAGACAGCTGCCCTGTGACACACCAGCTGTAATGAGTTTTATTGCGGACTCGGCGTCCTCTACACAGACGTAGAACTTCCTATCTACGAGGAAGGACGCCACTGGCCGCAATATATCAGGAGGGATACTAGTCTGGTCGTCTAACTTGTAGAGTAATCCTGTGTGCCACACCCGGTCGAACGCCTACTCGATGTCGAGAAAGACGTCCAACGATGTGTGGGCGCGGTTATGCTCGGCCGCAAGCGGGTGCAGCACTCTGGTCAGCTGTGTTGCTGTTGAGTGATCCCTCCTGAATCCATGCTGCTCCGCCCGAAGTTGGATGCACGGGCGGAGATGTCTTAGCAGTAATCTTTCGCACAGTTTAGCTATATGCGGTAGCAGCGTGATCGGCCTGTAATTGGCAGCTCTACGCCTGTCCTTCCCGGGTTTCCGCAAGACGATGACTTTGCCTTTCTTCCAGTCCTCCGGGAAGTGGGATATCCGCAATATGCCGTTGTAGAGCCGACCTATCTCTACAAGGACTCTATTGGGCAGCTGTCGCAGTGCAGCGTTGGTAATCCCATCGCACCCCGGTGCCTTCCTCGGTTGCCGGTGGGTTATTGTCCTCCGCAGTTCAGCGGGGGAGATGAACCACTCTCCTGCAAGCGGTGGCGCGGGCGACGACAGGAGCTCCTGCACGCGGCTGTCCTTCCGGGTATGGATTTCCAGGAACTCCGCACTTGCTGGGTTCGGCATAAACTGCTCCTCGAAGTGCTCAGCTAGGATATCCGCTCTGCCCTTGGCATCGTAACGTTGTTCGCCCGCGTTGTTGGTCAGCGGGCAAACAGGTGGTCGAGTTTTCGTTAACTGCCGGTTCAATTTGTAGAACAACACGTGATGTTCATTCGCCTTCCAAATGCGCCGCTCCCAGGCCTCTCCTCTGTGGGCCTGTATTGCAACCGACAGTTTGTCTGACAGGGTGTTCAATTTTCTTTTTACTCTAGGGCAGCGAGTACCCAGAGCTTTCTCAGCGCTCTCTTGTGATTTAGCTGCACGCGTATTCTCAGCGGCAGCTCTTCTTTTCTCCCCGAGAGAGGGACGATCGTAGAGGCCGCGTTGAGGGCCTCCTGGATGCTCGTGGTTATTCTAGTTGCAGCGGCCTCTACGTCGTCCGCTGATTTGATTGGTGCATGGACTGGAGGTCTCTCCTGCAGCTGTTGGTAGTAGAGCCTCCAGTCGATCTTGGTCTTAACAGCTCTGGGCGGCGAAGTCACTGCCTTAGTGTCAAGGGTTATCAGAATCGGGAGGTGCTGTGTATTCAGGTCGTACAACACCTCTACCACTACTGGGTAGTTGACGTTCCTAGTGAGCTTGATGTCTAATGCATCCGGACACTTCCTAGGGTCAGTAGGGATTTGCGTCGGTTCCTCGGGACCTAGAACATCATAATTATGGCTCTCTGTGTCATCGTAAAGTTCACGACCCGGAGGGGTGATACTCTGGACCCCCACGCCGGGTGTTTGGCGTTCAGGTCCCCGGCGATGATGGTGGGTGCCGTACCTTTCATTACCATCCGGATGTCTGAGGAGTGAAATGGAGTCCCTGGCGGGCGGTATGCTGCAAAGACCCTTAGTTCCTCGCCCGCCGCCTCCATTTTTGTGCCGATTGAACGCAACGTCTGGAAGTCTGGCAGGTCCAGCTCCTGGTGGACGATGTCTCTCCTCACCAGAATCGCTGTCCCTCTATAAGCGATCCCTTGAGTATCGACCTCGTCCCTCCTATAGATGGTGTAATTAGGCAGCTTGAGATGCGTTGTTGGTCGTAATTTGGTTTCGCCCAGCAAGATCACCTGAATGTCCTGTTGCTGGGCGACCGTGCGGAGTTCATGGATCATTTTTCGAATCCCGTCCGGGTTCCGGTAAAGCAGACGCAGGTTACTGTCCTCCGTAATGCCTTGCCAGTAGCGTTGCTAGCGCCTTCATGACGGCAGTAATAGGGTCTGTTCCGGACCTTATGTCGGCCAGGACCTGTGTACCGAACTCGATGGCTATGCCTACCAATCTGTGGATGGCATCAGCCGTCTTGAAGCCGGAGGTTGGTGGTCTACGCTCTGTACTGCGTTGTGAAGGCACTGGTCTCGGGGCATTTATGATGGTTCTCTCTCTCTGGGTAGAGCGTGCTCTATATGTAGAGCGGGCTCTCCTTTCTGGTAGAGCCCTCTCTGGTGCTCTACCCGTCGTGGTTGCTGGTGGTAGTCTTGCAGTAACCTGCGCCTGCGAGGCTATCGGTCCTGTAGTTGGGGTAGAGGTGGTCACAGCCTGATTATGTGTCTGGCACCGCGTATCACATACCCCAGCGTTGGGCGTTACGATCAAGAGACCAAAGCTTAAGATGGAAGCCTCGTATCCAGTAAAAAGTTCGTCTACACTCACCATACGAAACACAGCAGCATTGAGTTGATATTTTACGCTGATATTCTGTGAGAGAGTGTGGTTCTTCTCCATTCTAGCCAACCCATTCGAGCTACAACCATAATATATGTAGCTGCGGCATGCCTCCACTACGTGAAATAATTTAAACCGTCACTTCACGGTCAACTTCTTACGTAGTTGAAATTAATTTTGAAAGCTAAATAATTCTTCTTCTGCAGCAGTCCGTTAAATTCAACAATGAACAAATGCCTCACCTATTGTAGTAAGCATTTTCCATAACCGTTAACCTTGGCAGATGGATTAATCATCGAATTATCAGACGTCACCTACCTTTCACGCTGCTCCTCGTCCCCGGTCTGAGTATTGTATGTCTTAATTTAGAAACATCGATAATACTATTTCGTAATAAAATTAGCAAAACTGGGATTACTTGTAGAGACACATTGGTATCTGTGGTGGCAATATTAGAGGCTATAGAAACACATAAGTTAGTTGAATATTTTTTGCGTAAATCGGACCGAACAATTATTATTAAAAAACTGAAGATAGCCGGGCTAACTATGACATTGGAACGTCAAACATCTCAGTCCCCCGTGACCATGGGTGTTGTAAAGCACCCGAAACGTCGGGAATTAAAAATAAGTAAAAGTAGTTAATTAAACGCGATAAAATCCGTAAATTTAGTTTTATTCAATGTGTAGTGTTTGCGTAAATTTAAGAAATCATTACATAAGTTAGTTTATCAGAATCGCATAAATATCATACAATACCTTTTTTATATCGGGCGGTCTTCTGATGTGTCTTTATGAAGGGAAAAATGTCTGGAGTCGGAAATGCGTTATTTATATAATATGCATTATTGAAGTTGATATAGTTTTGATAAAATAATCCTCCGTCCATTTATGAGTTAGGTAACCCAGAAAATCACCATCCAAGCGACCGTGACAGAAACCGTACTGGCAGTCACCAATCAGCTGGTGATCCTCAAGGGTACCTTGAGGCATGAGCCGGCTGTTAATAATGGATTCCATTGTTTAGGGAGGTGATGGCGGTAGGCCTATAGTTAGACGGGTCAGAGCGGTTACCTATTTTAGGAATCGGGTGCAGGAAGGCTTTCTTCCATGATTTCGGGACTACGCCGAGAGAGTAGGAGTACCGAAAAAGACGCGTTGAAACCGGTGCTTTCTCCAGAGCACACATCTTCAGCACAATAGGAGGGACGCCATCCAGTTCACTCGACTTGTTCACGTCCAGGGCGAGGAATGCTTTGCGCGTTGAGTAAACAGGACATCCTGCATGGAGCACTCACTCCACGGGATGATCGGCAATGTGTTTTCCCCGTCATCAAGAGTCGAGTTGGACGCAAAGAGAGAGCCCAGCAGATCGACTTTGTCCTTTGCGGCATGGGCAAGTGAGTCGTCCTGTCACAGACAGGGCTGACAAAAATTTCCTTAGACAGCCTTGGCGATAGACCAGAATGCACTTGTTTCCGAAGGAAGACCAACTAGGTTCTCGCCAATTCTGCCAATGTGCTCTGACTTTGCCTTGACAATGACACTTTTGAAGGACCAGGAAGAAGAATTGTACTTCTTTTGAGGAATGCTAGTATTTGCATCTCAAGACGTGGATGCGCGAGCCCAGGTCTGGTAGCACTCTTGCTTTTGGCGTCGTGCAGTTTTGCAGGAGCGATCAAACCAAGGCTGGGTTCTGCCTCCGATAGGTACCACAGATGATGGAATAAAAAGTTAAATTTCATGTTTTCCACATCAGCAATAACGCTGGGATCATCCGGCGAGAAGCAAACGCGCCTCCAATGGTAGGATGCAGAAAAGATCGCATCCCGTCCCAATGTGCTGACCTATAATACCAAACACGGTGACAACCTGCAGTACGCAACGACGATGGGAGCGTGAGTGGCACCGTACTCCGGATCAGACAATGGTCCCAGGAGCCAAGAGGGGCATCGACGGAGGCCTGATATCCTTCCGGATGAGAGGTCAGCAGAAAGTTCTACAGGGTAGGTACATAGCCTTCCACATCTGGGATCCGCGTAGGCGAGGTAACCAGTTGTGTCAGACTGACAGAAAGTCGTAAACAGATCTACCCGCATGATCGGTTAAACGAGAACGAAGCCATTCAGCCTGGTGGGCGTTAAAGTCACCTAGCATTACGATCTCTGCGAATGGGATCTGTTATAGCACGGAGTCTGCAGCCATCTGGATGTGGTCTAGCAGCCTCTATTGGACCCATAGAGGCACCCGTAGCCATGAGGATGGTCGTCGCTGTCTACGCGCAGCCATAATATGGACAGGCCCGTACATTCAAGGCTGCCGAGGCGTCGAAAACAGACACAGATGTACACTCTAGTTCGAACTCTAGCCCGACCCACGGAGGAGTGTTCTAATTCTGAGGATAGGAGTGTTCTAATTTGTACCCCAGGTGGGAGAGATACGAAGTATCAGCCAGAAACGACACCTGCGTCTCGTTTAGAAAGATCAAGGTGGCAGGGAGCGCTCCGAGCAGGTTTATTCTCAAGCGTAATTTCGCCTCCCCTCCCCCGGAGTACGCGAGGCAGCCTGAGCACCCACGCGCAGGAATGGAGTGGCTTGGTCGTGGGTGCGGTCGTGGTACCACCCCGGTTTGAACCGGCCCATACGTGCAACAGCAAAAGCTGCCACGTGGCTCTACCACTATTTTCTTTCTTTGATATTGATATTTGTAGCATTTTTTAACAAGAGCCTATTCATTTACTCATGTGAGCAATGAAACCGGGACTTTCAAAAAATGTTTAATACTTATGTCTGAAAATATGAAATCTATCTTAATATATGACCTGTTTAAAAAAATACTCATTAAATGTAAAAAAGGCTGCGTCAACGGTATTACGACCTATACCATCAATTAGGGATAAAATATCACAGTGTATTTATTTATTTTTTAATGACATATATCGGACTTGATACAAAAAAAAAATTGTTGAAATATTGCTATGCCGATAAACACATAACATATTCAACTTCTATTCCTTTTTTCTTAATCAAAATTTTGTGTACACAGTTTAGTTAATAGTTTCGCAAAAATTTATTTATTTTTTGATGCTGCAACAACAAGTAAATATTTAATAAAATTGTGCTTAAATTGACCAGTTATTACCAGTACTTATTACTAGTTTATTTAGCAGTAAGTAGATGGCACTATTATTAAATTAAAAGTATTACAATCAAAAGTACTCAAATATAATATGTTGAGGTGCGACCAGAGTGGTTCTATCGCACAACAAAGCCGCTTAAATTTATATAACACATAAATTTGGCATAAAGTGATGCACAATCTAATAATAATAATAATAATATTATATTTCTGAAACAGAAACCAATAAATACTTGGGCATGGCAGAAGCGCTAGGAATTAATAACAAAAATATTAAAGAAAATTCAAAAGTAAAATTTGTCAAGATTAAAAAAAGTTATCAAAAGTCATTTATCCGGCGGAAACAAAATTAGAGCATATAACTCCTGGGTAATACCTAGCCTTCTATATACTTTTGGCGTTACAAGATGGTCTCAAACGGAATTGGATGACTTAGATAGACGAGTCCGTACATTAATGACTACGCACAGAATGCACCACCCACGATCATCTGTCATGAGGTTGTATCTTCCAAGAAAAGATGGTGGACGGGGCTTATTAAACATTAAAAACCTACACAATCGTGAAGTATACAACCTCAGAGACTCTTTTATTAAAAAAAGACACATCACACATTCATAATGACGTAGTGATTAATGACAAATCATTAACCCCGCTTAATATGTCGGCAAAGGACTGGCAGAGGCCTCATACTATGACTATAGATGAACGCAAAAAGGTTTGGAATGACAAACAACTGCATGGCCGATTTTTTAAAGCATTGACTAATCCTTATGTAGACAGACATGGTTGCATCAGTACATTGGTTACAATTTGGTGACCTTTTTGCAGAAACTGAAGGTTTTATCTGTGCAATACAAAATGAAGTAATTAAAACGAACAACTACCGGAAATACATTTTGAGGGACGGCACAGTTGACGTATGTCGCGCATGTCACCACCCTGGAGAGTCCCTCAGACATGTTATTTCCGGTTGTTCACAACTATCAAATGGTGAGTATCTGCACAGACATAACCAAGTAGCTAGATTAATACACCAACAGCTTGCCATTAAATTTGGCTTTACTCAACAGGCTGTTCCATATTATAAGTATGAACCAAAGCCAGTCCTTGAAAATAGAAGTGTCACGCTGTACTGGGATCGGTCAATTATCACAGATAGGTTTATAGTGGCAAATAAACCTGACATTGTGGTGATAGACCGAACTACACGCAAGGCAATAATAGTGGATATCAGTTTTCCTCATGACGAAAATCTCGTAAAAGCAGAGAATGATAAAAAAATAAAATATATCGACTTGGATCATGAGATTGTCGCTATGTGGGACGTTGATTCTACTATTATTGTACCAATAGTTGTATCAGTCAATGGACTTATTGGTAAAAATATGGACGATTATCTGTCCAAGTTAGGTTTGGGCAAATGGCTGAAAATACGGCTCGAATAGTAAGAAGGTTCCTATCTTTGGATGCCTAACTTCACCGATGGCTTAGAATTCCTCGCCGCGGTGGATAATAGCCGAAATAATAATATTATTTATATAGATTGTATTTATATTTATAATATTATAGTTTTGTGATAATATAAGTGATCATATAATAATAATAATCTTTAGTTGCAAGAATATGGTTGTACAATGGTGTTTGAGTATAAATCGTTCTACATATTCTACCTTAGTGGTGTGCAATTAATGGTCAAGTAACCTAAACAAGAATTCTTATCGAATTTAACAACATATATTAATTTAACAAAATATAAAATTATTTAATATCATTTACTTGATTTGATAATTAATTTATTATGCCACAGTGTCATAAAAAATATAAGTAAGTATTATTATATCAAGCAAGATTATTATTATAGGTCAATGTCATATATTAATTATTATTCTTACGTCAATAATTATATAATGTTACATATCCAATTGTCATTAATATCTTTCTATTTTTACATCAAATTTATTAATTAATTAGATACATAAGTCAAATTTTATATAAAATAATATAAAAACAATATTTTATTTAAATATCATAACCTTGTAATTACGTAATTAACCATATTCTAAAATTATCATTCATTATTACTCGTATGTAGGTCGTTGTCGTTTAAGAACTCTTCTACAGAATAATAACATTTACGGAGCAACAATGCCAAAACAGATTTCTTAAATGACAATAAACTTTTACGCTTTAAATTGTCAGGTAATTTATTATAAATTCTAATCGACATTGCAGAAGCATTTCTTTTAGTAACTTTTAGACGATATGCTGGCGCATATAACCTATTCTTGTATCTACGCTTACTTTCACTCACATCACACTTACGTTGAAATAAATGTGGATGCTTATGAACAAACATGCACATTTCAAATATGTATAATGAAAGCAAAGGCAGGATCTTTTAGTTTTGAACAAAGGTGTGCAACTCACTAAAGGACCAACACCACAAAGAGCTCTTATGCAGCGTTTTTGTACTTTAAATGCTTTATCCGAATCCACCGAATACCCCCAGATTAGAATACCATATCGTAGTATGGATGAGATATATCCATGATATGCCATCAGTGCAGCTCTTTCTGATACAATGTTTCTTAGTCTACGCAATGCAAAAACGAAACGATCTATTTTAGTACAAAGGCTTTCTATATGAGGCTTCCAACTACAAAATTTATCAAATATTATTCCTAGAATTGTCGTGGAAACGACTTCTTCAATTATCGAGTTGTTATATGTGAGTTTAATGTTATTTGAAATGTTTTTGAGGGTTTTATATTCAATAAATTTCGTCTTATTTATATTTATATCTAAATTATTTATATTCATCCACTGTATGACCTCATTTAGAGCACCATTAGCTGCGATTTTAAGTGCAGATCTGTTATTATCTTTAACTATAAGAGTAGTGTCATCAGCGAATAAAATGCATATGCTTGTAGTAAATTCAGGAAGATCGTTAATGTATATCAAGAACAGCAAAGGTCCCAGCACACTGCCTTGTGGAACAACAAAACTGTTTGTAAGATATTGGGAGCGTTTTGATATCTTTGTATTCTTTATAAATTCTGCTTCTATTATAAATTCTGCTTTTATCAAATACACGCAATCAGCAATGCAAGCGGTGTATAATGTAATTATATTACGATATAATAATAACATCTAGAAGTAGGAATGTCGTGTTTAGTTGTCAATATCGCCAAACAACCTCTATTCATTGATTTGGTCAAGTTATATCGTTATATAGCCAACAAACACTGCAAAATTTTATGAAATACCGCCATTTCAGTTTAAATAATCGACTAATTTAGGATATTACATTCTAAATTCTGACCAATACATTTTTTTTTGTAAACTATAAAGATAATAAGAGTTTTGTACTACTAGTTGCAATTTTTATCAGTTTATTTATAGATAAAAAACGAATACGTACTAAAACTTTTATTAATGAGAAATTAAACTCAGAAAGATAAATTTTATGATTTTCGATAGACGTCACTATTATCTATTTAAGTAGTAATTAGTTACTATAAAACTTATCTTAACTTTATTTATTACGCAATAATTAAACTAATTTCGGGCGTTACTTACAAATATTTTATTTTATTTATTTTAATAAGAACACCTCAATCGTCATATAAAATAGGAACTAATATCTAAAGGAATGAAAATACTTAACCTTCCTTTTTTGAAGTACCGTAATTGGATAAAAAATATAAGCCTATAAGTAGCCCCTGGTTCCTAACTACCTACACACAAAATTTCATGAAAATCTGTTCAGTAGTTTTTGCGTGAATCTGACTAATCTTCTTCGGCGGCTTGTAGTATGTTTTAATGGAAGCTCGCTTCAAGATGTAGCCAACCTTGTCTGTGACTCCTCTGACATATGGTAGTACAGCAGGCACACGCTCGACTGTGGCCGGCTTCACTCGGTCACTGTGACGTAGGCGCGGGATTCGAAGCTTGTTGTCTTGCAACACTTGCTTGACATGCTGCAGCTCGGCGGCCAGATGTTATCTGTCACAGATCCCTCGTGCTCTCTGAAACAAAGATTTACCCACGGTAGCTAACTGTGAAGGATGATGGTGAGATTCACCATTTAAATATCGGTTGGTATGGGTCTTTTTTCTATACACAGTGTGACCAATAGTGTTATCAGGATTTCGAATGACTAAAACATCTAGGAAAGCTAAAGAATTATTTGCCTCTAACTCTATTGTGAATTGTAAAGAGTTAAGGTGGTTTAAAAATGCAGTTACTTTGTCAGATGGTAAAATTGTGAAGGTGTCGTCTACGTACCGCTTGTAGAATCTTGGATTTACAGGAGTAGTAAGAAGGGCTTTCTCCTCGAAGTCCTCCATAAATATGTTGGCGACTATGGGAGATACAGGTGAGCCCATCGCCACACCATCTACTTGCTTGTAGAACTCTTCCTTCCACAATAGATAGCCAGATGTGAGGCAATGTTTGAGAATACTGCTTAATCAGCAGGCATGTTGTTATCTTCTAACTTCCTAGTTACAATTGAGATGCAGTCTTCAATAGGTAGGCATGTGAATAGTGACTGAATATCAAAACTGTCCATAGTTTCATTGTCAGCGAGATGTAGGTCTTTTATCTCACTAACAAAATGGTATGAATCCATTGTGTGTGCTCTGGTATGTCCTCTCAGTGGTGACAGTATTTTTGCCAAGTGTTGCGCCAGCTTACAAGTTGGTGAATCGATCTGGCTCACTATAGGACGTAGTGGAGCGTTTGGTTTGTGTATCTTCGGTAACCCATACAACCTTGGTGGTTTGGTACATGATGGTATTAGCGAATTCACGTCGAGATTTAATTTTTCGGAGTATTTCTTTATTAAATCGCTAGTTGCTTTAAGCGTGTTAGTTGTGGGGTCTGTTTTGAGCTTTTTATAAGTAATTTCGTCCGATAAAAGCTTAATTAATAATTAAATTTAAGAAATCATTAACCACTAATTTAGCTTCATTGCCCTTTGAAGTTCCCTGGACTTATTTTCCAGAAAGTATTAAAATTACAGACACAACTTTTCTTCAGGTTTTTTATATGAATAGATTATGCAAATAAACTCCTCAGCTTAATAAAAAGTTATTCACACTTCAATTTTATTAAAATGTCACTTCATTTGAACGTTATATCTCCTGTCATAAAACTTTAAAAAAATATGTATGTTATCTACAACTACGGCATTAAAACTCTAAAGAGCTCAAGAGCCCCATTTAAGACCCTTAACATTGGATCAACATTAAAAAGTTATGAAAGAGAAAATGTCTGAGACTGCGACGTTTTATTACAGTTTTAAGTTCTGTTTAGGATTCATTAAAGACTAAACTTGTGTAATTCAGTGGTCAGCATACATGCACCTCTCAAACTAAACCCAGGTTTTAAATCCGAAGCGATGTTAATATTCATACCTACCCAAATTATTATTATTAGATTGATTTGTTTTATTACATCATATTGCGACGATCTACATTTATCGCAAATTTTCCAAGGCTAGTGGTAAAGTTTTAGTAGTGGTTATTTGTATAGTGTAAATGTGAAACTTAGAGCCAAGACAAACACACACTGTTTTGATGCAATGGCTTGAGTGGTGACATCTCGGACTAAATGGAAAATACGTTGCCACGTCGCAAGTTCCACCGAACGCTCATTCAGTGGAAATCATTGAGCGGGACAAATGACGTAAAGACACAAATGGGATACATTTTTACATGGCGCTAATCTGGACATGAGTTTCTTGCACGCCGATAGTGTGATTTTACTGTGTGATAGAAGTATTATATAAAGGCTGGTAGCGCACATGCAATTCCCCTTGTGTTGCATATGTTCACGAGCGGCGATACTCGCTTACCTTTAGGTGATCCGCGTGCTCGTTTGCCACCTCTTCCATAAAAAAAACAAAAAAAAAGTATATGAAATCGTTAGTATTTCTACGATTTTATTAATACATATACCAAATGGTATTTTAATATCCTTATTACAAAACGATTTCGCTTTTAAATTTTAAATGTAAATATGCATATTAAATGTACAAGAAACACATTTTTTATAGAACAAGGGTGATAGGAGAAGTCACGGTGTCCCCAATGGTAAGTGTAAGTCCCGATTGCCAATATCGTTGTCATCTATCCTCCAGTAAGAATTAAAATGCGTTTGAGCACTCACAGAATGCCATCCTGAAACAGCAAAACCATGCCTATTGTGTTCCGTATCGTGAGAGAGAATCAAAAACCCTTCAGATCAAGAGGTATTCCATCTCAGTCCTCAGAAGTGACAACACAAGCATTAGTTGCCCTGCAAAATTTGATAGCAGAGACATGAATTAAAATGCCGCTGGGACTTAAAGCTTCCGTGTGCCCGTTTTAATGACCCTAAATCCTTTGCATGACGGAAGAGTAAGATGATAACGAAGGTATGTGTAGACCATGTAAAAAGGGCATCTTGTGATCATACCTACCAAGTAAGAAGGAACTGGGAGAGGAGATTTCCTCTTCCAAGTGGGCCCATCAATGACTAGTCTGCGCAGAAAAAAGACAGATGAACATAAATCTGCCATTTTTTGACTATATTTTTCCAATAATGTTAACTCATATTGCAAAGAGAAGCATATTAATAGTTTAATAAACATTTTAATTTTACATAATATTATGTATATCGAATTTTGAGTAGAAATTTTGGAATTGTTTTAATTGTATAGAAACCCTGGTCAAAGATAAAACGGAAATAAAGAAGGCATAATAGAAAATATTGCTCGAATAGACGACATTTATTGAAAAATTAGACTGGGGCCTAAAAAGCCTAAAGTAAAAAAAAATTGGGCGACTTTGAAGAGGGTTACACAGGGTCTAAAATGCTTGATCACTTATATATTATTAATTACATATTGAAAAATACGTGTTACTTACTAGAATCCTATAATAACGATGATTCTGTAATCATATAAATAATACTTAGGAGTAATAATAATAATACTTATTACAAATACGAATTTCAGCCACGGCGGCCTGCCTCATCGGCGCAGGACAGCATTATAGTGCCCAAGTGTATGCGCAAGCACAGGTGCACTCTCTATTCTTTTACTCTCATAATCCGATGGGAGGATAAAGCTATACCAACCAACGGCTTTACGTGCTTTCCGAGGCACGGGGGTGAGACACCGCCAACTTCCTGACTCCGGGCAGCTACTGAGAATTTCTTGACAAAAAAACTTAATAATTGATTATTTGGCCCGACCCGGGATTCGAACCCAGGACCTCATGATTAACGGTCGCACTATTACAACCACTAGACCAACGAGGCAGTTACTTAGGAGTATTATATGTATTTTCATAATATGTCTGCTAAACATAGGACGTGTATGGTGTAGTGGCAATACTAACCCATATCGATCGATATCGTATAAGGTAAGAAATTGAAACAGGTGGTAGGTAGCAACATCTTACTGATAACAACACAAAATAATATAGAACTGTGGTTGTAACCCGCTTGCCGATCTTATTATGAAACAATTTATTCAGCATATTCAACAGTGAACTTTCGACAGGGTGTAATGATGGTGAATGAAGATGATGAAGAAGTATTAGACATAAAAACTTCTTCCTTGCTGAATTGTTTGCTAAAAAAATTATTTTATGACAGATTAGTCTCGACATCGTTTAATAATGCCCAGATACATATAAAAGACTTTCACCTTGCTATAAATACTGCTAAAACGACATAATACCATCAATATTATGTTTATATAAGTTTCAGTGTGTGAATAAAATCTATTTCAGTGGTATTTCGGAAATTAGTAGAGGACTCTTATTATATAAAAGTGTTTATGCAACAATATTTGTAACCACAGAAGTACAAGAGTAACTTACATAGTATATAATTATAACCAGACAGTATATATTTTGTATTTGTGTATATTATAGTTGATATGAAAATTAAATAATTTAACTATTTTTATATATCTAAATCTAAGTTGCTTCGTGATATTAGTAATATAAAAATAATACAAGCAACCAAAACAATTTTAATAAATGGTGCTTTTTATTTCCTCTCCTTATATCACATTAACCAAATAAAGAATGTTCCATTCCTACAATTTCTTCGTCTTGTAGTAATTCATTCTAAATTTGTACCTCGCATCTGCTTTCTCACACAATTAGAGTTTTCTGGAGACCGTAATGGAGGAAGACATTCGTTTGATTATAATAAGGAGTTTCATTACAGCTGCTGTACAGACGGCCAGATACTGACATGGAAATAAGTTTTCGCCAAGTTAAGACTCATGAATATTTATCTCGCTTCCTTGCGGGAAGTATAAACTTTTGAACGTTTCCCACTTGATCAAACTTTACTCTTAGGGCGGCTTGGGGGGCTGCGTGATCCAGCAGTTTTATAGCCTTACTCAAAAATGCACAACTTTTTAGCATTTCTACAGAATTTTCTATTGAAAATACCTAAAACTTATATCTGTTTCTGAGTGAATTGTTGACGTAACGCAAAGGTTTTAATAATGTGTTTTCAATATAAATGCCTTATTAAGGTGACTTCTTACGGCGCGTGATTTGCAAAGATGTGTACGAGCGAGCCTGATACCATGTTTAATGGAGTAACACCATAACATGCCAGAGCACTCAAGATTTATAAAACTGGTTTATTTTCTTTTAAAAATAAAAATTCTAAATTCATTATTTACTCCATATTTATTTAAAAAAAAACACGTCACGATCGCATGAGTTGAAACGAAATTAACGTAACGTTGTGTTCACCCCCACAACCGAGTCGCTACAAGCCTTTGAAATTACGGACTGTGTTGCAAGTTGATATACGCACTGTCAAAAGCCACAATTAGAATTATAAAACCCATTATAAACGTTCGTACGTTACAGTTATGCACTTTTACGATAGACTCTCGTAATGTAAACAACTGCAATCAACTTCGAATAAATGAGTCTTACAAATGCGTTGTCACATCTGAGGACTAAGATCGAACGCCTAACAGGTCTCTATACCTTTCAGACCGAAGCCCTGATATTTAGCGTTATAAATAGCAAGTTGTTGGTACTGAACCAGACACTCCTTAACAGAACGAGTACTAAGCCTAGTACGATATGACAAAACAAATGAGGAGAAAAAATGTAACAAAAGAAGTTTAGCCTGATGCGTGAAGTAGTTTGGCACTTGTTTGTTCACTAATAAAGTTCACTGCTGAACATAGGCTTCACTCAGAAAGTATTGCTATCAATACGGTTGAGCCTCACCCATAGTAAAGATATTAATATTTATTTTGCAACCCTCCGCTCAATTAAATAATTACGGCGGCTGTTTCCTCACGATTTTTTTCTTCACCGCCGAGCACGTTGTAAATCAGCACATAAAATATTTCATCAGTGCCAGCGGGTATCGAACGCGGACCGCTCGTGTACTGTGAAATTTACAGCGAGTTCTAAACCGCTGAGCTATCACGGCTCCATTGATCTACGGCAGTATATGCCCTGCATGTCTGCATGCCTGCATGTCTCGTCAAGAAATAAAAAAACAATATTTCGAAGACATGTGAAATGCGCCACCACGTATTGGAGCAGTGCGGTGGACACTTCCTTGCCCTAAAAACCCTCTCAGAAGAGAGAAGGAAGCCCAACAGTGGGACGTATATAGGCTGTAACTTTAACTTGACTTTAACATCATACTACGGTAATTACTTATATTTTGGGTGTTTTTTCTTTCAAAGTTTACACATAATTTATTACTTATTATATATATATTAAAGAAAATACGAATAAGTGAGGGTAGAACTGTAATCTCCAGGTTCTAGGAGTATATAGGATCGCGCAGGCGACTAAGAGGGATCAGTCAATAATTCTCCAAGTCTCACTGTCATTATTTCCGTTGGGTACACCTTTTCTAAATGTAAAAGAAGTTATAATGCGTAGATGCTGTACTGTATCACATCGTGATAGGATGGCAGTATTGCTATTGATTTGCATACTTCATATATTTAATGTTGTCTTGTATTTTCGTACTCGTGTAACTGATATTTGTGTTATAAACATAAGTTCCATTTGTGATATAACATGAAGTTGTTACCGATTAATATTATTTTATTTAAAGAATTTTGTGAGTAATTTCTAACATCAGAAATTGGTTAATTTCTTATCATTATTTTTATTTATAATAAGCTTTTAAATTCACCATTAAATTCTCTATTCCTTCAGTATAATAACAGGCTACTGTTATTGGCTACAATATTGCTAGAATATGAGATGGTGCTATTATGTAAGAAAGACAATGTTGGGCCAAATGAAATCTATTTGCTACTATAAAACAACAAACGCAAAAGTATATGTCAATTAACAGATAATCGTTTCGGTTAACTTATCGGATATTTGATAATTTTTAAGTAACTACCTTATGTGAAAATTACTATAAATCTGGCTCCGAAAGCACTAAAATTAGTTTAAAAAGTTTGTCAAGTCTGAGGTTTGAACGCAAGAGTCCATTAAGAAAAGCAATGGTGTCTCTTGGTCATTTTCTTTCTAAATATTTAAAAAACCACATGAAAAATAACAGAACAAGTATAAACAGACAAATACGCAGAGAGAAAATACTTTCTCGCAACTTTTGTTTGGAGTTAGGGGTAAACACATTAGGAAGCTTGTTTGTATAGGCGCCGGCATTAGCTGGCAGACTGTTTGATCTGAGACAAAACAAGACCCGAACTAATCAGGATACAACTTCGCCGATTTGGATTTTAAAACTGCTTTTCGTTGGACGTACCCAAAGTTTTCCTTTGAGGTGTTCCGTTGAATTAACCTCAATGTATTTTCAACGAAACAAGAAATTTCATATTTTATGCATAGCAGTGAAATTGTACAATAAAATTTTATATAATGATCGTTATAATGCGAAAAAGGAAATATGTATTAATTATCAATATACAGTATAAATTTAAAAATAATAAAATTAAAAATAATATAATTTATAAATTGTTTATCATTGAAACGGGGCAAACAAGCGTTCGTCTCATCTGATAATAAATGACGACCACCGTCTATAAACTACTACAACACCAGCTAGTTGCAGGAAATGTTGTCATTAGCATTTTTATTCCCATTATCAACAGACTGCCACTATTGACAATACGGTGGTAACGGCCTAGACTCCTAGACTTTAGGTTTTTGAGCCAAAACAGCGTTTAGATTACGGTATCAACAAATATTTTTTACATATCATTTGGAGCTTACAGTATATACAAGTATTTATTCAGTAGATTTATAAAAAGTCAATAAAAAGCAAATGGTTTAAGTTTAGGGAGTTAAATTTCTGATTAAGCATTTCAACAACCCACGTACCTCTATTAGTTGCCTATCTGTAACATAAAATTTTAAATTATCAGTCTTTTAATAGGATTTAATTAAAGCTAAAAGTTAAATGTAGTCGATTTCAGATATCGCTTGACCAAAGTTGAGTTTTAATCTGTAACACATTTGTAACTCTCGTCGAGGTAAAGCAGACCAACTTGACGTTGATAAATACTGATCCTTTCTGGTGTCGACGACATGTAAGATTTATCAAATATTTTTGTCTATATTATTTACATATATTAGACAAAGAAAAGACTTAGTTTTAATTACATTTAACATAATTAACAAGATAAAGGTAAAATTTAGAACCTACTACTTCTCTCTCACTCTCATTTCTGAGGAGTTGTTAGGACTAGAAAAAGTCCACAGCGTTGCTTCAATGCGCGTTGGACCTCGTATTGCTTTCAAATATTTTATTTTAATTTCTAAGACATGAAGTGTTTTTACTGTGAAATTTACAGAGAGCACACAGCCCCTGAACTAGCTACCACGGCTATAACAAGATAGCATAATAATGTATAAACTGCAAGAGAGAATAAGATTATCTAAAAACAAGTTAATTGCTAATGAATATCTAATTAATAGATTTATTTAAATAAATCGGAAAGAATAAACAGCGTTACTGCAATGTGGTTTGCTGGATTATTATTTTTGATATTATTTTTAATGAACCATAAAGTCTGGTAGAACATATATACTTTTCAGAATCATGTTATGGTTTTTACTTGACATTTCAATGTTGAAAAGAATAAGCAAGTGCCTCTGTTGATACATATGTACGAGTACACTCGTGGCACTGTTAATTCTACGCTATTGATAGCTACCGAGAGTATACGATATGAAAGGAGAAATTACCAACATTGTTGTACTTAATATTTTCTTTTTCACACATATTTCTTTGCAGATTTTACGAAATAATACTTTACTAATCCGCAGCATAAGGCTTATAGTTTACAAAAACGCCTTTCCAGTTATTTCTTCCAGTTATATATATAATCAATATTGACATATGAAATTGCCGTTTTTATGAAATAAACTAACGTATTTTTTTAAATTATATTAATCAAAGTAATCATCAATGCAATCGATGCATCTTTTCCAACACACTGGCAGTTCGTTGATGTCCTTCTTAAAGAAATCAGCTGGACGGGAGGCAACACATTCTTCAATAGCATTTTGTACTACCCTTGGTGAGTACGGTGGATTACGGAGAGCTGCCAACCCCAGCTCCTGTAACTTGGAGACCGTTTGTTGTGCAGTATCAGGTCCCGCGTTGTCGTGCATAAGCAGCAGGGACCAGTGATTGACCATAGACGGTTGGAGACGTGCAAGCTTCTCCATCATTGTGTTAAGTTCTTCACAGTACACATCTGTTTGGCAAGAAGCTATTATGAATCACACCGGCGCTAGACCACCGAACAATGAATATTACTTTTCTAGAAGTAAGTTTTCGTTTAGGGCATTGATCCAGGATCCTGAACCAGGATCCAACCAACTTGCTACGCACTTGCGATTCTCAAACGAATGCATTTTTCGTCGCAGGTAACAAAATTCTTTCGTTTGTCTAAGCTACGTCTTGACGCGTTCCGACTAGTACTCGACGTAATTCGTGAGGCACCTATTAATCACAACTTTTTACCTTGCCAATTTGAAGCAAATGGACCAACATTGCTTTGATGCTAAGGTCGAAAGCTGCTGCTTTTATTAATTAATTAGTAAATTGATGAGTATAATCAGCTTCCACAATCGCCTTAAATTCGTTATTGCCGTCCAAAGTTTTCGGACGGCGTTCATTTTTTAGTATGAAATTTCCAGAACTGAAGCGGGCAAATCAATAACAGTTGGTGCGTTCGTTCACTCCATAAATGTCGTTGTTGTTGGGTGCCACTTATGCCGCGTTGCTGCCGGTACTCATATTCCATAATTACTCGATTATTTAACGTCCTGACTAAAAATATATTAAATACGATAAAAAAATTACGCTTATTAATAAACAAATGACTATTTTTTGAAAAAAAATCCATGTTTTTTAAACTAAATTTATTTTTAAATTAGACGTCTTAGCCAAACAAAAATTTTACCATGTCGTATGGCTCCAGCAGCTATATTGTGATTGCAGCACGAATGGTTTGGCTCGACCGGGGTAGGACCTAGCTCTTACATGATACCAGCGTAAAATAGCAACTAAATGTTGCTGTGTTTTGTATCGTGAGTGTAGAAAAGCGGAGACCCTTTTTGCTGGAAACGAGGCATTCCATCTCTGTCCTCAGGGGTGACGACGCACGCATTTTGATTTTTAACGGATGATAAATGTAGATGCCTATGGGCCACAGCATTCACTTACCATCCGTTGGACTGTGTACTTGTTTTTCACACTTATTCTATAAAATAATTTGTTTTGATTTGAAATGGTCAGAACTACAGAATGGCAATTTTATAGGCAAAAACCAATTATAATACATTTACTTACTGCCCATTCTACAATGAAATCTCACCCTCTTCATGTTGATTGTTAAATTTTTACTCATACAAATTAACGTTGTAATAAAAGGAAAAACTTTTAATGTAATAGTTTTTTTTCACATATAATCCGTATTAAAAAGGAAATAATACTAAAACATAGAAAACGAAGGTTATGATAATGAATGTCAGAAATTCTTTCTTGCGTCAGATGTAAAAGCAAAACTTTATACTGTTGTTTCAGAACTAATTTATTAAATTAATTTCCTAAGAATTTCGCTTACAACTTGTTGAAATTATACTTGTTTCTCAAATAAGATTCACGTGAGCCCACAATACTTGAGAGAACTGTCTTTATTTCACTTGTATTTAATATTAGAAACGTATTTTGAGAAAGTTCTCGGTAGGTATACCGCGGTTGAGTTGGATCAAGTTGAGACTTTGAAATTGCGTTCATTTGCGTTTGAATTTGTTAAAATTTATTCTTGCCCTATGATTTACGAGTTTGATAGCGCTCATTTAGATTTACGTCACAAATTTATGTTAGAATGCAAATTAATACAGCTACCAACTTAAACTGCCATAATATTGTAATGATTTCTAACGTACGAATATTGTAGGCTGAATGTAACTTATATTTATTGATTTCAAAAATAGTTTTATTTTACCAAGTTAGACACTTTTTGTGATACTAGTATAAGCACTGCAAGACCCTAATGCGACATGATCTGCACTTTTTTTTTATCAATTCATAGATTCAAAACGAAAAATTTAAAAATTTGTTCAAATTTTAAACCATTGTCGATCTTAAAATGTTCTGATAAGGATAAACCAAGAAAATCTTATGGCTTTCGATAAATGGCTTCACATTGGAAACGGTTATTTGCAATTAAAATTTTTGTTTCCAATAAATAAGTATGTTAATAAATGGTATTTATTCCTTTAAGGTAGCATATATTCCTTATGGGTTTGGTAGGTTAGATACCTTTCTTAAAAAAATCTCGCTATTAGATTACGTAAGTTTACATGTTAAACAAAGTTTTTAATGGGACCAAAGAAAATTAAATCTTAGGGACCACAAAGTAGCTATTTAAGCCAAACGTGAACCTCCAAGTGTGCGGTAACTAAAACACGAGACTTAATTATGCGTACAAATAATTATACAAGTTTGATCAAACTTTGCACTCACGTTATGTTAAGAGCGCACCGCGAGCGTCGCTAGGGTTTACCAAACGTGATGGTCTTAGACCATTCTTGAGTAATATTAGAGACGCGACTCTTATATAGTTTGAGAAAGTCACGTATACGAATACACCAAGTTTTTTTTTTAAAAGAGCTGTATAAAAGTTATGAGATATGAGAACTTTTACTACAATTTCTTACCTAACCTGATTATTTCGTCACTAATTTAGATTTTACTATACGAACTTCTCCTACATGTACAAAATTTAGAATCTATAACAAAATTAAACGTTTACAAGACCGTAAATTATTCACCAAGTTTATCGCTAGTGGAAATTTATTACGGACGTAATTAGGTTCGTGCCTTCAAGGTTTGCGTAACAGGAGTCTATCTAAATAGAGTACGTTCCTTCTGTGTTCACATAAGCCGCAAGATAATTTACAAAGCTTAAGAAACTGTTGACTTATGTCAAAAGCAAATAGGAAGTTAACATCTTAACTTTACACATATCTCATGAAGAAGTTGCTAGACAATATCTTATGATGGGTACGATTGTTTAATCGGTAACTAATGGAAAATGTCTAACCAAGCACACGAAGATAATAAAACGTGTCATTCTATCTCTGCCGATTTATTAGAAATCGTAAATACGTAAAATTAGAAACCATATAGTAAAATCAGGGAAATATTACTCGCTTTCTAAATGTCATTCATAATACGAGGTTAGGGTTTTCAATACCAAAACTACAAAAGTTGTATTATTTTTTTACTTTTCTTTCTTTTCTATAAACATGTTACTCCTGAAATAGAATTCTCCTGCATTGTGGAAGCTTTTTACACTTATAAAATGCTCATTATTTAAGCTACGCGTAGAGACACATGCTATACGTAAATCGAACCTACAGTTCGTATCGGGCCAACACAAATGCTTTGCTACTGCACAACTGAGCAATTAAACCGATAAATGTTTTGGAATCGGATTGTCAGGTCTCGGACACTTTATCGACTAATTCATTAACTTTATGGTCTTTTAGTTTTTGAAATTTCCTTAGCACCATAAAATTGGAGATTGAGCGGTGGTAGCTCAGATGGTTAACGCTCGCTGTAAATATAACAGAACGCGAGTAACCCGGGTTCGTTCCCCGCCAGCACCAACGAAATTGTTAATTGCAGTTTTAAGTGCTGATTTACCACGTGCTCGGCGGTGAAGTAAAACATCGTAAGGAAACCTGCATGTCCGAGGAATAAGAAAAAAAATATTTCGAAGACAAGTGAAGTTCGCCAACACGCATTGGGGCAGCGCGGCGAATACTTGCCTCCTTGCCCTAAAACCCTCTCAGAAATGAGGGAGGCCTGTGCCCAGCAGTGGGACGTATATAGGCTGTAACTTTACTTTTCTTTACATAAGATTGGAGATTTTTTCTTATCTACTATATCTGATACAAACGAATTAAATACAATCGGTGTGGCACGGCGGCATAAGTTATACTTTCATCCCATATCGCGCCGTTGGTGTTATATTATGAGGCGGTTATGTAAAATGACAGTATGATTCCATGACGATGATGTAAAATAAAAATAGAATTATTTTTATTCAATATAGATTATAAACAATGTTTATTGAAAGTCATTCTTATGTTCAATTTACCACTGGTTTGGAAAATAACTCCTTCCTTGGAAGAGTAACGTAACGTTACGCTTAACGTTCTTTTTTTTTAAATAACGTTAAGCTTATCATCATATTTAATTTAACACATTTGCTTCACCTTATTCCCAGGGGTTATTATCATCAGTAAATTCTTTCTTTTTTATAGAATAGGGGTAACAAACGAACACATAGTCCCTCGTGGAAAGCCTTAAGCTTTGCCGCCATATAAAAACAAAACTGGGAGAAGGAAAGAGACAAAAACACAAAGTCGTATACGATAACTATTATAAAAAGAAAAAAAAACAAGCTTTGGCAATAATTAGGAACACTTTGAAAAATCTACTAAAGAAAACTTCGTTCACTACACTATACTAAAATCGACTAAAATATTTACCATAATGTCAACTGTCAAAACGTCGATATAGCACCGCCCTTTTTACACTTTATTATTTTATTTTTTTGTAGGCGAGGGGGCAAACGAGCATACGGTTCACCTGATGTTAAGTGACTACCGCCGCCCGTGAACAATTGCAACACCAGGGGAATTGGAGGTTCTTGTCAGCCTTTTAGAAAGGAGTAAGCTCTTTTCTTGAAGGTCCCTAAGTCGTATCGGTTCAGAAAAATCGCCGGTGGTAAACTATTCCACAGAGAGGTCGTACGCGGAAGCAAACTCCTAGTGAAACGTACAGTGGTGGAACACCAAGCATCCAGATGGTGTGGATGGTATCGGGAGTTTTGCCGCGTAGTGCTTAAGAGCTGGCACTGGGAGCCCCAGTCCAGAGATGGGAACAGTATTCCATGTATAGCCGAACCTGCGCCTTGTAATTGAACGATGAAGAGCTGTCATCACATAGCCACTATCTATGCAAACAAGGCGGTAGTTTTTGAATTACAAGAAACTGGCCATATTAACCGGAGGACCATATTATCTTCACGTACTATACTTATAAAAGTAAGGTAATATAACTATTGCGATTAGACCAGACGTAAATAATTTAAGCTGGCGAAGGCCAGAAGTGTCAAAAGTGGGAAACGTTTGGTGATGCGACCGAAACCGAACCTAACCTACCGAAACCTATCAAGCGTGGCGATTATGTCCGACCCCATCTGCAGCGGAAGACAACCGTGTATAAAAGTTGATTTTAATCGACTGAGGATGACAACATCTAGGTCATTAAATAATGTGGTGTATTTGTAACGCGTTTTCTACCATGTAGTGGCGGTGTAAAATATATCCACTACTCCATATCGTCCCGTGGATGTCGTATACGGCCACAGAGTGAAAGAATTTGGGAGATGTGTAGCAAAAAAACTGCGATTGCCACCCGTTAAGCGCGCTAACTATTGCAAATATCTCCTTAATGAGGTCTAACGAGGTGATCTATGGGGGAGGCCTATGTCAGCAGTAGACTTTTGATAGAGTTATTTATTGGGTCTTCTCTTAATGAAAAATACAAAGAAAACGACTTGGTTCTTTGTGAAATTAATAAATTTATATTTTTAAGTACATAAATTAAGATATCGAATAAGTTTGTCCAGATATATTTTCTTCTTATTTGGCACAGAACAGAATCTGAACATAATATTTCGATTAGCGGAATCAGGATTTCGTGTTTAAAGTGAAAGAAGCGAGGACGCTGCAGGCGATCGCCCCTGCCATCAAACAATTTTGATTTGGATCTTTGAGTATTCCTGTCAAAAGAGTTGTAATTATTTTCATGATCAAATATTTTTGTGATGAAATATTTTATAATAATTAGAAGTAAAAAACTCATGGATAACCTTCTCAAGGTAAAGACTTGCTACTGCGTATTATGTTTGCAGTATGTATCACTTCGTGGATGGCCTAAGCTCAGACAGAATACCAGAACTAACTTCTTTACTTAATAACGCATAAGTAAGCAGTGACAAATAATCTGCATTTTGATACTTAACCGAACATAGGTGTAGACAGGTGCCTATGAACCACTACGTCTACTTAGCAGATAGATTGTGTGTTCGTAAATCATCTTTTTTCCATAAGAAAATCACATTATATTTATACAATATTGAAATATGTAAAAATTTACAAAGTCATTCGAAAACCTTGGAAAAGCCAAGTTTGAGTTCTGTATTATTATTTTCTTTTCATATTTTATAATCTTTGAAAAATTACGTCCCAGTCAAGTATTACAACAGGATATTACAACAGGAGCGTACGCTTCTTTATGTAGTAACATAAAGAAGCGTACGCTCCTGTTATAAAGTAAATAACGGCATGCGTTGTAGTAATCATAATATGTATAATTTCTACTTACACATTTACGAAATCCAGACAAAAACTTAAGCTAGGTACTCGATATTTAGGATACTTCGAGGTAAAATATAAAGTTTGTCACTAGCGTATATTACAGTCGATATTGAAGTTTACTGCTTCATTACTTTATATAAAAAAACCTTAATCCTTATGCCGCTCTGTGAGCAATGGAGGAAACAATTCTCAGTTTCTTTCAACATGTAAGAATAGGTAAAGAAGAAATTCGTAGTAGGACTAGAATGAACGGTAAGCCCAGAGTGTTAGTGGCAATGGGCCGGTCATAAATGTAACATGACATCGATAACTGATGTAGGAGAAAGCTCTCGCTTGAAAGTTCGGTAGAGTGTGGTACCGGCCAAGTAAGATTTTTTATATAATAAGGGTTAAAAACGAGAACACAGTCCACCTGATATTAAATGCATCCTGTGGACCATAGACCTCCACTCATCCTCGATTATGAATCAAAATGCAAATGCGTTGTCACCCCTGAGTACTAATATGGAATGCCTCAATTCCAGTAAAAAAAGGCTCTCTGAATCTCTACACTCACCATACGAAACACAGCAGTATAGAGCTGTAATTTTACGCTGGTATTCTGTGAGAGCGTGATCCTTTCCCGGTCAAGCCGACCCATTCGTGCTACAACGTAGCTCTACCATGTATAAAAATAATGACGATAAAATATATGTCGCCGGATGCAGGTGGCTTAGGGCCGTGTTCTATGTAATTAACAGTCATGATGCTGATGATGCGAATCTTATTAAATAAAAGCGTCCGAAAAATCGGTTCGAGAGACTTTCTTTTACTTTTTTTTCTTATTAACCTTAAAATACCTATCGAACTAAATAATTAAAACGCAATATTGACCTCGACAACAGCTATCTTTTTGAATTTAAACATGCAACCATAAGTGACTATTATTTTTTTTAATACTAGTACACAAACAATACATTTGTGAAAGGATTTTTACGATCGCAAACATAAGAATGGTCTACCAACTGTCATTTCATATCTACTATTGTCGTCTTTGTTTTGTCTCCACTAGCCATATGGTGACAATTTGGATACAAAAACTCACAACGGAGACATCAAATGTATTTTAGTCATGTTATTGTTAACATCATCATTCATCACACACGCTGTAAACAAATTAAAAACGTGCTTGCTACAGGTACTGTTAAACTTTACATAATACAGTATTCAAAGATCTCGTATACCTGTTGTATTTCAAGCACATTAATTAATTTAAGAAAGAAGTACAGTTTGGTAGAATCACGTAGTCAATTTCCTATGTAGTGACTATTTAGCAGGATTTAGAAACGTCGAAGACTAGACAAGCTATTAATACCAGTTTTATGGAAATTAATCGAGTGATTATTAACATACACTTACTAGGTGTTTTTTACCTTTGTTGTACCAATTTTCTCGTATTTCAGCGTAACAGATGACTGATTACATCTTGATTCTATGTATTCTGATTACATGTATTTCATTATCATTTAAGATCACAGAAATCGTAATAATATTGTCTTATTATGTATTATTATTTCTGTGGTTCATATCAATGCAGCTAAATTCATTTCCTTGCCACATTAGAGTAATTATTGTGGTAATTATCAATTACTTTTTTTTTCATTTCATTTATGACTACAAAATACTGCGACAGCGTTTCAAATGACAACTTGTAGCAAATTTTACAATTAACTGGACGCTAACTATTAGATAAATCAATATTTATTATTAGATTATAGATTCGGTGATCTTTTGTTGGTCACAAATCAGTTCGAGTCCACCGGTCTTTAGCGTTTTTCTGTCGATAACAGCTGGAGGCATGTGTTTTTACGATCGCAAGAGTCCGTGTCGCTCTAATGAGTAATGAGTAATGACTGATGTATATGTGTCAGCTTTTTTGTGAGTCATAGATTAAGTAATGGTTTAGAAGTAAAATAGAATTTAAATAAACCTTTATAGAACTTATCGTAATTATTGAAAAACTATATTGAATATAACATTTAGTGACGGTTCCGTGGTGCAGTGGCTTAGCATTGAATTGCGACGCTGAGTTTTCCGGTTTGAATAACGCACGGAGTATGGCCTATAAATTATTGTTGTCAATCTGGATATTTGTCCTTGTGAAATTTAAGTATGTAAACTGTCTCCCCGATAGAGGAGAAAATCTGATTTTCCTATTAAAAAAAATATATTCATCCATGGTAAATGTCTCTTAGACTGTTTATGTAGTATATATTTCAATAAACATTTCTAGCGAGTTAAATTACTAAATAAAACAAACACAACTCATTAAAGGCACGACTTGATGACCAAATCCATAAGACGTAATGTGTGATTGACGTACTATACTGATGGCGAAAAATTCAACGAAACTAAAATAAACTAAAATTTCATATCCTGGTATAGAACAGCAAAACCAGTGTTAAGTACTGGCTCTGTGCTAACCAACCAATCCGGCTGTCTAACATTATGCCGCGTCCACACGCACTGGCCGCAAACTCCAAATCTCTACAAACGTTTAGGTTGATTTTGGAAATCAAACATTACTATCCACACGCTTGCGAGTGGGTTAGATTACTCTAAAGAGGCAAGCATGACGGACATCGAGGTTGTTGTGCCGGTCAATACATTTAGTTTAAGTTATTTTTATTATAAATACAAAAAAAAAAAAACAAGTGAAAGAAAACAAAAAAAAAATTAAACGACGGATATCAAAAATCATAAAAACATTAGCAGGTTATTATAAAATTATTTTGTTACAGGTTATTATTTTCGCCACCAGTGTACAAAAGAGACTGAGTGTGACACGTGTGGACGCGTCGCAAGCGCTTGCGGCAAATTCCCTTTGATTTGTGACAAAAAACTGACACTTGGCGGATTGTCTACAAACGCATGCAAACCTACGCAAACCAAGCCAAATCTGATTTCATACGTTTGGATTTGTGACGGCTTGTTGAGGTTTGACAAACATGTGGACGCGACATTGAGAATATGGACAAACCTTAGAATTCAACAGGAGCATTCTTGAAAAGTTCATGTGAAGTGAACTAAATTTAAGGTAATATGCTAATATGTATATTAACTACTATGATTGCTGTGTCTGCAGTAGCTTATTCCCAGTATATGAAATAAGCCGACACAGAGCACACTTCAGTGAGCGCGAAATGTTTCACACATTGCAATATCACCACATGTGGTCGAACAAAAACCCAGTGAGAACTAATCTTTCATTAGCTTTGTTACGTTCGTATTTTTTTTCATTGGTAATGAACAGACAACGGTTGTACTTTTGCCAGTATGAAGCAATAGGAAGTTATCTTTTTTAGTAATTTGTTTAAAAATGTCTTTATATAATTGACAGCTAAAGCCAGCAGAGTCTGCTGAGATGACAGTCGATGTCGACGGTATCTCAAGTTCTTAATGCACCTAAGTGGACTTAATAGCTTGAAGTTTATATCTACATATCAGCTATTAAACGCACAAAACTTCGTGAATTAAAAAATAAATAAGCTAGATACAAAAAAATTATTTAAGATATAAAAAGCCTAAGCTTCTTTTGTTTTTATGCAGCAGTTAAATAAACTTTCTCTAAAAAAAGTAGAGCTACATAATATTATACTTATTAACTACTTACATAATATTATATTTTATATTTAGAAAAATACGGACTTTATCACGTTTAATTTAACTTTATAATTCCCGAAGTTTCAGGTGCTTTACAGCACCCATGGTCACGGGTGAGGTGTTTGACGTCCCGATGTCGTAGTTAACCCGAAGTCTTGCAGTGGTATGCTTGGGCTTGGATTTAATTTTATTTATTGTAAGATTTCATGCAGTTGGTAGTATTCCATCCATCTTCTCTATTGGAAATAGGATGTTAATTTTGTTTTCAATAGCTTCGTTCGTGAATCATCCTAGGTAGTAATCGGTGTTTTTGCAAGGATTTGTGGTCTATCAAATCTAATGTAATGGTGGGTTCGTTCTTAAAATATAACCTCAAATGGCTTAGCAAGATCCTCCGTTATGCCGAAAATATTGCAGCATCAACTTTGAAATAAATATATGGTAAAGTTGAGGATTAATGTTAAGTACTATGTTAGACGAAAACATGATTACGTAAAATTTTCCTGAAGCTTCAGGACGCCGATAGTTTAGGTAATTTCTTTTTACAGTGAAAATAATGGTAATTAAAAAAAAACATAAGCCCTGCTTTATAGTTAGTTCAGTTAGTATTCAAAGTTTCACTATCTTATATAAAGTATTTTATAACAGCGGTTTATTGTTCAGTTTGGAGGTAACTTTGGATTTTTTTTTCAATCGAGAAAATTTTACGGAATCATGTTTTCGTCTAACATAGTACTTAATATTAATCCTCAATTTTATTACCATATATTTATTTCAAAATTAGTGCTGTAATATTTTCGGTATAACGGAGGATCTGGCTAAGCTATTTGAGGTTATATTCCCCCTTAAACATGTTTACAAACTGCAGACTTCTCGAAACGTCTGTGCCTCACGGCAGCTATAATAATTATGTTCTTTTATGAGGGTTCTTATTAGATATTTTTGTTTGTTGTATGTACGTGAGACCACATTCACAATCAAGCTTGTACTCTTCTGCATCTTATAGATGAATATTGCACTTGACGGATGGTAAAAATTGACTAATATTCTTCGACGGCTTGTAGAAATAGTTGCGAAAGGAATTAAAAAGTTAAATTAAACGCGATGAAATCCGTAAAAATAATATATTTTGCATTTGAATAAACATTTACTTAAGATGAATTTATATGGTAAACATTATAATTTGTAGTTGTTACAATGTAATTTTAATTTAACAATTTTCAGTTATAATATATTTTAATAAATTAATAAGTATAAATAAACCTTTCAAAATAGTTAATTAAAAATTAATTAAATTATAAAGCAGAAGAATTTTTGTATTTTTAATTAAATCATGGAAAATGTTAGTTCTGCAGGAATTATAAAAAAATAAAAGAATTCTTATACTTTATTATATCATTAATTCTAATTTACTAGTTTGAAAGATTTAATACTTTCCTCGTTGTATAGTAAAAGGGATAAAACTTCAACTTTCCGTAAAGGCAAACTTAAGATATATGTGGTATTAAGAAGAGTCTCGAACATTAAAATTCTTTAGAAATTTATAGCAATACACCCCTTTCGAAAGTATGTCAGAGTATTCCTTGGAAAGAGAACTAATTAATCCAATAAGCGGTAATTTCGTACTAACGAGGTTCGTCGTTTGTTCACCATCCATACTCAACTATTGAGAAGTTAGGTTTTGGTAACGGGCTTTAAGAATAATAATTTTGAGAAGTCAGTTTTAAATAGTTATGTTTTTCGTCTTTTTTTTTTTAAAGTGGATATATAATCGTGATCGAGCACACAACCTATGATGTTGTGGCTCAAGGTAAATAACATCTATCCTCGATTATAAAACAAAGTGTAAAAAAAGTATTTTTGGTTAAATGTAGGTACCGTGTAGTGGCGTTGTGAGAATATCCACTACCCCATATTACCCCGTGGGTGTCGTAAGAGGCGACAATAGATATACTGTTTTTTATATTTCTATGGAGACGACCGTAGACAGAGAAACCTATAGACAAATTGACGCCTTCTTTCGCATTCGCACACGAAAAAGATAGATTTATGCATACGTCTTGCATAGAAATGAGATAGAGCGGTGTGATTGTTTGTCCCTTTCTTCGTGCCGGTTTTTTTGTTTAGCAAACTCTACAGTTTGCTAAACAACTTTAACAGCGTAGCGATTTAAGGAGTTTACAAGTTGCTTTAAGTGAGAAAAAAGTGTTTTGTGAGCTTAAGATTGGTGAATATTGTTCACTTCAGTTCTTAGAACAATTAAAATTTTTATCTAAATGTGTTTAAAAGTCATAAAGATTATTGTATAACCTAAAAATTCGTTATTGTCCTTTCTCACTTGAGGCCACGCTGATCATTAGTCTATAGGTTTCTCTGTCTACGGAGACGACAGAGAGAAACGAATCAGGAGATGGGCAGGAGCGTCTTCCTAATAACGACGAAAACTAAAATAACTGAGGCTGCCAACTCACTTGCCAAGCGAGGCAAATATGGCAAATCCCATCCTATATGCTGATATCTATGGGGAAGACTTATGTACAGCAGTAGATAACAGCTGCAAATCTCCCGTGTTAAATGGCGTCTAAATTTATGATGGCGTAAACACATTTCCTTTTTTTGTGGTTTCGTAGAGTTAAATATACGTAGAATGTTTTCCTGATGACGTAGGTGCTTGGAAATTATTTTATTTGAGTAGTAACACATTACATAAATAAAAAATAATAACATAACAACTGTTACTGAAAATTATTAGCAATTAATTGGAAAAAATGTATTTTATTGTTAAAAACCTTAGAAATTAAATTATAAAAAAGGAGCAGACTTCATCTAAGACAAGTTTAGCTTAATATGGTTTAAATTTTTTAAGGTATCATCCCCATCAGGCTTTGGACCTGTCCTCCAAACATACTCTGAATTAAATATACCCTGTATAATGTCATGCTATAAATATAATATCTGATTGAATTTCGATGAATGATCCAACTTTCGTGATTTATTTATTTACAAATACTCTCATAAATCTATTGTTAGACGTCCAATTGATATAAGTGAGTTCAGCCCCGTCAGTTTAGGAAAATTGATTGATTTTTTTAAATAATATATTTCCTTACGTTCCAACTATTTCCGCCAGTTAAAGCAACTTAAAGCTTTTTCCACGTTGCGCCTTGATGCAACAGTACATGTGAGTATTATGCAATAGTCAGACAACAGACCAATTTGTCATAACTTGATAAATTTGCTCTATACTTAAGTTAAGGTAAAGTAAAGTTATAGCCTATACACGTCCCACTGCTGGGCACAGGCCTCCTCTCATTTCTGAGAGGGTTTTAGGGCAAGAAAGTGTCCGCCGCACTGCCCCAATGCGTGTTGGCGAACTTCATATTTCTGCGAAATATTTTTTTCTTATTATTCTTCAGACACACAGGTTTCCTCACAATGTTTTCCTTCACCTTTACCACGTGCTAGGCAAGTGTTAAATCAGCACTATAATTGCAATTAACAATTTCATTGGTGCCGGCGGTGATCGAACCCGGGTTACTCGCGTTCTGTTATATTTACAGCGAGCGTTAATCATCTGAGCCACCCGTAAATACTTAGGTACGTAAAACTATTGATTATATATAATCAATATGTAAAAATATGCCAGACTTGTTAAGGCAAATCTCATGGACTGTAAGTATTTCTACTTGCGAATCTCTATTAAAACGAAATGAAACAACTATGTTTAAAAGAAGTATAATGATCGAAGCACAGAAAATTTTTGACTGTGGATTTTTGGCACAGTTAATTGGGAGGAAGCAGACCCCTATGAGTTTTTACCATGTTTTTCTCATGTAGATGTAAATCTCGAAGCTCTTCGCACTGCACACTAACAAAATTATATATAGAAATTGAACCTTTTCATTATATTTTTATTAAAATTTAAATTCCGTAATTATTAAAAAATTACCGTCGTACTATTAGAAAACAACAACAAATAATTCATAGATAAAAAGAATATATTTAATAATAAAAAAAAATCCTTAAATATAGTTTTAAGAGTATTCTTCAAAAATTTCTAATTGTAAAATATCCAGAGAGAGAGCAAAGATCGAGTTCTTTTGAGAGATATTCGTCGGCAGATAATAGACGTCGTTAGTCTGCGATTGCCGTTCTGGGGCGTTACTTTTTCAAGTCATTGAGTCAATCGTTTATCACCGGCCTGTTGTGTTAACTTTCCCGGTGACTGGGGGATAAAAGTCAGTGGAGATGATTTTTTCGTGCAATTATAGGAAACATGTTCTTAAGAATGTCAATTTCGAAATGAAAATACAATTAAATTTATTAGATTAGATTATTTCTTACTACATTAGAGTTTGCTTAAAAAGTCATTCATCGAGCTTCTTATAACTTTTTATTAATAAGCTATTAAAAACAATCTAAATTAACTGCGCGATAAATTTTTGACTATATTGCGTACACCTTGTACTCTTATTAATTTTGAATCATAATTTACTGGCTGGCGATATTTTTTTAAATAAATGCAATAGATTATTTTAAAGATGAATTAAAAAAGTAAACATAGTAATAATGCTTCACAGTAATCATATGTATAACGAATTTCCCAAGATGAAAAATATTTTAAGTGCTTACTTAAAATATTGTGCTTCAAGAATATTTTTTTTAATATTTTCCACTCAATGAAACTCGGTGATATAACAAAATTGATAGGGTTTGATATACTTATCGATATTAGGACAAATGAATGTAAGAAAAAAATATTGGCAGCACAATACTCTTACTAGATTTAACTGTTCTTGTTTAGGGAGCTTTTTCGGACGTCAGCCTCATTAGTTGAGGTAAGTGGTGAAAATTCTCCGAAGTCATTTCCCAGATCGAACACGAGAAAGGTTTTTACAGTATCTTGGTATTTTATATGTGTTTCTGTCTAATAAAATAGCATGCATGCATATTGTATCGTACGTTTGCATCATTAGTGGGAGTATTTTTACGTTTTATTTACATCTTTAGAAAAAAAAATCGCTAGTTAACTATTTTATATATTATAAGCACATTATTACTTACATGTTTATAAATACAGCATACTACATAATTAAGTAAGAACAACGGTAGAGCGGCCGTGTAACCGTCTAGTGGCCTCGTAGGAGTATTCACTACCCCATATCGTCTCGTGGGTGTTTTAAAAGCGACAGAGGTGAGGAGATAACAACTCAAAAAAAAAGCGGATGTCAACGCTGCCAAGCTGGCAAGTATGAAATGCCTAGCAGTGAGTTTAAACAGACTGTAAAAGATGAAAAGTAAAAGAAAATCGCTTGTTTAGATAACTAATAAGGTTAAAACTCAAACTTATCTCTCACCGTGGGACGAAAATTGCGTGTTATTATGTACTTATATATATATATATATATATATATATATATATATATATATATATATATATATATATATATATATATATATATATTGTAGCTCGTTCTCGATTTGTATACAATCATATGTTTAATTTACAATTTGTACATTAGTAATAGATTTATAAGTATATAATTGTTAAAAAACCTATCGGAGGTTATTTTAAGAAAATTTATATGAATACTAATATACCACACATTTTATTTATTTAATAACTTTTGAGTTTTATTTTTTTGTTTATAATAATTAATTAATTTGATGGGCGGTTACGTGTCTCAAAATGAAAAATAACAGGGTATTCACCAAATTAGCTGTTCCCTCGTTTCACTTATCAAAAAAGGCTTGTCAGCGGCCGCAAATTAATTATCCCAAATCCCAAAGGATAGACATCACTTGTAATTGACTTGTTCATCACTTTTTCCTTCCTTCTATTAACTTTTACTTCCTTTATTTAATGTTGTTCGAGTATTATGTTTATTGCTGAAAGACGATAGCATTTATTTTCAAAATAACAAGTATTGATATCGAAAGTGAAATGTATATAAAGGTAAATTTTAGTACTACACAATAGTCAAAATATATTTACTTTAATTAGATTGTGAAGCTTCACCTGCTTAGTTTACTATTTGCTTAGTTTCCGAATTTAAATATAATCAATGTACGTGATGAATGACGTGGAACTCTTCTATTACAAAAAGAACTATTCTATTACGAAAAGAATTCTTCTATTACGAAAACACATAACTCTTTCATAAGAAGCAGGGATAGGTTGAAATATAACTTTACTCAAATTACTATGGATCTTTTTAATTAAAAATCAAAAAGCTGATTTGCTATTCCAGATTCTTCCTTCGTAAGGTTTATTATGTGAGTAAATAGAAGCTTGAATAGTTTTAGTCAGAAAATGTAAATAGTTTTTGTCATAGTTCTTTGCTTTCTCTAGTAATAATCGCCTTGCCAAACGAATTGACTATGTCTGAACCAGAAGTCTTGTACTTCTGAGCTGCAGCTTAGTTGGTCATCGTATTTTACATCTGGCGTAAACTAAATTATTATCCTGCCATCTTTCGATAGCTTGATCTTCCCGACGATTTCCCATAGTTTTCCTTTACGATTGCCATGGGAGAAATGGTGCGAGTTCTAGGACATTGCGTAGATTTTGGCGCGTGTACCTGTGTACTTTTACATTGACTTTGGTGAATTTTCTTACGTTGCCATCACACGGTATAAGACACACATAATTATTATAAAAAAACTTTCGGATTGATAAGAATTTTACTTTTAATATTACCTGTCTTATTTTCCATCAACGGACTTGAGCACAATCTAAAATGCACGCAAACAGAATGATTAAGGGAAAAAAAAAATAACTGTAAAATTAACTTTTTGCTTCTTTGACATTGTGTGATTAATAAGCTTCGTTTTGTGGTCTTATATCTCTTTCCAAGCAAAAGAAAAATATAATTAAGTGAAATTCTTAAAATAAAACTGAAGGAATATCGTTCGAAGAAGTAACATTTCTGGCTAAATGAATTCTTATACAAAAGAGTTTTTTTTTCAGTGTACTAATTTAAGCGTTTATCGACGGTGACGATTATTTTTAATTTGAATTCTTCAAGAGTAAATTCACCATTAGTATGCCGTAATGTCGCGTAAGCTCTCAGTAAATTTAAAAGTATTACTCTCATTAGCATTACTAAACACAACAAAAGCTTGTCTTACAAAATGGCTCCAGTTAGCCGTCATTAACCACGAAGTCTAAATTTAAGGGACCCTTAGCCCCTTATCCCCGCCCCGTGCCAAAAAGCATTAACAACGTCCGGGATACTCGATACAAAACTACTGTTTTGTATAAGCTTACATTCATTATTAACAGTTGAGATATGGGAGTCGAAAGTGGGTGTAACATGAAGAAAATTTGAAGTATAATAATTTACATGATTTCTATAAATACTTTTTAG
Organism: Parnassius smintheus behrii; assembly: GCA_036936625.1. Lineage (NCBI taxonomy): Eukaryota > Metazoa > Arthropoda > Insecta > Lepidoptera > Papilionidae > Parnassius > Parnassius smintheus. Next base: position 19,795,037 of record JAUPFT010000015.1, on the reverse strand, counting down.
TGACTATCCCAGGTTTTTCAATATATACACGAAACAACAAAATATAGTGTGTGCGTGCGTGCGTGCGTGCGTGCGTGCGTGCGTGCGTGCGTGCGTGCGTGCGTGCGTGCGTGCGTGCGTGCGTGCGTGCGTGCGTGCGTGCGTGCGTGCGTGCGTGCGTGCGTGCGTGCGTGCGTGCGTGCGTGCGTGCGTGCGTGCGTGCGTGCGTGCGTGCGTGCGTGCGTGCGTGCGTGCGTGCGTGCGTGCGTGCGTGCGTGCGTGCGTGCGTGCGTGCGTGCGTGCGTGCGTGCGTGCGTGCGTGCGTGCGTGCGTGCGTGCGTGCGTGCGTGCGTGCGTGCGTGCGTGCGTGCGTGCGTGCGTGCGTGCGTGCGTGCGTGCGTGCGTGCGTGCGTGCGTGCGTGCGTGCGTGCGTGCGTGCGTGCGTGCGTGCGTGCGTGCGTGCGTGCGTGCGTGCGTGCGTGCGTGCGTGCGTGCGTGCGTGCGTGCGTGCGTGCGTGCGTGCGTGCGTGCGTGCGTGCGTGCGTGCGTGCGTGCGTGCGTGCGTGCGTGCGTGTGTGCGTGTGTGTGTGTGTGTGTGTGTGTGTGTGTGTGTGTGTGTGTGTGTGTGTGTGTGTGTGTGTGTGCGCGCACTGTGTTTTATTGTTTTTAATTATTAAAAAGGTCAGCTAATTAAGACATATTTAGCTGACCTTTTCTCCAAAAATTTTACCAAACAGCATATAATATAATGTTATATTTTACTTACTACGCTGTACCCCATCTTTTCTTTTGTGCGGTACGATCAAGTACATTCTTTATCCTATTTTTGTCATTATATGGCGATGCATCTAGTTTGAAAGTTAGAGAGAGTTTATATAGTTTTTCCATCCAGCCTTTTTTATTTGGAGTCGGCTACAGTGCTTACTTATTTAGCGATCAGACCTCATTTCACAAATCTATTCTCAGAAATATTAAAGTGATCTGATTTATTATAGATCATAGTTATTACTGATTAACCATTTATTCGGGATCATATCGATTCAAGCTGTAAATATATGTACAAACGTTAAAAAATCAAAACAAAAGCGTTGCCACTCGTGAGATTCGAGAATTTTATTTTCTCAAATTTTATTTCACAAAATTCGTTTACATGAGAAACATTTTAACATAATTAAAAATAAACTTTAGGGCATAGTGTACGATTCGAGGTAGTGTTCAAGGCGACGTAAAACGTGGATTACATTTTTTACATAAAACTTAAAAGCTGTTTGGAATGTTTTTGTTTAAAATTTAATTTTGTATTATGCTGCTAACTTCAGCGTCAACTTGTTACAATATACTTGTAGCGAGGCTGGTCTTCAAGTCATCTGCCCCATTGATTAATGACATTGGCAACGGGCCTTGACAAACCAGATGCATTTGACGTCACTAGCCTTGTCTCTCAGTCTTATAGCGAGGTAAAATTTGGCTTTATATGTGTTATTACATTACTATAAAGTTTTTCTTTTTAAAAATGTTCCTATAGATTGAATTCTTTTTCTTTATTGTGGAGGTATTTACGTACATAAATCGCACTAATACAAGTATCCGGACCCAGATCAAGTATTTGTACGATTTACAAACACGTGTTCTGACCAGGATTTAAACCCGCAGCCCTTGTAGGGCCGCAACCAAACTCTTAGCCCCTGTGCTACCGAGCCGTCATTAGATACATACAATAAAATTCAGTGTCATTTTTATTTATAAAATAAACAAGCTACAAGCTTCAGTAACGTTGTATGTATTTATATCTTATAACAAGTGAAGTTCCACTGAAATCGCAGCAGATCGGGACCCGTTTTTGAATACTATGGAAAAAAGCGGTCTAGGTGCGATCTGAAAGGTCCACACAACTAACTCCCCAGTGGAAAGAATAAGAAAATATAATTTGTTTTAATATTTTATACAATGTTTATTCGGCACAAAAACGACTTGACCGGTTTTGCTCAAAATTTAATGAAGTTTAAGTTACATAATTACGCGTTAAATGAAACTCATAATTATTGGGATGTGGGACCAACTGGTCCCATGTCAATATCACTCTTTGTTCTCGAGATACAGGAGGTGAAAATTGAATCCGAACATACATACATACATACGTTCATGTGCACACACGGGCATCCTCTTGAAAACCATACCATTCGACTCCAAAGATCTTGAAGCGTGGAGATATGTTATAATTTCAAATTCGCAAAATCGGACCCATTACAATAACTTCCCACTGGGAAGTTATTTATATTAATTATAGCTTTAAATAATTTGTAAATAAACTTAAACAATTATAAAAAGTAAGTTCTACTTTTCATACTTAATGCAACAATCAATATGCAATTCGATTCGTATTCTTTCCGCAATAGGTTTATGAGTACAGGTTTAACAGCACACTACTTATTATACAATTAAATCAAACAATTTAATAAAAGTGAAAAGCGAAAAGTGAAAGTGACAGTGTTATACATAGACATTCTTGGGTGTATGTTTTCTTTAACATTAAACAAACTACTACCTGAAAAAAAATAAAAATATTAGATAAGCCAAATGCGGCCAGCGCATGAGGAATCTGAAGGTCGCTCAGCGAGCTATAAAAAACAGACAATCGATGGGGAAGAAAGGTTCACGAGTAGCAAACTCGTACTGGCAAGCGAAGATCTAGACGTTCTCCCACTAGATGCAGGGATAACATGATAAGATACGCAGGTATTCGATAGACGCAGGTGGCTTAGGACCTTGCTTTGTGGTATTCCTTGGGGAAGGCCTATGTCCAGCAGTAGCCTTGCGAAGGACTGTAATGATGACGATGATGATGATGATGAAGCCAAATGTATAAAACTAGTGCTTACTACTAATACTCAATCTTCATTCCTCTTTGTCTATTCTCATACGCTTTTCTCACTTACACACACAGACGCAACACAAATAGGTCGCATTATATAATACTTACTTACTACTATACTATTAGGCAAGAGTGAATATATGAATAGACTTTTGTTAAGTCAGTGCGCTTCACCATCTTCGGCTACATCACCACTTACCATCAGGTGGGATTGTAGTTACGAGTAAAAAAAAGAAATTTACCCTGTGAAAGAGTGTATGTAGATATTATTTCTCTAACCAACCATAAAAATGTATTACGTGTGATGGGAATATGTATTTAGGAGTAAATGTTGTATCACACGTGACACATAATAATATAATATAATAATATTATCTATTTTAAAACCTTTTAAAATCCTTGAATCTCGAAGTATGTCCATATTAAGAGGCAGAGTAGAACCAAATTGAGCTGCATGGGGATCGTTTTGTGATTTCACATCGTTATCGAAAAAATTGTATTGTGAGTAATTAATTAAGCATCTTCCAGGTGGCGGTTTTCAAAAAACCATTCCATAAAATTCTTTCAATGAAAAATAATTTCAAAGTAGCCTCTGAATATACTTAAATTTTCAACTTTCTCACATTTCTATAAAATAATGTTGAGAATAAAAAGTGCAATTATATGTCGACCGCTTAGGGGTTGAAGGGTTAAATAATATAACTTTCCCGAATATACCGAGTAGTGTTTTTTTTTCTGTGACTCCTCCGAAATTCGACAATGCTTGCTGAAATTCAGCGTCTCTAGACGGAAGTATGGACGGATCCACCTAGAGACGGTTAAGATATTGCAAAAATTATAGAAAATATTTATTTTTACTTTCATGCCAAAGAATACCCTTGTTCTACTTTATTACGGCTAAATTATGTAAAGCAAGTATTTACAAATTATTTTTAATTATTTTTTATACCATTGTTTACAGTTATTATCACATTTTAGCTTACATTAGAAATTCTTGGTGGGGGGATGCAATGTATAAAATTCTCAAAAAGTAAAACATTTTATTTTGTGTTTAATTTAATTCCAGACTAAAATAAATATGTAAAAAATTATTACGATATTTTCTACAGAGAGAACAACTGGAGAAAATATGGAAAGGGAATTACCAGTTTCGGCTAAGCGTGGTCAAGATGCCCGGTAAAAATAATTTTTACTAACCAATATTATTAATTCAGAAATAAATATTTTTGGACATAGTGGCCAGGTGCACATATAAAAAATCCAAATAAAGAATATTTAAACTGTATCCACCAGTTATAAACATAGACGTATATGAAACATAAAGCATAGCCATTTGTTTAACGCAGTGTTACCAGCACGGAAGTAAAACATCAATTTCAGTCTGTAATCGATTGGATAATCAATTATGGTAACCAAAAAAATGTTTCTCTGCAAAACGAGTGCAAATAAATTCTGTATGAGAAGATTATACTCAATTACTTACATTGTTTGAAAATAAAGAAAACAAAAACGTTATTTATTATTTTTGAACATATTTTTTTAATTAGATTATCGGTTCTAAAAATCGATTATTGTCAGATTATTATTTTTCCTGGCAACTCCTACCGTATCGCTTCGTCAAGTGAAATGACATCTGACATTCTCTTTGCTATTTAATAGACATGTTTTGACGTTTTTTGCCCTTTGTTTTCTTTCTTTTCGGTTCTTTCTTTCTTCATAATGTGTAAATAAACAGATTGTATTACAATACTATTGGCAAACAATATATTTAAGAAAAGAATATGCTTATTACAAAGATTTTACCCGGCATGGTTTCAAGTTTTCCAGTTTCCAGTTGAAGCATATTCTTGCATCTTGCTACAACTTTATTATAATATTTGCTTTCCTACAGATAAGTAGTTTTTATAATGCAAGTCTTTGATTAATAAAGATCTTTTCCACGCTTAACCAGATCACTCTAACAAACTTAGCAATTCCCATTTGTGATAAAATTAAAAAAAGATACCCCGTACGTTACAGAAAAAATAACAAATAAACTAATGAGCTGGCATCAGAATGAAGAAAAAATGAATTTCAAAAAAGTTCAGGACCTGATTGACAGCTGACACTTAATTATGCTTTTGGAAATTACGCCAATTGTAAACAACACGTTTACGACATTATTATATCGGATGTCTCAGAAGTCGACGTCAAGCCGAAACTTTCTGATAGGCGAGGCCATACTAGTTACCAGAAAAACATAAAAAAATCTAAGTCATGTATTTCAGAAATTATAGTAATTTTTTTTCGATAAAAGGTACACCATGAGACAGTTTTTTCATTCCTGTTGCTAAAAATATTTACTTTATGCAAATATTTTTAGCAACAGGAATGAATATATAATAGAACAACAGTGTAATTAAATTATTACACTATTGTTCTATTGTTGCCAGTCTATAAAAATACGATAATATAGCATTATTAACGTGAAAATACTTTGAATAATAATTAATTAATAATATTAAATTATACTTCACATATAACCTTTTTGGTCTCGGCCAAACTGCAGGCAAAATAATTTATAAATCATTCAATAGCCTTGCCACATAAAACGAATATCAATATACCGTGTCCTATTGTGATTTTAAGTGAATATATTAATATTTTTGCATAAAACAAAGTATGTTTTTATCGACTTAGTTCGATGACTATAATAAATAAATTAATACTGTATCTACAGTAAAAATGCATCGACGCAATTTATAGTTTTATCCGTTAAATATACATTAACACGAACACACATTAGCGTGAATCTGCAAAAGCTTTTCATTATAACAATTTTAAAGCTCCATCATTACTGTTTACCATTCAATATCCAGACTGGGGCGCGATTTCCGCCCGGGTATCCGGGTGGTTGATGCAACGATTTTACCCAGTTTGAAAGGAAAACGAAACATTCCTTAGAATCAAGTGCAGCGAGGCGGTCAGCTATGAATAAATACCGAGGTTATTTGAATAAGCTTTTGTGCACTGGTATACATTTTAAGACTCAGTGGCACAAGCTTTGAATATAAAATTGTCATACTATACTTTGTTATTTTTAAAATTTTAAATTTACTAAGCATTTAAAAAGTACCAGTACAGTCTACCAAGTAGTTGATTATTTATAGGGTTTTATTTTTATATAATATGCCTACTACTTCTAACTTGGTTTTATAGAGCATTTTAACTTATGTATTTATTATGTTTAGTAATATAATAATGCACTTACACTCAGAATACCACAAAGGTAATTTATAAACATGAATGGTACAAAGACAAACATCCAGATCCGGAAAAATTATTTGTAGGCTATACAAATACTTTTTCGTGTACTTGTTCGTCGTTCATTTCGTAATTTTGTTACAAAAGGCTGCAATTTTATCAAATTTGGGCTATTACTACGTAATGTTGCTCATGTTTGCCTCAATTAAGAAGCGGCGGGTTGGCAACCACAGTTTTTTTACAGTTTCATTTTGAAAGATGCCCCTGCCCATTTCTTGCCCCAGTTTCCCTCAGTTGCTTCTTCCAACATCCACGGGATGAAATGGCATCACTCACCTGCAATGTGCCGACGATATAGTCCTTATGGTAGAGTCTACTAGAGTCACTATACCCTAAAATGAGCATGTACAAAACAAAGATCACGTGTAACGGTAGTTGTTGGGAGTAATAAGCTCGCAGTTGTTGACGAGTATATTTATCTCGGAAAAATAGTCCGGCTAGGTAATTCCAACTACGATCGAAAGGTCTATCGACGGATTCAACTCGGCTGGGCAGCTTTCGGGAGATTACGACACATCTTGTCAGGCATAACTTCAAAACAAGGTTGTACAACTAGCGTGTGTTGCCAATGATAATTTATGAACCTGAGATGTTGTCTTTCACTGCTGGCCGTTTGAGAAAGTTCAAGTTCGCTCAGCGAGCTATGAAGAGATTTATACTCAGGGTTTCTCTGCGTGATAAACTTAGAAATGAAGATATTCACAGTAGAACTATAGTAACCGACATAGCCCAATTTACTAGTTAGCTAAAAGGGCAACGAGCCGGCTATATAACTCTAAGAATCGACTACCTTTGGGGAAGAAAGTTTCTTGAGTGGCAACCTCGTAAGGCGAAGTGTAGGGCGTTCCTCCACTAGATGGAGTGACGTCCTGGTAAGATACGCAAGAAGTCCCAGGCCCGTGCTTTGTGGCATTCCCTGGGGTTTAGCAGTGAACTTGTGAAGGTAGTAATGATGATGATGATGATTGGGGGATTGGTCTGAAAAAAAACTTAAGACCTTACTTTTGTGTTGGGTTCGGGTCTGCTCCAGTGTGCACCAATTATTTCACAATGGATTTTTTCCATTTTGAAATAATGAATGAGGACTATTAATATGAAACTACCATACGCTTAAATTTTTATTAAAATTCTGCAAACCACAGTGTTTCCTGAAATAAAGTAATAATAATAATTATTATTATTAAACAAAGGCACACAATGAACAACGTCGTTAATTTTTTGTTTTGTTTTTTTGTTGTCTTTACATTTTCTTGTAAATTACGATTTCAATTTTTTTGGAAGCTCAATATCGACTCAGATGTGGCACACTTACTATTGGTATATATTTATTTATTTAAATATAAATATTTGAAGGTAAAGGGTTCTTGACATAGATATATTATACTTTATGGTTTTTGAATTGGCGCGGGTAGATTTCGGCGGCTCTTAGCGGCCCTATTGTTTTGGTGATATCTATCAAATCTTTTGTTTATTATTCATTTAGTTGTGCCAAATCACATGGTAAGTTACGAGATTGAACAGCACGTTCAAAAGATAAAACTTTATTATCAAAATGAGTGATTAGTGAAAACTTTGCGCGCATTGCGTCCATTTAACAATTAGACGTGGAGGCCCTTCACACTCGACTCTTCAACGTTTTGTAGCTAAATTTTAAACGGTTGCTGCGGTAAACAATTAACCTATACGTTCAAGTAACGCAGCATCGGCCGAGAACATCGTCGCGGTTTGTGAAAGTGTACAGCAGAACCCGACGCCGTGCACGAGAACACGGCCTTTCGCAGACTCAACTTGGTGAATTTTGCGCCGTACAAGATCCAACTGACTCAGGAGTTCAAGGTTCATGACCATAGAAAACACCGTTTGGTCGCTGACTGGGCTTGAAATCGTTTGGAAAAGCACCACAATTTTGACCGAAAAATCATCCTTAGCGACAAGGCGCATTTTTGTACGAATGCCTGTGTTAACAAGCAGAATTTTCATACATGGAACGAAAGGCAGGCAAGGTTCACCAGGTGATAATGCTTCCTCAAATAGTTACTATTTGGTGTGATGGATTTTCGCCCGGCGGCGTCATTGGTTCGTACTTTTTCGAAAACGTCGCTCGTCACTGGTGAGGCGGTCATCGTCAACGGCAAACGCTGCTGAACTATGATAACTAATTTCTGATGGTCCAAATTAAACCATATGGACCTGGGTGACATGTAGTTTTTGCAGGATGGTGCCGCAATTGTCCTTCTCCATGAGCGATTTGAGGGTATGCTTATCTCTCGCAAGGGTAATGTGAATTGGCCACTAAGGTCATGCGATTTGACTAGGACGGAATACCTGCATACCTTGCAGTCGCGACTAACCCGCTAGACTTTTTCTTGTGGGGTTTTTTGAAGTCGTAGATCTATGCAAAAAAAACCACAATCAACCTATACCCAAAAGGTGAACATAACATAGGCCATCGCTCAAATTGCTTGTCTTTAAGTACATTGGCAATTAACGTTTTGTAAAAATTATCAAACACTTTTCTTACTAAATACCTATCGAAAGTGATTTTCTCAATCTTGGTCAAAACTACTTTAAGTCGTAATTTTCGGTCAAAATATCCATTAACCGATATTTTTACAATCGATATTACTGTTAACTAACTCTTCAAGTCATAAATCTTTAGTCATTAGAATTGTTCCTGTTTTCGTTGATTAAAGATAGTTTTGTATATATATATATATATATATATATATATATATATATATATATATATATGTATTTGACAGGCCTGTTGGTCTAGTGGTTAGAGACCCTGACCGCTATGCCGGAGGTCGTGGGTTCCATTCCCACCCAGGACAAATGTTTGTGTGATGAGCACGAACATTTGTTCTGTGTCTGGGTGTAATTTATCTATAATATTTATGTATTTAGAAATATATAAGTATGTTTATCAGTTGTCTAGTACCCATAACACAAGCTCTGCTTAGCTTGGGACTAGATGGCGTTGTGTGATAGTTGTGGAATATTATTATTATTATTGTATGTTTTTAAAAAATACTAAAAAAAGAGCTCGAAAAAATAGATTTTCTCAAAAAAGAAAGAAACTTAAAAAAAAATTAAAAAAATTCGGTCGGTCGGTCTGGGCTCGAACCGGGGTTTTACGATTCTGTGACCGCCCATTATACCAATTAAGCTAATTTATAATCGTTAACAATCTGTCAAAATTTACCTTCCTTTTCTCACGATATTGTAGCAGTTTTTCATTGCCTAAAAACACGGACAAAAAGACATTTTCTAAAAATAAATCCTAGCTAGATCGATTTATTATCCCCGAAACTCCCTGGACACTAAATTTTATGAAAATCGTTGGAGCCGTTTCCGAGATCCCGATTATATATATATATTTATTTCCTTTTTTTCAAGACCCCTTCTTTTGTGAGAAAATCTATTATTTCGAGCCGTTTTTTAATATTTTTTAAAAATACGAAAATTTATTGCACTCATGATTTTTTAATCAAATAACCAGTTCAGTTTTCTCTATTATGTCAATAAGATCAAAAAATATTATTTATGTTTCATCAGTGTGTAATTTGTATCTAAATGTTATTTCAAAAAAAAACGAGCAAAGCTCGGTCATCCAGGTACTCTATATTATGTATTATATATAGATTTTTCATATACTTTCTCTAATGTGGAACGGAGTTCAAGGGAAAACGAAATATGTTTAAAAGATAAAAATGAGGCATTCCAATAATTTAATAAGCCGTAATAATAATTCACTGTAGTATTTAGTACTCTTGACCTGATACTAAATTTCCTTTTGACGTCGTTATTCTATCTGTTCATATTATCTTCGATTTCACTGCTCTCCTAATAAATCCTCGTCTGTTTAAGTTTAATAGATAAGGTGTCAAATTAGAACTGAAAGTGATAGAATATCAAAATATCAAAACTTTCATGTTTATAATATATTTATTTATAATATATTAGTTTTGCAGTTTCCCAAAATTTCACTAATTTAATTAAAGTGTAATTAAAGGGACTGTATTTGCATTTTTCTCTCATATATAAAAACTTTCGTATATAAAAACTTTACAAAGCAATATGTAATAGAAGTCAATAAATATTACCATTTCGTCCTAAAATATATCCGCTATTATGAATTCAAACGACAAATTTATTCTATTACTTTGGAAATATAGTTTAGTTCCACGAACTATTTTTATCGAAAACGGATTGCTGAGCAATCTATTTTTAATTGCAAGCGTTTCGGTAAATGGACAATAAAAACATTTCGAAAGCTTTGACAGATTCGTAGTTAGTCGAAAATTCAAACAATAAATAAAAGGCTATTCTTTTATTTTGTTTGTGATTAATGTTGACAAATATTTCAGTGACGTAGCAGGCGTTGAGTTCTTATTATTTATTAGATACTACAGGATTTTTCATTAAGAGTGCTCGAACTTTAAAATGAAATAAAACAACCTGTGTAAGCGGCTTTGCATCAATTTTTATTTTGTTATAAGGGCACTCGATGAAATTATGTATGGCATATAATTTCAGTCAAATGGCCGTCACGACTCTACTGTATGTGGTGTAACCTGGTTGACCAATTTTGAACGCTAAATGGGGCTTAACTTCATGAACAGCCCGAGCTACATTGGCGTTCAGGGCAGCAATTGTCTGTAGTTTGCCTGCATAGACCAGATATTTCACATAGTCCCACAGAAAGTAGTGGAGCAGTGTTCAGTCACACGATATCGGTGGCCAGTTGATGTCGATACCACGAGAAATGAGGAAGCCCTCAAACTTATCATCTAGTAAATTCAATGTTTCCAGTGCAGTATGGCAAATGGCGAGATCCTGTTAGAGCTACATGTTTTTGCGGTCCATACCATCTATCCTCGGCTCCTAAAAATTACTCCGGTACTATACTTACTTACCTACTTATCGTCACGCACAATCCCTAACGGGGTAGCCAGAGAGAACAGATCGCCAAGTGTCACGATCCTTACATACCTCTTTCGCTTCTTTCAGGTTCATTAACTTCTTCATACATGCACGTCTAGGTATCCGAGTACTCTTGACCCTCCCCTCTTCGAGCAATTTGCTCACATGGTCTTCGAAAGTTAGTCTCGGTCTACCTCGACACCTTTTAATATTTACTTTCGCTCTATATATTTTCTTCACCATTCGGTCTTCACTCATTCGTTCAACGTGCCCAAACCATTGGAGTACGCCCCCATCAATTTTTGTGATAAGGTCATCTTTCAATCCTGCCATATTGCGAATCTCTTCGTTTCGCTTTCGGTCGGCTATGGTAACGCCACACATTTTACGAAGAGATCGCATCTCCACTGCATTCAACTTGCTTTTATGCTTCTTCTGGCATACCCAGGTTTCGCTGCCATATAACAAAGTCGGTACCAAAACTGCGTTATGTATTGCAAGGCGTGCACTCTTCACCACGCCTTGCCATTTGACTAATGCATTCAGGGCACCATTGATTTTGTTTCCGGCAGCGACACGCCTATCCACATCTAAATCACATCTTCCATCCCGGCTGAAAGCACTCCCCAAGTATACAATTTCATTTACCTGTTCTAGACATTCCTGATTTACCCATATTTCACATTTCGTTCTCTCTTCGTCCTTTTCAAATACCAGAACCTTAGTTTTATTAGCATTCAAACGGAGACCTTTAATTTCACATTCCTCTTTCATACACGTGACTAATGCCCGCAGTTCTGCTTCTGATGGTGCAATAAGCACTGCATCATCAGCATACAGCAGACAATTAACTTTTATGTCACCCAATTTCACACCCAAACAGCTATCTTTCAGCTTCTGTAAACACCTGTCGAGATACAGTATGAACAGCCAGGAAGACATGACACAACCCTGTTTTACGCCCGCTTGGACGCTAAACATGGGTGACAGGTCATGCCCTACCCGCACACAGGCTTTACAGTCATAGTAAAGTGACTGCACAGCCCTTAACAATCGACCATCCACACCATATCCCGGCAACAGTTCCCACATTTTCTTCCTTATAACCTTATCGAATGCTTTCTCCAGATCCACAAAAGCACAGAAAATCCTCTGGTTAACACTCAGAAGCTTCTCCGTGATCATGCGGAGAGAAAACATTTGATCCGTGCATCCTCTTCCAGGTCTAAATCCGCATTGTGCCTCCCATAAGAATCTTTCCGATTTCTCTTGCATCCTGCGTGTCAAAACCTTCGAATAAACTTTACTTGCTAAACTGGTCAAGCTGATCGCCCGATAGCTCCCGCAGTCAAAATGTGAACCTTTACCTTTATATAAAGGCACAATGACCGCGGATCGCCAATCATCCGGGACATCTCCCGTTCGCCAGCACAAATTGCACAGCAGATGAAAGCTGTCCCAGACGCGAGGCCCATCGTACTTGACCATTTCAGCAGTAACTATGTCTAGTCCCGCAGCCTTACCACATTTCAAACTTCGAATCGCACGTTCAATCTCTTTCATGCTGATGACCTCAGTGTCATCGAGGTCCGTGTCTGGCGTGCCAGTCACGGCGTCACCCCCGGATCCTTCACTAAGATCATGACACGCACACAATTCTCTATAAAATTCACTCCATCGCTGCATGACGTCCGATTTTTCTGAGAGGACGTCATTGGTTCTCGAAAGCACTTTGTTCATTCTTAAAGCTGTCGCACCACTCCGGGACCTTCCAACCTCTTTCCAGAAGAGTTTGGAGTTTTCCCTAAAGTTGTGCGACAACCTCTCGTCCGCTTCTATTCTACACCTTTCACGTACTTCCTCAATCAATGTTTTCGCATGAACTTTCTGCAGCTTATATCTTTCTTTCATCTTCTCTCTCATATGCTCATCGTTACTAGAGGCTAAGTAGTCTAACCATGCATTTTTCTTCTTTTTTACAGCTTCTTTCACTTCGTCATTCCACCATGCATCTCTTCTTTTACTACTACCTCTTTTTGTCGTACCACATACTTCTTCCGCTGCACTTACCATTCCATCCCTAAGGTTCTGCCATGTTCTCTCCACACATTCTTTCCTGCCATCGATGGTGTCAAGCTTTTCGGCTACCCTCGTGTGATATTTGTCCCTAGTATCCGCTTCCTGAAGCTTCCAGCTTCGGATGCGACAGACCGACTGTGGTTCTGTTACTGCCGTCCGGTGGCGCCAACCCGCGAACAAACCCCTAAATCTAGTAATTACTAGATAATGATCCGTTCCCAGGTCAGCACCCCTGAACACTCGTGTATCCATCACCTGTTTTCGCAGTCGGTCATCCACCAGGAACAAATCAATCATACTTCTCTCATTCTTTCTTTCTCTAGTGTACATATGGATCTTCCTGTGATTAAACATAGTGTTTGTAACAAGAAGACCCTTTTCCTTGCATACAGCCAGTATAAGCTTGCCAGCATCATTAACCCTTTTATCTCCAAACTTTCCAAGCACCGACTCGTATCCTGGTCGAGCGATACCTACCCATCCATTCAAATCACCACATACAACAGTTCTTTCGTTTCCCTTAACCAAATCTAGAACTTCTCTTACATTCTCCCAAAACTCCTCCAGCTCAGCCCTGGACGACGAAGCTACCGGCGCATAAACAGCCAAAAGGAATAACTTCGTCAGTCCCATTTTGAAGCGAACCCAGAGAAGTCTTGAGTTCACAACCTTGTATTCAGTCATAAGATCGACCAACCGGGACGACAACAGCACTCCCACTCCTTGGCAGGCGTTGTCGCTTTCCGGGACTCCGGACCATATTGCTAACGTCCCGCCAGGGAGCTCTTCAATACCACTGCCTTTCCGTTTGGTCTCCGACATACACACGACATCTAATTCTCTTTCTTTCATTATTTCGATCAACTCATTCGTCTTATCTCTCATGCCTCCTCTAACATTCCACGTGCCAACTCTGCACTCCGTCCTCCACCTTCCGCCGTGTCGGGCTGTGCGTGACGGGTGGCTGTCCCCATCGCCGCTTTGCAACGGGGACGAGCTGGTGTGCGTCGCCTTGGGGGGACGCCCTAACCCTCGTTCGCATGGGTGCGCAGCTGTGTAGAATTGCAGCCCTGAAAAGGGCTGGCAGGGGTCGCGACGAGCACGCTTCTACAATGACTCCGGTACTATGATAGTTCGATATCGGTTGCTATTGCCTGTGAGCGCGGATTCTTACGCATCTACGAAGAAATAAAGGCCGATGATACCGCCGGATAAAATCCACACTATATCACAACTAACAAGTGAGTTTTTGAAGAGGCATCTGATGAATCTGACCTGGATTTATGTTGCTCTAAATCGAGCAATTTTGTTCGTTAACAAAGCCATTCAATTAAAAATGAGTCTCAACACTGTATATAATTTCTTTACTGAAAGCAGGGTCCGCCGCCAAATGTTTTAAAAGTTTAAACCCAATCAGTGAATACACGGTGTTGTCTGTAGTCATTGGGTTTTATTTCTTGAGTTATTTTAACTTTGTATGAAAATTGGTTGGGAGTCTCGACGCAAAATCCGCCGAGTTTATATCTCGGAAAGACCCAGTTCTTAAACACGACAGGGACAGATCGTAGACTCTGCAGGACGGCGTTGAATTCCATAAATTGGACGCAACGCATGGAACGTTAGGCAAACAGAACACTGGTCCTGATAATAAATTTTAACAATTATTGAGGCATGTAGCGCTCCATCGTGAAATTTAAAGAGTAAATGTATATTCTTGCCAACTTGTCAAACCCTTTATTATGATCAAGTTTCTGTGATGTTAGTGCTGTTGGCCTTTTGGGTTTTATAGCTTTTTCGGACTTCGAAGGATGGTGACGTCATGAATACAACGTTACTTTCGTAACGTTTTTCACCTATGACAATGTTTTGTTTCACAGATGAGTTATCTAACCTCCTTAAAAACAGGGGCGGCTGGTCCTGACTCCGACGGTTAACTCATTTCGTTCGATGTTCTGGGTCGTAAGAACTGCGTAGACACGTGAGCGTACGGGTCGCCCACCCCTCCACACTGTGAACTGTGTAGAGGTGTGTACGGCGCACCAGTCTGGGGGCACATTGTGCCCCATCCGTCATCCTAACTGTGATTGTAACAATAGATGAGTGGAATATTTGTGTTTGACGTGCCAGAGACATTTACTTATCTAGCGGTGGGCTAACGGAGCAATAAAACAAAGATGCCACCTGCCGCGCTATCCGTGAATTTATGCAACATCAGGGGATTTCATTCAAATCCTAACGCCGTCCAATACCATCTGGAAACAGCAAAGCCGGCCTTGCTCTTTCTAACCGAGACACAGGTGACCTCTCCGACTGATACTTCGTATCTCTCCTACACGGGGCACAAATTATCCTTTGTGCCCCGGGCAGGAGTTTGCATGTACTTCAGAAAGGACATCTGTTTTCGACGCCTCGGCAGCCTTAAAGGTCCCTCTATAGACCTCTATAGGACCCATTGCGGTAATACTGACATAGACTGACTCATCAACCACATCCAAATGGCTTCAGACTCCGTGCCCGGTCCCATCTGCAGAGATCGTGATGCTTAGTGATTTTAACGCCCACCACGTTGAATGACTTGATTTCCATTTAACCGGTCACGTGAGTAGATCTGTTTATGACTTTGTTTTGGCATGCTGACCTCTCATCCGGACGGATATCAGGTTTTCGTCTATATCCCTCTTGGTCACTGAGGATTCTAATAAAATATTACGGGGTCTCCGGAGAGTATATGTGATGTTTGGAGTCAGAGTGCAGGTAACTGCTTTTACCACTAGCGTGTTGGGATGTGTCTCGGCGCTCTCGAAGTAGCGCTGTAAATAGTAACCTTTAAATACTCAAATTGGCAGAATCACATTTCACAATCATATACATATTTTTCAAAGATTATAACGTAATCGAATTTACCCCTATGTATTTGACCATCGATTCCAAGGAGATCTAGCGGCCTTATAGAGTGTAGGCCTGCAGGATCTTATGTAATGATTTTTTCCGATTTAAGTTCCGACGATTGAGAGAGCGGTTTCTTCGAACGTAGATTCTTCATAAGCAAAACTATTCGCCTACGCGATGCGCGACTCAAGAGCAAGAAATTTGTTATTGAAATGGTAGACGAAGAGCGCCGCGTTATCGGCGAATGTCACTAGTGAAAAAAACCTGAAGTGTGTGAAAAGGAGAGGGTGGGAGAGGACGGAGCCCTGTGAGCTGTGAGACTTCAGCCTAAGGAGGCACTTCGAAGAGCGAGTTCCCTTAACTCGATAATGAAAATGGTAGTTGGCGAGGATGGCTGGCATGTGAGTGAACCTATCAGGCGCATTTAGTTTATACAGCTTGAATTCAAACTGTCGTGCTAGACTTTGTCAAACATGTCCGCTATATCGAAAATACTTTTTTTGAGGGTTTTGTGACTCCTATTTTGAGTTACACTTTCCAGAATGTATTCCATTTGGCGTTATATCTCATTTGCGTACGAGTATTCGGATCTCAACCTAAACTTCTCGTCGGGAAGAAGCTTATTTGCGAAGACGATTCAATATGATCGCTCGTAAATTTTCTCTTATGTGCTGAGGTGACTGATTGGTCTTATAGTAAAATTAAAAAATTAGAATTCATGCATGTAAATATACGTCACGTTACGTGAAAAACTCGGCTACTAGAAATTTAGTGCTAGCATAAGAGGGTGCAACACCCCATATCATTCCATGAGTGCCGTAAGAGGTGACAGACAAAATAGGAAATGGGTGGCGGCATTTGAAAATTACTCAGAATAAAAAAGTGTGGTTGCTGAGTGGAAGTATGGCAGAAAGAATAAGACAATTTGATAGGCTGCAATGAATGAACGAGTAAAGTTTAGTACAAGCGTGTTATGTAAATCCTCTATATCAAACACGACTTTAGATATACTCTTTTCAATAAGGAAACATATACAAACTTTAATTTAATCCACGAAAACGTGTACAAAACCTTTGTTTTTTGTAGCCACTGGATGTAAAAATTTATCGTCCCTTTTTAGTTGACCCTCTTTAATTTTCAGCAGCTTACTTGCCTGATTCTTGATCACTATAGATGTACACATGCACGTAGCACATCCAATGTAGTTTTTCTAACCTGGTCTGCAGTAGCACCGCCTTGAGATATGCGTTCATTTTATCCACTAATGTGCCTCTCTTAATAACATAACACCACTCTTCAGAGCTTGGTAGCTTTGAATGTTCTGCAGGCTGCTGGTTGAGGCTTCTATATACTACCACAAAATCTGCACTAATTGCACACGATAAACGTGCAATGCTGTAAGAGTGCACTACGGCTGCTACTCTTACCGATGTTGCACGTTGGCGTATAAAAGTAAAAGTAACTTCCGTAAAAAGGTTTTTCCGTTCGTTCTGATGCGTGGAAAAAAACACCTGCGTCGTAACTATTTATACTGCCGCAAAAACGTTTTATATACGTACCGCTGCTGTTCGATAGGAAAATGTGGTGCTAATTCACTGAAAAAAAAAACACACACACACACACACAAATATGAATATATTACAGGACCACTGAAATATCTATATCAAATTTCATCAAAATCCGTTTAGTCATTTTACTGTAACCCCGTTACCACAGTTAATATATTGTGACGTTACTGTACGTGAAAGAAGAACAAACCAACAATTCGCATTTAAAATAAAAGTAGGTCTATGAACTGAAGACTCAGTAAATAGTCATATTTATACACTTATTAAATATTCAAAGTAAACTGTTTAATATTGTAATTAGTTACCCTATTAGAACGTTTAACTTACTCGTGTAACCTTCTCAAATATCACCAAAATCAATACGGCAAACAATTTTATTATTTTCTTCCCCGTTTATCGAACCCTTCAAAGAAAAAGCTTTGAGAGCGCTATATAAATAAAGTTTTAAATTGGACTTTTATTCGGAAAGGCTTTTCTGTGAAATTTATATTGGATTGGAAATTCAAAGTCAATTCGCAACCCATGATTACATCCAAATATAATAGGTTAGTTAAAAAACTTATAAAGCCCAATCACATCATCATCATCTTCATCATCATTACAGCCCTAAAAAAGTTCACCCTGAATATAGGCCTCCCCCAAGCACATAGCACAGTCCTGCGCCATCTGCATCCATCGACTTCTTGCATGTCTTACCAGGTCGTCACTCCATTTAGAGGGGGGACGCCCAACACTTTACCTGCCGGTACGGGGATGCCAATCGAGAACCTTTTTCCTCATCGGTTATCGGTTCTTCGAGCTCCGTCAGTTACTCTGGTTATACTACGGATATCTTCATTCCTAAGTTTATCACGCACTGAAACTCCAGGCATAGCCTTTTCCATAACTCGTGACTTTGAGCTTCACTCCATCCAGATCCATAGGTCATCACTGGCTACACGCACTGATTGTACAATCTGGTTTTAAAATTTTGAGGTATGCCTGACGAAAAGATGTGTCGCAATCTCCCGAATGCTGCCCAACCGAGTTGAATCCGTCGATTGACCTCTCGGTCGAAGTTGAACTTACCTAGTCGGACTACTTGCCCAGGTAAACGTACTCATCAACACCTTCTAGCTTAGTGCTCCCAACAACAACCGACATGGGTGTGACATGGACATTACACATGACTTTCATTTTGTCCACGTTTATCTTAAGACCTATCCATAATGATTTCTTATATTTACGCGAACACTATACATTGATTAAAACTACTTTTACGGATTTACTATTACGTCGGATATTAAAAATAAAAATAAAATAAATAAAAAGCGATAAAATTCGTAAAAGTAGTTTTAAGACCTATCCGTTGGGAGATGCCAATGAGGTCATTGAGCATAGTCCTTAGGTCCTACAGCGATTCTGCCATAAGTACAAGCAAATCGGGAGCTTAACTTAACAAGAATTAAGCTGCTATTTTGCACTGGTATTCCGTGTTGTACTATGGTCTTTGCCCTATCGGATGGACCCATTCGTGTTCCAACTATAATATATTTGCATCGTAGCCATACTGCGTATTTATCTAGGTATATATTTTAGTATAAATTGTTGCATTTAACCAGTTTTTATTATAGCCCCAATTTTTTTCTATTTAATTTTTATTATTAAATTAAAGTAGCTCACTTTTAATTTTATAATTTTCGAATAATATTGTTGAATAAATGTATAAAGGTCCTTGTAAAGTCCTGAAATTAATAAATTAATTCATTACGTCCCGTGAATGTCGTAAGAAGTGGCTACAGGAAAATCGAAAAGGATTTCAAAGCCTCTGATAGATGGTCCATCTCGTTTACGATAGCCGTAAAATACCTAGTCCAGTAACAGAAAACAATCATAAAGAAGCAAGATGTCATATAGTGCAATAGCTTATCCACCTAAGAAACGTTTTTTAATTCTGGCCAAACATGCTTACCATAGGAGAGGCTGATGTCTAGCTATAGGCTTTTAAGAAAAATCATATGTAAATTTAATATTATTAATGAATCATTCAAATATATTTTTATTGTTTTGTAATTAATTATACACCGGGACAGTGAATAAAATAAAAAGAGGAGTCCATACAAAACCAGGGCACAGAGACGTGCATACGTAAATATAATGGTCAGTATAGCGAACGACGCGACTCAGTGGCCGGAACCGGCACCTCCACAGGATATTGCACAGTAAACTGACGTCGTGTAACGGTTCGAATGTTTACCAGGGTATACTGCATGCTTTTACGGAATTAACGCGACTTTTTGTGTTTAACTACATATGTGCTTCGAGTTGTCAATAGCATTCACGTTGCGTTAAATGAATGCGTCGATTTAATGTACTTCACTATACAGGATTGGAACACACAAAATAGTATACACATAATATGTATGTGTGTTAAACAATTATCATTATATTATTTAATGATTTCTTATATTTATTTTGATGATTTCTTACATTGATTAAAACCACTTTTACGGATTTTATCGCGTTTAATTTGTATTTTAATTATTTTTATTTTTAATTCTCGACGTTTCGGGTGCTTTCCAGCACCCATGGTCACGGGGGACTGAGGTGACTGACGTCCCGACGTCATTGTTAAACCCGGAGTACCTTCAGCTTTTTTAAATTAAAATTTTAAATTTTAAGTCAGTCACCACTAGTCGTCACTAGATGGAGTGACGACCTAGTAAGACATGCAGGAAGTCGATGGATGCAGGTGGCTCAGGGCCGTGCTTTGTGGCGTTACTTGGGGGAGGCCTACGTTCAGCAGTGGACTTGTGAAGGGCTGTAATGATGATGATGATGAAGTCGGTCACCTCAGTCCCCCGTGACCATGGGTGCTGGAAAGCACCCGAAACGTCGGGAATTAAAAATAAAAATAATTAAAATACAAATTAAACGCGATAAAATCCGTAAAAATAGTTTTAATTAATTAAATTATATTATAATATGTAATAAATATTAGTGTATATTACATATTATTTCTAATAAACGCTAATAATGTGCTTCAGACCAAATTTTAGTAACGAAGAGCTGTCTGAACCGTCCGTCCGTGGCTGTGCCTGAGTGTATGCGCAAGCACAGGCGCACTCTTCCGTCCCCTCACTATTATAGGCCGATAGGACAGAAATCAATATAACCAGACAAATTAAAAAGCTATTTTAGACACAGGGGTGAAACATCGCCAACTTTATGACCCCAGGCTGTTACTGAGATTATCTTAAAAAATCTCTCTAACTGAAAGCTTTACATGCTTGTGTTAAGTGTGGTTCACCTCCAAGATGCAATACCTCATAGCTGTAACTTTACTAGCTCTCTATATCCAATAAACTCGTACACAACTAGGCACTGTTGTTTAGCGTCAGAAAAATGTAAAGGAATGCACCCCGACGGACTCCGAAGCAGGAAAGGTATCATACGCATTTACCATATTCTAATATTTCATATAAAAGGAAAAGACTCATTTCATTTGCTGATATAATTCAAACAAACAATAAATAATTGCACATTTAACAATTTAGTAACATTTCGTTCATTTATTTTAATACAAAAGCAGCAACACATTTCACTAACTGCCCTTAAATTTGGGCCAATTTGAAAACGAAATAAGATTAACAATAGCACTTCATCTTTTACCCCGTTAAGGGAAAGAGTTAGCATTAATCAATGCTAATTTTCTGTTTAGTGAAAAGGAATTCCACTGCAATATTAGATTATATTTTAAAGCCACTAGTTTTATTTTTGGTTATAATTAAGTATCTATAGGTAATTCATTAATGTTTTGTTTTTTGTAGCTTTTTAAATCCCACTGCTGGATTCCACTTCAAGAATTTTTATCGGTACGTAGTATGTAGGTTTGATTGCAGAAGTAACCTCGTACAGGCAATGTATTTGCCTGTTAAAATAATTATTCCAAATCTCTATGTTTGTTCATGTTAATGATACCGATATCAGTCTTCAAAGTTTGTGTACAGCGGTTTTAGATTGATACACCGCCATTAGTCAATCAACAGAGCTTTGTTCGTCCATCAACAATGTGCACCGCGCGTAGGTGCGAGTGACCTCAGAGAAAGCGTTGGTTGATGTGGTTTTAACATAACGTTAAAATCGGTCAAATGCTCCACTTAAGTCGTATTGGCTGCACACCCTGTAAATAAAAACAAATTGAAGATAGCGATTATGAAGAGTTTGTTGGTCAAATGCTCAGTCGTACTCAGTCATACTCAGTCATATCGGGCGCAAGTATGAATTGCAAGGCAGATTGATGATAATGAATACAACTTCATTATACACTTTCATACCAGGACATCCACACATTGTTCACCGTTCACCTGAAAACCAGCGCCGTGGTTTCAGCAGAAGCAGGAACTAAGTGAGGTCTGTTTGACCAGCACGTCAAAATATACATGACAGTAACATAAATGTAAATTATAAATATATTTTTGTTAAATGCTTTGTTTATCTAAGGTTTTTTACCGTAACGGAATCGCTGTATTTATGATATTATATACAATTTTTTTAATTTTACGAAACTTGTAAATTAATTCTAAAATTACGACATGAATTTGTTTGGTTAAATAATGCAAGACCATAATTTTAGATTTTGTCACACAGAGAATAATTTAAAGGCACTTTCCAAAATAAACATGAAATCTGTGTCTATTTTCCACACGGACCGTGGAAATGCGGACAGCGCAAGCTGTCTACTCTGTGATACGTCCGGAAGTCAGGAATATCTATAGCCAGTGTCCACATTTACTGACGTAATAATAACTTTAAGTGTAACTGTCCATTTGTCTCTTTAAAATCTTGTCGTTTATTTACTTTTGATTTAGGAAACTGCACGGCTTAATTGCATAGTTTATTCAGCTATTAAAAATGTTAAAAGGTTTGTATTGAACACAATTATTGTAAGTATTTATACGTATGATTTTAACCAATACCTTTACATAGTAAAAATTAATTACGTTAGGTATTATTATGAGTGATTCCACTTTAGTGATAAACAAAACGTGTTACACAGTTTTGTCTATTACTTGTGTTAGATCAAAGTTACCTAGAATAGTGGGCATTCTCTCCGATGATAATAAAGTAAGAATAGTTCTTTTTTATAGGGTATGGATGACAAAAGAGCCCACAGACTGCCTGATAGTAAGTGGTTACTGTGACCCACAGATATCTATATCTATACTCGATTACGAACCAAAATGTAGATGGGTTGTCACTCGTGAGGACTAAGATGGAATGTCTCGCTTCCAGTAAAAAGGGTCTTCGGTTCTCTACACTCACCTTACGAAACACAGCAGTACTAAACTGCTATTTTATGCTGTTATTGTGTGAGAGAGTGGTCCTTCCCCGGTCGAGCCGACCTATTTGCATTACAACTATACCACTATTATAGCTGCAGTATTGCTTTACCATGTATAGAAATATGATCATGAGTCGACTTCGAAGTCCTCCCTTTTTAACTTATAAAGAACTGATTGAGTAAATTATAGGCCTATAGGGATTTTGTAATACGTGATCAGGCAGAGTACATTCACCGCGATTGCCAACAAAACTGTAACTAATAATTTTAATTTCTAATTTAACATGTGCGTGACGGTAAAAAAAACATCTTAAGAATAATTTTTAGGGCTTTAAAAAAGCTCATAATCTTTTTTGCTTAAGAAACAGTTTCAGAAATAAAAACAGATAAGTGTATTTCTGTTTAAAAATGGAACGTTGGCTTTTAAACTATAGTTCTGTCATGAAAGTTGATAAATATTTTTGATAAGGATTATAATTGTATATTTATACTGCCACATTAAAGTAGCTTAGAAAAAAAGATGGAAGACAATATTTTAAACTAATATTTTAAAAAAAAATATCTTTAAGAATAGTTATAATAACACCTAATTTCATTACTGTTGTTAATCTGCATAACTGCCAAGTTGTAAATGATAGCATTCCGGGAATGGCTAATATAGAATTATGTTTTGGATTTATGCACTAATTTTACCATCCAAGCCACTGCCGCTCGGACGCGACACGATTTTGTCAGATTTGCTCCTAGATTTGGAGCACCGGGCGACGGCAACGGCTGTACGGATGCGGTTGCGGTCACTGCGGGTAAATATAGACTTAAATGGTGTAGCACTATAACGATTTAATGTTATATTAAAAAAATCTTAATTATTGACTTTATTTACTTATTTTGTACGTGGTAGAGCCACGCTGCGGCTATATTTTGGTTGTAGCATAAATGGGTCCGCTTGACCGGGAAGGACCACGATCTCGCTCATAGAATACCAGCGTAAAATAAGAGCTTAATGCTGCTGCGTTTCGTATGGTGAGTGTAGAGAACCGGAGACCCGTTTTACTGGATTCGACGCATTCCATCTTAGTCCTCAAGGGTGACAACGCACCTGCATTTTGATTCTTAATCAAGGTTAAATGTAGATGTATATGGACCACAGCAGCCACTTATCAATAGGTGGACTTTGTGCACTTCTGTTAACCTAATCCTTATAGTATTAGGAGGAAACACATACATACTAATTTTTAAATATCTCACAGAATACCAGCATCAAATAGCAGCTCAATGCTGTTGTATTTCGTAAGGTGAGTGTAGAGAACCGGAGACCCTTTTTACTGGAAACGAGGCATTACATCTTGGTCCTCAGGATTTGCAACGCATCTGCATTTTGATTCTTAATTGAGATTAGATGTAGATGTTTACGGGCCACGGCACCCACTTACCATCAGACGGGCTGTGTGCTCGTTTGCCACCCTTATTCTATAAAAAAGTATTAATCCAAATTCTACTCGGTAAAATTATAAACTTTTAATTATTTTAATATATTTCCTGCTGTAAAAACTCAAAAAAGAAAGTTCGGAGACTATTTTATTAGAAAATATTTACGTAAAACAAACATACTTCAGTTAATAGGAACTCTTTGGAAAGTATATTGAACTTTGGTTATGCAAAGTTGAAAAGCGGTTTTAAAATAATTTCCTTTTAGCTTTTTCATAAAAATTAGAATCTTTAATAGGATAAAGATAGTAGCAATGTTTTCATGGCCAGTTCCGATAATGAGCACAAAACACAGTAATGTCTAATATGCGTATTAACTTGTTGACGTCATTATATTATTATAATATTCATTAGATCGTTTCCCAAGCAGGGTGTTTACATTCTTGTTATTTATATCATATTATATTATATCGACAGACAGCATTACCTACCTACATTTTTGTTTGATTTGATTTAAAGGGTATACAGGAACTGGTATAATAAAGGACGGGATTTCAGCATGGAGCTTTAGGATGCGTCTACGTCTGTTTTTGATTTATAACCCTTAAATACTGTAACTTTTCTTATGGATACACTAAAACCACGAATTCCATTTTGGCTCCTATGAGCCTTTTTTAGCATTGGCTGACAAAGAGCACAGTCACAAGTAAAGCAAACACACAGTCCACCTAATCGTAAGTGGATGCTGTAGGTCATAGACATCCACATTTATCTATTTTATTATATATACAATATTATTAACAATCCAAATCTAATGCGTTGTCACATCTAAGGACTAAGATAGAATGCCTTGATGCCAGTAAAAAGTGTCTCCGGGTCTACACTCACCATACGAAACACAGCAGTATTACGCTGCTATTTTAAGGTATTCTGTGAGAGCGTGGTCCTGCCCCATTTGAGCCGACCAATTCGTGATACAACTATAATGTAGCTTCAGCCACAACATACCTTGTTGCGCAATTCAGTAAATCGTAAAAGTTTTTAAAGTAATTTTCTTTTATTGCAACGTTCGATTTTCGGAATTTTACAAATTTAGTTAAATAAATTGCAAGTAAGAGTTAAAACTTAAAATTGTCTTCATTCCTTGTCAATTACCATAAAAAGACAGTGCTAATATTTTCCGCCTGTATTCTTTATAAGCGTAGTCTTTCCCCGGTCAAGCCGACCCTTACTGTAGTTACTACGCAGCTGTGAATTCTCCCTTCTTATTCGTTTACAGTTGGGTTTTAATACAACAACTCCTTAAGATAATTAACTATAGTAGAATATGTAGTAAAGTTACAGCCTTCGATCCTACTGCTGGGCACAGGCTTTACTTCCACCACTCTGTTCCATAGCCTGTTGGCGGACCTCACATCCTCGAAATATTTTATTGCTCAGACATGCAGGTTTCCTCACGATGTTTTCCTTCACTACCAAGGACACGATAAGAGTAGGTATGTAGTGTTTTAATTTTAGGTACGTTTAGCTTTAACTTCAAAAATAGTATTTTAATTAGCTAGTTACAATATGTTTCTTCTGATGGCCTGAGGGTGATTGGTGATTCTGAGGGAAAAAATCGCCTGAATCCATCATAACTGATAAAGGGCATCTATCACGTCCGTAATTTAGGTAATATTAATATATAGGTGTAATATTAAACATGATCGTATATCATAATTGTAAGAACTTTGCATAAAATCACAAGTGATCTTAAATTATTTAAAAAGTGAATAAGCACACTTTCCATGTTGACTCGAAACTTCGCCGCTTTACAAAATTTAATATGTCCCATAGCTGCAATAGGAATGTTTTCCTTTGAAACTGTACCCGGGGGCCGTGCAACGAAAGCTATTAAAAGAAATAATGTCGTAAAACAAATTCTTTCCCCTAAATAAAAGTTTTATATTTATTGGTATTAAATTATCATGCTGAAAACGTAGCTGGCTATTAAAATTTAACTCTTCTAGAGTTAAGTAAGTCGGCGACGTTCCTATTCGTGGAAACAAATTGGAGAAATATATTTCTTGTTATATAAAAAAGAAGTTGAATTACGGAGTTATGTATATAATAGATGTTCAGTTTTAGTGAAATTATGTTAATAAGAGCATATTGTATAAAAATATGTTGGCATGATTATATTTACATGTTAGCAATTAAAAATGCTTTCGGTTTGTAGAGCACTTTAAAGCTGTTGTTATGTCTTAAGATTATAATGAATGACATAGAAATAGAATCTAAAAAGAAAGATTTTATGTTCACAAACTCATGCAATGTACTTTAGCAAAAGATCTTCATACAAAAGTCTTTTTACTATAAGTATGTTACGAACGTGTGATAACGAGTCATAATATTTGAGATTAAAATGTTTTACATAATATAAGTCTTATTTTATTTACCTCGTGTGGAATGTATTATAAGAGGCGACTAAGGGGAGTGGTAGAATACTCTTTCGGCTTCTAACAGCTGCGGCTGTTATCTGTATCTGCATATCACCTAAAATACACAGATCAACGATGGAGAGAGATGATGAACGATGGAACCGTGGTAGCTCAGACGGTTAGCGCTAGTTGTAAAGTCGCATCACGTGACCAACCCCGTTTCGAGCCCCGCCGGCACCAAAGAAATTATTAATTGCAATTTTAAGTGCTGATTTACCACGTGCCCAGTGCGTGGTCTGTACCCAGTAATAGAACGTATAAAGGCTGTAGCTTTAATGATTGTGAGAGGGTCGCGATTGTCAATCCATCTAAGAAAGATCGTGGAAAAGAGGAAGTGTAAATGTATACAATTAATATTTCGACTGCGATATTAATATTTTAGCCATTTTTCAAGCTAAAAATCTTAAAGTGGTTTAAATAAAAATTCACACAACAACTTATATTACGTAAAAAGGGTTATTTTCTGATGGACCTTAATATAACAAATTCCTTTAAGGATGCGAAAATACTTGGAATTTTAATATAACTGAAATTATTTGTTGTAAATATTAATAAAAAAGTATCCAATGAGGTAGATTTATACCTCTGACATAGAGGTACCACAATGAGACATTTGAGGTGGGACGCTGTTGCTACTGTCCAGACGCGAATTGCAAGAAAAAAGAAAACCGCTTTCATGCAGTGCCATCTGGTTTTACCAGCAGAGGCAGTGTAGACTGGTAGTGGCCTGCATCTCTTCTCAACTCCCTCCTTATGGCTAACATCTTTTTTGTGGTTTTTGCGGTTTCGAGCATCGACCCAGGATAAGGACGCCACATACTTCTGTTTTTCAACACGGGCGCATTCCGCGTTGAAACTTGGGTCAGCTTTACCACCAAAAGGCACGTCAGCCAATGGGCTGAAATACTTCATTGTTGACGTATCACATCGGTAATGGAATCAACGCAGCTATACAAATCATCAGACGATAAGCAGATCTGCCGCCAAGGATAAGATGCAAAGAAATGGCGCATCTTATTCCGATCTGCTGACTTGTATCGCCACATTCGCCACACACCTTGAAAATCATGGTTAAGTTGGGAATATAACAACACAAATTTCACCAGACAGTGGTCAGAAATTCTCAAGAGTAACCTGAACATCGTACCCGCCCAAATCGGTCGTCAGCAGAAGATCGAGGTAGTTGCCTGTGTGCTCATCCACAGCGGGTACCCCAGTCGGTTCTTTCACCAGTTGAGTGAGCCCCAGGGGCAATGCAAAGTTTCACGCCTTTTTATCAGCGTGATTGGTCTTGTGGTATGGGTACAGTCAGTGCTGATGACAGGCATTAAAGTCACCCAGAAAAACCAGCTGTGCAGTAGAGTACCGATTTAGAGCCACATCAGAAGCTTTACTGTGGTGTTCAAATAGCCTAGTTGCCCAGGATGTAACCGCTGTACAATTGGTAGATACAAGAATAATTAATTTTATCCATTCCTGTGTCTATCAAAACCAAGATCGTGGAGAAAGTGGGGTCTTCAAGGTGACGGAGATGCTTACAGCAGATGTCATTATGGACATACACACAGACTTCGGCGCACTGGTGGAAATAATGCACCAAAGTGTACCCTGGGTCGCCAAGGTACGCCGTATCACATCGTAACGAAGTGTAAGTAAAGATTGTCAATCTCAAGGTGGTAATGGACTGCATTGAAATTACAGTGCAGACCTCTGATATTTGTGAGGTGCACATTGATGGAGTGCAACCGTTGTACACATTTACCCTTCTTTTTTCTTTTATTCATTGTTAGTGGAGTGAATACGTTGAGAGAATGGCAGTTGGATGAGGCGTCACATATATAACATGGGAACGCAAACAGAGTCACAGAATCGGTGATACCTAGCAAGGGGACCGCGAGGTCGCCCGAATCCCACCGAAAATCAACACTAGATCCTCTCCTTCGGTCGCCAACCGGCATGATGGAGTTATCCAAGGATTTTTCGTAAGATGGCGGGCAACTTTTCATGAGTAAATGGCTCATTAATCAGGTCCCCAACTATCTACGGTTGGCCAGCGGTGTAACCGTGCATTGGATCCCGCTAATCTCCATAACCAGGCACCTGACACTAAGTGGCGGCCGCGTTGCAATCGGTTCTTATGTGCAACGCAACTGTCCAGATCTATTCTCC